>OZ002729.1:36706639-37306639 GCA_963924305.1 Polygonum maritimum
TTTTCGTTATTGGGCTCAGGCTCGCGCCCTCGTGACTTGCGGTCACGGTTTGGCTCTACGATCGTGGTCGCGCTTTCAGGCCTACCGCGGATCTCTTGGCCCGTATCTGCCTCGACTTCAGCGATGCGCATCAGGAAATCCCTTGACCGGCTAGACAAAGCCGAATCGGACCATACTTGGCGACGACTCTCAATCCCGTTGCCTGACGCGAGTCCCCATAGGTCTGTGCGATGAACAGACGCGCTTGTGAGGGGGACTGAGTCACGGGTAGAGTCGGATCCGGGCAAGGCGCCTCGCACGGATCGCGACATGGTCCGATCTCCCGAGCGAATATCGGGGTTTGCATGTGTCGGGATTTGCTCCTCCGAGCAATTTTCGGAGTCCAACCGCTCGGGCTTCGATCCGCGGTCACGGGAGGGTGACCCGCGGTCGCGAGCGACGAGCCGCGGTCGCGGGTAGTGAACCCGCGGTCGCGGGTCTACGCCTGCCAAGAGCGAACTCGGAGTTCGCCGATCGCCCTCCGACCCGCGGGCGCGGGTGGGTATCTCGCGGTCGCGGGCGGCGACCTGCGGTCGCGGCCTGGTGACCCGCGGTCGCGGCTCTAGGCCTGCGGAAAGCGAATCGCGCGATTCGCCTGGCGCGATTGCCCCAGGGTTGTCTCGATCCGGGCTCGTGGACAAGCGATCCATAGCCTCCTCGGATCGGCTCTTGTAGGGTTTACGAAGGTCGAAAACCTGTTCGTTTCCCACAGACGGCGCCAAATGTTAGTACACGAAATATGTCGGTGTACAGGTCTCAATTCCTTCTTCAATGTCCTTCTTCTCCAAGCCTCCTTCACCTTCAATAACCTGTAAAACAATGGACAAAGGGGGCGGGGACCCCCTAATCCATCTCCGATGCCTAAGTCAGTAGAGTATTCGTAAGGGTAAACTGTAGAGAGAAAGGCGCAGGGCTAGGGCGATCACAAGCGATGATCAACCCCTCTAGAGTCAGGGCGAGCGATTATCAGCCCATCTAGGGTTAGTTCTTGTACGGTAGTTCCCCCCTTTTCCACATGGCCAGACCATGTATTTATAGTGGAGAGAGAGGGCTAGGGTTTCTTCCTTGGAGCCCAATCAATGATTCTATCTTCTTAAATAGGATAGAATCTTCCGACTATTGGATAACTACCAGAATTTAATAGGCCAATAAAGATATTTATTATATATGCTTACCTGGCTGGCGGAACTTGTTCATTAGGTTCATCAGGCCTTTATTGTTCATCAGGTTCATTATTTAA
Organism: Polygonum maritimum; assembly: GCA_963924305.1. Lineage (NCBI taxonomy): Eukaryota > Viridiplantae > Streptophyta > Magnoliopsida > Caryophyllales > Polygonaceae > Polygonum > Polygonum maritimum. The sequence goes on from OZ002729.1 coordinate 36,707,919, forward strand.
TTTAATAGGCCAATAAAGATATTTATTAAATATCCTTTATTGTTCATCAGGTTCGATGTCTTGAGTAGCGTTGTGCTTCCAGTCTTCCTCCTCCATACTGTCACAAGGGTCGGTGCCTCTGGTCTCCGGCAGCCATAACACGAACACCGAACAAAGTAATATGATCACCCCAAACCCCCCGTACGTGATCAACTCACTCTGCCATGACTCCCCCACGGCCACCAGCACTGCGCCAGCCCCTGCACCGAGCACGGCAGCCTGCCGTGTCATGGCAAAGGCTGAGCTCCGCACGCACGTCGGGAACAGCTCAGCCACGTAGATCATGCATATGTCGACCCCGGTGGAGCCGACGAGGAAAGCCAGCAGCTCAAGCGCCACCTGGACCCAGCTGGACCCGCTCGCCGCCCCGCACGCGATGCTGCAGACCCCGCACGCGGCGGTCGTCACCAGTATCGACGTCCTCCTGTTCAACGCCCCGATCAGGCAGAATGCGGCCAGGGCTGACGGGAGCTCGATCAGCGCCTCCATGGCCACGCTGAGGTAGAGGTTGAACGAGAGGCTCCCGAGGCCCAAGGGCATCCCGTAGTACGCCATTCCGAGGCCGAAGCTCAGCACCATCACCAAGGCCAAGCGCCGGCGCGCCCATTTCCTCGACACTAGCGATCGCAGGGCGGAGTACATGTAAGCCGTTGACGTTCCTTCTAGCCGGGTCCACCGCGGGGACTCGTGCACGAAGAAGTAGACGACGGCGCAGTAGAGGAGCGCCGGGAGGGACGTCCACACGTAGACGCCTCTCCAGGAGGAGTCGCGGCAGAGGAAGGCGATGGCGGGCAAGGAAGCGAAGCCCAGGGAGAAGAGGACGAAGCCGAGGAGGGTGGCGTAGGGGCGCCAGCGCGGGCCCACGAGCTCGGTGGCGAGGACGATGGTGGAGCTGCTGATGGGGGCGCGGCCGAACCCCGAGGCGAAGCGCAGGGCGGTGTACACGACGAGGTTCGGGGAGAAGGAGGTGAGGAGGCTGGAGAGGGACATGAGGAGGCAGGAGACGAGGAGGAGGTTCTTGCGGCCGAGGCGGGTGTCGGCCATCGGGGTGAGGAGGAAGCCGCTGAGCAGGCAGCCGGCGTAGAAGGCGGCCCCCGGGAGGCCGGTGATGAGCGGGCTGGCGTCCTCCAGGGACCAGTCGGTGAGGATGTTGGAAGGGTAGGCAGAGGAGTCCACAAAGGTGGTTATGAAGCATTGTTGGGCGTCGAAGGCACGGGGGACAAAGACCAGGATGCATTGGATCAGTTGCCACGCCTGCCTATGTGGCTGCTGCTCACCATCAACGCTAGCCGTCTGGTCGCCGTTACATGAAATTAGCGGGTCGTCTAATGCATCATCTCCCATGTTTACTGGCTCTCTTTTCCTAACCACCACCTTTGTTTTTCTTTTGCACTTGTCTAAAATTGTATAAGTAGATGTAGGCCTAGGATTGTTGGGGGTGCACGTACGTACATATATGTATAGGTGTGGCCTTTGGAAAAGTTAGTTGGTACATTAAGGGCGGACTTAATATCCATCTATATATCATGTATAAAAAATAACCTCGTCGTGTTATATCAAAAAGGCTAAGATTGCGAGTGCATGTAATTGTTTTTATTTTTCGACGATTTTAAAGGTAACAAATGGCTGTATATTTTCATTTAACCAACACTATATTTTCAAATAATATAAGAGTGCATTTTTGATTAATATAAATGTGCATATTCTATATCACATTTTTTATGTTTATTTTGATATGAGAATGTAATGAATGTAGGTGTCAAATGTGACGAAAATGATAATTAATTTGACTGTCTCTTTTCACATAACATGACTATTTATTCATAACTATATACTAAAGCAGAGGTTAAAAATAATAATTAGTACGACACGTGTCAACTCCTCATTGATCGCATCATTTATCTTTATCAAAATAATTCAACTAGTTAAAATTTGATTGTACACCCCACATATATGTAAAATAGGAAATAATATATATCATTGAAATTATGAGGAAAAAGGCTAACTAGCCCTTTTAGAATTTTTAATAAAGCGAAAGGAGGTCCACACAAGCTAGGGTAACAAACAACAAACACAAGAAAACAGGCGAGTCCCCCGCAACGGCGCCAATTTGATAAACGGTATTTTAGTCGCTTTAATACCTATCAAAATAATCCGAACAACCCAACTAATGTAGTATGGAAGTAAGGGTTGATCCCACAGAGACTCAGGTTTTCAATGTTTATTGTTATATTACTCAGAGTAAAAAGGGGGGTTTTTGAATATGAATCTAATAACTAAACTAATTAAACATGCAAAACTAAGGATGATTTGTAAAATATGGGAGAAGTATGCTCAACTAGTTAATATCCATTATGAACTTGATTATTGATCATTGATTATCAAAATTCTCTTTTTACCTTGACTAATCTATTGCGAAATGCTAATAACCCAACTTCATGGAATTATTAATCCTACTTCAATTCTAGTTATTAGCCCGATCGGTACTAACAACCTTAATTATCAAATAACCTAAGAGACCTCCTAGGTTCAATTTGACAACAGCTTTAAGACCCAAGCATCAATAGCAACATGCATATAGAGCAACCAGACATCCAAATAACATGCGATTGAATTCTCTTCTCTAATCAATTAGTCCTACCAGTCCTAAATTGATTAAAGGTTCTACTTATGATCTAATTAACACCGACCGGTAATTAGAAAGATCTAGTTGTAATTCAACCTAGAGATTCAATTAGATGTTCAATCTAACAAAACCCTAAATCAAACTTATTCAATTAAGCACAGAGAAAACAATCTAGTCAAAGAAAATTAAGAACAATCAAACCTCACAATACTACTTCGTTCACAACTTTAATTAACTAGTTAAGCAAAAGGAATTTAGCTACTGAAAGACATTGAAAAGCTTACAAAGTTTCCCATAGGGTTCTTGTTCACCAAGTCTCCAATAACCAATCAAAGATTCAAAGATAATGAAACCTAAAACTAGGGCTAACTATATATAATAAGTCTTCAAAAAGTATATCTAAAAGCAACCCACAAGGGCCCAAATATATCTCGTAATAAAACTCGGACATATCGTAGACACGGGCGAAAACTCGGCCTAAACCATCCAAAACTCGGTCGAGTTTCATAGCCTCATCCCGCGTTTTGACCACAGAGAGTAAAAGCCCGAAACGCGGACTGAAACCACTAGACGCGGCCGCGTCTTGAACACCCCTGCCCGCGTCGCACGTACTGGTCGACAGGTGACACTTCAGAGGCTGTTTTAACACACTTCGAGTTGGAATTCGGACTCGGAGTAAAAAGATGAATTGTAGCTCTTCGAGTTAGCTTTCTAATGGCACCAAATACACCTCCATCCGATCACTATAGCTCCAGATACAGCCCTTGCAAGCAAGAGGTGTCAAAACAACAACTCCAATACATAGTCCGGACCCAAGTGTTCTTTTCCCATCACCTCTTGGGGCTAATCTCATGGCTTCGTTCCATTCTTTCCTTCTCCAATACTTCGGTTTCACCTCCTCTACACTTGTTATCTTCACATGTACAATAAAAAAACCACAACAAGGTGTAGATATCCGAATCTTTCTACAAACTAACAAAACTAGCAAAACTAACTAAAACTAAACCAAAAACCATAAAAATCCTAACTAAACATGCTCTAAAACACTACCTAACATGTATCTATCAAAAGGCCCATGGAAAAAGAATATGGAAACTAGGCGGTTTTCCAAATTTACCTCTGGCAAAAAACAAATTACGGGCTGCCACCGCGTCCCACCCCATATCCAAAATTACGCGCATGCCACTGCGTCCCACCGACCATCCTGTCACTTGTCACCGTTTATCTTGTCACCTGTCACCATTCATCCTGTCACCTGTCACCGTTCATCCTGTCATCATGTCGCCATTCATCATGTCACCGTTCATCCCAAAATTTTGTCTATTATCAACCTTGTCATCGCTTATTTTTTCGTCCTCTTGTCATCGCTTAAATTGTGGTTAAATCTTATCATTCTTCATGTATTATCACCTACTTTAATACCACCGAATTTGTCATAAGCCTTGCCATCGGTAAATTGTCGTCAAATCTTGTCACCACGTACTCTAATTTATCACCATATACAAACACCTTGTCACCACGCACAAAAACTTGTCACCATGTACAAGAAACTTGTCACCTCATAGAAAAAACTTATTATCAAAAATTATTATTGAGCCTATGCGGGATTTGAACCCACATTACCGTGCATTAAGCACGTTGCTCTACCATTTGAGCTAATAGGCCATGATTAAAATTAGTATATGAACAAATTAACAACAACCTGTAAACAAAAAACTTGTTACCACCAAAACCCATAAACAAAAAGCTTGTCACCATCAAAACTCATAAACAAAAAATACTTGTCATCGATAAAACCCATAAACAAAAAACCTTGTCACCGACAAAAGCCATAAACAAAAAACTTGTCACCGACAAAGCTCGCCTTCGTACACAAAAAGAACATAAGTAACTGCTGTGTCCACAAGTATATCTGTATATGAACTGGCAACCAACATATAACCCTATCCAGCGATTACAAGCTTAGTAGCATCATGTTATCACTCATCATTAGAGAGCAGAAAAAACAGATTCTAAGTCCATGACCATAATAAAAGAAAAACACTAGAGACAACTATACATGATGAAGAAACCTGACCTATATTATGGTGATTAGTAACATACTTGAAGTCAGAAAAACATCATTCATCAATCAAGCAAATTTGTAGAGGCTGGCTATCTTCAGTTAATGTGGCATAGTGGACAAGAAACATGAATCATTTACCATAACTTCATCAAGGAGCTCTGACAACAGAAACCACAAGAATGTCAACCAAGGAGCTCTTAAATGAGTATCTGCTCAAATGCTCTGTAAATCCATAGCACTTTATACAAGTAAAGTTCGAGACCAAAACACAAGGCACCACCACATCTCCTACTGCCACCAACATCGGAAATACTGAACCAGCAACGAAGCAATCATCTCCACCATGAAGAACACCGTCCTCGCCGCCCTCTTCAGTCTCTCAAACCCCCCGCCATTTCCTTCCTCAAACCCTAGCACCTCCAAACCACTTCAAAACCTCGTTGAATTGACCGCAAAACCGAACTCGCCTTCAGCACCCAAAGCTAATGCAGAATTGCAGATCTCCGATTGCGATCGGAAATCCGCGAACTCGGAGCGAATAATCGGAGTACGACGGCGGTTGACTATCCAATCAACTGATTATAAAAAGTCCGATTTCTTTGTTTCTCAATTTATCGAAGTGGTTCTATAACGAGATTGGAGAATTAGAATCCGCCATAGCTAGGGTTTGGTGAAGGTGTACGGAAAACTCCCCCAAACTCGAATCCCTCGCCATCTCTCGAACGCAATTTCCTCTAGCTTTCCCGGTAGATCGGGCGGAGAAGAAGAAGGCGGCGCCGGTGCCCAGCGATTCAGATCGGTGCAGATCTGAGATTCGCAGGAGAGAGAAAGGGGAGAGGAAGGGAGAGAAACGAAAAAGGAATGAAGGGAGAGAAAAGAAAAAAAAAACTTTTATATTATGTGGGGAGGGTAGTTAGTACAGTTTTTTTAAGGAAGACTAGTTAATAATTGAATTTGTTAAAAGTGACATCTTCACCCCCTTCCCTCTTGAAGTTATATCTATAAAGTTTTTTATATCTATAAGGTAACCTATAAATTTTTGTTTGATTAAAAGAATATATTATAACTAAAATAATTTATCATTAAAATAAATCTCATAAGAAATAAATTAAAGAAAATAATAAAATATTTTAAATCAAACTATTCTTTTGAATAACTTTACATAATTAAAATTAAAGCAAGTTTTTTGTTAGATCAAAATCGTGCCTTCAAGGCACGAGAAGTAATACTAGTTTTTTTGTTAATGCGTATGTCTATGCTCTGTATCAGGTTGTGTGTCTATTGTTTTCATGTGAGTTTGTAAATGAGAATGCAAAATTAGATGAGAACGATTGTTTGTTTCACTTAACATGACCATATATTTTTGCAAATAAAATGATTGTGTCTTTTCATATAAAATGGTTGTGCATTCTCTTTTATCTAATTGTGTGTAACATTTTTCGTATAAGTGTGTAAGTGAGGAATGACTAGCCTTTTTCAAATAGTACAACTATGCATTTTCACTTAACATGAATGTGGATTTGTACCTAACACCACTGTACATGCCTTAATTTTATTGTATATGACTTTTTCACATATAGTATAATGTACACTTGGTGAAAATATATACATAGTCTTTAGTGTTATCATACAAAGTCATTATGGATTAAAATGGATAACCATGTTGTATGACACTACATAGTCTTGTTCCGAGACACTATTGGAATACTATTATTACCGTGGAAAAGATGACACTATTACCATGAGAATAATACCTATCATTTCGTAGTGTAGGTTTTGATTATGACAAACTCAACAAGGCTTGCTGATTTGAATGTTTTCATAATGTTTTATGAAATACATGAAAAATGGAAGCAAGAGAACCAAAGAAAGAACAAACGCTGAAGTGAGGGAATAACATAAGGGAGCAACGACGTTTAACCAAGACTGTTTGTATAAGGTAAAGCTGATGGAGTTGTTAAAAAAGATCTGATTTGGTGACATTTAACGCTAGATTAAAGCTGAAAAAGGAAGATAATATCGAGGATTGACTTGGTTGATGCTGCGCCACGCGCAAGATCATATCTTTATCCAAGGATTACAAAAAGGTAGAGTAAGATAAGTTATTTTGATGAACAAATCATGTGTATGATAATGTTTCAATTGGGCATATATCTCACACGGGTTACCACTATGAAAGCTATAGGTATAGGTTATTTGAGTTATCGATCACCACCTCCATTGAAGAGGAAGTGAAGTTGAGTTTAAGAGAGCATTCAAGTGCAATTGGAGCTCCGTCAAGGTGTTAAGTAAGTTGTTATTAGGGGTTTTTTGTCTTCAAAGGTTATTATCTTTATGTGTTTAGGTTGAGAAGTTAGGGCTTGATGGATCTAGGGTCTAGAGATTATACTAAATATATATATATTATCTTTGAGTCCTTGCTTGCCTTTGTAACTCATGAAAGAATTGATAATATGATTTGACGGTTGAAATTCTCTAAGGGTGTGGTGGTTTTACCTGCATAACTAGTGGGTTGAACATGGTTCCCACTCTAAATGATCATGTCATATTGTACCCGCATAACTGACTTAATTTTGCTGCCCAGTTCACTATTACTATAGGAACGATGGTTGTTTTACAAACACATTCTATCCAACAATTGGTATCAAAGTAGGTGGGCTCTATATTTGTTTATTACTTGCTAGGAAAAAGAGGAAAGGTGTGCTTCAATGAGTAATATGAGGAATAACAAAATCCCAATTCATAGGACTAATGAGAAATTGGAATCCGCCATCTCACAAGAGCCATGTGTTACCTTTACAATAAAAACGCTAGTGCTTAAGATGTAACTTGCTTCAAGTGACATGAGAAAGGATACTATAGAGGGACATACTCCAAAGGTGAAGGGAATAATGGTAACACTAATGCTAGAGATGCTATTGAGCGTTCCCAAGATAACAATCATGAAAATGAAAAGAAGAAAGCTCACATTGTTGAATGGGACAAGGAATCTAATACAGATGATGTATTAGAATCTTGTATGATGCCTACGATGTGTTCTATGACAATCCAAACTAAGACCGTCGATAAAGAGGTAAACCTTGAACAATTGCTTGAAACATAAAAATCTTATAGTCATAGTAGTGTTGTTAAATTGATGAAAAGAATGTATGAAAAAAATCTTAGTTTGTAAGATGACCTCGACAAGGTGGAAGAGAAATGTTATAAAATGAAATGGAAACGTTTGAGTCTTAGATAGTTTCCATTGTTACTCTCAAACATATGATGAATTCCAAAATGAGACAGCGTCTTTAAAGGAGGTTAATAATACTTTGAGAACTGACGTAATGTCTTTGGAGATAGAAAGAGATGAGTTATTAAGGAAAAAGAGAAAAATGAAACTAAAATTTGTCTCTTGAGACATAATATAGGTTATGTTAAGGAACAATCTAAGAAGTCCCAACATGATGTTCCTATTCAAGAAATAATTGTGAAATGGGAAAAAGAAGTTCAAAATAGGGAAATAAATGTTCATTTAAAAGGAAGGCTTAAAGCTAGAATAAGTGAAATTTTTTGGGAAAAATAATGGTACATTGAGAGAAGAGCTTATAAAATATTCATTAAATAGTCTCTAGGAAATTAGCCTAAGGGTCTAAAAGTTGATCTTGTTAAAAATTGAAGACTTCAAAAATCTCACTCTAAATACTATATATATGTAGTACTAATTTTGTAGGTATCGTGACAAGGGAGGTCATGACCACCCCCAATGTCTCTACGCTGCTCGTTGTTGTGCCTTGGCTGCCACTATTTATTTCATATGGCATGCTCGCAATGCCAAGGTCTTTGACGACAACCTCATGCCCACACAAGTTGTTGCCCGCCTGATCATTACTCATGTTGAATGGCTCCTCCACAGATCCTTTCGAATTGATGTTGTGTGTGTTTTCTGATTCTCAGTTTTGGGTGTTTGATTATCACCTGGTTGTTCCCTGCCTGTTTTGAGATTTTTTGGTTTTTATTTTGGTTTTGTTTTGTTGCCTTTGGATTGTTGTTAAACTGGCTGCTTGTTTGGCCCTTGTGCCCTTGTGTTTGCATGTTAATGGTGGCCTTTGTGCCATCTCTTTGAACGTACACAACTTGAGTGGCCTGCGTGCCATCTCATATGTGTATGGTTGTGAGCTTTGCATGGTTTAAAGGCCCTTGTGCCGCCTATTTCGCTTGCTTGAATAACCGGTTGGTTATTCTGTTAGATTTTTTATTTTTTTAGGTTTGTAATTGCCGATTATTTTCCTCCCCTTAGAAAAAAATAACGGTCGGGCGGTTTTTCATAATCGAATTAAGCTTTTAAGCAAAAAAAAAGGAAAGGCATAACAAGACTACCAATGTAGTCAAGGGAACAGTGAAAATAACAAGGGTAGAAATAGTAATCATGGTACTAAGAGAAACTATCGTCATTGTTGGCAATTGAACAATAACTAATAAAGACAGCGTTTCTATGTTCCAACTACTACGGATAAGAGTCATTATCAAAGGAAGCCTAATCAATCAATATAAACATGAAAGATGCAACGACGAGAGTTGGATTGAATATTGTCATAATAGTCCTATGGAACAACAATGTTATTTTCCTAAACGACCCACAAAGGCAATGCTCGCATAGGTATTTAAAAGCTTGAATTGATCTTTTATAGAATGAAGTGAGGAGGAACGGTTAATGGTTCTACTTATACCACATGACGAAAAACAATAAGAATATATCTTCATTTCACAAAAGCAACAAATAAACTTTCCATTGGTGACTAAAGCGACAAATAAGCTTTAAATGAACTCGATGAGAGTCAAGGTCCACTACACACTTGCGTATATCTGAAAACTTACCCAAGATGGACATGGATAAAATGGAAGATGTTGAAATGGAATGCTAAGAAGAGGAGGTCGAGAAAAATTAATGAAGATCAGCCAACTGAAGTTGTTACTACTGTGCCTGAAGTGGTTGAAAGATCGTAGAAGAAATGTGGAAAGGTGGCTAGGAATTATATTGCAATATCTAAAATAGCAAAGAGTCCATTTTGGGCACACTAAAAGAGTTTTATAGATGAGCAAACAAGAAATATTAGGGTTGAATGTATCTATTGCGAGAATACATTTGTTGCGGATGCGGATGACAACAACACCAAAAATTTGGGCAAACATGCAAATAGCTGTTTAGAAAATACAGCCAACAAGAGTAAAGGTACTCAATCTACACTTGTTCTAGAAAAAGTTCATGAATCTGATGGGTGCTAGATCAAAAAGAGGCTAGGATTGATGTGGCTCAATTTTTAATCTTGGATGAGTTGCGGTGTAGACCTATAGAAAAACTTGGTTTTAACAGTCTATTCTAAGTTCTTTTCCCCACTTTCAAGTTAACTTCACGCTATATAGTTGCATGAGATTGCTATGAATTGTTCTTGCAAGAAAAATGATACTAAAGTGTTTCTTGAGTAAGAGTTCTACAAAATTCGCTATACAATGCAAATATATTAGGGCGCTTGTAAAAAACGCATTAATTATCAACACGGAAGGTGTTTATATGAAAAAGAGCCATGTAGTATTAAATTGTTTTTAAAAAATAGATAATATATATAATATGTCTCTTTTTTTTAAAAGTCTTCAAATAATCTATACGGAAGGCGCTTTTTTGAAAAGCGCCAAAGAGAAGGCGCTTTTTAAAAAATCACCCTAATACTCATTCATAATTAATTGAGAGCCAAAGCGAGCGCCAGCAACTCGCAGTAGCAACTCAAAGCACGCTTTTAGGGTTTCTCCCTCGCACCAGCAACTCGCACCTCCAACCGAAGATTTTAGCGTCAGCAACTCACACCTCTGGCAAGAGTCCTTCGTGAGTGAGCCGCTCCCCTCTCTTCGTGAACCCTCTTCCAGGTTTGGAAACCCTCCTTTCGTGAACCCTCCTCCAGGCCGACAATTTTCCTTGTGTATTGAAACCTTGTCTTCGTGAAATCAGTACAAGTCAAGCAACTCGCTCCCGCTCCCCTCTGGCCTCCTCCAGGTTTGTCTAAGTACTGATTCATGGGCTTCTATTCAAAGGATCAATTGTATGTGTGTAATTGCACATTTTATTGATAATGACTGAAAGTTGCAAAAGAGGATTTTGATTTTTTGTCCAATCGTTTGTCATAAGGGGGAGGATATTGCTAGAGGAATTGATGATTATCTTAAACCTTGGAGTTTGTCAAAAAAAGTGTTTAGTGTTACGACCAACAATGCTAATGCTAATGATCCTGTTGTGGCTTCTTTAAAAGAATTTATGAGATTCATAGCTCACATTGCTAATCTTGTGGTGGGGATGGCTTAAAGTTGCATGTTGCTTCTATAGATAAGGTGAGAGCTTTTGTAAAGTATCATAGGGGATCTCCGTCAAGGGTGTGATTGTGGAATGAAGCATTTGCAAAACCAAGAATTCAGAGCAAGTGTTTATTGATCCTTGATGTTCCTAGTACATGGAACTCTACATATATGATGCTTGGTGTTGTATTGAAGTATAAGAGTGTTTTCTCTCGACTAGATCCCCCTAAAAATGATAAAAGTGAGACTATGAAGTACATTACTATTAAAGAGTGGACTAAGGTTCTCTTGAAAATTTTAAGGGAATTTTATGATTTCACAAAGGATGTGCCCATTTCTTCGTATGTTTGTGTTAACAATGTGTTCTTCTACATTGCTAAACTCGTTGATGTGACCACACCCATGCCACCGACGGAGGAGGAGGAGGCCATGCACGTACGCGCCCTGGAGCCTATCACTTGCGCCTGGGCCAAGGCCATTGCCCGTGCCACATCTTCACTAGTGCTTAGAATTAACTACTACAGAAACGACAATACGCTGGGCGTTTCACAGTATATACTCCGGAGCTGGTCCGGTATATAGATTATTGGTGTATATTGTGATTATTTTCATACACCGGATGTTAATATTCCACGGCCGGCGTATATTCCCTATTGATTTTTGTCCAAATTGGGCGCGCAAAAGATATGTCCGGTGTATTTGGTGTATCTTATACACCAGTGTGAACATTATCCGGGATATAAAAATGTCCTTTATCCGGTTTATTAGGTAGACTTTAAACACCGATTGAATAGATGTTCGGGTTATTAAAGTAAAAAACCTTATACACCAAAGCATGTATCTTCGGCATATTAATTGAGTAAAAATACACCGAGCGGTTTGATCTGGTGTATATACTTTAATGAGTTCACACATCAATCTTATATTCCAGACTATTATAATCCGGTTTATATATGCAAGTATTTTCGATGATCAATTTGTATTTGCTGCACTAACCATTTATATTTGTAATATAATAGATTAGATATATGAAAACGCCATAACCCAACAAACCTTTCACATATTTAAACATGCAACATCCACTAACATGATCCGGGGATCATAACCAATAAATGTTGATCCAAAGTAAAGTCAAGTCATGTCAAATTACACTAAACAATATCCATAGCAATTCTCCAAAAGGTTTAAGTACTGTTATCTAACAGATTGCAATCATGATTCCTTGTAAGTAGACAACAATCATGCTTTTGCTCTTGCAAGGTCTTCCCATTTCACCATCTGTAGAAAGCTTCATAACATTCAAATGTATGGTTTACTGGCATATTGATATTTAGATGCAAAACACATAACAAATTGCTGCATCAAAAGTTCTAACAGTGGACTGCTTCAAATACAGATCAAAAAACAAAAATGAGAGTGAACATGCTGTAAGAAGGAAGCAAGCTAAATTTAGCAAAGAAAGTTAGCAAACCAATACATGTTGTAAGAAGGGAGCAAAATGGGATCTATAAGGGTGACCTAGGATACTATGAGTCCTTTTTTAATTCTTTGTTGAATCAAGGTGCAAGTATTTATGTATAATTTTGAATCACGTTTGATGCTTCTAGTACCAATTTGTGGGCATCTCTTATAGGTGGTTGGTGTTGGTCACTCTCAAAAAAATTAAAGCTATAGTGAAGCTGATTCCTAGAGTGATTTCCAAGCCTTGGCTTCAAAGTTTGTAAATATGTTAAACTCATGTAATTAAATGCTTTTTTCTATTCTTCCTGGAGCATTGACTATATTGTGTTATCATAACTTAACACATTCTATCAAACAAATTTTTAATTTCGTTCTGTTTATGCTGATTTGATTATGCCTGCATATAAAAATTTTCCATCTCTAAAACATAGAAGCTAGGTCAAGCAGCAAAATTAAAAATCGAAAACAAATACTACTGAACAAATATGTACACAAATAATAGAGAGAAGAATTAATGAAAGGATCTTCTATATATATAGATGCAATTTGTATTCTAGACATTGCGAACCACATATGGACTAAAGATCTCAAATACCTTACCTCTGCAAGGATTCATAAAAAATCCTCTTATAGTGATTGTACACAGCCACAAAAAGGACCTGCATATGGATGTTCATAAGCCATTCCATCAATAACCAGATTGAGCAGGAAACACACACGAACATGAATTAAGCAGAATCAGCTTACCTAATCTACAGATTGGCTTAAGATTTTTTCCTATCCTCCTTAGCTCATCAACTTCCTCCTTTGTCAATCCCTCGGGAGCAACTTGGATGAAATTTGGATATACTGGTGTTGCTGGCTTCCATAACATCATTGGGAGTGGTGGATGAGTACGATAGTTATAATTCCTTCCCCTGAAAAGATAAAGTACACCTCCTGCTCGGTGAATAATCTTACCGCCTGTTTTTTCCTGCCATAAATCTTAAGATGTGAAAACACAAAAAAGATAACTACAAGAAGGAAAGAGGGAAATTGAACTGAATTGAATTGATACAAACCTCAAGATGCTTGCAAACATTATCCATATCAACTGTAGGAACACCTCTGCATCTAACCTTACAAACCCGCCTTCTTTTCCAATGAGTGTGCACCAGATCCAACATATTATGTGTCAGCCTGTTGGATCGTTAGTCTAACAAAGGTGTCCTTAACAAAGTTAAGGGCGTCCTCGAGTGTGGCGTCCTTAAACAAAGGTTAAGGACGTCCTTTAGTTGTAGCGAAAAAACAGACTAAACAAGTGAAATGAATAACTATAGAACGCGGCTATTTATAGAGGAACCTCTCAAGACCAAAGCAGTCCTTGAGAGTAAACCTCTACCCCCTTGGAGGATTTTCGAATAACTTCTTTTCCTTTCTTATTAAGAGTTCTTACAGATTACAAGACGAGTGATTACACTTCTCTAGAACTTAGTATGCGTCCCTAAGTCCACCAGTAACACTCCTTTCAGTCTCAAACTATGACCTAACTTAATCTTCTGAAGGACACTATTCACGTGTCCTTACTGTTTGTCGTAAGGACTTGTTCTCTCTTTTTGTTTTTTTTGTTACAAACTGTTTTTGGTTTTTGTGTACGCTTCTCACTCGATCTAACACCTAGTTCTCTCGTGTTCTTGAGCTTGTTCTTGGATCTTGAGTGACTGACAATATGCTCTGAATATTCTCTAAAGCGTCAAGCCACAATAAATTCTCTGGAAGAGTATTTATAGTGACCTTGGGAAGGGCGTCATTCTCTGACGATCATGCCCTTTGGGACGTTGCAACAAGATCGGCTTCCACATGTCTCTGACAGTGATGAAGGAAGCTTCCTGACAACTTCTGCAGGACATGGCTACAGGATCCGTCTCCACGTGGTGATGAACTTATGTACAGGATCTGCTTCCACGTGGTGATCATGATCAAGGCTTGTCTGGTGATGTCACCTTGTCGGCCAGCCTTGAGAGGACTCCTGTATGATGATTAAGGACGGCGTCCTTTGTAGAATCATGCCAAGTCATTCTTAGATGTAGCGTCCTTGCACCTTAAGGACGGCTATACAACTTATTAGATCAAAGAGAGTTTGTCATATCAAAACCAAGGGACGCTAGGCACAATGTTAAGTACAATAGGCGTCCTTAACATTGTCCCAACACAGCCCATCCCTTCCTACAAGTACACAACACAAATCAAAAACTACGAAACCTATACAAAAAGTCAAGGCATGATATTAATTAATTAATTAATTAATTAATTAAAAGGCATCAAGCTCACTCATAGCTTGATCATACATGACAGATGTAGAACAAATCAAAACATGATATCAACCATTCCAACATATTCACTTATTTAGCAGTAGTAACTAATAAGAATAGATTGTTCATGCCTAAGCTAAATCTCCAAAGTGATGAACTTTTGCGAAACACAAAGTATAATCCTATTGAACTAAAATCTTAAAACAGGCGCAAATAAGCATAAGAAGCAAGTAGATTCTTCTCTTACAAGAATAATACCAATTGGAAACCTATGAAAGCAATTCACAGAAATCAAACCAAACAAACATCACAACCTTGTCTCTCCTTGAAACTTAACTTGCCAAAAGCACATTCTTGAACAATAGCCCAAGATAATTACAGATTCACAATGGAACAATCTTAGTCCTAAACCTATACTAAAGCAATGTATCAACCATAAGATAATTTTCGTTCATGGACAAGCTAAACTCACAGTGATGAACTTTACTACTAAAGTAATTTATACTCCGACTGATACGAGCAGTAGAATACCAAGATTAACTTGACGATTGGAAGCCAAATAGGGGTGTATAAGCAATGGATACATTGTCGGCCAGCCTTGAGAGGACTCTTGTATGATGATTGCTGTCTCTCATTTTGGTGGTGTTTTAGAGGTTAATTTCCCTTGTAAATATGTGTCTTTTGTTCATTTTCTTGTTAGTTTTGTTCCTTCTTAGCTTAGATTCCGATTTTCTATGAGATTCGGAGACTATGCGAATTTGGTGCATTTTGTAGGTAATTTGGCATGTTTCGTGGAGGTTTTGGAAGGAGATTCAAAGGAGGAGCAAGGCACGAGCACAAAGGAGCGGAAGAGCCGAGCGATCAATGAAGAGTAGCTCAAGAAACGCCAAGAAGAAGAGTGAACCGAGGCTAGGACCGAGTTGCCCAGCAACTCGGGCCCGAGATCGACTCCAGGACATCGGACCGAGGTGCCAGCACATCGGGCCCGAGGTACACATAAGTCGGTCCAAGTCGGCAGAATTGTGGATTGGCCATCAAGGCATACAAATGTGATCTACCACTTTTGCCCCTCTTCCATTTTTGGTATTCTTGGCCCCTAGCTAAAAGGAGAGAAGACAATTAGAGGATTAACAATCACTCACCACACACAACTAATCACTCTCAAAGGCTCAAGGAAGACTGGGAGAGCAAGGAGGAGGAAAGGAGAGGAGTAGGAGAGGAAATCGGTGGAGAAGAGGTGTTAGATCTAGGGAAGAATTGTGAGTTTGTCTTTGTTTTGATTTGCAAATTGTGGATTTGAATTTGGATCTTGTGATTTCCCTTTGCTTTGAATGAAATTAGGCTTTGCTTTGATTAGGATGATTGAGACTTGTTTGCTTTGTGATTTGATTGCTTGTTACTCTAGCCTTATGGAGTAGATTCCATTGGTCTTGGGCCATGGGGGAAACCTCTAGCTAGGTTTGGGTTTGAACCCCCAATCCCATAGCCTTAAGTGATTGATCTAGGAATCCACTCTACATAGAGCTACAATCTCTTCTGGAAGCAAGGGATCAAGGGTTTGTGACTGGCAAGAGTGAACGGAAGCGATCGATTGCCTATCACTTGACCTTGCCTCAAAAAGGAGGTAAAATCCCCTAGGGTCGATGTGTAGAAGTGGCGGGGCCGAGGCGGACAACCTCAATCTCACGAGGATCAACACTTATTGGCTGAATTGGGGTGGAATTACCCACATCTACTAGAGAAGGAACCCAAAAACCCAAGACCTATGTCTCCATTTTTGCTAAGCTCGACTTACCCAGACCTCGGGCCCGACTTACAACTGTGTCGGTCCCGTGCATTTCTTCGTCGATCCATCTCGGGCCCTAAGTGACCATGTCGGTCTCGAGTGGTTTCCTTTGATTCTCCTTGTGTTTAGCCTTTCTTTCCCCTTTGCAAGTCTTTTTAGGTGCACTCGACGAACGAACTCCCGAGTGTTCGACACCCTACCTTGTGCTACAACTAGGTTCAGTTATAAATTTAAATTTTGAGACCCTCCGATCATTACCGATCAGAATTTTGGCGCCGTTGCCGGGGAGTTCTAATTGTTTGAGGTACCAAGTTTGTTGAGTCTTTGATTTTGTAGTGATTTGGGTGAGGGATTAGCCCAAACCCCTTGTTTGTTTTGATTTGGTTTTGTTTGTGTCTTTGCTTATAGGTTTATGCAAGTTCACCCCACTCGAGGAACACTTGAGTTTGAGCTAGTGAGTGATCCGGAAAGCTTAATCAAAGAGGCCCGAAAGAAGAAGAGAATGGAGAACCAAGCACATGATGATGATGAAGTTGCTAGAATGAGGGCCGACATGGCTCGTATGCAACTTGAGATGGAAAACTGAGACGCCGAGACAAGGAGAGAGCGTGAGCAAAGGATGAGGCTAGAGGCTCAACTTAAGTTCAACCCCGGAATGCACGCCAATACATGCATCTGGAGTTGAAGGTGCCCGAGCTGGCCATTGTCTTACCGGAGGTTTCTAAGAACTTCGAGATCAAGACTCAATTCATATCACTTATCAAGAGGGACCAATTCGAGGGACGACCTCAAGAGTGTCCAATTGAGCATGTGAAGCGTTTCAAGGATATGTGTGAGACGATCTCAACGGATGAAGAGACGCTAGAGTATGTACTACTCAAGGCTTTCAAATGGTCGCTTGGGGGTAAGCCGGCACATTGGCTCTAGAGCCAAGCCCCTAGGTTGATCACAACATGGCGAGCTCTCAACGAGGCGTTCTTGATGAAGTTCTTCCCACCAACAAAAACAACGGAGCTTCGGAGGAAGATAGCAAGTTTCCAACAAGGATCAAACGAGCCACTCTTTGAGGCTTGGGACCGATTCAAGGAGATGTTGCGCCAATGTCCAAACCATGGGCAACAACCATATGTGCTCCAAGACATCTTTTTCCAAGGAATCAACCCCGCCACCAAGGACAAGCTAAATCTCCACACCGATTGTGGATTTATAGACTTGACCCCGGAGCATGCTTGGGAGTTACTTGATAAACTCTCCGACTATGAGGCCATGTACGGTGTGAGCCACGCCGACAAGGAGGCAAGAGTCCAAGGTGATGGTACAAGGAGGCTCTATGACCCGAAGGGTGAGGAGGTTGACAAAGATGTGAGACTCCAATTCTTAGAGAGTGAGGTGACCAAGTAGAGTTAAGGACGCACACTTAGCTCAGGGGATTGTAACAGCTCGCCTAAGTTGTAAGGACTCTCTATTAATAAGATAAGGACGGCTATTGAAAATCCTCCAACGGAGGTAGAGGTTTACCCATAAGACTAGTTGGTCTTATTGGGGTTCCTCTATAAATACTCGTGTCCACTATCTTATCTCGTTTCCTGTTAAGTCTTTTTTCCGCTGCACCTAAGGACGGCCTTAACTCAGTTAAGGACGCCCATTCTAACAGACTTACGATCCAACAATTGGTATCAGAGCATGCGCTCTAGATTTAGTTTGAGTTGCAGGAAACATGGAGATGGAACCTATAGGTATCTCGAGTGCAAAACCTCCTCGCCTCACCGATGGAAACTTCAATCGATGGAAAACAAGGTTCGAATGCTTCGTGCGAAGTCAAAACTACCAATGCTGGCTGGTGATAAAGAACGGTGACCTCAAAGTACCTGCTACTAAGGTGGACAAAGAATCAGAGCGGGGTCCCGATGAGTTCAAACTCATGGAAGCAAACGCAAAAGCTATCTGTTTCTTACAGACGTCCTTCTGCGAAAGGGACGCCACCCGTGTGAGCAATCTTCCAACTGCTAAGCTCAAATGGGAAGCCCTTGAGAAGTATCATGTTAGGACGCTCGAGATGAAAGAGGACGTCCAACTTGAAGCTAAAAGGGACTTCTACAAGTTCAAGATGTTCACAAATGAGACCATCACGGACTACTCCTTCCGCTTTGAGGCCTTGTTAACAAAGTTGAAGAATTTGGGTGTCAAAGAAATGGAGATCACCCAAAGGATGAAGGTTCAAGTCTTGATTGATAGACTCACGGGACCATGGAACTTCGATAGGATGACGTTCAAGGAAAACCAAGCTAACAAAGAACTGTCCATGGAAGAGATCTATGGAAAGCTTAAGGGATATGAAGCAAGGAGGAATCAAGATCTGCTAGAAATGGGAAAGAGTTCCCAGAATGAGCTGGCTTTAACTCTTGCGGCAAGAACGCCAGAGTATGAGCAATACTACCAAAGGCAAAGGGAATTGAACTCAATGCTTGATGCCAAAACTCAAGAGCATCAAGAGAATCTTCGTCTTCAAGCTTTAGTGGAACGAAAAGGGAAGACGGAAGAACAAATCTCTGAAGAAGATGAGCTAGCCCTGTTTCACAAGTCTCTTCGAGCATGGTATAAAAGAGGCAAAGTCCCAAGAATGAAGATGCCCTACAAGAAAGAAACTCCCAAGCCTACGGAAGCTGAATTAAAGGAGATAACTTGCTACAAATGTAACAAGAAGGGGAACATCGCCAAGAAATGCACCACAGGGTTATCATCAAAAGAAATCAAAAAGAAAGCCTTGTTTGGTGCATATGAGGCCGCATGGGACGACCTCGACTCAAGTGATGAAGAACCAGAAAATCAAGTAGCTTACATGGCCATGGAGGGCGCTCCAGAAGACGTCTCTGAAGCTGAGCAAGAGGTAACTCATGAATCAATGCTAAGTTCTCTTGAAAAATGCTCTAAGCCCAAGCTCATCAAATTAATCACTCAGATCATGCAAGAAAGCTATGCCATGAAACAAAGTTTTGATCAACTTGAATCAGAAAACATTGTTGTAGAATGTGAAAATTGCAACACCATGACTGTTCAATTAGAGTCCTCTCAAGAAGAAGTAAAGTCCCTTAAGAGTTAGCTAGTGTGCCTAAAGCTTGAAAATGCAAATCTTAGGGACGAAGTGAAAGTCCTAGGAAAGAGTCCCATGACTGAAACTGTGAATCCGATAGTCTTTGTTCCTGCTAGGAAAGGACTAGGGTATGAATCAGGTTCAAAGGACTCCCTTCCCAGTGATTTCGAAGCTAGCAAAACCACCGAGCTAGAACTTGAGAGAGAAAAGACAAAGAATCTAGAGGAACGCATAAGAGTCCTTGAGAGTGGTGAGAAAGGAAAGAAGGACTACTACACAAATTCCACTAGTCATAAAATCTACAAAAAGATTGCAAAGGGAGAAGGATCTAAGGTAGTTGATCTTGAGAAAATGAAAGAAATAGGATTCAACGTCCTAGCAAGAAGTACTACCTTGGAAACTATTATAGAACGTGCTGGCATTGTGGCAAAGGAGGTCATTACCAGTATGAGTGTCTGAAGCTGAAACAAGATCTTGAGAATGGAAGAAAGGCTAGAAGTGGTAGTAAGAGTGCTAAGTCTAAATCTGCTGATAGGACGCATGCTAGTGTGCCAAATGCTAAAAATCGATCTCCTAGAACGCATGCTAGAAGGACAAATGATGTAAATGTTTATGATTACTTGCCTATGAAAGAGTTGTACCCATGTAACGAACCAGGTAAGGGCCACCTTTCCTGGGTCACAAAGAACTAACTCTTCTTTTCAGGTGGAAGTGAGAGGAAGCCCGTGGATCATTGACAGTGGCGCCTCAAATCACATGACCGGCAGCCAGATCCATCTCACTTCTATCCATTCAAGTGCCACGGGAGGAACTGTCTCGTTTGGCAACAAGGGCAAGGGAAAAATCAAAGGGACGGGCACCGCAAATTTGAATCAGTCCATCAAAGCGTCCAATGTTAGTCTCGTTGAGGGACTTGGCTTCAACCTCCTTAGTGTCTCTCAAATCTGTGATCAAGGTGAAAATCTAGTCACATTTGACTCTAAGGAATGCCTAGTCATCAACAAGAAAACAAATCAAGTCATTCTCCAAGGGACTCGCGAGAACAATGTCTACATCTTCAATCAAAAATTCAAGCCAGCATCAAAGTTGTGTCTATCCGTCTCTGTTGTGGACGCCGATCTCTGGCATCGACGTCTTGGGCATGCAGGACCTAGCACAATCTATAAGCTTCATCAACAAAATCTTGTAAGAGGACTTCCCCGAATGGATCCTGAGCAAATTGAACAATGCGAGGCATGTATCAAAGGGAAGCAAACAAGATCGTCCTTCAAATCCAAAAATGAAGTGAGCACAAAGAAGCCTTTGGAACTCCTTCACATGGATTTGCGTGGACCCATACAGACCCAAAGCTATGGCGGAAAGAGGTACATGTACGTTATTGTAGATCATTTTTCAAGATTCACTTGGGTTCTTTTCTTAGTGTCAAAAGCAAAAGCCTTCCAGATGTTTAAGATCTTCATCAAGCAAGTAGAAGTTGCTCTTGGGATGAACTTGAAAGCCCTGAGGTCAGATCATGGAACGGAGTTCAAAAACTCAGAGTTCCTTGATTTCCGTGATCAACAAGGAGTCTCCCACAACTTCTCTTGTCCACGAACTCCCCAGCAAAATGGCGTTGTTGAAAGGAAGAATAGGACGTTAGAAGATATGGCAAGGACGATGCTCCTGGCCAGCGGCGTTCCCAAACACTTTTGGGCAAAGCCCGTGGCCACAACAACCTACATCATCAATCGAGCCATGATCCTTCCCTTGCTCAAAAAGACATCCTATGAGCTGCTCAATGTAAGAAAGCCAAACATTTCTTATCTCAAAGTCTTTGGGTGTAAATGTTTCATTCACAACAACGGCAAAGACAACATCGGCAAATTTGATGCTAGGAGTGATGAAGGAATATTCCTTGGATACTCCCTCACAAGCAAAGCCTATAGAGTGTTCAACAAACGGACTCTTAAGCTTGAGGAAAGTATCCATGTGGTGTTCAAAGAAAATGCTTCTCACAAGAAAGAACCAAGTAAGAAAGAACGTCGTTCATCTCCAAAGGACGATGATGAAGATGATGAAGAAGAACCCAGAGGCTCCTCCGACAAGTACTACGTTCCTAGGAACGCCCCTGAAACTCGCGATGAGGTTTCAATGGGAGTCCCTAGCGAACAACAAGAGCCATCTCAAACTTGGTCGCTAAACCAAGTGGATGCTGCTGAATCAAGTCAACAAGGAGAAGAAAGGCACGGTGTGGACGCTCATTATGAGGAGGAACACACCACGCCTGTCAATGAAGAAGATGGATTTGACTTTGATGATTCTGACTGGACGGACCCTAGGTGTACACCTACAAGGGACGCTACGCATAAGGGATCCAACCTTTCTAGACTCCACTCAACAGATCAAATCATCTCAGACATGTCAAAAGGAGTCCAAACCAGATCAGCTGTGAATCAGTCCCATAGCGCCAACATTGCGTTCTGTGCTTTCAACGCCTTTGTGTCCTTAATTGAACCTAAGAACATAAAGGACGCGCTTCAGGACGCTGATTGGATTCAAGCCATGCAAGAAGAACTCAATCAATTTGAAAGAAACAAGGTTTGGACCCTCGTCCTAAAAACAAAAACATAATTGGGACGAGGTGGGTCTACAGAAATAAGCTTGATGAGAGTGGCAGAGTCTCAAGAAACAAAGCAAGGCTTGTGGCTCAAGGCTATAGGCAAGACATCTCAAGAATCCTGTTCATCATTCTAGGACGAAGAATATTCATATAAGACATCACTTTCTTCGTGAAAATGTTGAACTTGGATTAATTAGAGTGGATCATGTTAGGACTGAGGACCAAGTGGCCGATATTTTCACAAAAGCACTTGATAGACGTCCCTACGAGCACCTCCAGTTGCTTTTAGGGATGATAACTTTTAAATGATCAAGTCCCGTTCTATTATTCCCTCTATGATTGCCTATGTTTTCTTGAGAACTTGTTTTTAAAGTATGTCATGCATTAAAAGTCATCTTTAAAGGACGCTAGTCTAAGACATGTGTTTTGCTTGTACTTTGAACGCTATTCATTTCGCTTTTTATCTCAAGAGTATCCCTGATCACCGTACCCTCATTACAAGCCGAAATGATGGGAACTCTAGGCTTACCTAAGCCGAGAATCTTGCAAACGCGTCCTATGAGCGTTCTTTGTTTTATCTTTACGGGACGTACTTGCTTGTTTTTCAAAAATGGTGCTAAGTGATCAAAGGGACGCTTGTTAAGAGTTGAAGGACGTCAAGGCAGAGTTCTAAGAGTCAGAGGTTGTGATCAGTTTTTGGGACGTAGTGGTTCAGTTCTCAGTGTTGCAGTGTTGTGTGTTGAAAGGACACCAAGACAGAGTCCTTTGCAGTTGTGAAATTTGAAAATGGGAAGGTGAACCGTCTTAGAGAAGTTGAACACAAATCTCGGGATCCGTGTAACGGGAGCAAAACAGCTGGTTTCTTAGCGAAGAAGAATGCCACGTGTGGGAACGCGGGTGGAGGAAGCCAAATGAAAAGTCCCTATTACCCTTGACCGTTTACCTTCGTCTTCTTCCTATAAATACACCCCTGTGCATTCTGAAAACTCTTCTTTGCCTCCCTGTTGTTTGCATAAATCCGGAAATCTCTCCAAAATCTTGCCAAATCTCCACATCCCAGATCTCGAAATCTCCTTCTTTCAACCCTAATCCTCTCCTATTTAAACCCAAACTTCTCAAATGGCCAACACAAGATCTACAAGAAACCCGCGGCTTTCTCCGCCATCTTCCTCGGCGGCGAGAAACCCTAGTTCGTCGAGATCCACACCTCCGGTGAAAGGCCGGTCGCTCATAGATTCTCGCGGGCGACACGCTGGGCATCAAGAACCTCCCCGCCACCAGTCATCCTCCCAGCGCCGCCCTTCCACCACTCCTCCTCAGCCACAAAAATCCCAACCTTCTTCTCAAAACCCTAAATCTTCCCGATCTCAATCCAAACCTTGTTTCCAATTTCTGGCCAAACCTATGTCCCTGAGCCATAACAGGGGAGCCCCACAAAGTCCCAAGTCAGGGGACTCCTCGCTCAACCCAAACGTCGTCCTCCTCTTGACCCTTTGGTCGAAGACTAGCTTGAGAAGGAGCCCAAAACCCTTGCCAATTTTTTCCAAAGGGCATCCATCCAAGACTACCCTCCAAAAATCCAACGTTTGTTACATTACTTCATGGTAACTTACGTTAAGCCCCGCCTCCAAGAAACCAAATACACCAACCCTCCCTTTATGGGGCCAGCCATAATCTCTGAATTCTTTAAAGGGACGGTGGACGAGCTCGCCAAAATGCTCCCTGACATAATGGAGTTCCTCGTAGCTCCCGCGGGCTCCGTTCCATCGCAGAAGAGAAAAAGGCAACCCTCCCCTCCCCCTCCAAACAGCTCACAATCAAAGGCCCTTCCTCTTCCCAACCTAAACCAATCCAATCCTCTCCTCCCCCCGCCCCCAAAAGAAGATTGAAGATGTCCGCTCAACTAGAAGGCGTCACGGAAGAGCAAATGGCTGCCATTCGCCTCTTGGAGATTCAATTAGAGAAAGAGGAAAAGGCAAGGTAGGCCAAAGCCGAAGAGGACGCCATTGCTCAGGCGATCTAGAAAAGTTTACAGGACGTCCCTCTACTTCCTCCTCCTCCACCAAGGGTAGAGGACGCTCCTGTGGCAATTGCGGACCCGCTAGAGGCTGAGATAGAGGCAGACTTGGCAAAGCCCATGCCAAAGGTCCACAAGGAAGTCCCTCCCGCACAGGTCCAGGCCAAGGACGTTGTGCCCACAGTAATACAAGTGGAGGACTCCCCTGTGAAAAAGGCGCCTCCTCCCCTTCAGCCCCAATCGCCGCCACTCCCCTTACAGTGGTGAAGCCTGGCCCTTCTGCTCCCCCTCCAAAGGCTAAACTAAGAACCCCCTCTCCCTCTCCTCCAAGAGTCAAGACTCCTCCCCTTCCTCCGGCCAAGGTGGTCGAGGAAATTGTACAAGTCCAGGGGACGCCTTCTGCTGAAGTCCCCACAGAGTCCTTGGCTAGGACTCCAGTGGACGCCCCTCCTCAACCTCAGGCGTCCCAGGATAAAGAAATGGCCGAGTCCCATGAGCAATGGGACGAGGCTTCGGATGAAGATGATGCTCCTCAACAAGATGAGGAACATGAGGAAGAGGAGGGAGACGCCGAAGAGGTACAGGACTCCGGCGATGATGTCATTGTTGGCAATGGCGATAAGAAGAAGCGCCTCAAGAAGATTTTGCCGCCGCTCTTGTACACTGCTCAGTTTCTTGAAGAGAATGGCCGCATAGAGTTTTTAGAGCTACTTGAATTCCAGGGTTGGACGCACCTGGGCGAAGAGGCTGCTACTGTAGACCCCAACGAGGTTCTCCGCTTTTACTCTAAGTTTGAAGTATCCACAATAAAAGGGAAGCCTCAAGGGACGTTTGAACTAGATGGGGATGAGTACTCTATTACAGAGGGTACCGTCCACAATATGTTGGGCCTACGCCTCCCACCTCAGGACGCTCTACATGACTTCCCATGCAAGAGTTTTGGCCGCTTCTCCCAGGAAGAAATCTTCAACAGCATATTCAATGGGAGACAACCAGTTGCTCGGGATAGAGTCGCCCATTGTCTCTCCAAGACGGGTGTCCTTGCGCATCACTTTATAGTGCGCATGGTCGTCCCCCGCCAAGAGAAGAAGTCCATTGTACAAATCACCGATAGTATCATCTTGGACGCCTTCTTGAACCGACAACCCATAAATCTGGCACGGGTTGTCTTGGAGCACATGAGAAAGTGCACTGGAGGACGCCACTCGCTTCCCTTCCCTGGCCTCGTCAAGGAGATTCTTGAGCAGCAACATCTCTACGCCCCTCGAGAGGAGAAATCCTTTGGCATTCACTGGGACGTAAGGCAAATCACCCTGCCCCCAGTTGGAAAGCTGAGGTGTGATGAGCCACTACCCTCAGTCAAGAGGTAGCTGGCCAGAGAGAAGAAAGATGCTGAACGAAGAGCCAAGGCTGTTGCTGCTGCTGCTAAAGATGGGGAAGGCGAGCCTGAGGAAAATTTGCAAGTAGTAGGGACGCCAGTTGAGGATGCTGAGGACGACGATGATGAAGCTGATGAGGCAGAGAAGTGTTCCCAGAAGTACCTGCTTGGGATGATGATCGAGAACCAATGCATGATGATAGATCTCATCCAACAGGTTCATGAAACTCTCCATCAACACACTGAACTTCTGGAACGCAACAATGAGCTCTTAGCACAGAACAACCATCTTCAAGAGCAGAATCTAAAGGCCCTTGGCAAGCGTCCCCGCAAATGATTGCTCCTTCCCTTCTAACTCCTGAAACAATTTATCTTTTCTTGTGTTTTGTTAAGACTTTGGGACGATGTCCCCTTTGTTTTTCTTGTGTGGAATGTCTGTAATACCACTCGTGACTTCTATTTTTCTATGTTTATGAATATCGTTCCCTGTGTTTGCATTCCATCTTGTCTAAGCGTTCTTTCTCTAGTTATGACTTTGTGTGTGCATGCTTTTTCAATTTGTTCTCCTTTTCGATGACGCCAAAAGGGGGAAGTATAGTTTTGCAGAGATGCGATTGCTTTTAAGTTGTCATAGAAAGCATGTGTTTAGGGGGAATTTCGGCCCAAGTCCAAAGGACGTTAGTAGAGAATACAATAGGACGCACTTAAAAGAATGTGTCGCATGCCAACCTAAGCTGAAAAGAGAACCAAAATGTAGTCCCTCATGCTAAAAGCTTTACTTTTGTGCGCTTTGTTTAAAAGAGTTTGTCATCATCAAAAAGGGGGAAATTGTTGGGACGATATTAAGGACACCAGTCATTAATATCTAAACCAATAATGATCGTCCCTAGTTTTGATAATGACAAACTCAAAGGTATTTGATAAGTTGTCCAAGTGTTGATCTCAGGTAAGTCTAGAGGACGCACATGAGCGAAACGGACAACAAGTGAACGGTAGTCCCTAAAGTTGTAGGGACGCACTTCATCAGAACTTCCAAAGCTCAATGAAATTGGTGAAGTCCCTGCGCAGATAGGACGGCGTCCTCATCAAGAAGGGACGCGCGCCAAAATACGGACGAAGTTCAAATTCAAACCAAGGCCGCCCCAACATGATTACATCATACTCGGCCGTAGTCCTCAGAAGGAAGCTTCCTATGTCTGGGCACGTGTGAACAATTCCAAAGATGTCACTTTCTCAGAGATGGTCCCCTGACTATGCAGAGGCTTCCCAAGCGTCAACAGAGTTGACTTCCTCAAGATGCAAATCGCACCGTTGAAGGAAGACGACAGATCCTGCCCAAGCTTCAGAGGACGCTAGAGGACAAGAACTCATACTGCTATAAATACCATCCAAGGGGTATGCATAGCGGTGTGGACTTTTGAAGACTTTCTCTCAAGCTCTCCCAAAGCATTCAAGTTAAAGAACGAAGATCAAGAAGATCAAGTGAGCTTGAAGCAAGAGAAAAAAAGTCCAACCAAATCAAATCCAAAACCAAACCACAAAATAGTTAGAGTAGTGTTTGTCTCTCACAACGGACCGTGAGAGACGTGAGTGATAGCCTCCTTATAGGCTATGAGAGTTAGGTTACATTGTTAGGTGGAAAGGAGTGTTACTAGTAGAGCGAAGGACGCACGCTTAGCTTAGGGGATTGTAACAGCTCGCCTAAGTTCTACGGACTCTCTCTTAATAAGATAAGGACGGCTATTGATAATCCTCCAACGGAGCTAGAGGTTTACCCATAAGACTAGTTGGTCTTAGTGGGGTTCCTCTATAAATACTCGTGTCCACTATCTTATCTCGTTTCCTATTAAGTCTTTTTTCCGCTGCACCTAAGGACGGCCTTAACTCAATTAAGGATGCCCATTCTAACAGACTTACGATCCAACATCAACAAAGGAGGAAACTTCAACAATGGAGGCAACTTCAACAATGGAGGCAATGGGGGAAATGGACGGTGGAATCAAGGCCAAGCCAATGGCTACAACAACAACTACAACCTAAATGAGCCAAGGGCCCAACCACCACCATACCGACCTCCGGGATTCATTGAACAAACTCCACAATGGGCACAAGAGTTGAGAGGCGAGTTCAAAGATATGAGAACTCAATTCGATAATGTTGAGAGGCGACTTGATAATTTGAGTATTCAAATGAACGATGTGAGCACTCAAGTCAAGGAGTTGTGTGTTTGGAGAAGGCAAGCCGACAACCAATTTGCTCAAATCTTTGCTCGACTTCCTAGACAAGATGGGAGACTCCCGGGCCGACCCGGGAAGAATCCTCGTGCCCCACAAAATCAAAATGAGATCCGAGCAATTGAGTTGAGGAGTGGTCGAAATTTGCCCGCACCACAAATGTCAAGACCAAGAGAGGAGAGTCGGACCGAGTTACACAGCAACTCATGCCCGAGTTGCCAAGACATCGAGCCAGGAGTCAGAGAAGGTCCCCTGCTTCGGACCGGGATAGAAACAGCATCGGGCCCGACTTGCCCTGATGTCGGTCCGACATCCCAGCCAAAGCTCTGCCCCCAGATCGAGGACCAGAACATCGGGCCCGACGTGGAGCCTATATCGGTCCAGGCAGAGAAAAATGTGAATGAGCGAATCCGGTCCAAGGAGGTTGATCCTAACATGGTTCAAGGTGACACAACCCTTCCTTACCCATCAAAGAAGCCCAAGGATGTTGTAGAGGGCAAGTTCAAGAGATTCTTGAAGCTTTTGCAAGGGTTGAACATAACGATCCCATTCACCGATGCGTTGAATGAAATGCCTTCTTATGCTAAGTTTTTGAGAGAAATCTTGAGCAAGAAGAGGTCAATAGTGGAAATGCAAGACGAGGTGAAGATTTTGAAGCTACCTCAAAAGTTGGGAGACCCGGGGAGATTTGCAATTACCGTGGGAGTAGGGTCTCAAAGTTTCCAAGCTCTATGTGACCTCGGAGAAAGTGTGTCGGTTATGCCCATGAGTATTTGGAAGAGGGCTAACCTTGGTGAGATTGAGCCGGTTGACATGTCTCTCACCATGGCCGATGGCTTAAGTACCAAAGCTACAGGAATTTTGGATTATGTCCCGGTTAGAGTGGGAAGGTACTTAGTTCCCGAAGATTTCGTGATACTAGATATGAAAGAAGACCCTTTGGTTCCTATCATTCTTGGGAGACTGTTCTTAGCAACGGCGGGAGCAAAATTTGATGTGAAGA
The DNA here is from genome assembly GCA_963924305.1 of Polygonum maritimum. Lineage (NCBI taxonomy): Eukaryota > Viridiplantae > Streptophyta > Magnoliopsida > Caryophyllales > Polygonaceae > Polygonum > Polygonum maritimum. Next base: position 36,736,833 of record OZ002729.1, read on the forward strand.
ATGGAAAGGTGACCTTTGAGATCGGGGAAGACAAGGTTGAGTTTCACTTCAACAAGGCTTTGAATGAGCCGGATGCCTTGACAATTTTGAAACTAGAAGAGAATGCCAAGAGGAAAAGAGAAGAAGTGGAAGCTACAAAAGAGGAGGTACCTTTAAGGAGCAATGAAAGGATCAATGCCCAAGTTCAAGAGAGAGAGTTAATGGATCAATTTAAGCATCAAGAAGTGTCAAGGAGCAATGATGATCCAAGGAGCAAAGAAGAATGTCCTAACTCATATCCTTTTGATGTTGGAGATTCTTATATTTGCTTGAGTGATTTAAAAGAGGATTTAGGAGATAGTTACATGTGCTTAAGTGATTTGAAAGAAGATGTGAGCTATAATGTTATTGAATCTCCTAGAAACTCTTTGGAAGTTTTTGATGTAGGGAAGAAAGACCAAGAAGAGGCAATTCAAGAAGTGCAAACCTATGCTATGCAGGAATGTGGTGGAAGAGAGCCGGAGATCCATGCCTACATCAATCACAAGTGGTGGTTCTACGGCTAGGAAGGCAATGGCAATGGACATGATTATGGTGACCAATTCACCATCTTCCATCCACCTTGAGGTTGAGGTTAGAAGTCAAGCTAATGACTTTAAAAGAGCGCTCCTCGGGAGGCAACCCGAGCCTAGTAGTTTTCTTTCGTAATTTTAGTTTGATTTTCCTAGTTTAGCTTAGACTTTCTCTAATCTCTCTTTAGCATGTATTTTTGTGGATTAGTGGTGTTATTTTTTCTTCATGATTGAGTAGAGGTAATGGTGAAAATTATAAATGGATTTATGGGAAAAGAAATAGCATAGATGGAGTGATTTTTGGAGATCGGACCAAACCGGGTCGAGGTGCCCAGTAACTCGGGCCCGACTTAGGTAACTCGGTCCAAAACTCGGTCAACTTTGGTCAAGAGTTGTGGAAAATCCCAAATTTGCCCCTATAACCTAGAATTTGTCCATTTCCTATTTAAGCCTCTTTCCCTTACCTACCTACCATCTCCCTCATAACCACCACACCAAAAATACCCATCTCCCCCACCAAAACCCCAAAATCGGCCCCCTCCTCCATCACACTCGATCCACCTCTAATTACCCTCTACCATCTCGATCCAACACCACAAACCTTCCCCAACATCAAATCCAAAGAGAAAATCTCAAGATTTCAATTATTTTTCATCCCTCCTCTTGACCTAAGTGTAGAAATAGCGGTACTAAGTAGATTGGTTGCTAAGAAGTCTTAATCTCTTCAAATTTGGTATGTGAATCTCGATCCTTATCTATTTCTTTGAGAATCATATGCTTATGTTGCTTGAATTGAGTATTGCCATGTTTGATTGAGATTGGAGCTTGAGCATCAATGGTGGATTTGCATAAATAGTGAAATTGCTCTTAATTTGATGAGTATGCATGATTGAATCCCCTTAGAACTTCGATTAGTGATGATAGATTGTTGATATTGGATTTTAGGAGCATGATAGAGTAATTTTGGGTGAGATTGTTTGAGAAGACGAGTTTAGAAGAGGACCGAGATACCCAGGTACCTCGGGCCCGACATAGGAAGTCGGTCCACCCCTTCGTACCGAGGTTGAGAGCACCTCGGGCCCGACGTCTAAAGTGTGTCGATCCTTGTTCTATTAGTCTTTATCTTGTGTTGACATTTGGATTCATGAGTTTGATTGTTGGTTATGGCTTGATCATGATGAGATATATCTATTTATCTTGACCATTGCTTTGTGATCCTTTGTTCATACATGTTGGATGTTGTAAGTGTCTAGAGGCTAAGTATGGGGTGGCCATGTGTGCTAGGTTGTGAGTTGTAAATATGTGTGACATTGTTGAGGTTGTATGGATCTTATCTTGTAGTCTTTTGCTTTGAGTGTGTGTAGGTACTACGGAAACCCGTGCATCTTCTTCGCACATGGAAAGGCCCTCTAAGAAGTCAAAGAAGTTAAAGAAAGCACGAAAGATGGATGATGTGAGATTTGATGATGATGATGATGATGATGTAGCCGAGAGCTATGCTCGGTACATGGAGTTAGCTCACCACACAAGGTGGCTAGATTGGGAGTCTATAAGAAAGATGGGGATGGACGTAGCTCTCACCCGTTGCTACTCTTACATAGGCCTTAATGTGATGTTGAGGTGGGACAACTCACACTATCCGCCTTGACATCGGAGTTCATGGCCACGTTCAATTGCACCTATGAAAGCGTGGAGGGCAATGAAGGCATCATCACTTTCCAATTGGGCAATGAGACACAAGAGCTTACTCTTCGGAACTTGGCAAGCTATCTCGGGTTTCCTTTTCCAAGGGAGGAAGCCGGTGTGGACAATGAGAAGGTGAACTACCTATGGAAGCATGTAGCGGGGAAGAGCGAGATGAGGAAAGGAGCCTCTACAAATGAGACTGCTAGCCCTCTCTTCCGAGTTATGATCCGTGTCTTGGGGTGCGCCATCTTTGCACGCCATGAGCTAAGTAAACCCATGAAGTAGGAATTTATGTTTCTCTATGAGATGCTATTCCAAGCCGACAAGCCCTAGAACCTCACTTGGGAGTGGGTCAAGATGGTGCGCGATTTCCAAAGCACCTCTTGGATATACTTCGGAGGGATGATAACTCGTTTAGCTAGTCATCTTGAGGTTGATCTCTCCAAGTACACACCGGCACCAAATGGAGTGGAGTACACGAATCTCAAGTACTTCAAAAAGGCAAACATCATCAATGAAAAGGTCCACACCGACCTCACCACCCATCTAGCGCCTCATTCAAACTTTGACAAAGTGGAGATTCCTTTGGTGCCCAAGCTCTTTGATCTTTCATGCTATTACAATTGGTTTCAAGTATGGGCCAGGAAGGAGAACTCATTTGGTGAACCGGAAGGGACAAGGGAGTGTCGACGTCGAGCTCAACACATTCGCTTTTCCACTCCCCGATCCTCTCCGGAGTCCGATGAAGAGCCTAACAATTTTGAGTTTGCTAGAAGAGAGGCTATGGATGTTGACACGCCTCCGGAAGAAGATGAAGGTTTCCAAGGTATGCTAGCCAACCTCCACACTAGAGATCAAGCTCCCACTCTACTGGACCGAGATGCAGGGTACCTCGGGCCCGACTTCCAACCACGTCGGTCCGATGCCTTTCCTCCCGAGTCGGTCCCGAGTCATTTTGAGCAAGGTGAAGGGAGCGGAGCTAGGCAAGAGCAACCGCACTATGGAAGGTACGAAGGGTATTCCCATTGGTATACCCTTCGTACCCTTCAACTCCAAAAAGCAAGTATGCTTCAAGAGACCCACCAAGTCAACCTTTAACAACAACTCATGTTTCAACAACAACAACAAATCTTTCAACAACAAGAAGTCTTCCAAGCTCAACAAGAGGAGATGAACCAGAACCTTGCCTACACTAGGCGCGAGGTGGAGGAACTAAGGACAGTGGAAGATGAAAGGTGGCGCGTCCAAGAAAGTTTCAACCATTGGATGAGCGGGAATTATCCCTCCCGAGAGGATCCATGGACGCGCCCTACACCTCAACTGCAACCAGAAAAACAAGACCCCTACCAAGCACAAGTGTATGAGTGGGAAAGACATGCAAGGCTCCAAAGAAGAAGTCGTCGTGGGCGCCCTTCCAACTAAATCTTGACATGCCAATCAAAAATTAGAAATTGTGAGCTTTTCTAACTCTCTTCTTTTATTTTGAGTTTTGATTTCTTTGTTTTGATGAGGACATCAAAATTCTAAGTATGGGGTGGGGTTAGTTGCTCATAGTTTCATGTGTTTGTTCCTAGTTTGTTTTGGGATGTTTACTTTTGGTTTGTGGTATGCTTGATGAAAGACTTGAATGATTGAGTTTGATTTGGTTTGAATGGATGAGTTTGTTTTGTTTTAAGAATTTTTTTGCAAAAATCCATAAAAATTTGAAAAATTGTGTTGAAAATAACAAAAAGATTTTGTTTTTGGACTAAGGAATTCCCCTCTTAGATGTCCAAAGAAGGCTAATAATGAAGTGAGCATGTAAATTCCTTTGCATATTATTGGATAGTTTAGCCTCTAAATGATGTTGCTTTTAATGTGATGTGATATTTTGCAAGTTTTTATTGAACACATGAGTTCTAAGATGAGTTTTTATGCAACTAAGAATGAGTGACCCTTGTGAGATATCTTTTTGGCCATTTTAGGGATGCTTGTTCATAATTGCATATCCCTCATGTTTCTCGTGTGATTAGCTCATGCATGCTTAGTAAAATTTGCTATTGCGGTGTTTATCTATTTTCCAAGACCGTCATGAGATTTGTTCTATACATTGTCGTATTGATTTGAACTTTATTTCATTTAGTCACATAAATGTTCCATATCCTACCTTGAAGATAAACCGTTGTTTGCAGCCCCGTTTTATCCTAGACCTTTGTTTGAAACTCCTCAAAAATATGATTCCTAGCCTATATGACTTGACCCTTATGAAATTGAACTTTAGTCAGAGGTTTTGGAGTGTATTTGAAGAGTTGAGATTCTCTTGGGTTTAAGGGCAAAGAATGGTGTTATGAATCATGTGGGTAGTGCATCTTTGTTGTGCAAAAGTGAGAAGAAAAGAAAGAAAATGTTGGAGATAAGAAGTGGATTGAAAGTAATGAGCTTAAGTGAGAAAAATGGGTCCCGACCGAGTTCAAGAGCATATCGGGCCCGACGTGTAGTGAAAGTCGATCCAGTGCAAAAATGTGAAAAATCCAACAAAAAGCCTAAGTGCAAAGATGAAGTGAATGTTAAGTGAAGTTGTGGGTTGAGAAGAGAAAATGATAAGTCTTTTGGGTGAGTGAAAAGTTGAAAGAGGAATCTTTGGTGAAGTTGGTGAGAGATTAGGAAGTTCAATCCCCATTGTAAGCACCACAAGACCAAAATGATTCCCACCTTGAGAAATACCAAAAGCTCCATTACAACCCGGCCGAATGGAACCTCTTTGAGGACCTCCATTGAGCCAAGTTCATATTCTTTGTGTGCATTGTAATAGGCATCTCTAGGTGGAGGAATTGGTGATATTAGCTTCAATAGTAAAGTCCTTACTTGCAGGATTGTTGAGTTTGAGTGTTCATTGCTATACCTAAACACATGATGAGTGATACACATTTTCATATCCCTAAAGTGAGGCTTGGTTGCATTTGACTTTATTCCTATTAACACTTGATCATGTGTGATGATGTAATCTTGCTTGAATATCTATCACTTGTACTTGATTAATTTTTCATATGAGGCTTTACTTGAAGATTATGTTTCGGTCTTGCTTACATTGTTATTGCTTGAGGACAAGCCAGTTTAAGTATGGGGTATTCTGATGTCTCTCATTTTGGTGGTGTTTTAGAGGTTAAATTCCCTTGTAAATATGTGTCTATTGTTCCTTTTCTAGTTAGTTTTGTTCCTTCTTAGCTTAGATTCCGATTTTCTATGAGATTCGGAGACTATGCGAATTTGGTGCATTTTGTAGGTAATTTGGCATGTTTCGAGGAGGTTTTGGAAGGAGATTCAAAGGAGGAGCAAGGCACGAGGACAAAGGAGCGGAAGAGCCGAGCGATCAATGAAGAGGAGCTCAAGAACAGCCAAGAAGAAGAGTGGACCGAGGCTAGGACCGAGTTGCCCAGCAACTCGGGCCCGAGATCGACTCCAGGACATCGGACCGAGGTGCCAGCACATCGGGCCCGAGGTATACATAAGTCGGTCCAAGTCGGCGGAATTGTGGATTGGGCATCAAGGCATACAAATGTGATCTACCACTTTTTCCCCTCTTCCATTTTGGGTATTCTTGGCCCCTAATTAAAAGGAGAGAAGACAATTAGAGGATTAACAATCACTCACCACACACAACTAATCACTCTCAAAGGCTCAAGGAAGACTTGGAGAGCAAGGAGGAGGAAAGGAGAGGAGTAGGAGAGGAAATCGGTGGAGAAGAGGCGTTAGATCTAGGGAAGAATTGTGAGTTTGACTTTGTTTTGATTTGCAAATTGTGGATTTGAATTTGGATCTTGTGATTTCCCTTTGCTTTGAATGAAATTTGGCTTTGCATTGATTTGGATGATTGACACTTGTTTGCTTTGTGATTTGATTGCTTGTTACTCTAGCATTATGGAGTAGATTCCATTGGTCTTGGGCCATGGGGGAAACCTCTAGCTAGGTTTGGGTTTGAACCCCCCATTCCATAGCCTTAAGTGATTGATCTAGGAATCCACTCTACACAGAGCTACAATCTCTTGTGGAAGTAAGGGATCAAGGGCTTGTGATTGGCAAGAGTGAACAGAAGCGATTGATTGCCTATCACTTGACCTTGCATCGAAAGGGAGGTAAAATCCCCTAGGGTCGATGTGTAGAAGTGGCGGGGCCGAGGCGGACAACCTCGATCTCACGAGGATCAACACTTACTGGCTGAATTGGGTTGGAACTACCCACACCTACTAGAGAAGGAACCCAAAAACCCAAGACCTATCTCTCTATCTTTGCTAAGCTCGACTTACCCAAACCTCGGGCCCGACTTACAACTGTGTCGGTCCCGTGCATTTCTTCGTCGATCCATCTCGGGCCTGAAGTGACCATGTCGGTCCCGAGTGGTTTCCTTTGATTTTCCTTGTTTTTAGCCTTTCTTTCCCCTTTGCAAGTCTTTTTAGGTGCACTCAACGAACGAACTCCCGAGTGTTCGACACCCTACCTTGTGCTACAACTAGGTTCGGTTATAAATTTAAATTTTGAGACCCTCCGATCCGGACCGCTTAATGATTAAGGACGACATCCTTTGTAGAATCATGCCAAGTCGCTTATTCTTAGATGTAGCGTCCTTACACCTTAAGGACGGCTACACAACTTATTGTTCTTTTTCATGACCTGCGTTCTTGAAACACTTGGACAACTTACTAGATCAAAGCGAGTTTGTCATATCAAAACCAAGGGATGCTAGGCACAATGTTAAGTACAGCAGGCGTCCTTAACATTGTCCCATCAATTTCCCCCTTTTTGATGATGACAAACCCTAAGCAAAAATAGTTTTGAGCTTAAGATCTTAGCATGCTTGAAAACTTTAAAGAGCGTCGTCTAACACTTAGCAAAATTTTGTAAGCACAAGTTTTCAACCTTTGATCTATCTCACTTTTGGATTTTAGGAAGGGGATGGCGTTCTAAGCAGAAATCATTTCTAAGAGGCATCCCTTAAATTTATATAGAGTAGTAGCGTCCTTTGTTGCTTTCACAAAAATTCCCCCTTAACACTTGCTTATTCTAGATAACTAATTCGAAGCTCATCTTTGGAAAACTACACTTCCCCCTTTTGGCATCATCGAAAAGGATAACAAGTTAGCTAAGGACGATAGCACAAAATCATAACTAGAAGCAAAGGAACGCTTAAACAAACGTATGCACACAAAACATGAACTGCCATTAGAATAAAATGTTATTACAGACAATCAGACTTAGAGTTTGTAGAGAAAAAGAAGCACAGGCAAAACATATGACGGATTAAAGTTTAGGAAGGAGGTGATCCAGAAGGACGGGCATTGTTCACATATTGGCGTTCTCCTCTTCCTCTTGTGTGTCTTCCTCTGTCCCTTCATTTAGAATTGCTTGTACTAGCTCTTTCATGATTTCATTCTGAGTCCGGACACCTTGAAAGTAGGCAAACAGATTCTGAATGATTGTGTTCCCTTGTTGAGCGAGAACATTCTGGTTGTGAATGACAAGAGCAGTCAATTGCTTCTGTGAGTGATTCTCTGGATTGGCAGGAGCAGGGGAGGTTTGATAGAAGGACGACTGTGCATTCTGAGCAGATTGGCTGGGGGAGAACGTGTAGTCCATCGTCGGTTGATTGAGGAAGGATGACAGATTATCAACTTCATTAATTCTTGCCTGACGTTCTTCTTCTGTCTCAGCAACCTCAACAGTTTCAGGGACTACAGACTTTCTCTTGTCAGTAGCAGCTTTAGCAGTAGCGTCCTGCCTAGCCTTCTCTTCTTCAACAGCCTTTTTCAAGGCTTCCTGCTTTTGCCTCTTTTCTTCAGCCTTTCTAGCTGCTTCCTCTTCCTTCTTTTTCTTCTCTGCCTCCTTCTTCTCTTTCTCAATTTGCTTCAAGATGGAAGGAAGCTCTTGGGCGTGTTTAATCTCGAGGAGGCCATTCTTGACGTCCCAATGCATGCCTAGAGTCTCTTCCTTCTCGGGATGGTAGGTTTCATTGTCAATGAGCAAGACCTTCACTAAGCCAGGATAGGGGAGGGCATGGGACTTCCTTGTGCACTTGGCCAATTGCTCAATCACTATGCTGGCCAAGTTGATCTTTTGACGCTTTAGGAAGGCGTCCAGCCACAAGCAGTCAATCGTCTGGACGATAGACTTCTTCTCCTGCCTTGGCACCACCGTTCTACAGATCATGTAGTGGGCCATCGCTCCTGTGTGGGAGAGGATATGGGCGACTCGATCATTAGCGTTTGGAGTCTTCCCATTGAAGATTCTGCGGAACAAGGCGTTCAACTCTTCTCCCTCAATCCCAAAACCACTGGAGGGAACTTGATGTAGGGCGTCATTGTCGGGACGTGTTTTATCCAGCCCCATCAGATGGTGGACGGTTTTCTCTGAGAGTGATGCTCGTTCTCCATTTGCATCAAACGTCCCTGTCCCATACTTAAGATCAATGTCTAAGGAATCGTAGAAGGCCTGGACGAGCTTAGGATCCTCTCTGACAACCTCGTCACTTATCTTCATCCATCTTTGGAACTTGAGAAGCTCGACTAGTTCATTGGCCTCAAAATACTGGCCAAGGAACTCCTCATCAAAAATGAGAGGGCTAAGTATGTGTTGCTCTTTTTCTTCTTCTTCTTTTGCATCTTGCCCTTTGACGGCTCAACATTGTCGTCCTCATCATTATCATCTTCTTCTTCATTCTTATCTCTCTCTTGGAGATTTTCAGCTTCTTCTTGGTTGTTGGACGGACCAACCTTGTCTTTGGACTTAGCCGTCTTGCGTTTCTTGGACGGCGGTCCACCTTTTCCTTTGGAGGCAGATTTTCCTCCTGCATCCTCGGGGACGACATCGTAGGGTGCAACTTCATTGGCGTCTACCTCGAGTTGTTCGTCTAGAGAGAGCTCTTTTGGGGGAGCGTCCTCCGGAAAGACATTGTCGCTCTGGTTTGCTATTTGGCGGGCAACCTCTTCGTCGTCCGCGATTTGTTGTCGAGTGATCTCATCTTGGACGGCATCCACGTCGACTTCTTCAATGGAGTTCTCAGAGCCGAACTCCTCCTCAGAGTCATCATCGTGAGGGACGACGTTGACAGGAGTCACTTCGGGCTCCGATTGGCTTGCGTCCCATTCAGAGGAGGGGCCTCGGGACTTTGGGGTGGCAGGGACTTTAGGGGGTGATATGTGAGTGGGGCAGTTGGGAATTCGTTTAGGCCGACCTCAGGAAAGTGTTGAACGACCATTTGGAGATTGGAGTCTATGGGTTGGGAGGAGGAGGATGGGGGAGTTGGGGACGGGGCCTTTTGTGGAGGAGGGGCGTCTTTGATGATTTTTGATTTGGGCTTGGGTTTGACAGACTTGAGCCGTTTGGCAGGTCTCAAGTCGTGTTTGAACTTGGTCCTTTCCTCCAAGAAAGAGGTAGGGCACCGGTCATAGATTTTTGTCGGTTCTAAGGAGGTGGGAATTTGTGGAGAGGGAATGGAAGATTTTGATAGGCTAGAAGGGGATGGCCTTGTTATTTGAGGAGGAGGGAAGGAGGGGGAGGGGACTGCATCACTAACCTTTTAACACCTTTGAAGATTGGTGGAAGGTCAGCGAAGCGGGCATGTTAGAGGTCGGGGATAGATTCTAGTAAGGGCTTCCTCCAGTCTTGCACAGTCGCCCGAAACGCCTCCAAAAGAATGTTTGTTCCTCCAACAAATGGAGCGTCGTTTCCCCCTGTCTTCTGGAATACTGGCATGACGAACCTTTGAAGGAACGTCCTCAAGTTTCGAAAACGTACTTGGTCAGTACACGTTTTCATATAATCGGCCACAACATCGAAGAGCATCCGTGGCTTCAATGAAATCTTTAAGAATATCATCGATTCTGAGCTCTTGAGGTCCTTCGATGTAGAACGCCTTCTTAGCAAGATGCTTTCTCTTCCTACTGGCACCAGCCGGTCCACCGAAGGTATGTTTAACTTGAGCCATTTTTCTGATAAAACTTTGATCGGAAAATGGACGGAAGTTTAGAGAGAGGATGCCGGAGTTCTAGAGAGAAGTCAGAGCAAATGCTTGAGCGAGAATAATGAGAGCGAAAAGTCTGACAGCCAGAACAATCAATGCTTATATAGAGGTTAGGTGACGGGCACGCTGGTAACTTCCTCTTGAAGCAAAGGGCGGTTCTTCTCACAATTCAAAATTCAAAATTCAAACTGACAACTCTTCAACTTCCACAACTGCACAAGGACGGCGTTCCTGATGAACCTGTACTGAACTGAACTAGCGTCCTTAACTCCAAATTGAAAACAATACTCAAGTCTTGTAGGATCACCTTTCGAACCATTTTGAAAACCAAGCAAGTACGTCCCGTAAAAGAAATACTGAAGCTCATAGGACGCTTTTGCAAGGTTCTCGGCCAGGGTAAGTTTAGAGTTCCCATCATTTCAGCTTATATTGAGGGTTGGGTGATCAGGGATACTCTTTTTCAAGACAATAGAGATTTTCAAATGACGTTCATATAATATTCACAAAGAAGTTTCAGACTAGCGTCCTTGAAAATATGAAATCAATGCATAAAGTTCTTAACAATTATGAAATCAACAAAACATAGCCAAGCATAGAGGGAATAGTAGAACGGGACTTGCTACTTAAAAGTTCTCATCCCTAAGAGCACTCTGAGATGCTCAAAGGGACGTCTATCAAGTGCCTTAGTAAAAAGATCAGCTACTTGGTCCTCAGTCCTTACATGCTCCATACTAATAAGTCCTAATTCAACATTGTCACGCAAGAAGTGATGTCTAATATGAATATGCTTTGTGCGGGAATGGTGAACAAGATTCTTATCAATATCAATAGCACTTGTATTATCACAAAGAATAGGAATGGTTTCAAGAGATATACCATAGTCCTTGTTGGCGGGAAAATTTTCACAAATTCAATACAATCGAGGTTTTATATGAAATGGTAAGAAAATTAACCTAAATAATATATTTGGTTAATTTAATAAAATTTAAATACAAATCTCTCAAATTAAAATTACCTCATATGCATTGAATTTGGGCCTAAAATGAGATTGAGGTGGTGGGTTCAATTTTGGCCCATTAAGCCATAAAAGATTAAAAAAATCAAAATTAAAAGAAGTTAATTAGCGGTGGACCGGTGGTTAATTGGTAGTTACCAATTTAACTTCCCACCCTAATATGTATATAAAACGTGAAAGAAAGAATGGGAAGACGGTTGGATTTTGGTCCCGTCCATCCATGGTGATCATCTCTCCACTCTTGCCTCTTGGTACTAATTGCAAAATTAAAAAAATGCAAAGCCAATGAGTGCACGTCCTTTTTGCAAATTTAAGTGCATGAAGGTTTGCCCCTTACTATCTATGCAAGCGGAAATGACGAAGTGGGTGGATAAAAAGATGATCACTCATACGTGGAGGGGAGTTCAACAGGGGGAGATCACAAAGCCTTCTTCTTCTCCAATGGTTGATCTTCCATTTGTTGCATACAGTCAACAAGGCAAATCAAATGACAGTAAAAAAAATAGAAGAGGAATTGAAAATAAAGTTGAGTGGCAAAGGGGCCCTCCTAGTGTACTTAATCTCAACGTGGTGCATACGAGAGGGGCAAAATTCCGCTCGGACTCCTATCTTCTTCTTGTTCGTTTAGTTTGTGCAGGGATTATCAAAACGGGGTGAAATCGAAAGTAGTTACTTTCGTGCCCCTATATCATGTGAATGATCATAGTTGATTCAGAGTAATTACTTTTGGATCTCTATGCTATCTTTGGATTTGTGGTTGACTTGGAAGTAATCACTTCCGAGTCTCCATATGGGACAATTAACGGATTTGAAGTAGTTACTCCTGAGTCCTCGCACCATAAGAATCATGCGGGATTTTTTCCCAAAATTACTTCAAGGTTTTCTCACATATATAAAGTTGCAGTATGATCATTGGAAATTACTTGTTAATATTCGGATCATCATACGAAAATATATATAAGAGGCTAATTAATCACACGTCCGACCGAGAACAAAAATCGGATTATTTGAACATGTATGAACACGTGAAAGTATGTGGTTGTTGATTCATGTACGATAGTTATAAGCGTATCCATATACGTATGATCACATGTGTATATACTTTTATTGGTCATGTACGATTATACATGTCCGAGGGATTGAAGCCTTTAGTCAATATATAAATTTGATCTGGCATGAACTCTTAAGCAGTTTCACTTTGCCGGATTAATATAGAAAAACCATATATAAAATTATAAACCAAACTAAGAATGGTTAAGCCCAATTAATAGCGATCTCAACCGGTTTTATAATTAAGGGGTACGTGTATTTGAATTCTTTGACTTAAAGTTCACGTACCAAGCCCCGTAGGCCAATTCGTACAGATTTGGTTTCTTAAGAGATTGTTAAATAAGTTTGAATAATAGTGGTTGATTGCAAGTGCTGGCTGGGTGGTCATCTATTGTTATTCGGTATTGATATATACCGTTGTTGATGATCAATGCGTAAAACTTCCCTGAAAAACTTAATTAATGAAATAAATTTATAATTAAGTGGGGAGAATACATAATATAATACGAGCATTTTATCATGTACAAAGAGTACATATAATATGTTTACTTATGAACTACAAGTGATTTGATCCCTTCTTACAAAGGGTATGTAGGACACTTGACACAAAGCTAAATAAGGCTCGTCGAGTTCAATCACACTCCAAATTAAATTAACATTTTTTTTCTTAAGAACTACGTATGATTTGATCCCGTTACACACGGGTACGTAGGAAATTTAACGTGAAATTTTTACGCGTTAAATTCAATCGCAACCTTAAATTAAAATTCAATGTCTTAAGAACTACGTAAAGACTTGATGTTCTTCTATGAACTACGTAGGAAACTTGATACAAATTCAATATATCAAGTTCAGTCGCAAATCTTAAATGAAATAAATTTAAGTTTAATTTCGAACTACAAGTGATTTGATTCCTTCTTAAAAAGGGTATGTAGGACACTTGACATAAAGCTAATCAAGGCTCGTTGAGTTCAATCACACTTCAAACTAAATTAACGTTTTCTTAAGAACTACGTATGATTTGATCCCGTTATATACGAGTACGTAGGAAATTTAACGTGAAATTTGTACGCGTTAAATTCAATCATAATCTTCAATTGAATTTTAATATGTCATTTAAGAACTACGTATGATTTGATCCCGTTCATACGGGTACGTAGGAAACTCGATATAAGACAATTTGTCCATTGAGTTCAATCACAACCTTAAATTACATTTTAATATGTCATCTTAGAACTACGTATGATTTGATCCCGTTACATACGGGTACGTAGGAAATTTAACGTAAATTCGTATGCGTTAAATTCAATCACGACCTTAAATTAAATTTTAATGGGTCCTAAAGAACTACGTGTTGATTTGATGCCTAATAAAGGCTATGTAGGAAACTCGATATATATATGACAATGTCTCATCGAGTTCAATCACACCCTAGTGTAAATTAACGTCTCCTAAAGAACTACGTAAAGACTTGATGTTCTTTATGAACTACGTAGGAAACTTGATTTTGATCATATATATATATCAAGTCTAGTCGCGGATCTCAAATCAAACGAGATATATGTCCTAGAACTACGTTTGACTTGATTCCATATCATATAAATGGATACGTAGGAAATACAACATAAAAATATGTCGTATTCAGTCACAAATTAAATTAAAAACAATAACCCTTAAGCCTTGTGTTCGATAGTGAAGAGATTATACAACCCTTCCTAGAAGGTGGGTTTAATCTTATTTACACCGCACAAATGATAGTTGGTTTGAGTCCGAGTAACCCTTCCTAGAAGGTGGGTTCGGGTTTATTCCGCTGATGTGTGGAAATCAAACATAAAACCAAAATAAACAAACAAATAATTCTGAACTACGTAAGGCTTGATTCTCTAGAAAAGAGATACGTAGGCAACCCGTAAAATTGGGTGCAGCCCAAATCATAAAAACCATTAAATATTTTGTATCGATATTGCTTTTAATCAAAAGAGTCAAAAGAGAGGGTCGAACTAAAATAAAAATAATTATTATATGTTCTGCAATTTTGTGCACATTTTTGCTCAACATATTTTTGGCACGCCCAGTGGGACCCTTTCTCTCTTTTCATCTTTAAGTAATGTCAATACAAATATTTGATATATTTTGTTGCAAATAAAAAAAAAAGACTTTTGAATGCAACAATCATTTTTAACGAGCTATCCACGGCTTACATTATTTATTGAGGGTTGTGGATTAAGAAGAGATTGTCGAGATACTCCTTCATTTCATTAGGGGCTCACATTCTCTAGAGACTCGTTTTAAGACTACTATGTGGACCTTCAAACCTCATTCGAGAGCATTATAAGAGGAGGTGTGAAAGAATGTCTATAATGGCTACATGCTGAGGCGGTATACTACTCTTGGCCAAACCTAGTCAGTCATCTTGTGGCATCAAACTCCATGTTGAATGAGTTCATTGAATGATTCTCCCAAGTACTAGTGACACCAAGTATCGTCACTAAAGATCCTCTCAAACTCACAATCCGAGTCTCCAAAACAAATGAGGGATACGTAACATTTAACCCTAATTGTCCTCAAGACAAGGTCAACAAACTAAAGAGAACAAAAGGGTTACGAGTATGGAGTCGAGAGGACTATCAAAAAATGCTCATGGGGTATAAAATCAAGGTCCAACAAGATCAATCATCTTAGGGCAATAAACCCCTTAATATTTGAGCTCTTGGTATGACGCTCTTAAATGCTATTAAGACTCATCATCCAAGTAATCAAAGAGGATCTTGAAGATCCTCTTAAGATCCCATCATCCAAGTAATCATGATGAAAGGGGGTATGTAACATTCTACCCAAATTTCCTCTAAGACCAGCAAGGTCGACAAATTAGAGAGAATAAGGGGTCTCAAGAATGTATTCAAGAAGACTTTATCGTCTTTATTGGCCGAACACTCTATAGCTTAAGAGTTGGCTATAATTAAGCGAGAAGCATCCAATTAATCATTCCATATCAAAAAGAGGAAGGACAAAAAAACAATAAGTTTTTCTCTAGTTGATGTTCGGAATCAAATCGACATGGGGTCTATTTCGATCCTTAGGGGATAGCTTGAAATAAGTCGACATGACCCTCCATTTGGAGTGGACTCATTTCAATGTTCCCTTCGTCAAAAAAATGTAAGCCTTTAAAACCTAAAATGGTTCATGAGGTTAAATAAGTTTTACGAGCATCTCGACTTCTATTTACGAAGGAGACTCGTCCAGGAAAAAATGTCCGCAATCCAAAACAGCCAGATTTTAAACCTCCTTATACATACCATATGGTCTACAGTTTGACAAATTGCCTTGAAGACCTAGTAAGGTTTAAGAGGTTAAGTCGGTTGTATGGGCTCCTCAAAATTCCTATTTAAGAGTTAGCCCCATGAAGGACAACAAGTCCGATATCCCGAATTACTAGGTTCCAAACCTATGTTAGACTCATCACGAGATTCAACGTGAGAGAAACTTAATGTGTAAGCATGGTTCCAAGGTCACTTATCTATTGGCCTCTTCCATGTCGTGGTTACAATGAATGGTGTAAAAAAATGGCTCTCCATTAGATAAGGACCACTCTTTCCTTTATCAAAGTAGGGAGTTTCCACTTGTAACCTTTTGAGAGAAAATTACTCTCATCTTTCAAGACTATGCAAAAACACATGCCAGTATTAGTTATAATCATACTTGGCATTGAAGGAACTAGTCTCAAAGTCGCAACTTCAAATAAGGCAGTGCGACACAAAATAACGCCGCTTATAGCTGAAGCAATCAGTCAAAATAAATAAGGGGTGTTTTAAAATATAAATGAAGTACAAGTGATGAAAACCCAAGAGGTAACTCACTTATATCTCTCAGTATATCATGGAGATGATCAATCAAGGGTTCATGGGATTCCAAGCTTTTAAGAATCTGCCTATCTTTGGGTATATAAATGATCAAGCTCCACACATTGTGGTTCAGTACCTGCCTCCCGTAGATCATGAACGAAATAATCTTGACAAGTTCAATGGCGTTCGTGGTTCACCATGTGAGCACCTTGCTCATACCTATTCCACTTGTGGTGAAACTACACTATATGGATGCCTTAATGATAAAAAGCCTATCTAACGGCTAAAATCAAAGGTCTGCAAGCACCTAGCAGATTCATTGAATCGAGCTAGTAGAATGACCTTTACACAAGATGGAAAAGTCTATGATTAACTACTTTGAAGGGTTTAAGTGGACAAGTACATCTCAAAACATGTCATAAGCCAATTTGCTTCTATAATGAATGGTTCATTTTGGTATTACCAAGCCAATAACTTTTAAGGCTTTGGTATTAAAGGTACATTTTACTGAGCTTATAATGTGCTCAATATAAAGCATCATTCAAATGCCCTCAGGCTAATGAGGGGAGAAATGATGATGGCAAGAAGCCACAAATATACAACAAGAGAGTCTATGATGACTTTCATAAAATCTGATGGCAAACCTTTATTAGTAGCTATGTCCAAGCTCAAAAAAAAAAGGCAGAGCCACAATATCAGCCAGAAGGTTGTCTCTTCATTAAAAAAAGGAGAGAGATGATCATTGAGGACAAATATATTAAGGATATTTGTATGGTTGACTCATGTCAAACCCACAGTACACTTCAAATTTAGGGAGTTACAAGTGGGCAAATAGACTGAAAAAAATGTCGTTTCATATCGACAACTTATTATTCATCTACCACAAGATGATTACGTCCTTATAGATATAAAAGAGGATGTAATGAGAAAGAGGAGAATCATATCGAGTGGGTAACACAAACTCAAAAGCATCATCAAATACCAATTTTGAGGGTAGGTGTTGCAAGGGTAGTATCCCCACTCCAATTGTCTCCTAAAACACTCGACACCTTGCCAAGGGTTTAAACGAGAGGCTACTCCGCCTACAACCTGTATTTACTCCATTGACGAGACCCGTGTAACTCATGTTGGATCATGAAGTTCAAGCCACATGGGTAGGCCCTTATATTGAGCCAAGTCATATAATGACAATATATGAGTCTGTGGAGAAACTCAAAGATCAAAAGCTTCCCTCCACATAGTGATTAGGGTCGCGATAAAGATAATAGCCTATAGTCAAAATCTTGTACGAGTAAAAGGAAAACTTGACAAATGTTTGCTTAGGTTTAAGTCCTCCTAGGTTGATTGAACTTACAATAAGCACAAAAAGAGTGCTAAGGAGGAAAATAATTGAATGATTAATTTAAATGAAGAGTACATCTAGACCAATCGGGTATATCCGATAAGATGTTTCTTCGAATAGCAATACGGTCTTTGACGAGAAAAATATTTCTCAAACAAATAAATGTTAGACCTATTAAGATAGCATCAAATGATGATACACCTTGAAGGTGGAAGACAGGGGGTACTGTCAATTAGATGACAATGTATCTCATTTAAAAATCGAAGAGAGAGTTCAAAGCTTGAAGTCTTCTTCAAATGGTTAATCCTCTAATCCAAATGAGGATGCCAATATTTGACTTATTGAGATCCAAGCATTACGAAAATGCTTGTTCACAAGTAAATTTCTATGGAACTACATCAAGACTTGATCCCGATAAGGGTATGTAGGAGATTCGACGTCAAGTTTAGCATACGTTGGATTCAGTCGCAAACCTTAAGATATAATTTGAGATTAATATGAAACCCAATGTACACAAATAATACTCGGGGCAATTCGAGCAACTCTGCCTAGAAGGTGGATTCAAATTACTCGATAATGTGTACATAAAAAGGTAAAAAAGTGCAAATGATAGTTGGACTGATTCAGACAACCCTTCCTAGAAGGTGGGTTTGGATTTTGTTCTCTGATGCAAGTAACAAAAAATATGATAAAATGGTTCATAAAGAACTACGATCGGCTTGATCCCTCACAAAGGGGGTACGTATGCAATCTGGTCATTTAACATGCAAGATGCAGCCATATAAACAAACAAGATATCTTCTTCCCTAAAAAAACAACAAGGATAGAAGAAGAAAAATCTTATTATCATATCTCGTAGTCATTTGATCATTATATTGACTACATAAATACATTCTTCATATAATCTGAAGATTTGCACATATATTATTGTGCTAACCAGTGAAAAGAGGAAAATAAAAGGAGAGAAGAATCAATTATACATTAACGTAAAATGTTCTCAAAAAGAGAAACAAACAAAAAACAAATTGGTATGTATATGCCAAAATTCCATGACCTGGATCATCATGTCCGTATTTAGTGACCGATCCAAATAGGTCTTCCAAACAAATGTTCCTTCCATGAGACCCTTTGAAAATTGCCTTGATCAGCAATATTTGCAATAGCATTACACAAGCAAAATTTTCTTCTCTCTCGAGTCAAAAAGGCTCCCCTCTGTATAAACACTTTTGTTCTTAGCAAAAGGACAGAAAAATTTAATTGATCCACGTCATTTATATGCGTGGTCATTCAAAACATTCATATATTTAAGCACCAAACTTCTTGGTTTGACACAAAGTCACCCCCAAGGTAGTTGCAAAACACAAAGCTTTGGATATCAGAGCCTCAAATAAGCACTTGTCCATCACAAGAAAACCCTCAAACCCGGCATCAAGCCTTTAAAACATCTTCCGTGTCCATGTATCGGACCATGACGGAAATTAAGCTCTCCTTTGAGAATAATTCTAGAAAGCAATATAGGGTGCTTTTATAAAAAAATATATGTAGCGCCTAAGTTCGAACTTCGTACGTGTTCAATTCCTCACGCGTCCAAAGTTCGGGGGGTATCTGTTGGCGGGAAAATTTTCACAAATTCAATACAATCGAGGTTTTATATGAAATGGTAAGAAAATTAACCTAAATAATATATTTGGTTAATTTAATAAAATTTAAATACAAATCTCTCAAATTAAAATTACCTCATATGCATTGAATTTGGGCCTAAAATGAGATTGAGGTGGTGGGTTCAATTTTGGCCCATTAAGCCATAAAAGATTAAAAAAATCAAAATTAAAAGAAGTTAATTAGTGGTGGACCGGTGGTTAATTGGTAGTTACCAATTTAACTTCCCACCCTAATATGTATATAAAACGTGAAAGAAAGAATGGGAAGACGGTTGGATTTTGGTCCCGTCCATCCATGGTGATCATCTCTCCACTCTTGCCTCTTGGTACTAATTGCAAAATTAAAAAAATGCAAAGCCAATGAGTGCACGTCCTTTTTGCAAATTTAAGTGCATGAAGGTTTGCCCCTTACTATCTATGCAAGCGGAAATGACGAAGTGGGTGGATAAAAAGATGATCACTCATACGTGGAGGGGAGTTCAACAGGGGGAGATCACAAAGCCTTCTTCTTCTCCAATGGTTGATCTTCCATTTGTTGCATACAGTCAACAAGACAAATCAAATGACAGTAAAAAAAATAGAAGAGGAATTGAAAATAAAGTTGAGTGGCAAAGGGGCCCTCCTAGTGTACTTAATCTCAACGTGGTGCATACGAGAGGGGCAAAATTCCGCTCGGACTCCTATCTTCTTCTTGTTCGTTTAGTTTGTGCAGGGATTATCAAGACAGGGTGAAATCGAAAGTAGTTACTTTCGTGCCCCTATATCATGTGAATGATCATAGTTGATTCAGAGTAATTACTTTTGGATCTCTATGCTATCTTTGGATTTGTGGTTGACTTGGAAGTAATCACTTCCGAGTCTCCATATGGGACAATTAACGGATTTAAAGTAGTTACTCCTGAGTCCTCGCACCATAAGAATCATGCGGGATTTTTTCCCAAAATTACTTCAAGGTTTTCTCACATATATAAAGTTGCAGTATGATCATTGGAAATTACTTGTTAATATTCGGATCATCATACGAAAATATATATAAGAGGCTAATTAATCACACGTCCGACCGAGAACAAAAATCGGATTATTTGAACATGTATGAACACGTGAAAGTATGTGGTTGTTGATTCATGTACGATAGTTATAAGCGTATCCATATACGTATGATCACATGTGTATATATTTTTATTGGTCATGTACGATTATACATGTCTGAGGGATTGAAGCCTTTAGTCAATATATAAATTTGATCTGGCATGAACTCTTAAGCAGTTTCACTTTGCCGGATTAATATAGAAAAACCATATATAAAATTATAAACCAAACTAAGAATGGTTAAGCCCAATTAATAGCGATCTCAACCGGTTTTATAATTAAGGGGTACGTGTATTTGAATTCTTTGACTTAAAGTTCACGTACCAAGCCCCGTAGGCCAATTCGTACAGATTTGGTTTCTTAAGAGATTGTTAAATAAGTTTGAATAATAGCGGTTGATTGCAAGTGCTGGCTGGGTGGTCATCTATTGTTATTCGGTATTGATATATACCGTTGTTGATGATCAATGCGTAAAACGTCCCTGAAAAACTTAATTAATGAAATAAATTTATAATTAAGTGGGGAGAATACATAATATAATACGAGCATTTTATCATGTACAAAGAGTACATATAATATGTTTACTTATGAACTACAAGTGATTTGATCCCTTCTTACAAAGGGTATGTAGGACACTTGACACAAAGCTAAATAAGGCTCGTCGAGTTCAATCACACTCCAAATTAAATTAACATTTTTTTTCTTAAGAACTACGTATGATTTGATCCCGTTACACACGGGTACGTAGGAAATTTAACGTGAAATTTTTACGCGTTAAATTCAATCGCAACCTTAAATTAAAATTCAATGTCTTAAGAACTACGTAAAGACTTGATGTTCTTCTATGAACTACGTAGGAAACTTGATACAAATTCAATATATCAAGTTCAGTCGCAAATCTTAAATGAAATAAATTTAAGTTTAATTTCGAACTACAAGTGATTTGATTCCTTCTTAAAAAGGGTATGTAGGACACTTGACATAAAGCTAATCAAGGCTCGTTGAGTTCAATCACACTTCAAACTAAATTAACGTTTTCTTAAGAACTACGTATGATTTGATCCCGTTATATACGAGTACGTAGGAAATTTAACGTGAAATTTGTACGCGTTAAATTCAATCATAATCTTCAATTGAATTTTAATATGTCATTTAAGAACTACGTATGATTTGATCCCGTTCATACGGGTACGTAGGAAACTCGATATAAGACAATTTGTCCATTGAGTTCAATCACAACCTTAAATTACATTTTAATATGTCATCTTAGAACTACGTATGATTTGATCCCGTTACATACGGGTACGTAGGAAATTTAACGTAAATTCGTATGCGTTAAATTCAATCACGACCTTAAATTAAATTTTAATGGGTCCTAAAGAACTACGTGTTGATTTGATGCCTAATAAAGGCTACGTAGGAAACTCGATATATATATGACAATGTCTCATCGAGTTCAATCACACCCCAGTGTAAATTAACGTCTCCTAAAGAACTACGTAAAGACTTGATGTTCTTTATGAACTACGTATGTTCTTTATGAACTACGTAGGAAACTTGATTTTGATCATATATATATCAAGTCTAGTCGCGGATCTCAAATCAAACGAGATATATGTCCTAGAACTACGTTTGACTTGATTCCATATCATATAAATGGATACGTAGGAAATACAACATAAAAATATGTCGTATTCAGTCACAAATTAAATTAAAAACAATAACCCTTAAGCCTTGTGTTCGATAGTGAAGAGATTATACAACCCTTCCTAGAAGGTGGGTTTAATCTTATTTACACCGCACAAATGATAGTTGGTTTGAGTCCGAGCAACCCTTCCTAGAAGGTGGGTTCGGGTTTATTCCGCTGATGTGTTGAAATCAAACATAAAACCAAAATAAACAAACAAATAATTCTGAACTACGTAAGGCTTGATTCTCTAGAAAAGAGATACGTAGGCAACCCGTAAAATTGGGTGCAGCCCAAATCATAAAAACCATTAAATATTTTGTATCGATATTGCTTTTAATCAAAAGAGTCAAAAGAGAGGGTCGAACTAAAATAAAAATAATTATTATATGTTCTGCAATTTTGTGCACATTTTTGCTCAACAGTCCTCGAGTTGATACTTGATCCAAAGAACTTGTGAACAGCACGAAGCAGTAGCAACGTACTCAGCTTCCGTAGTTGAAAGCGCCACAGAGTTCTGTTTCTTTGATCCCCAAGAGACTAGGCATGAACCAAGAAATTGAGCCATTCCCGAAGTGCTTTTCCTATCAATGACGTGACCAGCATAATCAGCGTCCGAGTATCCAACGAGCTTGAGGGACGACTTCTTTGGGTACCAAAGACAAAGATCGTAGCGTCCCTTGAGATATCTGAAGATCCTCTTGACCTCTTGCATGTGGGACTCCTTTGGATTCGCTTGATGGCGGGCACACAAGAAAACGGCAAACATGAGGTCTGGACGGCTTGTGGTCAAGTAGAGAAGTGATCCAATCATCCCACGATAGAGCTTTTAATCAACATCCTTCCCTTGCTCATCCGCGTAAAGACGCGAGTTGGGAGAGCAAGGAGTAGCAACAGGCTTGGACGTATTCATTCCGTACTTCTCGAGCATCTCGCGAACGTACTTTTATTGGTGAATGCGCGTCCCATCCTTCAGTTGGTTGATTTGAAGCCCTAGGAAGAAGTTGAGTTCTCCTATGAGTGACATCTCAAACTCGCTACTCATTAAAGACTTGAAGTCCTCTACAAGTTTCAAGTTAGTACTTCCAAAGACTATGTCATCAACATAGACTTGGGCAATTAAAATATCCTTGTGGACTTTCTTAATAAATAAAGTTTTATCAATTGAACCCCTTGTGTAACCATTTGGAAAGAGAAAGGACGCAAACCTGTCGTACCATGCACGAGGAGCTTGCTTGAGTCCATAGAGAGCCTTGTCGAGGTAGTACATATGATCTGGATGATTGGCGTCCTCAAACCCTGGAGGTTGAGCAACGTACACTTCCTTCTTTAGTTTTCCATTGAGGAAGGCAGTCTTGATGTCCATTTAAAACAACTTGAATCCTTTGTGAGCGGAAAAAGAAATAAGAAGACGGACGGCCTCAATTCGAGCAACAGGAGCAAAGGTCTCATCATAGTCAATGCCTTCCTCTTGCTTGAATCCTTGAGCCACAAGTCTTGCTTTGTTGCTTGACACTCGACCACTTTCATGAAGCTTGTTTTTGAATACCCAGCGCGTCCCTATGATGTTTTTGCCTTTAGGTCTAGGGATGAGGGTCCAAACTTTGTTTCTCCCAAATCGGTTGAGTTCTTCTTGCATAACTTGGATCCAGTCAGCGTCCTGGAGTGCTTCTTTTATGTTTTTGGGTTCCACCATAGACACAAAAGCATTGAAAGCACAAAAAACTAGATCTGCACTCTGGGACTTGCTTGCAGCTGACCTGGTTTGAAATCCTTTTGAAATATCAGACACAATTTGATCTTTAGGATGATACGTTGAAAGTCGGGACTCCCTTTGAAAAAGTTGAATGAACCGGTGATCAATACTATCATCAGAATCTTCATCTTCATCTTGAGCTTCGTCCTCGGTATGTTCCCCTTTATAGAGAGTGTCCATACCTTGCCTTAATTCTCCTTGTCGACTTGATTCGGCAAAGTCTTGTTGAGTAGGAGACTCAACTCTAAAAGAAGCATCCTGATCAGTACTTGGAATGTCCACTGAGACTTGTCGTGAGTGAATCTCGAACAAATAAATTTGTCAAGACCCCGCTGAGAGTAGCGAAGTCAGGATCGTCCACGGGAGTTAGTAGAACTATAGTCTAGCAATCAAACTACAAAAGCAAACAAAACGAAACAAAGCAGAACAACACAAAACACGCGAATTACACGTCTCAGGAAGAGGTCGCAGCCGGCCCTAGGGAGGTCGCAACCAACCTTCAACAAAACGTAAAAACACACTGAAATCACCTACTAGGGTGGGTCGCAGCCGACCAGTTACAGGTCGTGGCCGACCTTTCTGGGTACGGAAGTATTCTTTGCAAAAATACGGGAAATAACTAGGGAAAGGGTTTTACCACAACATAATCATGCATTTAAACAATGATAAAAGATCAACTCAACTTATAATCTCATGGGTGACTTTCGCCACAATTAAACACATCAAAGTCTCAACTCTCATAAAGATATTGACATGCAATCCAACTCATGGGCGACTTTCGCCACAATTGAACACATTAAGATCTCAACTTTCATGAAGATGTTAATATGCAATCCAACTTGTTGTCTAAGGGTTTTAACTTTCATCTTCACCCAAATAGTTCCAATTCACAATATAACCTTTCAATTCGATTGCAAAAGAGAACATGCCCCAATTTTCATCAAGGAAATTAAGCATGCAAGAGGGATTGAAGGATGGAGGTTACAAGTCAAGCATGTATCAAGTATCAAGGTTCAAAATGCATTTGCATGTTGGGTTTCACCCCACACCTAGCAAGAACACTACTCACACAACATCAAACAAACAAGAAACAAAAGAGAAGAGGGAGACATAATCGAAAATCACAACTTAAATTAATCAAAGAGATCCAAACTTATAAACTTTGCAATTCCACCAATCTCTCCCTACCAACCCTTCTCCTCCATGTCCACCCCCTTCTTCCCTTCCAAGACAAGCCAACCCCTCCCTCTCAAAGAGGGAGAGTGTGAGAGAGCCCCCCCCCCCCTCTCTAACCTAGCTCTCTTCCCCCACAAGCCAAGCTCTCTAGAAAAAGAGCCAAGAAGGCTCTTTATAGCAGCACACAAAGTGAACGACAAAAGCCTGCCAAGTCTGCCACTTTTGTCACCCTTTTCGAATTTCAAAATTCCCGCAAAAGCATTACTTGGGCGGTAAGGACTTGCATGCGGGCCGACCATGCCCAGATCATGGCCGACCACATTTTTGGTCGTGTCAGAGTAGGTCGCGAACGACCATGGGGAGGTCGCGGCCGACCTATGACAGGACCTTGTTTTCTTCGCGTTTCGCTCGAACTTGCTCCATTTCTTAACCTTCTTTTGGGGTTTCTTTTTCGATGTTTCTTGGGTTCCTTTTAGACTTCTTGTAGCTTCTTTTGAGACACTTTTTGGCTTGAAGATCCATCCTTGAAATCCTTGAAAAGCTCCACTTGACTTTACTACGAACACCGCAACACCGTCATCTCCTAGAATGCTCGAGAAAGCTCTAAAACTCCTCTAAAATGCTCCAAATACCTACAAAACACAAAAAAACAAACAAACGACTCCAACCCTGGAAAGAGAGTCGAAATCTTATGCAAAACACACAACCATATAGGAAAAAATGCAAATCAAACTAGAAAACAACTTAAGAAATCTAACTAAAAAGCACGACATCAAAATACCCCATACTTAGACTTTCTTGTCCTCCAGCAATAACTCTCATGCATCAATACCAAATAACAAGCCCAAAGAATGCCTTTAAGGAAAGGTAAGCACAAGTAGAATGATGAGCAACACAACTTCAATATCATAGCACCCATGTATATATTCTAGGCAATAACAATCCAACCTCACAAGGTTAATGTGTTTCACTCGCTCTCGGGTGTTTAAGGTATATCAATGAGCACACAATCTCAACTCCAAATGCAAAACCTCATAGTCAATGGAACTTATATTCAAAATTCTCCACCGAAGAAATCAAAACAAGTTAAATCGTCAAAAGAATTTAGGTGGCTCAATGAAAACTTCAAAGAAGTTTCATTCGGCCGGGTTGTAATGAGGCTCGGTATTTCAAAGGGTGTGGAATAATTTGGTCTTGTGGTGCTAATGAATCCGGGAACCTAGACTCCTAGACTTTAAAACTCAACTACACTCAACCAACTCTTCTTTCTTCCTCCAAACACCAAACACTTCAAACTTTCAAAGCTCACTCCTTCTTCACTTCACCTATCCCTTTTGTCTTTCTCTTATGAAGAAGGCTTGGCTCTAGCACTTTTTCAAACAACCTCTCTTTTTGAATTTTTTTTTTGACACAAGGGAAGGTCGGTTGCGACCTAGTGATGGTCGGCCGCGACGTATAACTGAGAGGTTTCTTTTTCTACTACATTTGTGCTACCCGAGCCGAAACTACTTCTTTTCCATCCTTTTCTTCAGACAACTCTTTTATTCTCCACCTTCATAATCTCTTCATCCTCACCCCTCATCCACATCAACATCACAATCCACTCTAAGTCCTTATTCCCGGATTGGGGTCAAGCTTATTATGTCTAGGATACTTTTGTGGGGCTAGAAATAAGGCTCAAGCTCAAAACGAGGGGCTACGAGCAAGGGATCTAACAAGTAGTGAATAGGTAGGATAAAAGGGAAAGAAATAGGCTAATGAAAATAAGTTCAATATCATTTGATCTAACAAGTATTGAATACATCTCCATTGGTTTCAAATTTCAAATAAGCATGCCATTATCAAGTGATAAATGCATTTGGAAGAGTAAAAATCACACATGAAAAACCAAGGAATAAAACATACATTCCTTGT
This sequence comes from Polygonum maritimum, assembly GCA_963924305.1. NCBI lineage: Eukaryota > Viridiplantae > Streptophyta > Magnoliopsida > Caryophyllales > Polygonaceae > Polygonum > Polygonum maritimum. Next base: position 36,763,595 of record OZ002729.1, read on the forward strand.
GGCCAAAAGATTTCTCACTTAGGTTCAAATTTTGTTGGATTGCTTTTCACTTAGAATTATGCATGATCAATGTTCATCATATACTCAAAATTTTAAAAATCACATTCATGGTTAGGCAATCTTTCAAAGCAAGTTATAAGGAATTACATGATGATGCTTGATGATAGGCCCGATGTGCTATACCAATTCTAAGGATAGGGCCCCGGGTCAATCAACAAAAGAAATTTGTATCACGACCCCGTTGTAGTACGGTGGTCGAGGTCGATCACAGGGAATTATTTCATGCGCGTTTGAACGGTCGATTTGTCTAATCACAAACACAATGGGAGAGAAAACACGCGAAGCAACTCGGGACCGAGGTTTTCAATCTCGGGACCGATGTAGCTAGGCACAAACAAAGTCGGGCTCGAGGCTAGGGTACTCGGGCTCGACACAACAATCAATACGAAAGGAGAGAAACAAGCTAGGCTAAGGGGATCCTAGGGCTAGGGGTTCATGCCAACATCAACTTCAGATGCTATCATATAGACCAATGAACTAGAGACTTTCGCCTTAGACAAAGATCAACAAATCCAATCAAATCATGCCATTAATCACAAGGAACTAGGCTTTCGCATTCATTCAAGCCAATTGACTCTCTATCTACTCCTATTCGACCGCGGGATCAAGAGGCTTTCTCTTCATCCCTTCGAACCAACTTTCCTAGGCTTTCAACAAAGGATCTTGCCCATAGGGTAAATAGACATGGATCAAGGCAATCAAATCATGAAATTGGTTCAAGCACATGCAATTGAGTTGGGGTTTTCGCCCCCCTACCCTAAGATCAAGCTAACTACTCACTAATCATGGATTTCAAACTAGCAATCATCAAAGACCAAAGATAAATCATGAATCATGCAAGTCAAATCCACAATCAACACACAAAACTCAAAATCAAAGCCAAAGCAAACTTGAATTAAACTAAGAAGAGGGAATTCTTACAATCTCTACTCCCGCTCCAAGCCTAAGGGTTTCTTTCTTCTCCAAGGAAAGGAATTCACCCAAATCCTCCTCTAGATCTTGGGTTCTTTCCCTCCCTTGGAGAAGAGTCCACCCCCTTCTTCCTTCTACTCTCTCAAACCTCACTCTCAATTCACTCCCTCCAAAGTTGTTCATCTAGAATGAGAGATTACAAGGGCTTTTATAGAGATTTTTCCCCCTACTACAAAGACTAGATTACCCCTCTAAACTCCTTGGGCTCCAAGGCTTGTCCTTGACCTCCAAGGCTTCTAGAACTCCTTGATCTCCAAGGCTTCTAGACTCCTTAACCTCCAAGGAAGCAAATATAATTATGGGAATTAACAAGAAAATCCCAAAAAGAAAGGAATCCGGAGCCACGACCGACATGGATCGACACGGAGAACCTCGGACCCGACTTGCTTCAACCTCGGTCCAAAGGCATACGTTCCAGAGACCTCGGGCCCGACTTGCCCAACCTCGGGCCACCACCTCGGGCCAACATAGTAACTCGGGCCCGACATGCTGGGTACCTCGGTCCTAAGGCATTTTTCAGCTTGTTTCGCTCCGTTCTCTCTCGTTTTAGCTTCGATTGACTCGATTCTTTCGCCATTCTCTTCGTCTTCACTTGAGGCTTCTTTCCATGCATTGTTAGCTCCATTTTAGCTATTTTTACATCCTTGAATTCCTCCATCATGCCACGCTCCAAACTCCATGATTCTTGCTCCGAAATGCCTACAAAACGCACAAAACACGCATAGTCTCCGAATCTCATAGAAATGCGGGAACTAAGCTAAAAAGGTACAAAACACACAAGAAAAGGGAAGAAAGACACATAATTACAAAGGAAAAAGACCTATAAAACACTACCAAAATGAGAGACATCAATGCTCATAATCACTATCCTAAGACATCTTAGCAAAGGTATTTTTCCATCATAAAAATCAAAAAGAAATGACTAAATCATGCTTAGACACACACACAAACATGCAAATACACTAACAAACACAAGAGCACAAACAACATGCAAATGACACAATCAAAAAATTTCCCCAAACCACCCCATACTTAAAACATCAATGTCCCCATTGATTAAAAAAGTAAAGAGAGGGAAAAGAGAAACTAACTTGAACTTTGGAGCGTTGGGAGAGAAGATTCATCTACGAGGAGGAGCGGGCGGTGAAGTGTCGTTCTCATTAATGCTCGAGTTTTGGGCTGCAGGGGGGTCGCGGCCGACCAGTGGAAGGTAGGGCACGACCTAGAGTAGGTAGGGGCCGACCATATGGAGGTAGGGGCCGTGATGACAGGCCCAAAGTACTATACCAATCTAAGGATAGGGCCCCGGGTCAATCAACAAAAGAAATTTGTATCACGACCCCGCTGTAGTACGGTGGTCGAGGTCGATCACAGGTAATTATTTCATATGCGTTTGAACGGTCGATTTGTCTAACACAAACACAATGGGAATAAAACACGCGAAGCAACTCGGGACCGAGGTTGTCAATCTGGGGACCGAGGTAGCTAGGCACAAACAAAGTCGGACTCGAGGCTAGGGGACTCGGGCTCGACGCAGCAATCAATGCAAAAGGGGAGAAACAAGCTAGGCTAAGGGGATCTCGGGCCTTGGGTTCCTTCTCTAGCTAGATGTGGGTAATTCCACCACAATTCAGCCAATAAGTGTTGATCCTTATGAGATCGAGGTTGTTTGCCTTCGATCCCTCCACTCTACACATCGACCATAGGGGGGTTTTCACCTTCCCTTCGATGCAAGGTCTAGTGATGGGCTCGAGATCGCTTTCGCTTACTCTTACCAATCACAATCCCTTGATCCCTTGCTCTCACAAGAGAATTGAAGCCCAATGTAGAGAGGATTCATAAATCAAGCACTCAAGGCTATGGAATTGGGGGTTCACACCCAATCCAAGCTAAGGGTTTCTCCCATAGCCCAAGATCAAGCTATCTACTCGCTAATCATGGATTTTAAGCTAGCAATCATCAAAGACCAAAGATAAATCATGAATCATGCAAGTCAAATCCACAATCAACAACACAAACTCAAAATCAAAGTCAAAGCAAACTTGAATTAAACTAAGAAAGGGGAATTCTAACAATCTCTACTCCCGCTCCAAGCCTAAGGGTTTCTTTCCTCTCCAAGGAAAGGAATTCACCCAAATCCTCCTCTAGATCTTGGGTTTCTTCCCTCCCTTGGAGAAGAGTCCACCCCCTTCTTCCTTCTACTCTCTCAAACCTCACTCTCAATTTACTCCCAAAGTGTATGTGATGATAAGTTGATGCCTCTAATGAGAGATTACAAGGCTTTAAATAGAGATCTTCCCTCTTACTACAAAGACTAGACTACCCCTCTAAACCCCTTGGGCTCCAAGGCCTGTCCTTGACCTCCAAGGCTTCTAGAACTCCTTGATCCCCAAGGCTTCTAGACTCCTTGATCTCCAAGGAAGCAAATATAATTTTGGGAATTAACAAGAAAATCTCAAAAAGAAAGGAATCTGGAGCCACGACCGACATGGATCGACACGGAGAACCTCGGGCCCGACTTGCTTCAACCTCGGTCCTATGGCATGCTTTCTAGGTACCTCGGGCCCAACATGCCACACTTCGGACCACCACCTCAGGCCACCATGGTACCTCGGGCCCGACATGCTGGGTACCTCGGGCCTAAGGCATTTTTCAGCTTGTTTCGCTCCGTTCTCTCTCATTTTAGCTCCGATTGACTCGATTCTTTCGCCATTCTCTTTGACTTCACTTGAGGCTTCTTTCCATGCATTGTTAGCTCCATTTTGGCTCTTTTTCCATCCTTGAATTCCTCCATCATGACATGCTCCAAACTCCATGATTTTTGCTCCAAAATGCCTACAAAACACACAAAACGCGCATAGTCTCCGAATCTCATAGAAAATCGGATTCCAAGCTAAAAAGGGACAAAACTCACAATAAAAGGGACGAAAGACACATATTTACAAAGGAAAATCATCTATAAAACGCTACCAAATTGAGAGACATCAGGCCGACCCTTCTTTGAGACCACCTCCTTTGCATTTTCTTTCATCCAGGTCCTCTTATGTTCTTCCGTTGCTTCGGGTTTCTACAAAAGGGTAGTGGATATGCAAGACAAGCTACTATCTAGTCTAGACTAAGAAAATTAAGTTAACCAAAGCTAAAAAGTCCAAAAGAAAAGAAAAGGGAAAGAATGGGTTGCCTCCCGAAAAGCGCTTTCTTTAACGTCTTTGAGCTATACGAGAAGTACCTCATTAGTCGGTGGTTATGAGAGCCCATATTGGCTCGGATATCCTCATCGCCACCCCATACTTAGAATGAGAAGAGAGGGTGGAAGAAGGTGTGGAGAGAGAGAGGTATCTGCGCTCAATCTCTATGATCGGACATTGTCAAAGCTCTAAGTAACCTGTCAAAGTGTTGTGAAGGCACCTCATGAAAGCATAGGTAACATATTGATAAATTTAAAATAAATAATGTAGCACTCAAAGATCGTTTGAACTTATCAAAAGCGTAAGAAAAATTTTCATGAGAGGGATCGGGATAGAACTGGTTTGGTGGTTGTGGTGGCGTCTCACAATACTCAACATAGGGATCCTTGTAGGTCCATAGCTCCTTGCGTCCTAGCTTGAAGGGAAAATGATAGAATTTGTGGGCGCCTTCAAGCCTAGGGACCATGATCGACTTAGGAAAGTCGGCCGCAACCACGGGGACGTTCTTCATCTCTTCATGCTTGACCCGCTCTTTGCTAGCATCCGGGGTGAATGAAGGTCCAAACCCGACCATATTTTCTTCACATTCCTCCACGAGCGGGTTTGGTTTCAACATTGGTAGCAAAGACCCCGTCCATCCTTCATCCTCATGGGCCTTAACCTCCTCAATTTCACCTTCTCCTAGTAAGAGACTTTCATAGTCAACTTGGGTCTCAACTTGGTTGTTCTCGGCCTCATCTAGCAAGAAACTCTCTTCCGGATCATCCTCCAAATTCTTCATCTCCTCTTCACGGTTCTCTTTCAAAGCATTGCCGAAGCGGAACTTAACTTTCTCCTCACCATCATAACATGATACGAGTCCCTTCTTGACATCTATGATAGCTCCGGTCCTGATGAGGAATGATTGGCTTAGAATAAGTGGATGACTTGACTCGGATAAACGCTCAATATGCTCAACGGAAGGTTCCTCGGCCTTATTGGGTGGGAAAGGAAGCGCCTTTGTTGTCAAAGAAGAAGGAACGTGTTCCGGTAACTTCTTTTCGCTCCTTAGGTGAATCGCATCAATGTGACCTCTCGGGCTCTCCTCGGGGTGGCCCGGTAATCGCCCTTGGGGTTGTAGAATTTGAGCCGCTTCAAAATCTCCTCCTTGGTTTTGAACTCCTATAAGGTCGGTGCACACTTCATGGATTCCTTGAATGAGTTCTTCTTTCACCCCTTGCACCCATGATGGTGGCTCTTCATAGGAAGGAGGTTCATAATAACCAAAGTTGGGATAATCATCACCTGTCCAATAGGCATCCCAAGCACAATGTGTGGCTAACGGATCTTGAAATTGATGTTGATGTAGAGCATCCTCTTGAAAGCCGTTTGGTTGTGCTTGGAGGTATGCTCAGGCTTCCCATTCGTGACATGCATACGCCTCGGCATCTCTTTCTCTTTGGAGGTTTAGCACTTCGAGACGAAGATCGGCCAACTCTCTATCAAGGGACTCAAAGGTCGCCATGGCTATATCAAACCTAAAAACAAAAACAACACAAAACAAATCAAAAACACACAAAGTGTTTGGGCTAGTCCCTCACTCGAAAGAAAGCTAGACCAAGAAACTAAACTAACTCCCCGGCAACAGCGCCAATTTGTCGTGGGTGAATCTCGAACAAATAAACTTGTCAAGACCCCGCTGAGTATAGCGAAGTCAAGATCGTCCATGGGAGTTAGTAGTACTATAGTTTAGTAATCAAACTACAAAAGCAAACAAAACGAAACAAAGCAGAACAACACAAAACACGCGAATTGCACGTCTCAGGAAGAGGTCGCATCCGACCCTACGGAGGTCGCAGCCGACCTTCACCAGAACGTAAAAACACACTGAAATCACCTACTGGGTGGGTCGCAGCCGACTAGTTGCAGGTCGTGGCCGACCTTCCTGGGTACGGAAGTATGCTTTGCAAAAATACGGGAAATAACTAGGGAAAGGGTTTCACCACAACATAATCATGCATTCAAACAATGATAAAAGATCAACTCAACTTATAATCTCATGGGTGACTTTCGCCATAATTAAACACATCAAAGTCTCAACTCTCATAAAGATATTGACATGCAATCTAACTCATGGGTGACTTTTGCAACAATTGAACACATTAAGATCTCAACTTTCATGAAGATGTTGATATGCAATCCAACTGGTTGTCTAAGGGTTTTAACTTTCATCTTCACCCAAATAGTTCCAATTCACAATATAACCTTTTAATTCGATTGCAAAAGAGAACATGCCCCAATTTTCATCAATGAAATTAAACATGCAAGAGGGATTGAAGGATGGAGGTTACAAGTCAAGCATGGATCAAGTAAGGTTCAAAATGCATTTGCATGTTGGGTTTCACCCCACACCTAGCAAGAAGAGTACTCACACAACATCAAACAAACAAGCAACAAAAGAGAAGAGGGAGACATAATTGAAAACCACAACTTAAATTAAACAAAGAGATCCAAACTTACAACCTTAGCATTTCCACAAATCTCTCCCTACAAACCCTTCTCCTCCATGTCCACCCCCTTCTTCCCTTCCAAGACAAGCCAACCCCTCCCTCTCTCAAAGAGGGAGAGTGTGAGAGAACCCCCCCCCCCCTCTCTAACCTAGCTCTCTTCCCCCACAAGCCAAGCTCTCTAGAAAAAGAGCCAAGAAGGCTCTTTATACCAACACAGAAAGTCAACAACAAAAGCCTGCCAAGTCTGCCACTTTTGTCACCCTTTTCGAATTTCAAAATTCCCGCAAAAGCATTACTTGGGCGGCAAGGACTTGCACACGGGCCGACCATGACCAGATCGCGGCCGACCACATTTTTGGTCGTGTCAGAGTAGGTCACGGACGACCATGGGGAGGTCGCGGCCGACCTATGATAGGACCTTGTTTTCTTCGCGTTTCGCTCGAACTTGCTCCATTTCTTAACCTTCTTTTGGGGTTTCTTTTTCGATGTTTCTTGGGTTCCTTTTAGACTTCTTGTAGCTTCTTTTGAGACACTTTTTGGCTTGAAGATCCATCCTTGAAATCCTTGAAAAGCTCTACTTGACTTGACTACGAACACTGCAACACCGTCATCTCCTAGAATGCTCCGGAAAGCTCTAAAACTCCTCTAAAATGCTCCAAATACCTACAAAACACAAAACAACAAACAAACGATTCCAACCCTCGAAAGAGAGTCGAAATCTTATGCAAAACACACAACCATATAGGAAAAAATGCAAATCAAACTACAAAACAACTTAAGAAATCTAGCACGACATCAAGACTTCTTCAGGATTTGCATTGCCGTCCTTAGGAACATAGTACTTTCCAGCGGGGCAGCTTTCTCTTCGTCATCAGAGTCGTCCACTTGAGGAGATGAAGAGCATTCCTTCTTTCTTGGCTTCTCCTTGAAAGTTGAGTTTTCCTTGAATATCACGTGAATACTCTCCTCAAGCTTAAGAGTCCTTTTGTTGAAAACTCTATAAGCTTTGCTTGTGAGGGAGTATCCAAGAAATATTCCCTCATCACTTCTAGCATCAAACTTTCCAAGATTATCTTTGTTGTTGTTGTGGATGAAACACTTGCATCCAAAAGTTCTAAGATGAGCAATGATTGGTTTCTTCCCATTCAATAATTCGTAGGACATCTTCTTTAGTAGGGGACGGATCATGGCGCGGTTAATGATATATGCAGCAGTGGCGACGGCTTCGGCCCAAAAATGCTTGGGGACGCCGCTTGCCAACAACATAGTCCTTGCCATATCCTCTAGCGTCTTGTTCTTTTTCTCTACAACACCATTTTGTTGAGGAGTTCTTGGAGCTGAGAAGTTGTGGGAGACGCCGTTTTGATCACAAAAGGCCAAAAACTCTGAGTTTTGGAACTCCGTCCCATGGTCTAATCATATGGCTTTCAAGTGCGTCCCTATAGCAACTTCCACTTGTTTGATGAAGACTTTGAAAACCCTAAAGCAATCTGCCTTTGACACCAAGAAAAGAACCCAAGTGAATCGAGAAAAATCATCTACGAGAACGTACATGTACCTCTTTCCACCATAGCTCATCGTCCTCATGGGTCCACAAAGATCCATATGAAGAAGTTCCAGAGGCTTCTTCGTACTTACTTCATTTTTGGACTTAAAGGACGATCTTGTTTGCTTCCCATTAATACAAGCTTCACATTGTTCAGCTTTCTCAGGATCGATTCGGGGAAGTCCTCTTACAAGATTTTGTTGGTGTAGCTTGAGGATTGTGCTTGGACCCGCATGACCCAGACGTCAATGCCAGAGGTCAGCGTCCTCAGTTGAGATAGATAGGCACAACTTAGTAGCAGGTTTGAACTCTTGGTTGAAGATGTAGACATTGTTTTGACGGACTCCCTTGAGAATGACTTGATTTGTTTTCTTGTTAATGACGAGGCACTCCTTGGAATCAAATGTGACTAGGTTTTCACCCTGATCACAAATCTGAGAGACGCTAAGGAGGTTGAAGCCAAGTCCTTCAACTAGACTAACATTTGATGCTTTGATGGACGGATTCAGATCTGCAGTTCCTGTTCCTTTGATTCTTCCTTTTCCCTTGTTTCCAAACGAGACAGTTCCTCCCGTGGCACTAGATTGGATAGAAGTGAGATGGATCTGACTTCCTGTCATATGATTTGAGGCGTCACTATCAATGATCCACGGGTTTCCTCTCACTTCCACCTATTAAGGAGAGTTAGTTTTTCGCGACCCAAGCAACGTGTTCCTTACCTGGCTCATTACAATAAAAGAACTCCTTTTCTGGCATATAATCATTTAAATTGACATCGTTAGAAGTAGCATGTTTTCTAAATGAAGTCTTAGAACGTCTAGGACGTCTAACATTTCTCTTTGGAACGGACTTGTGATTTTCATTTTCAGTCCTAGCATTTTTGCCATTTTCAAGGTCTTCCTAAAGCTTAAAACAATCATACTTATAATGACCACCTTGACCATAATACCAACACGTCGTATAGTAATCACCAAGATAATACTTTTTGTTAGGACGTTGGATTCTGTTCTCTTCCATTTTCTTTGGATCACAAACCTTTGAACCTTCTCCCTTAGCAATTTTCTTTTAAATCTTGTGACTAGTTGAGTTTGTATATTAGTCCTTTTGTCCCATTTCACCATTCTCCAGGACTCTACGTTCTTCTAGGTTCTTGGTTTTCTCTCTTTCAAGTTCTAGCTCTGTTGTTTTACTAGCTTCAAAGTCACTAGGAAGAGAGTTCTTTGAGCTAGACTCATATCCTAGTCCTTTCTTTGGTGGGACAAAGACAACAGGCTTCACAGCTTCAGTCATAAGAGTCTTTCCTAGAACATTGATTTCATCCTTAAGATTGGCGTTCTCTAGCTTGAGACCCAAAATGTCAGTTTTAAGGGACTTTGTTTCTTCTAGTGAGGACTCTAGTTGAAATGACATTATGTTACAGTTCTCACACTCAACAACAATATTTTCAAATTCGAGTTCATCCAGCCGTTCTTTCATGGAATAAATTTCTTGCATAATCTTAGCAATGAGTTTTATGAGCTTGGGCTTAGAGCAATTTTCAAGAGAGTTAATCAAGGACTCATGTGTTACCTCTTACTCAGCTTCTGAGACGTCCTTGTGAGCATCTGATGCGTCCTCCATCGCCATGTAAGCAACATGTTCGGATGGTCCTTCATCAACTGAGTCAATATCGTCCCATGCAGCCTCATAGGCACCGATTAGTGCTGGCTTCTTCAATTCTTTTCTCGTACCACAGTTCTTGGTAAAGTGACCCTTCTTGTTACACTTATAACATGTCACTTCCTTCATTTCTGCCTCAGTGAGCTTGGGACTCTCTTTCTTGTATGGCATTTTCATCCTTGGGACTTTGCCTCTGCTAACCCATGAACGAAGAGTTTTATGCAAGAGAGCTAGCTCTTCTTCCTCAGCAATCTGTTCATCCGTCTTTCCTTGACGATCAAGAAGAGCTTGTAGACGAAGATTTTCTCGATGCTCTTGTGTCTTGGCCTCAAGCATCAAAGCTAGTTTCTTTTGACGACGATGATACTCTGTTTGTTCAGGATTCCTTGCTTCAAGAGTTAAGGCTATGTCATTCTGTGGGCTTTTTCCTAACTCAAGCAGGTCTTGAGTCCTTCTAGCTCGCCTTCAGCTTTTCGTAGATCTCTTCCATTGACAGTCCCTTGTTAGCTTGATTTTCCTTGAAGGTCGTCCTGTCAAAGTTCCATACTCCCGTCAGGCCATCAATCAACACTTGAACCTTCATTCTTAGTGTGATCTCAGTTTCAATGACTCCCAAGTTCTTCAAATTGGTCAAAAGGCCTTCAAAACGGAATGAGTAATCAATGATGGACTCATTCGGAGACATCTTGACTTTGTAGAAGTCCCTTTTAGCTTCCAATTTGACGTCTTCCTTCATCTCAGGCATCCCTACATGGTACTTCTCAAGAGCTTCCCACTGGAGTTTAGCAGTTAACAGATTACTCACATGAGTAGCGTCCCTTTCGCAAAGGGACATTTGCAGAAAACAGATAGCCTTGGCGTTTGTTTCCATAAGCTTGAACTCATCAGGACCCCATCCTCCTCTTTGCCTTCCTTGGCATGAGGAACTTTAAGGTCTCTAGTCTTTATCACCTTCCAGCATTGATAGTTTTGGCTTCGCACGAAGTTCTCGAACCTGGTTCTCCATCTGTTGTAGTTGTCGTGCATGAGACGCGGAGGCTTCACACTACTGATGCCAATTGGTTCCATATCCATTTTCACCTACGACTTAAACAAAATCTAGAGTACCTGCTCTGATACCAATTGGTGGATCGTTTGTCTAACAAAGGCGTCCTTAATAGAGTTAAGGGCGTCCTCGAGTGTGGCGTCCTTAAACAAAGGTTAAGGACGTCCTTTAGTTGCAGCGGAAAAACAGACTAAACAAGTGAAATGAATAACTAAAGAACGCGGCTATTTATAGAGGAACCTCTCAAGACCAAAGCAGTCCTTGAGAGTAAACCTCTACCTCCTTGGAGGATTTTCGAATAGCTTCTTTTCCTTTCTTATAAAGAGTTCTTACAGATTACAAGACGAGTGATTACACTTCTCTGGCACTTAGTATGCATCCCTAAGTCCACCAGTAACACTCCTTTCAGTCTCGAACTGTAACGTAACTTACTCTTCTAAAGAACACTATTCACGCGTCCTTAATTACTGTTCGTCTTAAGGACTTGTTCTCTTTTTGTTCTTTTCTGTTACAAACTGTTTTTCGTTTTTATGTACGCTTCTCACTCGATCTAACACCTAGTTCTCTCGTGTTCTTGAGCTTGTTCTTGGTGTTCTTGAGTGACTAACAATATGCTCTGAATATTCTATGAAGCGTCAAGTCACAACAAATGCTCTGGAAGAGTATTTATAGTGACCTTAGGAAGGGCGTCATTCTCTGACGATCATGCCCTTTGGGACGCTGCAATAGGATCGGCTTCCACGTGTCTCTGACAGTGATGAAGGAAGCTTCCTGGCAACTTCTGCAGGACTTGGCTACAGGATCCATCTCCGCGTGGTGATGAACTTGTGTACAGGATCTGCTCCCACGTGGTGATCATGATCAAGGCTTGTCTGGTGATGTCACCTTGTCGGCCAGCCTTGAGAGGACTCTTGTATGATGATTAAGGACAGCGATGTTTGTAGAATCATGCCAAGTCGCTTATTCTTAGATGTAGCGTCCTTACACCTTAAAGACGGCTATACAACTTGTTGTCCTTTTCATGAATTGCGTTCCAGAAATACTTGGACAACTTATTAGATCAAAGCGAGTTTGTCATATCAAAAACAAGGGACGCTAGGCACAATGTTAAGTACAACAATCGTCCTTAACATTGTCCTAACACAACCCATCCCTTCCTACAAGTACACAAAACAAATCAAAAACTATGAAACCTATACAAAAAAGTCAAGACATGATATTAATTAATTAATTAATTAATTAAAAGACATCAAACTCACTCATAGCATGATCATACATGACAGATATAGAACAAATCAAAACATGATATCAACCATTCCAGCATATTCACTTATTTAGCAGTAGTAACTAATAAGAATAGATTGTTCATGCCTACGCTAAATCTCCAAAGTGATAGAACTTTTTTGAAACATAAAGTATAATCCTACTGAACTAAAATCTTAAAACAAGCGCAAATAGGCATAAGAAGCAAGTAGATTCTGCTCTCACAAGAATAATACCAATTGGAAACCTATGAAAGTTATTCACAGAAATCAAACCAAACAAACATCACAGCCTTGTCTCTCCCTGAAACTTAATTAACTTGCCAAAAGCACAATCTTGAACAATAGCCCAAGATAATTACAGATTCACAATGGAACAATCTTAGTCCCAAAGCTATACTAAAGCAATGTATCAACCATAAGACAGTTTTCGTTCATGGACAAGCTAAACTCAGAGTGATGAACTTTACTACTGAAGTAATGTATACTCCGACTGATACGAGCAGTAGAATACCAAGATTAACCTGGCGATTGGAAGCTAAATAGGGGTGTATAAGCAATCTAACCTCGGCCTTAGATAAGAGCTCTCGCAAAACCTCCTCTTTACTAATCGACTCCCTCGTATACTGACCTAATTTATACGGCCCGGGAATCTCCGGAGAGGGAGGCATGTAGGCGGCGATGCCAGGAATTGCAAAGAGGTGTCTTAGAATGCGGCGGAGGAGGACGATGGTGGCTGGAGCTCCGAGAGAAGGCTCTCGACCTAGCCGGAGAGGTAGGAGGGGTTGTAGTGGACGGTGTCAGAGAGGTGAGGATTCCGTCGTTTGGGAAAGTACCCATGGCTGTCTCCAGCTACTCGATCTTGATAGCGACTTCCATCACGCTCGATCTTGGAAGCTGTTGAGGGAGAGTCTCGAACAAATAAATTTGTCAAGACCCCGTTGAGTATAGCGAAGTCAGGATCGTCCACGGGAGTTAGTAGAACTATAGTCTAGTAATCAAACTACAAAAGCAAAACAAAGCAAAACAAAGCAAAACAAAGCAAAACAAGCCAAACAAACACAAATCACACGTCTCAGGAAGAGGTCGCAGCCGACCCTAGGGAGTTCGCGGCCTAATGAGTTCCGGAAATCGGAGGGTCTCACAATTTAAATTTATAAAACCGAACCTCACTTGTAGTAAAGAGGTAGGGTGTCGAACACACGGGAGTTCGTGCGTCAAGAGTACCCGAGAAGACTAAAAAGAGGAGAAAATAAAGACAAACGAAGGAAAACAAGCGAGATCTCCTCGGACCGACACAGGGTCACTTCGGTCCGAGGTAGGATCGAGATCAATTTGTACGGGACCGACGTGGTGCAAGTCGGGCCCGAGGTGCTGGGTATCTCGGTCTTAGCAAATTAGTAGATCGGTCTTGGGTTTTTGGGTTCCTCCCCCAACTAGACTTGGATATTCCACCTCAATTCAACCAATAAGTGTTTGATTCTAATGAGATCGAGGTTGATCGCCTCAAATCCCTCCAATCTACACCTCGACCCAAGGGAGCTTTCACTCACCTTCGATGCTAGAGACTTGTGATGGGATAGAGACCACTTTCGCTTACTCTTACCAAACACAAGCTCTAGATCCCTTGCTTTCACAAGAGAATTGAAGCTCAATGTAGAGAGGATTCACAAATCAAGCACTCAAGGCTATGGAATTGGGGTTTTCTACCCAAATCTAGCTAGGGGGATTCCCCCATAGCCCAAGACTATGGAATCTACTCCATGTGGTAAGAGAAAAGCATAAAGAAAATGGAAATCAAGCAAAACTCAATCAACATCATTCAATCAAACTCCAATTGCATTCAAACTCAAAGAGTCCACAAAAATCCAAGTTCAAATCTACTTGATCAAAGCAAAACAAAGTACAAAACTCACAAATCTCCCTCTCTTCTCCAACGATCTCTCATTCTCTTCCTTCTTCCTTCTTCTCCTTGCTCTCCAAGTCTTCCTTGAGCCTTTGAGAGTGAATTTGGGTTTGGTGTGTGTGTTCCACTCGTCCTCCTCACACTCCACACTTGATTTGATCACTAATCACCTCTCTTAACCTTCTTCATGGATTGGGGACCAAGGAATCCCAATTTAGAAAGGGGCAAATGTGGAAAGTTGCTAAAAATATGCCTTGGGGAACAATCCTCACATGCGCCGACTTGGACCGACACCGGTCGACATCGGGCCCGACGTTGGGAACGTCGGTACGGTTCACTGAGTGCTCGATCTCGGGCCCGACTTGGTGTAACTCGGTCCAGGGCCTCGATCCTTGCTTTCTTCCTTGGTTTCCTTTGGTTCCACTTCATTCTTAGCTTGGCTCTTGCACTCCTTGACTTGGCTCCTTCCTTAGCTCCTCGAAATTGTCCTCATTCTTGCCATTTTACCTACAAAAACAACCAAACTCGCATAGTTTCCGACTCTTGAAGAAAACCGGGAACTAAGCTAAAAAGGAAACGAAACTACAAAGAAGAGAATGAAAAACACATATTTACAAGGGAAATTAACTACTAAAACACCTCCAAAATGAGAGACATCAGAATACCCCATACTTAAACTTGCTTCTCCTCAAGCAATAACAAAGTAAGCAAGACCGAAGCACAATCTTCAAGTAAAGCCTCATATGAAAAACTCAAGTAAGCACAAGTGATAGACATGCAAGCAAGATTACATCATCACACATGATCAAGTGTTCAAAGAATAAAGTCTAATGCAACAAAGCCTCACTTTAGGGATATGAAAATGTGTATCACTCATCATGTGTTTAGGCTTAACAATGAACACTTAAACTCAACAATCATGCAAGTAAAGACTTTACAATTGAAGCTAATATCACCAATTCCTCCACCTAGAGATGCCTATTACAATGCACACAAAGAATATGAACTTGGCTCAATGGAGGTCCTCAAAGAGGTTCCATTCGGCCGGGTTGTAACGGGGCTTTTGGTGTTTCTCAAGGTGGGAATCATTTTGGTCTTGTGGTGCTTACAATGGGGATTGAACTTCCTAGACTCTCACCAAACTCACCAAATTATTCCACTTTCAACTTACACTCATCCAAAAGACTTTGATTTTTCTCTTCTTCAACCCATACTTCCACTTAACATTCCACTTCATCTTTACACTACACTTTTTGTTGGATTTTTCACTTTTCCACTTAGGATCGACTTGCACTAACAACTCGGGCCCGATGTGCACTTTAACTCGGTCGGTACCCTTTTTCACTTAAGCACTTTGCTTTCAATCCACTACTTTTCCAACTTTTCTTTCTCCACTTATGCACAACAAAGATGCACTACCCACTTGGTTTATAACTCCATTTCCTTGCCCTTCACCAAAGAGAATCTCAACTCTCCAAATACATTCCAAAACCACCCACTAAAGTCCAATCCCATAAGGGTCAAGTCATATAGGCTAGGAATCCTATTTTTGAGGAGTTTCAAACAAAGGTCTAAGGCTAAAACGGGGCTACAAACAACGGTTTATCTTCAAGGTAGGATATGAAACATTTTGTGACTAAATGAAATAAAGTTCAAATCAATGCGACAAAGCATAGAACAAATCTCATATTGGTCTTGGAAAATAGATAAACACCTCAATAGCAAGTTTTACTAAGCATGCATGAGCTAATCACACAAGAAAAATGAGGGATATGCAAATATGAACAAGCATCCCTAAAATGGCCAAAAAAAATCATCTCACAAGGTTCACTCTAGCTTAGTTGCATCAAAACTCATCCTAGAACTCATGTGCTCAATAAAAACATGCAAGACATCATATCACATTAAAGCAACATCCATTTAGAGGCTAAACTATCCAAAAATATGCAAAGGAATTTACATGCTCACATCATCATTAGCCTTCATATGGACATCTAAGATGGGAATTCCTAGTCCAAAATCAAAATCTTTTTGTCTTTTTCACACGATTTTTCACATTTTTATGGATTTTTCGAAAAATTTCTCAAACAAAAACAAACAAACTCATCCATACATGCCATAAAATCAATCATCATTCTCATACATCTCATGCCACAATCCAAAATGAAACATCCCTTAAACAAACAAAACAACCTACACATGGAACTAATGAGCAACTAACCCACCCCATACTTAAAATTTTGATGTCCTCATCAAAAGAAATCAAAACTCAAAAGTAAAGAGAAGAGTAGAGAAAGCTCACAATTCCTTATTCTTGCATGGCATTTTGAGGCTTAGTTCGGAGGGTGGCCATGGCGTTGTCTCCTTTGGAGCCGGGCGTGACGCTCTCGCTCGTACACTCGATCGTTGAAGGGATCTTGGCTTGGCGGTTGTAGTGGTGGCGCGGGAGGTGTCCATTGGTCTTCACGGGATGAGAAATTCCCGGACATCCACTCGTTGAAACTAGCTTGCATGGACCACCTTTGATCCTCGGCCGCCCTTAAGTCCTCCACCTCACGTCTCGTGTAGGCGATGTTGCGGTTCACCTCATCAAATCGCACTTGGAAGTCTTCTTGGTGTTGGAAAAGTTGTTGTTGTTGGAAGTTGAGTTGGTGCGCTTCTTGGAGCATAGATTGTTGTTGAAGTTGGAGATGCGACAATTGGTTCGCCAAGAAATTCATGTCCACCGATTGGCTAGGCTCGGGGAACACCATTCCGGGCCCAAACCATTGGGCATACCCCTCATATCCTCCGTAGCTAGGTGGTGCTTGATTTGCTCCACTTCCTTCACCCCTCTCGAAGTGGCTAGGGACCGGATCGGGCTAGAACATGTCGGACCGACGTTGATGGACGTCGGGCCCGACTTGTGTAGCACCTCGGTCCAAGAGAGTTGGTGCTTGGTCGTTGAGCAAATGTTGGTAACCACCTTCTTCTTCTTCATTTGGCGCGTCCACCTCCATGTCGTCTCTCCTCACAAACTCATATTGGTTGGGCTCCTCCTCTTCGGTGTCCGAGGATGCTTGAGGTGTAGTGAAACGGATGTGTTGAGGTTGTCTCCTAACCTCAAGTGTCCCCTCCGGCTCTCCAAAAGGATTCACCTTGCCCGTCCACACTTGGAACCAATTGTAGTAGTTGGTGAGGTTGAAGAGACTTGGCTCCAAGGGAATGTGCACCTTGTCAAAGTTAGAGTGTGGAGCTAGGTAGGTGGTGGCGCCGGTCACTTGCTTCTCCTTTATGATGTTGGCCTTCTTGAAGTACTTCAAGTCCATGAACTCCACGCCATTTGGGGCCGGTGTGTAGGTAGACAAGTCCACCTCAAGACGGTGAGCTAACCGGGCAATCATGCCTCCGAAATAGATCCATGAAGAACTTTGAAAGTCCCTCACCATCTTCACCCACTCCCAAGTAAGGTTCATCGGCTTCTCTTGCTCAAACAACATTTCGTAGAGAATCATGGCCTCCTCCTTCATTGGTTTACTTAACTCATGCCTTGCAAAGATAGAACAACCCAAGGCTCGGATCATGACTCGGAAGAGTGGGCTAGCAATCTCATTCGTTGACGCGCCCTTACTCATCTCCCTTCTTCCGGCTATGAACCTCCAAAGATAATCAACCTTCTCATTGTCAACATAGGCCTCATCTCTCGGAAATGGGAACCCAAGGTAGGTAGCCAAATTCCGGAGAGAGAGTTCTTGCAATTCGTTGCCCATTTGGAAGGAGATCATGCCTTCACTCTCGGGTCCCTCATACGTGCACTTGAACGTTGCCATGAACTCGGACGTCAAGGCGGGATAATGAATGTTGTTCCACCTTAGCAACACATTGAGTCCAATGTTGGCATAGCACCGAGTAAGAGCTTCCTCCATGCACATCTTTCGAATGGACTCCCAATCCAACCACCGGGTGTGGTGAGATAGTCCCATAAGACGCTCATACTCTCTAGCATCGTCCTCATCCTCAATACGTACATCATCCATCCGTTGGACTCTCTTGGACGAATTCTTGGACTTCTTGGTGGCTTTCTCCATCCTTGAAGAAGATGCTCGGGTAGACATGATACCTACACACAATCAACACAAAGAACTACAAGGTAAAATCTATACAATTCACAACAAAAACACAAGCCTCCATCACAAACAACTCATCATGCAAAGAGATAACCACGGGGATGGTCGATCTCGACCCTATGGGGGGTCGATCCTGAGAGCATACACATGAATACCAACTCAACAAGCAAAGAGATAACCCCATACTTGAACTTGACACACTCAATCCACAAAATTCAATCATGCATGAACTAAGATTCTCATATCAATGGTCAAGCCTCAAATCATATCATGAATAGCATGCTATAACCAAAATTCAAGAGCAAGAAATCTTAAAATCACACAAAAGAAGCTCGAAAAACGTCGGACCGATATGCAAAAGACAACGGGCCCGAGGTTGGGGACCTCGGTCCGAGTCATTGGACCGACTTCGAACGTCGGTCCCGAGGCACTGGGTACCTCGGACCGAGTCCATTCCGACTCTTCTCCCTAGATTCAACCACAAAACACATAATCATGCCCCTAAAATCCAAATTCTACCATCAATCAACATCAATCAAAGTTCTAAGTGGGATTTAGCAACAATTAAGCACAAATTTCACAATGCATGCAAATCACCATGGATGCTCAAGGTTCAAGCTCACTCAATCATGGCATATCTCAAATCTAGCAATGAAAGCATGAAATCCATAAAGAATCAAGTAGAGATTGAGATTTACATACCAAATATGAAGAAAACAAGAACTTCTAGCAAGCAACTCTTAAAACTCAAATTTTCCTCTTCTAGATCTAGAAGAAGAATGTAGATCTATGGGATTTGGGTGGGATTTTTGGCTTTTGGTTCAATGTTTGGGTATGCTAGGGGATGGATCGAGATCTTGTGGTGAGGATGCTTGAGGATCAACTATGATGGGGGGTGGTGGATCGATTTTGGGGTTTGAGAGAGAATTGGGTATTTTGGGAAAGTAGTTATGAGGATGGTGATGTTAGGTAAGGGAAAAGGCTCTTAAATGGGGAAGAAGACAAAGGTGGGTCAAGAGGGTATAATAGGAATTTCCACAAAGTCAAGGTCCAACATGGGTCGGTTTACTTGGACCGACATCGGGCACCTCGGGCCCGAGGTACTTGGTACCTCGGTCCTACCCGATTTTGGCTCCTAAAAATCCCACACCTTGGTTACTTCTATCCACAAGTGTTTGCATCATTTCCACAAATACCACACATGCTAATGAAGCTCACACAACACATATTTCCACAAAATACAAGCTAGAGAAGAGATTAAGACTAATCTAAGCTAAGGCAAAAAAAGAAACAAGCTAGAAACTACGAAAATGAATCTACCAAACCCGGGTTGCCTCCCGAGGAGCGCTTCTTTAACGTCATTAGCTTGACGTCTAACCTCTACCCTTCAAGGAGGGTGAAAAACGGTGAATTGATCCTCCTTGCCATGCACATCTCCACAATCCTCATAGCCAAAATGCCACCATTTGTGTTTGATGAAAGTGTGGCATCCAAAATCTCCATCATCCTCCAAAGTGTAGCTTGGCATCTCTTGCATCAACTCATCTTGCATCTTATCACCTACATCACAAAAGTCTAAAGAATTTCTAGGAGAGTCTATGACATCATAACTCAACTCATCTTGCAAATCATCTAAGCAAAGATAATCATCTCCTAAATCCTCTTTCAAATCATCTAAGCAAATGAAAGAATCTCCCACATCAAAAGGATATAGATTAGGATACTCTTCATTGTTTGGTGGGTTATCTCCATCTCTTGTTTCATCATGGATTTGAACATCGACCATATCATGGTCTCTCAATGGTGCTTCCTCTCTTGTGGACTCCAACTTCTCCCTCTTGCATTTGGCATTTTCCTCTAACTTCAAAATCGCCAATGCGTCCGGTTCATTAAGGGCCTTGTTGAAATGGAACTCCACTTTCTCCTCGCCAATCTCGAAAGTGACTTTCCCATTCCTCACGTCAAACTTGGCACCCGCCGTAGCTAGAAACGGCCTTCCGAGAATAATGGGCACCATCGGATCTTCTTTCATGTCTAAGATCACAAAATCATCGGGCACAAAATATCTTCCCACTCTAACCGGGACGTCATCAAGAATTCCGGTGTCCTTTGTTGATGAACCATCGGCCATGGTAAAACTCATATCAACCGGCTCCATATCTCCGAGGTTAGCCCTTCTCCATATGCTCATGGGCATAACCGAAATACTTGCTCCTAGATCACAAAGAGCTTTGAAGTTTTGGGATCCAATCCCTATGGTGATGGCAAATCTTCCGGGATCACCAAGCTTTTGAGGTAGCTCCAATATCTTCACCTCATCTTGCATTTCAACAATTGACCTCTTCTTGCTCAAGATTTCTTTCAAGAACTTTGCATAAGATGGCATCTCACTTAGAGCATCGGTGAAAGGAATGGTAATGTTCAAGCCTTGCAAAAGCTTCAAGAACCGCTTGAACTTGCCCTCAACAATCTCCTTGGGCTTCTTCATAGGATATGGAAGAGTAGTGCCACCTTGCTTCTTGCTTGGATCAACCTCCTTGGATCGATCTTTCTCAACATTTTCACCCTGGATCGACGTTGGAAATACCTCGGGACCGACTTCAGGGACATCGGTCCCAGGGCAAAGCTCATCTGGGCACGTCGGGCCGACTTCAGGGCAAGTCGGGCCCGAGTTGGGTTCAACCTCGGTCCACTCCAGGGGACTTCCTCCGTCTACAGGATCGACTTCTGGGGACGTCGGGCCCGAGTTACTGGGAACCTCGGTCCGACTCTCTTCTCTTGATCTTGGAACTTGTGGCTCGGGCAAACTCCGTCCACTCCTTAATCCTATGGCACGAACTTCGTTTTGTTGTTGTGGGGCATGGGGATTCTCCTCGGGTCGGCCCGGGAGTCTCCCTTCCTCTCTTGGAAGTTGATTCGCCATGTGAACAATTTGGTTGTCCACTTGCCTTCTCCACACACCAAACTTCTTGAATTGGGAAATCAAGTCCTTGAACTCGCCTCTCATCTCTTGTGCCCATTGTGGAGTTTGCTCATAGAACCCCGGAGGTCGATATGGTGGTTGTTGGGCTCTTGGCTCGTTGTTGTTGAAGTTGTTGTTGTAGCCACTAGCTTGCCCTTGGTTCCACCTTCCTCCATTGTTGAAATTGGATCTTCCTCCGAAATTTCTTTGGACATAATGAGCCTCCTCAATTTGTTCCGCCAACCGAACTTGGCGCTCATTTGGGCACTCTTGTGCTCCATGCTTCAAGGAACCACACTCTTCACATGCTCTTGTGGTTTGTTGGGCATAACTCATCTTCCTCCTCATCTTGTTCAATTCATCCTCCAAGAATTGGATCTTCACATCTTTGTCCACCTCTTCACTCTTGGGATCGTAAAGCTTCTTCGGACCTTCTCCATGGACTCTAGCTTCCTTGCTCACATTGCTCGCCCCGTACATCGCCTCATAATCCGAGAGTTTGTCCAACAACTCCCATGCTTGTTCCGGCGGCAAGTCAATGAACCCACAATCGGTATGGAGGTTCAATTTATCCTTTGTGGCGGTGTTGATCCCTTGGAAGAAGATGTCTTGAAGGACATAGGGTTGTTGACCATGTGTCGGACACGCCCTCAACATCTCTTTGAACCTATCCCACGCCTCGAAAAGTGGCTCATGAGCTCCTTGTTGGAAACTAGCAATCTTCCGTCTAAGCTCCGTCGTCTTGGTGGGCGGGAAGAACTTCATCAAGAACGCTTCATTTAGGGCCCTCCATGATGTGATGGATCGAGGTTCTTGACTCTCCAACCAATGCAAAGCTTTGCCTCCCAAAGACCACTTGAAGGCTTTGAGTAGCACATACTCAAGTGTCTCATCGTCCGTGGAAATGGTCTCACAAAGGTCCTTGAATTGCTTCACATGCTCGATCGGACACTCATTCGGCCTCCCTTGGAATTGCTCTCTCTTGATGAGTGAGATAAATTGAGTTTTTATCTCAAAATTCCTCGACACCTCCGGCAAGACGATGGCGGCTCCGGGACCTTCAACTCCGGATGCATGTATTGTCTAGCATTCCGGGGTTGAGTGTTGATTTGGGCCTCCAACCTTATCCCTTGCTCCCTCTCTCTACGGGCCTCGGCATCTCGGTTTGCCATCTCAATTTGCATTCGAGCCATGTCGGCTCTCATCCTCTCGAACTCCTCATCTCGGGCTTTGTCCGCCATCCTCTTCTTCTTGCGGGCTTGCCTTAGAATACTCTCCGGGTCACACACAAAGTCGAGCTCAAGGGTTCCTCGGACGGAACTAGCTCGCATGCACCTACAACCAAAGACACAAACAAAAACCAAATCAAAACAAACAAGGGGTTTGGGCTAGTCCCTCACCCAAATCACTACCAAAATCAAAGACTCAACAAAGATGGGTACCTCGAACAAGTAGAACTCCCCGGCAACGGCGCCAAAATTCTGATGAGTTCCGGAAATCGGAGGGTCTCACAATTTAAATTTATAAAACCGAACCTCACTTGTAGTAAAGAGGTAGGGTGTCGAACACACGGGAGTTCGTGCGTCGAGAGTACCCGAGAAGACTAAAAAGAGGCGAAAATAAAGACAAACGAAGGAAAACAAGCGAGATCTCCTCGGACCGACACAGGGTCACTTCGGTCCGAGGTAGGATCGAGATCAATTTGTACGGGACCGACGTGGCGCAAGTCGGGCCCGAGGTGCTGGGTATCTCGGTCTTAGCAAATTAGTAGATCGGTCTTGGGTTTTTGGGTTCCTCCCCCAACTAGACTTGGATATTCCACCTCAATTCAACCAATAAGTGTTTGATTCTAATGAGATCGAGGTTGATCGCCTCAAATCCCTCCAATCTACACCTCGACCCAAGGGAGCTTTCACTCACCTTCGATGCTAGAGACTTGTGATGGGATAGAGACCACTTTCGCTTACTCTTACCAAACACAAGCTCTAGATCCCTTGCTTTCACAAGAGAATTGAAGCTCAATGTAGAGAGGATTCACAAATCAAGCACTCAAGGCTATGGAATTGGGGTTTTCTACCCAAATCTAGCTAGGGGGATTCCCCCATAGCCCAAGACTATGGAATCTACTACATGTGGTAAGAGAAAAGCATAAACAAAATGGAAATCAAGCAAAACTCAATCAACATCATTCAATCAAACTCCAATTGCATTCAAACTCAAAGAGTCTACAAAAATCCAAGTTCAAATCTACTTGATCAAAGCAAAACAAAGTACAAAACTCACAAATCTCCCTCTCTTCTCCAACGATCTCTCCTTCTCTTCCTTCTTCCTTCTTCTCCTTGCTCTCCAAGTCTTCCTTGAGCCTTTGAGAGTGAATTTGGGTTTGGTGTGTGTGTCCCACTCGTCCTCCTCACACTCCACACTTGATTTGATCACTAATCACCTCTCTTAACCTTCTTCATGGATTGGGGACCAAGGAATCCCAATTTAGAAAGGGGCAAATGTGGAAAGTTGCTAAAAATATGCCTTGGGGAACAATCCTCACATGCGCCGACTTGGACCAACACGGGTCGACATCGGGCCCGACGTTGGGAACGTCGGTCCGGTTCACTGAGTGCTCGATCTCGGGCCCGACTTGGTGTAACTCGGTCCACGGCCTCGATCCTTGCTTTCTTCCTTGGTTTCCTTTGGTTCCACTTCATTCTTAGCTTGGCTCTTGCACTCCTTGACTTGGCTCCTTCCTTAGCTCCTCGAAATTGTCCTCATTCTTGCCATTTTACCTACAAAAACAAACAAACTCGCATAGTTTCCGACTCTTGAAGAAAACCGGGAACTAAGCTAAAAAGGAAACGAAAGTACAAAGAAGAGAATGAAAAACACATATTTACAAGGGAAATTAACTACTAAAACACCTCCAAAATGAGAGACATCACGGCCGACCTTCAACAGAACGTAAAAACACACTAAAAACACCTACTGGGGGAGGTCGCAGCCGACCATTTGCAGGTCGTGGCCGACCTATCTGGGTACGGCAATTTGCTTCGTAAAAATAAGGGGAAACAACTAGGAGTAAGGGTTTCACCACAACATAATCATGCATTCAACAATGATCAAAGATCAACTTGACCTATAAACTCAAGGATGACTTTCGCCACAAATTAACACATCAAAGTCTCAACTCTCATATAGATATTAACATGCAATCCAACTCATGGGTGACTTTCGCCACAATTGAACACATTAAGATCTCAACTTTAATGAAGATGTTGACATGCAATCCAACTTGTTGTCTAAGGGTTTTAACTTTCATCTTCACCCAAATAGTTCTGATTCACAACATAATCTTTCAATTCGATTGCAAAAGAGAACATGCCCCAATTTTCATTAAGGAATTAAGCATGCAACGAGGATTGAAGGATAGAGGTTACAAGTCAAGCATATATCTAGAATCAAGATCCAAGATGCATTCTCATGGTGGGTTTCACCCCAACCCTAGCAAGAAGACTACTCACACATAATCAAACATACAAACAACAAAAGAGAAGAGGGAGACATAATCGAAAGCAAACAACTTCAATTAAACAAGATCCAAACTTACAAACTTGGCAAATCCCACACTTCTTCCTAGAAACCATCCTCCTCCATCTTCCTCCTCCCCCCTCCTAAGACCAAAGGCAACCCCCCTCCCTAAGAGGGAGAGTGTGAGAGAGCCCCCTTCTCTAACCTAGCTCTCCTCCCACCCCACAAAACAAAGCTAACTCTAGAAAAGGACCCTAAAGGCCCTTAAATAGAGGTACCAAAAAGAAAGTCAACCTTGAAGACTACACTTTATTCGAAATTCGAAACTCCCGCAAAAAGGCATTACTTGGGAGGAAAGGACTTGCACACGGGCCGACCATGGGCACATCGCAGCCGACCCTTTCTTGATCGCAGCTCAGGGTGGTCGCGGCCGACCATGGGGAGGTCGGCCCCGACCTACAACAGGATCATGTTTTCTTCGTGTTTTTGCTCGAACTTACTCCATTGCTAGCCTTCTTTCGGGGTTTCTTTTTCGAGGTTTCTTGGGTTCCTTTTAGACTTCTTGTAGCTTCTTTTGAGAAACTTATTGGTTTGAAGATCCATCCTTGAAAAGCTCGACTTGACTTGACTACGAACACCGCAACACCGTCATCTCCTAGAATGCTCGGGAAAGCTCTAAAACTCCTCTAAAATGCTCCAAATACCTACAAAACACAAAACAACAAACAATCGACTCCAACCCTCGAAAGAGAGTCGAAATCTTATGCAAAACACACAAAGATATAGGAAAATATGCAAATCAAACTAGAAAACAACCTAAGAAATCTAACTAAAAAGCACGACATCAAATACCCCATACTTAGACTTGCTTGTCCTCAAGCAATAACTCACATTCATCAATACCAAATAACAAGCTCAAGAATGATTCTAAGGAAAAATAAGCACAAGATAGAATAATGAGCAACACAACTTCAATATCATAGCACACATGTATATACTCTAAGTAATAACAATCCAACCTCACAAGGACAATGTGTTTCACTCGTTCTCAAGTGTTTAAGTGTTGGATCGTAAGTCAGTTAATGAGGGCGTCCTTAACTGGGTTAAGGGCGTCCTTTAGTGCAGCGGAGAGAAGACTTAACAGGATAAGTGGACACAAGTATTTAGAGAGAAACCCCACTAAGACCAACTAGTCTTGTGGGTAAACCTCTACCTCCGTTGGAGGATTTTCAATAGCCGTCCCTTATCTTATTGAGAGTGAGTCCTTACAACTTAGGCGAGTCGTTACACTTCTCTGAGCTAAGCGTCCGTCCTTAGTCTCACTAGTAACACTCCTTTCAACCTAACAAGTAACCTAACACTCTTAGCTATAAGGAGGCTATCACTCACGTCTCTCACGGTCCGTTGTGAGAGACAAACTACAACTCTAACAGATTTGTGGTTTGTATTGGATTTGATGTGGTTGGACTTTCTTTCTCTTGCTTCAAGCTCACTTGATCTTCGTTGGTGTTCTTGAATGCTTCGGGAGAGCTTGAGAGAAAGTCTTCAAAGTCCACCACCGCTATGCATACCCTTGGGAGGGTATTTATAGCGGAAGTGGTTCTTGTCCTCTAGCGTCCTCTGAGATTGGGCAGGATCCTTGACCTTTGATCAACGGTGCGATGAGGCTCTTGAGAAGGTCAACTCTGTTGACGCTTGGGAAGCCTCCGCGTGGGTAGGGGACCATCGCTGGGAAAGCGACGTCTTTGGCATTGTCTACACGTGCCCAGACAAAGGAAGCTTCCTTCTGAGGACTACGGCCGGACGTGATGTCATCATGTTGGGGCGGCCTTGATTTGAATTTGAACTTCGTTCGTATTTTGGCGCGCGTCCCTTCTTGATGAGGACGCCGCCCTATCTGCGCAGGAACTTCGCCAATTACGTTTATCCTTGGAAGTTCTGGAACCGTGCGTCCCTACAGCTTAGGGACTGTCGTTCACTTGTTGTCCTTTTCGCTCATGTGCGTCCACTGGACTTACCTGAGATCAACACTTGGACAACTTATCAAATACCTTTGAGTTTGTCATTATCAAAACAAGGGACGATTATTATTGGTTTAGATATTAACGACTGGCGTCCTTTATATCATCCCAACAATTTCCCCCTTTTTGATGATGACAAACTCTTTCAAATGATGCGCACAGAAGTAAAGCTTTTAGCATGAGGAACTACACTTTGATTTTCTTTTAGCTTAGGTTGGCAGCAACACTGTCTTTTAAGTGCGTCCTATTTTGTTCTTAACTAGCGTCCTTTGGACTTGGTCGAAATTCCCCCTAAACACATGCTTTCTATGACAACTTAATAATAATCGCATCTTTACAAAACTATACTTCCCCCTTTTGGCATCATCGAAAAGGAGAACAAGTTGAAAAGCATGCATGCACGAAGTCATAACTAAAGAAAGGAACGCTTAAACAAAATGAATCACAAACGTAATAAACTGCATTCATGAAGAGAGAGTACGGTCATTACAATCAGAATGGTCCAAACGGGGACATCGTCCCAAAGTCTTAAGAAAAATAACAAAAACAAGCGATAAACTGTTTCAGGGTTAGAGAGGGGGGAGGTGATCATTTTCGGGGACGCTTGCCGAGAGCCTTGAGATTCTGCTCTTGAAGATAGTTATTCTGCGCAAGGAGCTCATTGTTGCGTTCCAGAAGTTCTGTGTGGGTGTGGAGGGTGTCATGAACCTGCTGGATTAAGTCAATCATCATGCATTGGTTCTCGATCATCATTCCCATCAGATACTTCGTAGGATGCTTCTCGGCCTCATCAGGGACGCTCATACCATCGAGCTCGTCCTCGTCATCAGCAACGTCCTCAGCTGGCGTCCCAACTGCTTGAAGATTTTCAGCCTCTGGATCTCCTTCCTCAGTCTCAGTAGCAGCACCAGCTTGAGCTTTCCTCTCAGCTTTAGCTTTCCTCTCAGCCTCCTTCCGTTCCTTTTCCATTTGGCGTTTGACAGACGGAAGGGGCTCATCGCACCTGAGTTTTCCAACTGGGGGCAAGGTGATTTGCCTAACGTCCCAGTGGATGCCAAAGGACTGTTCTTGTTTAGGAGCATAGAGTCCCTGCTGCTTGAGGATTTGCTTGACCAGACCAGGGAAGGGAAGAGAGTGTCTGCCTCCTGTGCACTTGCCCATGTGCTCCAAGATTACCCGTGGCAAGTTTATCGGCTTGCGTTCCAAGAAGGCGTCCAGTAGGATACTATCAGTGATCTGGACAATGGACTTCTTTTCTTGGCGGGGGACGACCATGCGCACAATGAAGTGATGCGCAAGGACGCCCGTCTTGGTTAGGCAATGAGGGACTCTGTCCTTAGCAGCTGGCTGTCTCCCATTGAATATTCTGTTGAAGACTTCTTCCTGGGAGAAGCGGCCAAAGTTCTTGCAAGGCAGATCATGGAGAGCATCTGGTGGAGAGGGACGCAGGCCTAGCATTTTGCAGACGGTGCCCTCAGCGACTGAGTACTCGTCCCCATCGATTTCAAACGTCCCTTGAGGCTTCCCGTTAACTTCTGTGATTTCAAACTTGGAGTAGAAACGGAGAACCTCATCAGGGTCAACATCTGCGGCCTCAGCGCCTAAGTGCGTCCATTTCTGGAACTCAAGTAGTTCCAAGAACTCTTGGCGTTGATTCTCTTCCAGAAACTGGGCGGTGAAGAGGAGCGGCGATAGGATTTTCTTGAGGCGTTTCTGCTTGGAGCCATTGCTCACCATCACTTCATCACCAGCGTCTTCTTCATCTCCATCTCCCTCCTCGTCCTCAGGTTCCTCATCCTGGGGAGGGGCGTCCTCTTCATCTGAGGCTTCATCCCGTTGTTCTTGGAACTCACCATTTCAGTGTCCTCAGCTGCGGACGCCTGTTCTGTAGGAGGCGCGTCCTCAGCTGGAGTCCTTGCCAAGGACTCTGTAGGGACGGTTGAAGGAGGCGTCCCTTTGACTTGAGCAGTTTCCTCGACGCCCTGAGCAGGCG
This sequence comes from Polygonum maritimum, assembly GCA_963924305.1. NCBI lineage: Eukaryota > Viridiplantae > Streptophyta > Magnoliopsida > Caryophyllales > Polygonaceae > Polygonum > Polygonum maritimum. The sequence continues at coordinate 36,792,323 of OZ002729.1, forward strand.
GAGGAGGAGGCAGAGTTGAAGCTCTAGGAGGAGAGGGAGTAGGAGTTCTGATCTTAGCTTTGGTGGGGGGGGGGGCAGATGAGGTGCTGGGCGGAACCACGGAGATAGGCTTCACCTTGAGTGGAGCAGAGGGAGGAGGCGGGAGCTTAGCAGGGGGAGGAGGCGGCAGCTGAGCAGGGGTAGCGTCCTTGGCCTGGACCTGTACTTGTGGAACGTCCTTGGCCTGGACTTGAGGGGCGTCCTCTACCCTTGGAGGAGGTGGAGGGAGTTGAGGAATTTCCTGCAGACTTGCTTGGATCGCCTTCTCAACGGCGTCCTTCTCTGCTTGCTCTTGCTCTTGGCGCGCCTTCTCCTCTTTTTCCAGTTGAATTTCGGAGAGACGAATGGCGGCCATTTCTTCATCTGTGACGCCCTCAAGCTGAGCAGAGGTCTTGAGGCGTCTCTTTGGGGCAGGAGGGGGGGAGGAAGGGACTGGTTTCAGGGGGTGGAGGAAGGGCCTTCTAGTTGGAGCTTTGGAGGAGGAGGGGGAGAGGAAGGCCTTTTACGTTTGTGGGATGGGACGGAGCCCGCAAGAGCCACGATGAACTCCATTATATCTGGGAGGAGCGCGGCGAGCTCGTCCACCGTCCCACCAAACGAATCACGAATGATTCCTGGCCCCATGAACGGAGGGTTGGTGTTGTTGGTTTCTTTGAGGCGGGGCTTGACGTACGTTACCATGAAGTAGTAAAGTAGTCGTTGGATTTTGGGAGGATGATCATGAGCGGACGCCCGTAGACATATGTTGGCGAGCGTCCTTGGTTATTTCTCGAGCCAGTCCTCAATGAGTGGGTCAAGGGGAGGACGGCGTTTAGGGTTGGCCGGGAGTCCAGAAACGGAGCTTTTATTGACGTTGTCGGGTTCAGACTCGGGTTTGAAGGGCTTCTCAAGGAATTTGAAGCGTTTTTGAGCGGGTTTAGATTGTGGCCGGGAAGACTGGGGTTTTTGTGGAGGAGGTTGAGATTTTTGTGGCTGAGGCGGGGTGGTTGAGTGGCGGCGTTGGCTGCTTTGAGAGGATGAATGGGGGCGAAGGGGTTCATGGCACCCAGTTGGTCGCCCTCTCGAATCCATTAGAGATCGGCCTTTTATTGGTGTAATGGATCTTGCCGGATTTTGGTTTTTCGCCGCCGACGAAGACGGAGAAGATTTGGTGGTGTTTCTTGTGTTGGCCATGTTGTGAGAATGAGGGTTTAAATAGAGGAAGATTAGGGTTGAGGAGAAGATTTTGGGATTTGAGATCTGGGATTTGGGTTTGAGAGATTTCCAAATTTGAGCAAGCAACAAGGGAGCGAAGAAGAGTTTTCAGAAGGTGCAGGGGCATATTTATAGGAAGAAGACGAAGTGGAACAGTTAGGGGTAGGAAGGTAGTTTCACTTGGCTTTCTCCATCCTCAAGCTTGCACGTGGCTTCCTTCTTGGCGAAGAAACCCAGCTGTTTAGCACCCGTTGCACATATCCCGAGATTCACTCTGAATTTTCTCTGAGACGGTTCAACTTCTCATTTTCGAAATTCAAACTTCTCACAACTGCAAAGGACTTTGTCTTAGCGTCCTTTCAACACACAATATTACTATTCTGAACTGAACTGCGGCGTCCCAAACACTGATCATAACCTCTGAACTTAGAACTCTGTACGGACTGTTCTTCGGCTCTTAACACGCGTCCCTTTGATCACTTAGAACCATTTTTGAAAATCAAGCAAGTACGTCCCGTAAAGATAAAACAAAGAACGTTCATAGGACGCGTTTGTAGGATTCTCAGCTTAGGTAAGCTTAGAGTTCCCATCATTTCGGCTTGTAATGAGGGTAAGGTGATCAGGGATACTCTTGAGATGAAAAGCAAAATGAACATTGTTCAAAACATAAGTAAAACAGATGTCTTAGACTAGCGTCCTTTAAAGATGACTTTAATGCATGACATACTTTAAAACGAGTTCTCAACAAAACATAGCCAATCATAGAGGGAATAATAGAACGGGACTTGATCATGTAAAAGTTATCATCCCCAAGAGCAACCTAAGGTGCTCGAAGGGACGTCTATCAAGTGCTTTTGTGAAAATATCGGCCACTTGGTCCTCAGTCCTAACATGATCCACTCTAATTAATCCAAGTTCAACATTATCACGAAGGAAATGATGTCTTATATGAATATGCTTCGTCCTAGAATGATGAACAGGATTCTTGGCAATACTTATAGCACTGGTGTTATCACACAAGATAGGGACTGTGTTGAGGAACGTACCATAATCTTCAAGTTGGTACTTGATCCATAGAACTTGTGAGCAGCACGAAGCAGCAGCCACGTACTCAGCTTCCGCAGTAGAGAGAGCCACGGAGTTTTGCTTTTTGGATCCCCAAGACACAAGACAAGAGCCCAGGAATTGAGCCATTCCCGAGGTGCTCTTCCTATCCACCACATGGCCAGCGTAGTCTGCGTCAGAGTACGCTACCAGGTTTAGGGACGTCCTCCTGGGATACCATAGGCATAGGTCATCCCGTCCCTTGAGATATCTGAAAATTCTTTTGACCTCTTGCATGTGGGACTCCTTTGGATTTGCTTGGAAGCGGGCGCACAAGCACACAACAAACATGATATCGGGACGACTTGCCGTTAGGTAAAGCAAGGACCCTATCATTCCTCTGTAGAGCTTTTGATCCACACTCTTGCCTTCTTCATCAGCATAAAGACGAGTGTTAGGGGAGATGGGAGTATCAATGGGCTTTGATGAGTTCATCCCATATTTCTCGAGCATTTCACGAATATACTTCTGTTGGTGAATGCGCGTCCCTTCCTTGAGCTGAGTGATTTGGAGTCCCAAGAAGAAGTTGAGTTCTCCTATGAGGGACATCTCGAACTCACTACTCATCAAGTTCTTGAATTCCTCTACAAGTTTCATGTTAGTGCTTCCAAATACTATGTCATCGACATAGACTTGGACAATCAACACATCTTTAAGGACTTTCTTTAAGAATAGGGTTTTGTCAATGTTACATCGTGTGTACCCGTTGGACAAGAGAAAGGACGCAAACCTATCGTACCATGCACGAGGGGCTTGCTTGAGTCCATAGAGTGCCTTGTCCAAGAAGTACACATGATCAGGGTGATCAGCGTCCTCAAATCTTGGGGGTTGGGCAACGTACACTTCCTCTTTAAGCTTGCCATTGAGGAACGCTGTCTTGACGTCCATCTGAAAAAGCTTGAACCCTTTGTGAGCGGCATAGGCGATGAGGAGGCGAATGGCTTCTATTCTGGCCACAGGAGCGAAGGTCTCATCATAATCAATTCCTTCCTCTTGCCTATAGCCTTGAGCCACCAGCCTTGCTTTGTTTCTTGAGACACGACCACTCTCATCAAGCTTATTCCTGTAGACCCACCTTGTCCCTATTATGTTTTTCTTCCTCGGACGAGGGACGAGGTTCCACACCTTGTTTCTCTCAAATTGATTGAGTTCTTCTTGCATGGCTTGGATCCAATCAGCATCCTGAAGTGCCTCCTTTATGTTCTTTGGTTCAATTAAGGACACAAAGGCGTTGAATGCACAGAACGCTATGTTGGCATTATGGGACTGATTCACAGCTGATCTTGTTTGGACTCCTTTGGAGATATCTAAGATGATTTGATCTGTTGAATGAAGTCTTAAAAGGTTGGATCCCTTATTAGTAGCGTCCCTTGCAGGAGTACTTCTAGGATCCGACCAATCAGAGTTATCGGAGTCATACTCATTTTCTTCATTGAGAGGGTCAGAGTGTTCCCCCTCAGGTGGAGCGTCCACTCCTTGACGTGGATCGCCTTGCAAACTTGATTCACCCATCTCATCCTGAGCTACACTGGGAGCATCCACTGAGACCTCTTCAGGGTTTGGAGAGGCGTCCTTAGGAACATAGTATTTTCCTGAGGACCCAAAATCAACTTCATCATCGGAGTCGTCCTGCTGTTGGGATGATGAGCGTTCTTTCTTCTTTGGTTTTTCTTTGTGAGAGGAGCTTTCTTTGAACACAACATGGATGCTCTCCTCAAGCTTTAGAGTTCTTCTGTTGAAGACTCTATATGCTTTGCTGGTGAGGGAGTACCCAAGGAATATGGCCTCGTCGCTTCTTGCGTCAAACTTTCCAAGTCTTTCTTTATCATTGTTGTGAACAAAGCACTTGCACCCAAAGACTCTGAGATAGTCGATGTGAGGCTTCCTTCCATTCAACAATTCATAGGACGTCTTCTTCAACAAAGGACGGATCATGGCTCGATTGATAATGTAGCAAGTTGTAGCAATAGCTTCCGCCCAGAAGTACTTGGGGACGCTATTAGCTAACAGCATAGTCCTTGCCATATCCTCCAGCGTCCTATTCTTTCTTTCCACAACGCCATTTTGTTGAGGAGTCCTTGGAGCCGAGAAGTTGTGTGAGACACCATGTTGATCACAGTAGGCCAGGAACTCTGAGTTCTGAAACTCCGTCCCATGGTCTGATCTTATGGCTTTGAGAGGCGTCTCAAGAGCAACTTCTACTTGTTTGATGAAGACTTTGAATGCGTTGAAGCAATCTGTTTTTGATGCTAAGAAAAGAACCCAGGTGAATCGAGAAAAATCATCTACAAGAACGTAAATGTATCTCTTTCCACCAGGGCTCAACGTCTTCATTGGTCCACAAAGATCCATATGAAGAAGTTCCAAAGGCTTCTTCGTACTGACTTCGTTTTTGGACTTGAAGGACGATCTTGTTTGCTTCCCTTTGATACAGGCTTCACACTGTTCAATTTTCTCCGGATCAATTTGGGGAAGTCCTTTTACAAGATTTCTTTGATGTAGCTTAAGGATTGTGCTTGGTCCAGCATGGCCAAGCCGGCGATGCTAGAGGTCAGCGTCCTCTTTTGACACAGATAGGCACAACTCAGATTTAGGCTTGAACTCCTGGTTGAAGATGTAGACATTGTTCTGGCGTACTCCTTTGAGAACAACTTTGTTAGACTTCTTGTTGATAACGAGACACTCCTTTGAGTCAAATGTGACTAGGTTTTCACCTTGGTCACACATTTGAGAGACACTTAGGAGATTGAAGCCAAGTCCTTCAACAAGACTGACATTTGAAGCTTTAATGGACGGATTGAGAATAGCAGTTCCCGTCCCTTTGATCTTTCCCTTGCCCTTGTTGCCAAACGAGACAGTTCCTCCCGTGGCACTACTTTGGATAGAAGTGAGATGGATCTGGCTTCCTGTCATGTGATTTGAGGCGCCACTATCAATGATCCATGGGCGTCCCCTCGCTTCCACCTGCCAAAACAAAGTTAGTGTTTGGCGACCCAGGCAAGGTGTTCCTTACCTGGTTCGTTACAGAAATAGAACTCTGGTTTTGGCATGTAGTCATTTATATTCACATCATTTGAAATAGCATGCTTTCGGAAAGATCTCTTAGAACGTTTAGGACGTCTGGGGTTAGCCTTGTGGACAGACTCATTATTTTCAATGTTAGTCCTAGCTGCTTCTCCCCGTTCAATGTCTTTCTCTAGTTTCAAACATTCATATTTGAAGTGATCTCCTTTTCCATAATACCAACACGTCCTGTAGTAAGTACCAAGGTAGTACTTCTTGTTAGGATGTTGGATTTTGTTCTTTTTCATCTTTTGGGGGTCACAGACTTTTGAATCTTCCCCCTTAGCAATTTTCTTGCAGATCTTATGACTAGTAGAGTTAGTGTAGTAGTCCTCTTGACCTTTCTCTCCACTTTCTAGGACTCTAATTCTTTCAAGAAGATTCTTGGTCTTTTCCCTTTCCAACTCAAGTTCTGAAGTTTTGCTTGCCTCAAAGTCGCTCGGGAGGGAGTTCCTAGAGTCAGACTCATAGCCTAGTCCTTTCTTGGCTGGGACAAACACCATTGGTCTAAATTCCTCAATGATAGGACTCTTTCCTAACACTTTGACTTCTTCTCTAAGGTTAGCATTCTCTAGTTTGAGACACATCATTTCAGTTTTTAGGGACTTGATTTCCTCACACGAGGACTCTAGTTGAATTGTCATGGGACTACAACTTTTACATTTAACCACAATGTTTTCATTTTCAAGTTCCATTTCATCCATTCTATTTTGCATGCTCACACTTTCTTCCATGATTTTTCCAATGAGTTTAATAAGCTGGGACTTAGAGCATTTTTCTAAACACTTCATCATGGTCTCACGGGTTACCTCATTTTCCGATTTCGGAGCGTCCTCTTCAGCAACTGTGACGTCCTCCATAGCCATGAGTGCTATATGTTCATTATCAGAGGCGTCCTCAACAGCTATGTATGCCTCTTCTTCATCGGGTTCTTCATCATCTGAACTGACATTATCCCATGCAGATGCGAACGCTCCAATGAGAGCCTTCGTCCTCATGTCCTTTGAGGATATTCCCGTTGTACATCTTTTAGCAAAGTGTCCTTTCTTGTTACATTTAAAACAAGTAAATTCTTTCATCTCTGCCTCTGTGTACTTGGGACTCTCTTTCTTAGGCATCTTGTTCTTGTTGAAATGTTTGCTCCTTTTGCTAAAAGAACGTAGAACTTTGTTAAAGAGAACAAGTCCTTCTTCTTCTTCAAGCTGTTCCTTAGACTTGCTTGCTTTTTCTTTCAAAGTTTGAACGCGCATCCTTTCACGGTTCTCATTCTTATTTGCTTCCACCATCATAGCGAGTTCTTGTTGATGACGAAGATACTCAGCGTACTCTGGTGTTGATGTCATTAAGGCGAGATCTGTTTGAGTGTTCCTAGCCAATTCAGCCATATCGGCTTCCCTTCTTGCTTCATAGCCTCTCAGCTTCCCATAGATCTCTTCCATATCCAGGGTCTTGTTGGCTGTATTCTCCTTGAACGTAGTCCTATCAAAATTCCATTCCCCTGTGAGTCCATCAATGACTACTCCAACTCTGTTCCTCATAGAAATTTCAGCTTCTGGGATGCCCAAGTTTCGCATCTTGGTCACAAGGGCTTCAAAGCGGTACGAGTAGTCCTTGACAGTTTCATTAGGCAGCATTCTGAAGGCATAGAACTCTCGTTTGATTTCAAGCTTAACGTCTTCCTTCATCTCAGCGGTCCCTACGTGGTACTTCTCGAGAGCTTCCCACTGCTGTTTTGCCGTTGGCAAGTTGCTGACTCTGGTGGCGTCCCTCTCACAAAGGGACGCTTGAAGGAAGCATACAGCCTTAGCATTAGTTTCCATTAGCTTGAATTCATCGGGACCCCACTCGTCCTCTTTGTCTTTCTTGTCCTCAGGGACTTTGAGGTCACCCTTCATGATCACCTTCCAGCATTGATAGTTCTGACCTCTACAGAAGTTCTCAAATCTGATCTTCCAACGGTTGAAGTTGCCGTCCATCAGACGTGGAGGCTTTGTGAAAGAGATTCCAATGGGTTCCATGTCCATCTTTACCTGCAACTCAGTAAGAATCTAGAGCGCCGGCTCTGATACCAATTGTTGGATCGTAAGTTAGTTAATGAGGGCGTCCTTAACTGGGTTAAGGGCGTCCTTTAGTGCAGCGGAAAGAAGACTTAACAGGATAAGTGGACACAAGTATTTAGAGAGGAACCCCACTAAGACCAACTAGTCTTGTGGGTAAACCTCTACCTCCGTTGGAGGATTTTCAATAGCCATCCCTTATCTTATTGAGAGTGAGTCCTTACAACTTAGGCGAGTCGTTACACTTCTCTGAGCTAAGCGTCCGTCCTTAGTCTCATTAGTAACATTCCTTTCAACCTAACAAGTAACCTAACACTCTTAGCTATAAGGAGGCTATCACTCACGTCTCTCACGGTCCGTTGTGAGAGACAAACTACAACTCTAACAGATTTGTGGTTTGTATTGGATTTGATGTGGTTGGACTTTCTTTCTCTTGCTTCAAACTCACTTGATCTTCGTTGGTGTTCTTGAATGCTTCGGGAGAGCTTGAGAGAAAGTCTTCAAAGTCCACCACCGCTATGCATACCCTTGGGAGGGTATTTATAGCGGAAGTGGTTCTTGTCCTCTAGCGTCCTCTGAGATTGGGCAGGATCCTTGACCTTTGATCAACGGTGCGATGAGGCTCTTGAGGAAGTCAACTCTGTTGACGCTTGGGAAGCCTCCGCGTGGGTAGGGGACCATCGCTGGGAAAGCGACGTCTTTGGCATTGTCTACACGTGCCCAGACAAAGGAAGCTTCCTTTTGAGGACTACGGCCGGACGTGATGTCATCATGTTGGGTCGGCCTTGATTTGAATTTGAACTTCGTTCGTATTTTGGCGCGCGTCCCTTCTTGATGAGGACGCCGTCCTATCTGCGCAGGAACTTCGCCAATTACGTTTATCCTTGGAAGTTTTGGAACCGTGCGTCCCTACAGCTTAGGGACTGCCGTTCACTTGTTGTCCTTTTCGCTCATGTGCATCCACTGGACTTACCTGAGATCAACACTTGGACAACTTATCAAATACCTTTGAGTTTGTCATTATCAAAACAAGGGACGATTATTATTGGTTTAGATATTAACGACTGGTGTCCTTAATATCGTCCCAACATTAAGGTATATCAATGAGTACTCAATCTTAATTCCAAATACACAACCTCATAGTCAATGGAACATATATTCAAAATTCTCCACCGAAGAAATCAAAACAAGTTAAATCATCAAAAGAACCTAGTGTGGCTCAACGAAGACTTCAAAGAAGTTCCATTCGGCCGGGTTGTAATGGGGCTCGGTATGTCAAAGGGTGTGGAATAATTTGGTCTTGTGGTGCTAATGAATCCGGGAACCTAGACTCCTAGACTTCAAAACTCAACTACACTCAACCAACTCTTCTTTCTTCCTTCAAACACCAAACACTTCAAACTTTTCAAAGCTCACTCTTCTTCACTTCACCTACTTCTTTGTCTTTCTTCTTATGAAGAAGCTTTGGCTATTGCCTTATTCACACAACCTCTCTTTTTGATTTTTCTTCTCTCCCTTTTTTTTTTTGCTCAGGGGAAGGTCGGTTGCGACCTAGTTATGGTCGGCCACGACCTATAACTGAGAGGTTTCTTTTTCTACTACATTTGTGCTACACGAGCCAAAACTACTTCTTTTCCATCCTTTTCTTAAGACAACTCTTTTATTCTCCACCTTCACAATATCTTCATCCTCACCCCTCATCCACATCAACATCACAATCCACTCTAAGTCCTAATTCCCGGATTGGGGTCAAGCTTATTATGTCTAGGATACTTTTGTGGGGCAAGAAATAAGGCTTAAAGCTCAAAGAAGGGGCTACAAATCTATAGATCGTGTATAGGTAGGATAAAAAAGGAAAGAAATAGGCTAATGAAAATAAGTTCAACATCATTTGATCTAACAAGTAATGAATATATCTCCATTGGTTTCAAATTTCAAATAAGCATGCCATTGTCAAGTGATGAATGCATTTGGAAGAGTAAAAATCACACATGAAAAACCAAGGAATAAAACATACATTCCTTGTGGCCAAAAGATTTCTCACTTAGGTTCAAATTTTGTTGGATTGATTTTCGCTTAGAATTATGTATGCTCAATGTTCATTATATGCTCAATATTCGAAAATCAAATTCATGGAAGCCATTCTTACAAGGCAAATTACAAGGAATTACATGATGATGCTCGTAATCACTATCCTAGGATATCTTAGCAAAGGTATTTTTTCCATCATGAAAATCAAAGAAAAAGACTCAATCATGCTTAGACGCACACAATCATGCAAACACACACATATCACAAAACTCAAACAAACATGGAAAAGACGTAATCAAGCAATTTCCCCATACTTAAAACATCAATGTCCCCATTGATTAAAAAAGTAAAGAGAGGGAAAAGAGAAACTAACTTGAACTTTGGAGCGTTGGGAGAGAAGATTCATCTACGAGGAGGAGCGGGCGGTGAAGTGTCGTTCTCATTAATGCTCGAGTTTTGGGCTGCAGGGGGGGTCGCGGCCGACCAGTGGAAGGTAGGGCATGACCTAGAGTAGGTAGGGGCCGACCATATGGAGGTAGAGGCCGACCCTTCTCTGAGACCGCCTCCTTTGCATTTTCTTTCATCTAGGTCCTCTTATGTTCTTCCGTTGCTTCGGATTTCTACAAAAGGGTAGTGGATATGCAAGACAAGCTACCTATCTAGTCTAGACTAAGAAAAATCAAATTAACCAAAGCTAAAAAGTCCAAAAGAAAAGAAAAGGGAAATAACGGGTTGCCTCCCGAAAAGCGCTTTCTTTAACGTCTTTGAGCTAGACGAGAAGTACCTCATTAGTCGGAGGTTGTGAGAGCCCATAGTGGCTCGGATATCCTCATCGCCACCCCATACTTAGAATGAGAAGAGAGGGTGGAAGAAGGTGTGGAGAGAGAAGCATCCGCGCTCAAGCTCTATGATCGGACATCGTCAAAGCTCTAAGTAACCTGTCAAAGTCTTGTGAAGGCACCTCATGAAAGCATAGGTAGCATATTGATAAATTGAAAACAAATAATATAGCACTCAAAGATTGTTTCAACTTATCAAAAGCGTAAGAAAAATTTTCATGAGAGGGATCGGGATAGAACCGGTTTGGTGGTTGTGGTGGCGCCTCATAATACTCAACATAGGGATCCTTGTATGTCCATAGCTCCTTGCGTCCTAGCTTGAAGGGGAAAATGATAGAATTTGTAGGCGCCTTCAAGCCTAGGGACCATGATCGACTTAGGAAAGTCGGATGGAACCACGGTGACGTTCTTCATCTCTTCATGCTTAACCCGTTCTTTGCTAGCATCCGAGGTCAATGAAGGTCCAAACCCGACCACAATTTCTTCACTTTCCTCCACGAGTGGGTTTGGTTTCAACATTGGTAGCAAAGACCCCGTCCATCGTTCATCCTCTTGGGCCTTAACCTCCTCAATTTCGCCTTCTCCTAGCAAGAGATCCTCATCCTCAACTTGGGTCTCGGCTTTGTTTTTCTCGGCCTCATCTAGCAAGAAACTCTCTTCCGGATCATCCTTCAAATTCTTCATCTCCTCTTCACGGTTCTCTTTCAAAGCATTGTCGAAGCGGAACTCTACTTTCTCTTCACCATCATAACATGATACGAGTCCCTTCTTGACATCTATGATAGCTCCGGTCGTGATGAGGAAGGATTGGCTTAGAATGAGTGGAGGGCATGACTCGGATAAAGGCTCAATATGCACAATGGAAGGTTCCTCGGCCTTCTTGGGTGAGAAAGGAAGTGCCTTTGTTGTCGAAGAAGAGGGAACGTATCCTGGCAACTCCTTTTCACTCCTTAGGTGAACCGCATCAATGTGACCTCTCGGGCTCTCCTCGGGGTGGCCCGATAATCGCCCTTGGGGTTGTGGAATTTGAGCCGCTTTGAAATCTCCTCCTTGGTTTTGAACTCCTTTAAGGTCGGTGCACAGTTCATGGATTCCTTGAATGAGTTCTTATTCCAACCCTTGCACCCATGGTGGTGGCTCTTCATAACTAGGAGGTTCATAATAACCTAAGTTGGGATAATCATTACTTTTCCAATAGGGATCTGAAGCATAATTTGTGGCTAACGGCTCTTGAAATTGATGTTGAGGTAGAGCATCCTCTTGGAAGCCTTTTGGTTGTGCTTGGAAATAGGCTCGGGCTTCCCATTCTCTTTGACATGCATAAGCCTCGGCATCTCTTTCTCTTTGGAGGTTTAGCACTTCGTGACGAAGATCGGCCAACTCTCTATCAAGGGACTCAAAGGACTTCATGGCTATATCAAACCTAAAAACAAAAACAACACAAAACAAATCAAAAACACTCAAAGGGTTTGGGCTAGTCCCTCACCCGAAAGAAAGCTAGACCAAGAAACAAAACTAACTCCTTGACAACAGCGCCAATTTGTTGAGGGAGAGTCTCAAACAAATAAATTTGTCAAGACCCTGCTGAGTATAGCGAAGTCAGGATCGTCCACGGGAGTTAGTAGAACTATTGTCTAGTAATCAAACTACAAAAGCAAAACAAAGCAAAACAAGCCAAACAAACACAAACCACACGTCTCAAGAAGAGGTCGCAGCCGACCCTAGGAGGTCGCGGCCGACCTTCAACAGAACGTAAAAACACACTAAAAACACCTACTGGGGGAGGTCGCAGCCGACCATTTGCAGGTCGCGGCCGACCTATCTGGGTACGGCAATTTGCTTTGTAAAAATAAGGGGAAACAACTAGGAGTAAGGGTTTCACCACAACATAATCATGCATTCAACAATGATCAAAGATCAACTTGACCTATAAACTCAAGGATGACTTTCGCCACAAATTAACACATCAAAGTCTCAACTCTCATATAGATATTGACATGCAATCCAACTCATGGGTGACTTTCGCCACAATTGAACACATTAAGATCTCAACTTTCATGAAGATGTTAACATGCAATCCAACTTGTTGTCTAAGGGTTTTAGCTTTCATCTTCACCCAAATAGTTCCGATTCACAACATAATCTTTCAATTCGATTGCAAAAGAGAACATGCGCCAATTTTCATTAAGGAATTAAGCATGCAAGGAGGATTGAAGGATAGAGGTTACAAGTCAAGCATAGATCTAGAATCAAGATCCAAGATGCATTCTCATGGTGGGTTTCACCCCAACCCTAGCAAGAAGACTACTCACACATAATCAAACACACAAACAACAAAAGAGAAGAGGGAGAAATAATCAAAAGCTGTTGGGACGATATTAAGGACGCCAGTCATTAATATCTAAACCAATAATGATCGTCCCTTGTTTTGATAATGACAAACTCAAAGGTATTTGACAAGTTGTCCAAGTGTTGATCTCAGGTAAGTCCAAAGGACGCACATGAGCGAAAAGGACAACAAGTGAACGAGAGTCCCTAACTCTGTAGGGACGCACTTCATCGGAACTTCCAAAGCTTAACGTAATTGGCAAAGTCCATGTGCAGATAGGACGGCGTCCTCATCCAGAAGGGACGCGCGCCAAAATACGGACGAAGTTCAAATTCAAATCAAGGCCGCCCCAACATGATTACATCACATGAGGCCGTAGTCCTCAGAAGGAAGCTTCCCTTGTCTGGGCACATGCAGACACTTCCAAAGATGTCGCTTTCCCTGCGATGGTCCCCTACCCACGCGGAGGCTTCCCAAGCGTCAACAGAGTTGACTTTCTCAAGATGCTCATCGCACCGTTGATGGAAGATCAAGCACTAGTACAAATATAGAAGTTAATATCGGTAAGAATTTATACCGGTTCAAAATCCGATATAAAATTTACCTATTAATACCGGTTATTACAAAAAATACGGTATAAGAGTGGAAAACAATTCACGGACACCGGTTTTTAGATAAAACCGGTATAAAATCATAGGGACGGATATCGGTTTTAAAGAAAACCGCTATGAATATGTGCAGTTTTTTACTTTCCGCTTGATGCTTGGATTGCCCCCGTACATCATCACTCCTTCTTTTCGTCTGACTCCCAGCTTTCTTTACCTTCCGACTCTCCCTAACCCTCGCCTTCTCCCTTGGCTTCCCGTCCGACTCCCCCTCGTCGAAACCCTAACCCTCACCACGGATCTCGGCAGCCACCCCTTCTCCCCTTCTCGGCAGCCACCCCTTCTCCTCCGCCGCTGCTTCTCCCCTTCTCCCCTCTCTCCGAAACCCTAACCCTCACCATGGATCTCGGCGCACCGTTCAACGATGCCGCAGCGCTCAAGGTGGACAGCGAAGTTGCAGATGACGGCGGGGAAGCGGATCGGCCTCGGCCGCCGCCCACTCCGATCGACTACTGTCGCTCCCTCCGTCACTCGGGCTCCTCCCTCTCCGACTTTGCCGACGACGATCCCCTCTCCATCTCCGACTCCACTCCGGCCGTCCTCCTCTTCAAACCCCAACCTCCTCATCCTCCTCCTGTCCGAACTCGGCCGTCCTCCTGCCCCTTGCATCGGCCACCGATTTTCAGCGTATTCACCAGATTCACGCTCGCCTCTTCATCGGCCTGTCTGGCCTGGGCACCGATACTCAAACTCTGTATGTTCTCGCTCTAGCTCTTCTTTGAATGCTCTTTTTTGGCTCTCTGATGGTGAATTTGTGTTTCGGGGTTAAATTTGAAGATATCAGCGCCTTGTGTTTCGCCACAAGTTGTACCAGTTGAGGGAGGGGAGAGATATGAAGCCTGAAACCTTTGCTAGCCTTGTTTTCGCCGTGCTATACGAGAAAAGGTAGTCCTTTTGATATCTCTGCCTCTTTTTTTTACATTGTTAGGGTAGGAATGTGTTGCAATGGGGTCTGGAATCATGATATATGTGTAGAAATTCATGTCTTCGGATTTATATCGTCGTGGAACGGTTTGTAGCTCAAGATCCGAATTCTATCTATGCTTATTGTATTTTTGGTCGAGTTAGAAGTTTGGGCAAGTTTACTATTGTACAAGTGCTTGTTAATTGTTCATATATGTTTGGGGTTGTCTGACTTGTGTGCAAATTCTGGATGAGAATTGTAATCCACTGATCCTTTCTACTATAGGTTTATGTGTGTGTTAATTGTTCATTTATGTGTTGAATTATCTGATTTGTGCAAGAATAATGGATGACATTTATTACCCTGTCTGCTATAGGTTTGGTCCTTACCTCTGCCAACCTGTTATTGCTGGCTTGAGTGATGGAGACAAGCCATTCATCTGCACTATGGATTCGATTGGAGCTAAGTAAGTGTATATGCTATTTTTTTATTTGCTCCTGTGCACCTCATTTTTTATTTGTGATTTGATTGAGTTTCATGGGAGGGTTGATAGGTTCGTTCTTAAGCTCAAAAGACTGACTCTTTCCTTTCTTCACTTCCCGCACTAGCATTTTTCGAGTTATATCATTGATTAATCTCATTGTTCTGCTCCGTTTCATTTTTACTTTCAATTAGCTTCTTGTTGTGCTTCTTGCTTGTGTGGAAAAATGAGATTATAGAGGATTAACTTGTTTAACTATTTTCGAATTATCAACTCATAAATCCTAACGATTCCACAGGCCATTTCTACATATGAATTTTTCTAATCCTATTTCCCACTCCTTTTTCATTGCCCCTCAATTGTTATTAGTTAATTTTCGCTTTTCTATTATTTGACAGAGAAAGACTACTAAGTCTTTTTTTTTGAATGCTCTACTTTACCTGGTTTTCAGAAAAGTAGAATTACATTTGCAACGAATTGGTGCTCAGTGCTAATGGGGTTATCTGATTTTTATTCATTTGTTTTGGTCCATTATGTAGGATGAACAAGTTATCTTAAGCTAAATAGTGAAACTTTAGAGCACTCTACTTTGCCTGGTTTACATTTAACAAGCGGGTCTTGTACTTTGCTTTAGAGCACTCTACTTTGCCTTGGGACAATGAATCATGTAATGGGTTCTGCAATTGAGTGTTTGCTTATCTGTGATTTGTGATTGTTATACAACTTTGAGTCATGTGTTTAACTAATTTGTGTATTATTGAGTGGTTGGATTATGGTTCCTGGTACATGCTTATTTGATTATTAGACTTTCCATTGTTGTTAACTAAAATGTTCTGAGCTGCCGTGCGTTTTGATAATAATAATTGCAAATAATAAGGGAGAACAAGGGCAAAGGATGTCAATAAACTAATAGGTGAATGTGGTTAGAGTGTTTGACAAAGTTCTTTGACATAGTGGTTGGTGCTTTGTCATTTGGACAATTATGTTGATACTAAACATCTCTATGAAGTTTTGCCTTTTAAGTTTGTCTTTCTGGTACATTGTATTTAAATATATAAAATGCCCTAACTATAGGACCTAGAATTTGTGTGGGTAAGTTTCCTCAGATTTGATACCACATTTTGTTATTTTACAATCAGAATTTGTACTATGTCTGTTCAACAAGGCAGAATTACAGTGCTACTATGTCTGTTCAACAAGGCAGAATTACAGTAGGCTTCTGAATCAGTTGTTAACTAAAATTACTGAATCAGTTGCTCTTGGTTTCACTTTGCAGGCTTCTGAAGAACTTAAGAGCTTGGTGAGCCAAGAAAGATCATTCGCCTGTGCTGAGATTGAGAGCGCGATAGCAGTTGTACAAAGATTTGGACAGGCTCTAGAGGAAGAAGAAAATTTTGCTAAAAATTCTGGGAAATTAACAGGTTTTTTGACTGAATCTTCATCATTTCATAAGCAATGCAATGTTTTTACAAGTAAATGTAGCGCCTTTTTCCGCAATGATTCTAAATTTCTAACTTCTATTTTATTTTGTGTCGATCCCAGGATGTCAAGGAGTTGATAGAGGAGATTCAGGAGGCTAGATGAAGAGCAAAGTGGGATGAGGTGGGCCAGGGTTGAAGCAGCCATAACTTTGCGTGCCAGAGGAGTAAAGTGGGGTGGGTGGGCCAGGATTTTTTTTTTTTTAATTTGTAATGATACCGCATACCGGTTTTTGTATAACCGGTATGCATGCCTATAATTTTGTTTCTTATAATATAACATTTATACCGGTTTTTTAAAAAGCGGTATCCGTGAAACTTTTATACCGGTTTTTGAATAACCGGTATAAAAACTTTTATTACGGTCGAGTTTATACCGGATGAAAAACCGGTATCCGCTTTATTAAAAAACCGGTATTAATCAATGTTTTTGTACTAGTGAAGGATCCTGCCAAGTCTCAGAGGACGTTAGAGGACAAGAACCACTTACGCTATAAATACCCCCCAAGGGGTATGCATAGCGGTGTGGACTTTGAAGACTTTCTCTCAAGCTCTCCTGAAGCATTCAAGTTTAAGAACGAAAAACAAGGAGACCAAGTGAGCTTGAAGCAAGAGAAAGAAAGTCCAACCACATCAAATCTAAAACAAACCACAAAATAGTTAGAGTTGTAGTTTGTCTCTCACAACAGACCGTGAGAGACGTGAGTGATAGCTTCCTTATAAGCTAAGAGAGTTAGGTTACTTGTTAGGTGGAGAGGAGTGTTACTAGTGAGACTAAGGACGGACGCTTAGCTCAGTGAAGTGTAACGACTCGCCTAAGTTGTAAGGACTCGCTCTTAATAAGATAAGGACGGCTATTGAAAATTCTCTAAGCGGAGGTAGAGGTTTACCCATAAGACTAGTTGGTCTTAGTGGGGTTCCTCTATAAATACTCGTGTCCATTATCGCATTCTGTTTTCCTGTTAAGTCTATTTTCCGCTACACCTAAGGACGCCCTCAACCCAGTTAAGGACGCCCACTCTAACAGACTTACGATCCAACAATTGGTATTAGAGCAGGCGCTCTAGATTAAGTTTGAGTTGCAGAAAACATGGATATGGAACCTATAGGTATCTCAAGTGCGAAGCCACCCCGCCTTACGGACAGGAACTTCAACCGGTGGAAGACAAGGTTCGAATGCTTCGTGCGAAGTCAAAACTACCAATGCTGGCTGGTGATAAAGAACGGCGATCTCGAAGTCCCTGCTGCTAAGAAGGACAAAGAAGGAGAATGGGGTCCTGAGGAGTTCAGACTCATGGAAGCAAACGCCAAAGCTATTTGTTTTCTACAAACGTCCCTCTGCGAAAGGGACGCTACCCGTGTGAGCAATCTTCCAACTGCCAAGCTCCAATGGGAAGCTCTGGAGAAGTACCATGTTGGGACGCCCGAAATGAAAGTGGACGTCCAGCTTAAAGCAAAAAGGGACTTCTACAAGTTCAAGATGTTCACAAATGAGACCATCACCGACTACTCCTTCCGCTTTGAGGTCCTACTAACCAAGTTGAAAAATTTGGGTGTCAAAGAAACAGAGATCACTCAAAGGATGAAGGTTCAAGTCTTAATTGATGGACTCACGGGACCATGGAACTTCGATAGGATGACGTTCAAGGAAAACCAAGCCAACAAAGGACTGTCTATGGAGGAAATTTATGGAAAGCTTAAGGGGTACGAAGCAAGGAGAAATCAAGATCTGTTGGAAATGGGAAAGAGTTCCCAAAATGAGCTGGCTTTAACTCTTGCGGCAAGAACGCCAGAGTATGAGCAATATTATCAAAGGCAAAGAGAATTGAACTCAATGTTAGAAGCCAAAACTCAGGAGCACCAAGAAAATCTTCGCCTTCAGGCGTTAGTAGAACGCAAAGGAAAAACTGAAGAACAAATATCTGAAGAAGATGAGCTAGCCCTGTTGCACAAAACTCTTCGTACTTTATACAAAAGAGGAAAAGTCCCAAGAATGAAGATGCCTTACAAGAAGGAAGGTCACAAACCTACAAATGTTGAAATGAAGGAAATAGTCTGCTACAAATGCAACAGGAAGGGACACATGGCCAAGAAATGTACCACAGGGTTAACATCAAAAGAAATGAAGGAAAAGGCTCTGGTTGGTGCATTTGAGGGCACATGGGACGACCTCGATTCAAGTGATGAGGAACCAGAAAATCAAGTGGCGTACATGGCTATGGAAGATGCTCCAGCTCCTCAAGAGGACGCATCTGAAACTGAGCAAGAGGTAACTCATGAATCTATGCTAAGCTCACTTGAAAAATGCTCAAAGCCCAAGCTCATCAAACTAATCACTCAGATCATGCAAGAAAGCTATGCCATGAAACAAAATTTTGATGAAATTGAATCGGAGAATACTGTTGTGGAGTGTGAAAATTGCAATACTATGTCTTCTCAACTAGAGTCCTCTCAGGAAGAAGTCAAGTCCCTTAAGAATCACCTTGTGTGCCTAAAGCTTGAAAATGCAAATCTTAGAGACGAGGTGAAAGTTCTAGGAAAGAGTCCCATGACTGAAACTGTAAATCCGATAGTCTTTGTTTCAGCTAGGAAAGGACTAGGGTATGAATCAAGTTCAAAGGACTCTCTCCCTAGCGACTTCGAGGCTAGCAAAACAACTGAACTAGAACTTGAGAGGGAAAAGACAAAGAACCTAGAGGAACGCATAAGAGTCCTTGAGAGTGGTGAGAAAGGCCAAAGGGACTACTACACAAATTCCACTAGCCATAAAATCTACAAAAAGATTGCAAAGGGCGAAGGTTCTAAGGTAGTTGATCCCGAAAAAATGAAAGAGAATAGAATTCAACGTCCTAACAAGAAGTATTACCTTGGAAACTACTATAGGACGTGCTGGCATTTTGGCAAAGGTGGTCACTACCAGTATGAGTGTCTTAAGCTAAAACAGGATCTTGAGAATGGAAGAAAGGCTAGAAATGACAGTAAGAACGCCAAGTCTAATTCTGCTGATAGGACGCATGCTAGTGTGCCAAATGCTAAAAAGCAATCTCCTAGGACGTATGCTAGAAGAGAAAATGATGTGAATGTGTATGATTATTTACCCAGGAAAGAGTTGTACCCATGTAACGAACCAGGTAAGGGTCACCTTGCCTGGGTCGCAAAGAACTAACTCCTCTTTTCAGGTGGAAGTGAGAGGAAGCCCGTGGATCATTGATAGTGGCGCCTCAAATCACATGACTGGAAGCCAGATCCATCTCACTTCTATCCAATCAAATGCCACAGGAGGAACTGTCTCATTTGGCAACAAGGGCAAAGGAAGAATCAAAGGGACGGGCACCGCAAAGCTAAATCAATCCATCAATGCGTCCAAAGTCAGTCTTGTCGAGGGACTAGGCTTCAATCTCCTTAGCGTTTCTCAAATACGTGATCAAGGTGAAAACCTAGTCACATTTGACTCTAAGGAGTGTCTGGTCATCAACAAGAAAACAAATCAAGTCATTCTCAAAGGGACTCGCGAGAACAATGTCTACGTCTTCAATCAAAGATTTAAGCCTGCATCCAAGTTGTGCTTATCCGTCTCTGCAGTGGGGCCGATCTCTGGCATCGACGTCTTGGACATGCTGGACCTAGCACAATCTTCAAGATTCATCAAAAAGAGCTAGTAAGAGGACTTTCCCGAATCGATCCTGAACAAATTGAGCAATGTGAGGCATGTATTAAAGGGAAGCAGACAAGATCGTCCTTCAAATCAAAGAATGAAGTGAGCACAAAGAAGCCGTTAGAACTCCTTCACATGGACTTGTGTGGACCCATGCAAACCCAAAGCTATGGTGGAAAAAGGTACATGTACGTCATTGTAGATGATTTTTCCAGATTCACTTGGATTCTCTTTTTTGTGTCAAAAGCAGAAGCCTTCCAGAAGTTCAAAATCTTCATCAAGCAAGTAGAAGTTGCTCTTGGGACGAGTTTGAAAGCTCTAAGGTCAGATCATGGAACCGAGTTCAAAAACTCAGAGTTCCTTGACTTTTGTGACCAACAAGGAGTCTCCCACAACTTCTCTTCTCCGCGAACTCCTCAGCAAAATGGCGTTGTTGAAAGAAAGAATAGGATGCTGGAAGATATGGCAAGTACGATGCTCCTAGCAAGCGGCGTCCCCAAACACTTTTGGGCAGAAGCCGTGGCCACAGCTACCTACATCATAAATCGAGCCATGATTCGTCCTTTGCTCAAAAAGACATCCTATGAGCTGCTCAATGAAGGAAGACCAAACATCTCTCATCTCAAAGTCTTTGGATGTAAATGCTTCATTCAACGGCAGAGACAACATCGGCAAATTTAATGCTAGGAGTGATGAAGGAATATTCCTTGGATACTCCCTCACAAGCAAAGCCTATAGAGTCTTCAACAAACGGACTCTTAAGCTTGAGGAAAGTATCCATGTGGTGTTCAAAGAAAATGCTTCTCACAAGAAAGAACTAAGTAAGAAAGAACGTCGTACCTCTCCAAGGGACGATGATGAAGATGATGAAGAAGAACCCAGAGGCTCCTCCGACAAATACTACATTCCTAGGAACGCCCCTGAAACTCGCGATGAGGTTTCAATGGGAGTCCCTAGCGAACAGCAAGAGCCCTCTCAAACTTGGTCGCTAAACCAAGTAGATGCTGGTGAATCAAGTCAACAAGGAGAAGACAGGCATAGTGTGGACGCTCATCCTGAGGGGGAACTGATGTCTCTCATTTTGGTGGTGTTTTAGTGGTTAATTTCTCTTGTAAATAGGTGTCTTTTGTTCCTTTCTTTGTTAGTTTTGTATTTTTTTAGCTTAGTTCCCGCATTTCTATGAAATTCGGAGACTATGCGAATTTGTTGTGTTTTGTAGGTGAATTGGCACGTTTTGAGGACGTTTCGAAGGAGTTTCTAAGGAGGGGCAAAGCTTGAGAGCAAAGGAGTGGAAGAGCCAAGCAAGGAACGAAGAGGAACTCAAGGAAAGCCAAGGAGAGAAGAGGATCGAGGCCCCGGAACGACGTACCACAAAGTCGGGCCTGAGTTAGCACGTTGGAGGCTCGGACCGAGGTTGGTGAAGTCGGGCCCGAGGTCCATGCCTGACGGTCCAAGTCGGCTTAAGTGAGGGTTGGGCTCCAAGGCACAATATTGTGATCTTCCACTTTTGCCCTTCTTCTAATTTTGGAATTCCTTGGTCCCTAATCAAGATGGAGGATAATTAGAGAGAGAAGACAACTTGGAAAAGGGGGATCCACATCTAATCACTCTCAAAGGCTCAAGGAAGACTTGGAGAGCAAGGAGGAGGAAGAAAGAGGAAAAGAAGAGAGGAAATTGGTGGAGCTTAGGGAGGATTAGTGAGTTTTGAACTTGATTTGCTTGTGTTTAGTGGATTTGAGATTTGGATATTGTGAACCCCTTTAATTTGAATGCAATTTAGCTTTGATTTGAGTTTGATGATTGAGAATTGCTTGCTTTGTTTGTTGATTGCTTTTTACTCTTACTTCATGAAGTAGATTCCATAGTCTTGGACTATGGGGAAAACCCCTAGCTAGGATTGGGTGTGAACCCCCAATTCCATAGCCTTGAGTGCTTAATCTATGAATCCTCTCTACATTGAGCTTCAATTCTCTTGTGAGAACAAGGGTTCAAGGGCTTGTGGTTGGTAAGAGTAAGAGAAAGCGATCTCGAATCCATCACTTGACCTTGCATCGAAGGGTAGGTGAAAACCCCCTATGGTCGACGTGTAGAGTGGAGGGATCGAAGGCAAACAACCTCGATCTCATAAGGATCAACACTTATTGGCTGAATTGAGGTGGAATTACCCAAGTCTAGTTAGGGAAGGAACCCAAAAACCCAAGACCGATCTACTATTTTTGCCTAGTTCGAGTTACCCAGACTTCGGGCCCGACGTTCCCTGTGTCGGTCCCGTGCCAACTCCCATCGATCCAACCTCGGACTGAAGTGACCAAAGTCGGTCCGGGTTGTTCCCTTTGATTTTCCTTGTTTTTGCCTTTCTTTTCCCCTTTTTAGTCTTCTTAGTGCACTCAACGCACGAACTCCAGTGTGTTCGACACCCTACCCTTATACTACATTGGGGTTCAGTTTATAAATTTAAATTTTGACCTTCCGATCCGGACCGCATCAGAATTTTTGGCGTCGTTTCCGGGGAGTTCTACTTGTTTGAGGTACCATCTTTTGTCGAGTCTTTGATTTTGTAGTGATTTGGGTGAGGGACTAGCCCAAACCCCTTGCTTGTTTTGATTCGGTTTTGTTTGTGTCTTTGGTTATAGGTGTATGCGAGCTCGTTCCGTCCGAGGAACACTTGAGTTCGACTTTGTGTGTGACCCGGAAAGCATTATCAAGCAAGCTCGAAAGAAGAAGAGAATGGAGAACCAAGCACTACATGATGATGAGGTTGATAGGATGAGAGCCGACATGGCCCGTATGCAACTTGAGATGGCCAACCGGGATGCCGAAGTTAGGAGAGAGCGTGAGCAAAGGATGAGATTGGAGGCTCAAATCAACACCCAACCCCGGAATGCATGTCAATATATGCATCCGGAGTTGAACGTGCCGGAACCGGCCATTGTCTTGCCGGAGGTTGCAAAGAACTTCGAGATCAAAACTCAATTCATCTCACTTATCAAGAGGGATCAATTTCAAGGGAGACCGAATGAGTGCCCGATTGAGCATGTGAAGCAATTCAAGGATCTATGTGAGACCATCTCGACGGATGAAGAGACGCTCGAGTACGTGCTACTCAAGGCCTTCAAGTGGTCGTTGGGAGGCAAGGTGTTGCATTGGTTGGAGAGACAAGCACCTCGATCCATCACAACATGGAGGGCTCTCAACGAAGCATTCTTGATGAAGTTCTTTCCTCCAACAAAGACAACGGAGCTTAGAAGGAAGATAGCAAGTTTTCAACAAGGAGCCCACGAGCCACTCTTTGAGGCTTGGGATCGGTTCAAGGAGATGTTGAGGCAATGTCCAACGCATGGGCAACAACCCTATGTTCTCCAAGACATATTCTTCCAAGGAATCAACCCCGCCACCAAGGACAAGTTGAACCTTCACACCGATTGTGGGTTCATTGACTTATCACCGGAGCAAGCGTGGGAGTTGCTTGACAAACTCTCCGACTACGAAGCCATGTACGGAGTGAATCAAGTCAATAAGGAGGCAAGAGTCCAAGGAGATGGTACAAGGAGGCTCTACGACCCGAAGAATGAAGAAGTTGATAAGGATGTGAAGATTCAATTCCTTGAGGATGAGTTGAACAAGATGAGGAGGCAAATGAATCACTACAAGCAAACCACAAGAGCATGTGAAGTGTTGGGACAATGTTAAGGACGCCTTCAGTAATTAACATTGTGCCTGGCGTCCCTTAGTTTTGATATGACAAACTCGCCTTGATCTAATAAGTTGTCCAAGTGTTTCAGGGACGCACGTTGAAAAGGACAACAAGTTGATAAACATGTAGTCGTCCTTAAGGAGTAAGGACGCTACGTCTCTCAGTGAACGGCTTGGCAAAATCATACACAAGGACACCGTCCTTAACCTTTACACTGGAGTCCTTCAAAGCTGGCCAACAAAGTGACATCACCAGACAAGCTTTGATCATGATCTCCACGTGGAAGAAGATCCCGCATCCAAGTCTAACGGAATTGCCAGTAAGCTTCCTTGATCATCACAGAGACACGTGGAAGCTGATTACTGTTGCAACGTCCCCAAAGGGCATGATCGTCAGAGAAAGTCGCCCTTTCCCAATGTCACTATAAATACTCGTCCAGAGCATTTATTGTGATGTGACGCTTCAGAGAATATTCAGGGAATTTGTCAGTCGCTCAAGAACACCAAGAACACCAAGAACAAGCTCAAGAACAAGTGAGAACTAGGTGTTAGATCGAGCGAGAAGCGTACCACAAAACCACAAAGTGTTTGTAACAGAAAAGAACAAAAATAGTGAGAGAGTCCTTCCGACGAACTATATGCTTTGCTGGTAAGAGAGTACCCAAGGAGTGATGAAGCCATATTCCTTGGGTACTCTCTTACCAGCAAAGCATATAGAGTCTTCAACAATTTCCCCCTTTTTGATGATGACAAACTCTAGGCAATAAACGTTTTGAACTTAAACTCTAGCATGCTTGAAAACTTAAAAAGCGTCCTTTCATCACTTAGTGAAAGTCTATAAGCACAAGTTTTCAGCTCTTGATCTAATCTCTCTTTTGGATGTTAAGGAAAGGACGGCTTTTCTATTCAAAGATTTCTTTCTTAACTAGCGTCTTTTCTATTCAAAGATTTCTTTTTTAACTAGCGTCTTTTCTATTCAAAGATTTCTTTCTTAACTAGCGTCCTTAGATTTTATTCAGAGGCATTTACGTCCTTAGTTCCTTTCACTAAAATTCCCCCTTAACACTTGCATATTCTAGATAACTAATAAAAGCGCATCTCTACAAAACTACACTTCCCCCTTTTGGCATCATCGAAAAGGATAACAAGTTAGCATAAGGACGATAGCGCAAACTCACAACTATAGACAAGTAAACGCTTAAACACACAAATGCACACAAAGATGAGAATTGCCATTTGAAAGAAGAGATAGTCAATTCACAGGGACAGTATAGAGGGTGATACGCAAGAGGAAGAGGAACCTACTGCGACGGACGCTAATGTCAATGATCAAAGCCGTCCTGCTGGATCACCTACCGCCTAACCCTTTATTCCCTTATCTTTTTACCTGTGCTTCTTTTCATTTAAAAACATTTGTCTGAATGTCTGTAATGACTATCTCTTCTTTCAAATGGCAATTCTCATCTTTGTGTGCATTTGTGTGTTTAAGCGTTTACTTGTCTATAGTTGTGAGTTTGCGCTATCGTCCTTATGCTAACTTGTTATCCTTTTCGATGATGCCAAAAGGGGGAAGTGTAGTTTTGTAGAGATGGCTTTTATTAGTTATCTAGAATATGCAAGTGTTAAGGGGGAATTTTAGTGAAAGGAACTAAGGACGTAAATGCCTCTGAATAAAATCTAAGGACGCTAGTTAAGAAAGAAATCTTTGAATAGAAAAGACGCTAGTTAAGAAAGAAATCTTTGAATAGAAAAGACGCTAGTTAAGAAAGAAATCTTTGAATAGAAAAGCCGTCCTTTCCTTAACATCCAAAAGAGAGATTAGATCAAGAGCTGAAAACTTGTGCTTATAGACTTTCACTAAGTGATGAAAGGACGCTTTTTAAGTTTTTAAGCATGCTAGAGTTTAAGTTCAAAACGTTTATTGCCTAGAGTTTGTCATCATCAAAAAGGGGGAAATTGTTGGGACAATGTTAAGGACGCCTTCAGTAATTAACATTGTGCCTGGCGTCCCTTAGTTTTGATATGACAAACTCGCCTTGATCTAATAAGTTGTCCAAGTGTTTCAGGGACGCACATTGAAAAGGACAACAAGTTGATAAACATGTAGTCGTCCTTAAGGAGTAAGGACGCTACGTCTCTCAGTGAACGGCTTGGCAAAATCATACACAAGGACACCGTCCTTAACCTTTACACTAGAGTCCTTCAAAGCTGGCCGACAAAGTGACATCACCAGACAAGCTTTGATCATGATCTCCACGTGGAAGAAGATCCCGCATCCAAGTCTAACGGAATTGCCAGTAAGCTTCCTTGATCATCACAGAGACACGTGGAAGCTGATTACTGTTGCAACGTCCCCAAAGGGCATGATCGTCAGAGAAAGTCGCCCTTTCCCAATGTCACTATAAATACTCGTCCAGAGCATTTATTGTGATGTGACGCTTTAGAGAATATTCAGGGAATTTGTCAGTCGCTCAAGAACACCAAGAACACCAAGAACAAGCTCAAGAACAAGTGAGAACTAGGTGTTAGATCGAGCGAGAAGCGTACCACAAAACCACAAAGTGTTTGTAACAGAAAAGAACAAAAATAATGAGAGAGTCCTTGGGACGAACTGTAAGGAAAAGGTGATAGCGTCCTTTAGAGAGATTAAGTTAGGTTACTCTACAGGCTTAAAGGAGTTGTTACTAGTGGACTTAGGGACGCCCTTCTAAGTGCCAGAGAAGTGTAACTACTCGCTAGTGTATTGTAAGGAAACTTAATAAGAAAGGAAAGAAGCTATTACAAAATCCTCCAAGGAGGTAGAGGTTTACACTCAAGGACTAGTTGGTACTTGAGTGATTCCTCTATAAATCAAAAGCGTTCCTTACTCATTGTCTTTAATTGTTTAGTCTTTTGATTTCCGCTGCGAGCTAAGGAAGTCCTTAAGCTTTATTAAGGACATCCTGGTAAAGGACGACCTTAACCCTGTTAAGGACGTCCTTGTATTTTTGACTAACGATCCAACATGAAGAATGTGGTTCTTTAAAGCATGGAGCTCAAGAGTGTCCCAATTACCGCCAAGTTCGCTTGGCCGAGCAAATCGAGGAGGCACACTATGTTCAAAGAAACTATGGAGGAAGAGCCAACTTCAACAATGGAGGTAATGGAAGGTGGAACCAAGGCCAAGCCAATGGCTAGAACAACAACTACAACCAAAATGAGCCAAGGGCCCAACCACCACCATACCGACCTCCGGGGTTCTATGAACAAACTCCTCAATGGGCACAAGAAATGAGAGGAGAGTTCAAGGACTTGAAGACTCAATTCACTAATGTTGAGAGAAGAGTTGATGAGATGGGCACCCAATTCAAGAAGTTTGGTGTATGGAGAAGACAAGTGGACAACCAATTTGTTCACATGGCGAATCAACTTCCGAGAGAGGAAGGGAGACTCCCGGGCCGACCCGAGGAGAATCCCCGTGCCCCACAACAACAAAATGAAGTCCGAGCCATAGTTTTGAGGAGTGGTCGGAGTTTGCCCGAGCCACAAATGCCAAGGACAAGAGAAGAAAGTCGGACCGAGTTGCCCAGAAACTCGGGCCCGACGTGCCAAGAAGTCGAGCCAGAAGATGGAGGAAGACCCCTGACCAGGACCGAGGAGGAGCGGAACTCGGGCCCGACATGCCCTGTAGTCGGACCGACGTTCCTAGTTGTCCCCTGCCCTAGGACTGAGGTCCCGCACATCGATCCCGATGTTGATCCCACGTCGATCCAAGCTGAGAATGTTGAGAATGATCCAAGTCGGTCTAAGGAAGTGGATTCAACCAAGAAACAAGGTGGCACAACTCTTCCTTACCCATTGAAGAAGCCCAAGGAAGTTGTAGAGGGCAAGTTTAAGAGGTTTTTGAAGCTCTTGCAAGGTTTGAACATCACCATACCGTTCACCGACGCTCTAAGTGAGATGTCATCATATGCAAAGTTCTTGAAGGAAATTTTGAGCAAGAAGAGGTCGATTGTGGAGATGCAAGACGAGGTGAAAATCTTAGAGTTACCTCAAAAATTGGGTCATCCCAGGAGATTTGCAATTACCGTGGGGATTGGATCCCAAAACTTCAAGGCTCTTTGTGATTTAGGAGCGAGCATATCGGTTATGCCCATGAGCATATGGAGAAGGGCTAACCTTGGTGATATGGAACCGGTTGACATGAGTCTTACTATG
Organism: Polygonum maritimum; assembly: GCA_963924305.1. Lineage (NCBI taxonomy): Eukaryota > Viridiplantae > Streptophyta > Magnoliopsida > Caryophyllales > Polygonaceae > Polygonum > Polygonum maritimum. The sequence goes on from OZ002729.1 coordinate 36,820,052, forward strand.
GCCGATGGTTCGTCTACAGAGGCCACGGGAATCTTAGATGACATTCCGGTTAGAGTTGGGAGGTATTTTGTCCCCGACGATTTCGTGATCGTTGATATGAAAGAAGACCCTTTGGTGCCCATTATTCTTGGAAGGCCGTTTCTAGCCACGGAGGGTGCTAAATTTGATGTTAGAAATGGAAAGGTGACTTTCGAGATTGGCGAAGATAAGGTAGAGTTCCATTTCAACAAAGCTCTAAATGAACCGGATGCTTTGGCAATCTTGAAATTGGAGGAAAGTGCCAAGCCTAAAAGAGAGGAAGTAGAAGCCACAAGAGAGGAAGAAGCACCTTTGAGGAGCCATGACATGATCAATGTTCAAGAGCAAGAGAGAGAGTTGCTAGATCCAAGTGAGCACCATGAGGAGTCAAGAGGTGAAGATAGTCCAAGAGGCCTTGAAGAGTATCCTTCTTCGTATCCTTTTGATGTGGGAGACTCTTATATTTGTTTAAGTGACTTGAAAGAGGATCTAGAGGATAGTTACATATGTTTGAGTGATTTGAAAGAGGACTTGAGCTATAATGTCATTGAATCTCCTAGAAATTCTCTAGATGTTTGTGATGTAGGGAATGAAGATCAAGTTGAGAAGGAGCAAGAAGTGCAAACCTACACTTTGGAGGAGAAAGGTGAAGGAGAATTTGGAGGCCACGCCTATATCAATCACAAGTGGTGGTTTTATGGCTATGAGGGGCGTGGAGATGGACATGACCACGGTGATCAATTCACCATTTTTCATCCACCGTGAAGGTCGAGGTTAGAAGTCAAGCTAGTGACTTAAAAGAAGCGCTCCTCGGGAGACAACCCGAGCTTAGTAGGTTTATTTTCGTAGTTTGTAGTTTAGTTTCTTTGTCTTAGCCTAGATTCTTTCTAATCTCTCCTTAGCATGTGTTTTGTGGAATTGTGTGTTGTGTGAGCTTCATGATTGAGTATGGTAGTGGTGAAAAGAATAAAAGGACTAGTGGGTAGAGAATTGACAAGCAGAGGGAATTTTAGGAAGCCAAACCAAGCCGGACCGAGATACCTAGGACCTCGGGCCCGACGTAGGTGACATCGGTCCGACTTAGCTGGTCAACCTTGGTCTTGATTTTAAGGAAATGCCCATTATACCCCTCTGACCTAACTTTGTCTCTTACCCATTTAAAGCCTTCTTTCCCATACCTACCACCCATCACCTTCATAACCACCTTCCCAAAATACCAAGCTCACTCCAAAAACCCCCAAATCGATCCCCACCTCCATCACACTCGATCCCCAAGAAAACTTCACAACAATCTCGATCCAACACCCTAGCCATCCCCAACATCGATCCCAAAGAGCAAAAATCCCAACAAGTCCCATTGTTCTTCATCCCTCTTCTAGATTTAGGAGGAGAATTTGAGTTTTAAGGAGTTTGATCGGAAACTTAGAGAGATGTTGCCGGAGATCTAGACAGAAGTCAAAGCAGAACGGAGTTTTGAGATTTTAGAGAGCGAAAGTTCTGACAGCCGTTTCAATCAATGTATATATAGGAGGTTGGTGAAGGGCACGCTGGTAACTTCCCAAATTCAAAATTCAAACTGCCAGCGATTCAACTTCCAAAAAGGCGCGTTCCGAAAGAACCTGTACTGACGTCCTGTTGGACAGACTAACTGACTTCCACAGAATTGACACTGTCGTCCTGAGATCACCTTAAGAACCATTTTGAAAACCAGGCAAGTACGTCCCGTAAAAGAAAAATTGAAGATCATAGGACGCTTTTGCAAGATTCTCGTCTAGGGTAAGCTTAGAGTTCCCATCATTTCGGCTTATAATGAGGGTTGGGTGATCAAGGATACTCTTTTTCAAGACAATAGAGAAATTCAAAGGCGTTCTCAAAATATGCACATAGCAGTTTTAGACTAGCGTCCTTGCAAATGTGAAATTGGTACATAAAGTACTTAGCAATTACGAAATCAACTAAACATAGCCAAGCATTGAGGGAATAGCAGAACGGGACTTGCTACTTAAAAGTTATCATCCCTAAGAGTACCCTGAGGTGCTCAAAGGGACGTCTGTCAAGTGCTTTAGTGAAGATATCAGCTACTTGGTCCTCAGTCCTTACATGCCCCATACTAATAATTCCTAGTTCAACATTATCACGCAAGAAATGATGTCTTATATGAATATGCTTTGTGCGAGAATGAAAAACACGATTCTTAGCAATTTCAATAGCACTAGTATTATCACACAAAATAGAAATAGTTTCAAGAGATATACCATAGTCCTCAAGTTGATATTTGATCCAAATAACTTGTGAGCAACACGAGGCAGCAGCCACATACTCCGCTTCCGCAGTTGAAAGCGCCACAGAGTTCTGCTTCTTAGATCCCCAAGAGACTAGGCATGAACCAAGAAACTGTGCTATTCCTGAGGTACTTTTCCTATCAATGACATGACCAGCATAATCAGCGTCCGAGTATCCAACAAGCTTGAAGGACGTGTTCCTAGGGTACCAAAGACAAAGATCGTCGCGTCCTTTGAGGTAGCGAAAGATCCTCTTCACTTCTTGCATGTGGGACTCCTTTGGATTTGCCTGGAAGCGTGCACACAAGCAAACGGCAAACATAATGTCGGGACGGCTTGCGGTCAAGTAGAGCAAAGAGCCAATCATTCCTCTATAAAGCTTTTGATCAACGTCCTTCCCTTGTTCATCAGCGTAAAGACGCGAGTTGGGAGAACAAGGTGTTGCCACAGGCTTGGACGTGTTCATTCCATACTTCTCAAGCATTTCACGGACATACTTTTGTTGATGAATGCGCGTCCCTTCTTTGAGTTGGTTAATTTGAAGTCCCAAGAAGAAGTTTAGTTCTCCAATGAGGGACATCTCAAACTCACTACTCATTAAGGACTTGAACTCATCTACAAGCTTCATGTTAGTACTACCAAAGACTATATCATCAACATAGACTTGGGCAATTAAAATGTCCTTGTGAACTTTCTTTATGAACAAAGTTTTATCAATTGAACCTCTTGTGTAACCATTAGACAAAAGAAAGGACGCAAACCTGTCGTACCATGCACGAGGAGCTTGCTTGAGTCCATAGAGAGCTTTGTCTAAGTAGTACACATGATCTGGGTGAGAGGTGTCCTCAAAGCCAGGCGGCTGAGCAACATACACTTCCTCCTTGAGTTTCCCATTGAGAAAGGCAGTCTTGACGTCCATCTGAAATAATTTGAATCCTTTGTGTGCGGCAAAGGCAATGAGAAGACGAACGGCCTCAATTCTAGCAACAGGAGCAAAGGTTTCATCATAATCAATGCCTTCCTCTTGCTTGAATCCTTGAGCCACCAGTCTTGCTTTGTTCCTTGACACACGACCACTTTCATCAAGCTTATTTCTGAACACCCAGCGCGTCCCTATGATATTTTTGCCTTTGGGACGTGGGACGAGAGTCCAAACTTTGTTTCTTTCAAACTGATTGAGTTCTTCTTGCATTGCTTGAATCCAGTCAGCGTCCTGGAGTGCTTCCTTGATATTCTTTGGCTCCACCATAGAGACAAAGGCATTGAATGCACAGAAAGCTAAGTTTGCACTCTGGGACTTGCTTGCAGCTGACCTTGTTTGAACTCCTTGAGAAGGATCAGAAACAATTTGAGAAGTTGGGTGGTCCCTAGAGAATCGGGACTCCCTTTGAAACAAATGAGCAAATCTTGGATCAATGTCACCATCTGAATCATCACTATCACTTTGAGCATCGTCCTCAATGTGTTCCCCCTCAGAGAGAGCGTCCACACCTTGACGTTGCTCGCCTTGTTGACTTGATTCAGTTACATCTTGTTGAACTGGGGATTCACTACGAGAGGGAACTCCTTGAACAACACTGGGAGCGTCCACTGAGACTTCTTCAGGATTTGGAGACGCGTCCTTAGGGACAAAGTATTTTCCAGAGGTCCAATCTTCAGCTTCATCTTCAGAATCGTCCTGTTGTTGTAACGCAGAGCGTTCTTTCTTACTTGGCTTTTCTTTGTGAGAAGAACGTTCCTTGAACACAACATGAATACTCTCCTCAAGCTTTAGAGTCCTTTTGTTGAAGACTCTATATGCTTTGCTGGTAAGAGAGTACCCAAGGAATATGGCTTCATCACTCCTTGCATCAAACTTTCCAAGTTTTTCTTTATCATTGTTGTGAACGAAACATTTGCAACCAAAGACTCTGAGATAGTCAATGCGAGGCTTCTTTCCATTCAACAACTCATTGGACGTCTTCTTGAGCAAAGGACGGATCATGGCACGGTTGATGATGTAACACGCTGTAGCAATAGCTTCCGCCCAGAAGTACTTGGGAACGCTATTTGCTAAGAGCATAGTTCTTGCCATATCCTCTAGCGTCCTATTCTTTCTTTCCACAACTCCATTTTGTTGAGGCGTTCTTGGAGCTGAGAAATTGTGAGAGACTCCATGTTGATCACAGTAGGCCAGGAGCTCTGAATTTTGGAACTCCGTTCCATGGTCTGATCTTATGGCTTTGAGAGGCGTCTCAAGAGCAACTTCCACTTGTTGGATGAATACTTTGAATGCCTTGAAACAATCTGCTTTGGACACCAAGAAAAGAACCCAAGTGAATCGAGAAAAATCATCTACAAGAACGTAAATGTACCTCTTTCCACCGTAGCTCAACGTCTTCATTGGTCCACAAAGATCCATATGGAGCAGTTCCAAAGGCTTCTTTGTACTAACTTCGTTCTTGGATTTGAAAGACGTTCTTGTTTGCTTCCCTTTGATGCAAGCTTCACACTGTTCAACTTTCTCAGGATCAATTCGAGGAAGTCCTTTCACAAGATTTCGCTGGTGTAGCTTAAGGATTGTGCTTGGTCCAGCATGGCCAAGTCGGCGATGCCATAGATCAGCGTCCTCCTTTGAAGCAGATAGACACAATTCTGATTTAGGCTTGAACTCCTGGTTAAAGATGTAGACATTGTTCTGGCGTACTCCTTTGAGAACGACTTTGTTTGATTTCTTGTTGATGACGAGGCACCCCTTTGAGTCGAAAGTGACTAGATTTTCACCTTGATCACACATCTGGGAGACGCTAAGGAGATTGAAGCCAAGTCCTTCAACAAGGCTGACATTTGTTGCTTTGATGGACGGGTTGAGAATAGCAGTTCCCGTTCCTTTGATCTTTCCCTTGCCCTTGTTGCCAAACGAGACAGTTCCTCCCGTGGCACTACTTTGGATAGAAGTGAGATGGATCTGGCTTCCTGTCATATGATTTGAGGCGCCACTATCGATGATCCATGGGCGTCCCCTCACTTCCACCTGCCATAACAACGTTAGTGTTTGGCGACCCAGGCAAGGTGTTCCTTACCTGGTTCGTTACAGAAATAGAACGCTGGTTCTGGCATGTAATCATTAATATTCACATCATTTCAAATAGCATGCTTGCGGAAAGAGTTCCTAGAGCGTCTAGAACGCCTAGGATTAGCCTTAGGAACGGACTTAGCATTTTCGTTGTTAGTCCTAGCAGCTTTTCCATTTTCAACATCTTCTTTTAGTTTTAAGCAATCATACTTGAAGTGATCTCTTTGTCCATAGTACCAACACGTCCTATAGTAAGTACCAAGATAGTACTTCTTATTGGGACGCTGAATCTTGTTTTCTTTCATCTTTTGAGGATTACAAACTTTTGAACCGTCCCCTTTAGCAATCTTCTTGTAAATCTTATGACTAGTGGAGTTAGTGTAGTAGTCTTCCTTTCCTAATTCCCCACTCTCTAGAACTCTAATTCTTTCAAGAAGATTTTTGGTTTTCTCCCGCTCAAGTTCAAGTTCTGAAGTTTTACTTGCCTCAAAATCACTAGGAAGAGAGTTCTTAGTGTCAGATTCATAACCTAGACCTCTCTTAGCTGGGACGAAGACCATTGGTCTCACTTCTTCAACTATGGGACTCTTACCCATTACTTTCACTTCTTCCCTAAGCTTAGCGTTCTCAAGTTTAAGACACATGTTTTCAGTTTTTAGGGACTTAGTTTCTTCACAAGAAGACTCTAGTTGAATGGTCATGGAACTACAGTTTTCACATTCAACCACTATATTTTCATTTTCAAGTTCAAGTTCATCCATTCTATTTTGCATGATCACGCTTTCTTCCATGATTTTTCCAATGAGCTTAATGAGTTTGGACTTAGAACACTTTTCAAGAGAACTCATCATAGATTCACGAGTTACCTCATTTTCAGATTTCGAAGCGTTCTGTTCAACAACGGTGACGTCCTCCATAGCCATGAAAGCTACTTGCTCACCATCAGATGCGTCCTCGAAGGGCTATGTATGCTTGTTCATCGGGTTCTTCTTCATCATCATCATCAGAGGAAGAACTCCCATTGTTGGGACAATGTTAAGGACGCCTTTAGTAATTAACATTGTGCCTGGCGTCCCTTAGTTTTGATATGACAAACTCGCCTTAATCTAATAAGTTGTCCAAGTGTTTCAGGGACGCACGTTGAAAAGGACAACAAGTTGATAAACATGTAGTCGTCCTTAAGGAGTAAGGACGCTACGTCTCTCAGTGAACGGCTTGGCAAAATCATACACAAGGACACCGTCCTTAACCTTTACACTGGAGTCCTTCAAAGCTGGCCGACAAAGTGACATCACCAGACAAGCTTTGATCATGATCTCCACGTGGAAGAAGATCCCGCATCCAAGTCTAACGGAATTGCCATTAAGCTTCCTTGATCATCACAGAGACACGTGGAAGCTGATTACTGTTGCAACGTCCCCAAAGGGCATGATCGTCAGAGAAAGTCGCCCTTTCCCAATGTCACTATAAATACTCGTCCAGAGCATTTATTGTGATGTGACGCTTCAGAGAATATTCAGGGAATTTGTCAGTCGCTCAAGAACACCAAGAACACCAAGAACAAGCTCAAGAACAAGTGAGAACTAGGTGTTAGATCGAGCGAGAAGCGTACCACAAAACCACAAAGTGTTTGTAACAGAAAAGAACAAAAATAGTGAGAGAGTCCTTACGACGAACTGTAAGGAAAAGGTGATAGCGTCCTTTAGAGAGATTAAGTTAGGTTACTCTACAGGCTTAATTAAAGGAGTTGTTACTAGTGGACTTAGGGACGCCCTTCTAAGTGCCAGAGAAGTGTAACTACTCGCCAGTGTATTGTAAGGAAACTTAATAAGAAAGGAAAGAAGCTATTACAAAATCATCCAAGGAGGTAGAGGTTTACACTCAAGGACTAGTTGGTACTTGAGTGGTTCCTCTATAAATCAAAAGCGTTCCTTACTTATTGTCTTTACTTGTTTAGTCTTTTGATTTCCGCTGCGAGCTAAGGAAGTCCTTAAGCTTTATTAAGGACATCCTGGTAAAGGACGACCTTAACCCTGTTAAGGACGTCCTTGTATTTTTGACTAACGATCCAACAATTGGTATCAGAGCAGGCGCTCTAGATTCTTACTGAGTTGCAGGTAAAGATGGACATGGAACCAATTGGAATCTCTTTTGTGAAGCCTCCGCGCCTGACGGACGGCAACTTCAATCGCTGGAAGACAAGGTTCGCGAATTTCTGTAGAGGTCAAAATTATCAATGCTGGAAGGTCATTATGACAGGAGATCTCAAGGTGCCCGCTGACAAAGCTGATAAGGAGGACGAGTGGGGTCCTGACGAGTTCAAATTGATGGAAACCAACGCAAAAGCCATGTGCTTCCTTCAAGCATCCCTATGTGAAAGGGACGCCACTCGAGTTGGTAACTTGCCAACGACTAAACAACAGTGGGACGCCCTGGAGAAGTTTCATGTAGGAACAGCTGAAATGAAAGAGGACGTCCAGCTGAAAATCAAGAAGGAGTTCTATGCTTTTAGCATGCTGCCAAATGAGACAGTGAACGACTACTCATATCGTTTTGAGGCCCTTGTCACCAAGATGAGGAACTTGGGCATCCCAGAAACAGAAATCTCCATGAGGAATAGAGTTCAAGTGGTCATTGATGGTTTGACCGGAGTCTGGAACTTTGACAGGACAACGTTCAAAGAAAATACAGCCAACAAAACTCTAGACATGGAAGAAATCTATGGGAAGCTCAGGCAGTACGAGGAAAGAAGAATTTCTGATATGGCTCAGCTTGGACAGAATCCTCAAACTGATCTTGCATTGGCGTCCACAACACCAGAGTACGCTGAGTACCTTCGGCGTCAACAGGAAATCGCTGTAATGGTGGAAGCCAACAAAGCTGAGAACCGCGAGAAGATGCGCGTTCAAGCCTTAAAGGAAAGAGAAAGCAAGTCTAAAGAACAACTGGATGCAGAAGAAGAAGTTGCTCTCTTTAACAAAGTTCTTCGTGTTTTTGGCAAAAGGAACAAACACGTCAATAAACACAAGATGCCCAAGAAGGAAAGCCGCAAGTACACTGAGGCAGAAATGAAGGAACTCACATGTTGCAAGTGTAACAGGAAAGGGCACTTTGCTAAGAAGTGCACAACAGCAATGTCTGCAAAGGAAATGAAGACAAAAGCTCTCATTGGAGCGTTCGCCTCTGCATGGGATAATGGGAGTTCTTCCTCTGATGATGATGATGATGAAGAACCCGATGAACAAGCATACATAGCCCTTGAGGACGCATCTGATGGTGAGCAAGTAGCTTTCATGGCTATGGAGGACGTCATCATTGTTGAACAGAACGCTTCGAAATCTGAAAATGAGGTAACTCGTGAATCTATGATGAGTTCTCTTGAAAAGTGTTCTAAGTCTAAACTCATTAAGCTCATTGGAAAAATCATGGAAGAAAGCGTGATCATGCAAAATAGAATGGATGAACTTGAACTTGAAAATGAAAATATAGTGGTTGAATGTGAAAACTGTAGTTCCATGACCATTCAACTAGAGTCCTCTTGTGAAGAAACTAAGTCCCTAAAAACTGAAATCATGTGTCTCAAACTTGAGAACGCTAAGCTTAGGGAAGAAGTGAAAGTGATGGGTAAGAGTCCCATAGTTGAAGAAGTGAGACCAATGGTCTTCGTCCCAGCTAAGAGAGGTCTAGGTTATGAATCTGACACTAAGAACTCTCTTCCTAGTGATTTTGAGGCAAGTAAAACTTCAGAACTTGAACTTGAACGGGAGAAAACCAAAAATCTTCTTGAAAGAATTAGAGTTCTAGAGAGTGGGGAATTAGGCAAGGAAGACTACTACACTAACTCCACTAGTCATAAGATTTACAAGAAGATTGCTAAAGGGGACGGTTCAAAAGTTTGTAATCCTCAAAAGATGAAAGAAAACCAGATTCAGCGTCCCAATAAGAAATACTATCTTGGTACTTACTATAGGATGTGTTGGTACTGTGGACAAGGAGATCACTTCAAATATGATTGCTTAAAACTCAAAGAAGATGTTGAAAATGGAAAAGCTGCTAGGACTAACAACGAAAATGCTAAGTCCGCTCCTAAGGCTAATCCTAGGCGTTCTAGACGCTCTAGGAACTCTTTCCGCAAGCATGCTATTTCAAATGATGTGAATATTAATGATTACATGCCAGAACCAGCGTTCTATTTCTGTAACGAACCAGGTAAGGAACACCTTGCCTGGGTCACCAAACACTAACGTTGTTATGGCAGGTGGAAGTGAGGGGACGCCCATGGATCATCGATAGTGGCGCCTCAAACCATATGACAGGAAGCCAGATCCATCTCACTTCTATCCAAAGTAGTGCCACGGGAGGAACTGTCTCGTTTGGCAACAAGGGCAAGGGAAAGATCAAAGGAACGGGAACTGCTATTCTCAACCCGTCCATCAAAGCAACAAAATGTCAGCCTTGTTGAAGGACTTGGCTTCAATCTCCTTAGCGTCTCCCAGATGTGTGATCAAGGTGAAAATCTAGTCACTTTCGACTCAAAGGAGTGCCTCGTCATCAACAAGAAATCAAACAAAGTTGTTCTCAAAGGAGTACGCCAGAACAATGTCTACATCTTTAACTAGGAGTTCAAGCCTAAATCAGAATTGTGTCTATCTGCTTCAAAGGAGGACGCTGATCTATGGCATCGCCGACTTGGCCATGCTGGACCAAGCACAATCCTTAAGCTACACCAGCGAAATCTTGTGAAAGGACTTCCCCGAATTGATCCTGAGAAAGTTGAACAATGTGAAGCTTGCATCAAAGGGAAGCAAACAAGAACGTCTTTCAAATCCAAGAACGAAGTTAGTACAAAGAAGCCTTTGGAACTGCTCCATATGGATCTTTGTGGACCAATGAAGACGTTGAGCTACGGTGGAAAGAGGTACATTTACGTTCTTGTAGATGATTTTTCTCGATTCACTTGGGTTCTTTTCTTGGTGTCCAAAGCAGATTGTTTCAAGGCATTCAAAGTATTCATCAAACAAGTGGAAGTTGCTCTTGAGACGCCTCTCAAAGCCATAAGATCAGACCATGGAACGGAGTTCCAAAATTCAGAGTTCCTGGCCTACTGTGATCAACATGGAGTCTCTCACAATTTCTCAGCTCCAAGAACGCCTCAACAAAATGGAGTTGTGGAAAGAAAGAATAGGACACTAGAGGATATGGCAAGAACTATGCTCTTAGCAAATAGCGTTCCCAAGTACTTCTGGGCGGAAGCTATTGCTACAGCGTGTTACATCATCAACCGTGCCATGAGCCGTCCTTTGCTAAAGAAGACGTCCTATGAGTTGTTGAATGGAAAGAAGCCTCGCATTGACTATCTCAGAGTCTTTGGTTGCAAATGTTTCGTTCACAACAATGATAAAGAAAAACTTGGAAAGTTTGATGCAAGGAGTGATGAAGCCATATTCCTTGGGTACTCTCTTACCAGCAAAGCATATAGAGTCTTCAACAAAAGGACTCTAAAGCTTGAAGAGAGTATTCATGTTATGTTCAAGGAACGTTCTTCTCACAAAGAAAAGCCAAGTAAGAAAGAACGCTCCTATTTACAACAACAGGACGACTCTGAATATGAAGCTGAAGATTGGACCTCTGGAAAATACTATGTTCCTAAGGACGCGTCTCCAAATCCTGAAGAAGTCTCAGTGGACGCTCCCAGTGTTGTTCAAGGAGTTCCATCTCGTAGTGAATCCCCAGTTCAACAAGATGTAGCTGAATCAAGTCAACAAGGCGAGCAACGTCAAGGTGTGGAACACATTGAGGACGATGCTCAAAGTGATAGTGATGATTCAGATGGTGACATTGATCCAAGATTTGCTCATTTGTTTCAAAGGGAGTCCCGATTCTCTAGGGACCACCCAACTTCTCAAATTGTTTCTGATCCTTCTCAAGGAGTTCAAACAAGGTCAGCTGCAAGCAAGTCCCAGAGTGCAAACTTAGCTTTCTGTGCATTCAATGCCTTTGTCTCTATGGTGGAGCCAAAGAATATCAAGGAAGGACTCCAGGACGCTGACTGGATTCAAGCAATGCAAGAAGAACGCAATCAGTTTGAAAGAAACAAAGTTTGGACTCTCGTCCCACGTCCCAAAGGCAAAAATATCATAGGGACGCGATGGGTGTTCAGAAATAAGCTTGATGAGAGTGGACGTGTGTCAAGGAACAAAGCAAGACTGGTGGCTCAAGGATTCAAGCAATAGAAAGGCATTGATTATGATGAAACCTTTGCTCCTGTTGCTAGAATTGAGGCCGTTCGTCTCCTCATTGCCTTTGCCGCACACAAAGGATTCAAATTATTTCAGATGGACGTCAAGACTGCCTTTCTCAATGGGAAACTCAAGGAGGAAGTGTATGTTGCTCAGCCGCCTGGCTTTGAGGACGCCTCTCACCCAGATCATGTGTACTACTTAGACAAAGCTCTCTATGGACTCAAGCAAGCTCCTCGTGCATGGTACGACAGGTTTGCGTCCTTTCTTTTGTCTAATGGTTACACAAGAGGTTCAATTGATAAAACTTTGTTCATAAAGAAAGTTCACAAGGACATTTTAATTGCCCAAGTCTATGTTGATGATATAGTCTTTGGTAGTACTAACATGAAGCTTGTAGATGAGTTCAAGTCCTTAATGAGTAGTGAGTTTGAGATGTCCCTCATTGGAGAACTAAACTTCTTCTTGGGACTTCAAATTAACCAACTCAAAGAAGGGACGCGCATTCATCAACAAAAGTATGTCCGTGAAATACTTGAGAAGTATGGAATGAACACGTCCAAGCCTGTGGCAACACCTTGTTCTCCCAACTCGCGTCTTTACGCTGATGAACAAGGGAAGAACGTTGATCAAAAGCTTTATAGAGGAATGATTGGCTCTTTGCTCTACTTGACCGCAAGTCGTCCCGACATTATGTTTGCCGTTTGCTTGTGTGCACGCTTCCAGGCAAATCCAAAGGAGTCCCACATGCAAGAAGTGAAGAGGATCTTTCGCTACCTCAAAGGACGCGGCGATCTTTGTCTTTGGTACCCTAGGAAGACATCCTTCAAGCTTGTTGGATACTCGGACGCTGATTATGCTGGTCATGTCATTGATAGGAAAAGTATCTCAGGAATGGCACAGTTTCTTGGTTCATGCCTAGTCTCTTGGGGATCTAAGAAGCAGAACTCTGTGGCACTTTCAACTGCGGAAGCGGAGTATGTGGCTGCTGCCTCGTGTTGCTCACAAGTTATTTGGATCAAATATCAACTTGAGGACTATGGTATATCTCTTGAAACTATTCCTATTTTGTGTGATAATACGAGTGCTATTGAAATTGCTAAGAATCCTGTTTTTCATTCTCGCACAAAGCATATTCATATAAGACATCATTTCTTGCGTGATAATGTTGAACTAGGAATTATTAGTATGGGGCATGTAAGGACTGAGGACCAAGTAGCTGATATCTTCACTAGAGCACTTGACAGACGTCCCTTTGAGCACCTCAGGGTACTCTTAGGGATGATAACTTTTAAGTAGCAAGTCCCGTTCTGCTATTCCCTCAATGCTTGGCTATGTTTAGTTGATTTCATAATTGCTAAGTACTTTATGCACCAATTTCACATTTGCAAGGACGCTAGTCTAAAACTGCTATGTGCGTATGTTGAGAACGCCTTTGAATTTCTCTATTGTCTTGAAAAAGAGTATCCCTGATCACCCAACCCTCATTATAAGCCGAAATGATGGGAACTCTAAGCTTACCCTAGCCGAGAATCTTGCAAAAGCGTCCTATGATCTTCAATTTTTTTCTTTTACGGGACGTACTTGCCTAGTTTTCAAAATGGTTCTTTAGGTGATCTCAGGACGACAGTGTCAATTCTGTGGAAGTTAGTTAGTCTGTCCGACAGGACGTCAGTACAGGTTCTTTCGGAACGCGCCATTTTGGAAGTTGAATCGCTGGCAGTTTGAATTTTGAATTTTGAATTTGGGAAGTTACCAGCGTGCCCTTCACCAACCTCCTATATATACATTGATTGAAACGGCTGTCAGAACTTTCGCTCTCTAAAATCTCAAAACTCCGTTTTGCTCTGACTTCTCTCTAGATCTCCGGCAACATCTCTCTAAATTTCCGATCAATCTCCGATCTATTTTCTCTGATCAGCTCAGAATGTCAAGAGTTATGAATGCATCTGGTTCGTCTATGGGTGGGAAGAGAAAGCGTCTTGCCAAGAGAAATTTCTATGTGGAAGGACCCCCAGAAATTTAGATTGATGAAATTCTCAAGGACTTCATTGACTCCAAGCCACGCACCCTATACGTTGCTGTGGCTAACTACATGAAGGATTGCAAGGATGAAGTCCGTCCTCGCAACTTAAGGACGTTCTTGGACAGATTTGTGGTGCCAGTTCTGCGCCAGACAGGGGGAATGGACGCTCCTTTCCGTGGAGGCACCAACATTTTTCTAGAAGCGTTCCAAGGACAAGATTGGAGGATTCCCCTGATAGAGTCCATCCCAGACCTTTCCAATGCCAGATTTGTGGATCTTCCTCCCTTTTCCACAAGAAAAAGGTCAGTACAATCGTCCCCTCCTCCTCCATCCCCTCCTAGAGTCATTACTACCAGACCTACTCCTCCTCCATCTCGCCTCATTCACAATTCTCTCCCACAAAAGGCTTCCTCCTCCTTACCCTCTCAAATTTTTGACAAATTCCCTTCTCATGTGGAGGAACGCACTAAATTCAAACATGACCGTTCCCGAAAACGACCCCTCAAAAGGCGAAAACTTGTCAAACCCAAGCCCAATCCCATTCCTCTAGACACACCCTCCGCCACTCCCTCACCCATCGAAGTACTTGACCCATTCCATCCTGATCCCTCCCTTCTCCAAATCAAACAGGCCTTCCCTGATATCCAAATTTCTGACTCCCCATCTCCACAAAATTCACCTCCATCTGCCCCTCCCACTCCCAAATCAAGGGGACCCTCAGCAGAAAGGGACGCTCCTTCAGCTACGGTTGTCGTCCCTGACGACTCAATAGAAGCAGAGTTTGGCTCGGCTTCATCTGAGGAGGTTAATACAACAGTCGTCCTGGATGAAATTACTAAACAGCAAATTGCTGAGGACGAAGAGCTTGGTCGCCATATTGCAAATCAACGCGACAATGTTGTACAAGAGGACGCTCTCTCTCTTGACGAGCAAATTGACGCTGATGCTCTCGAGATCCCTCCTTGGGAAGCCGTCCCAGTGGACGCGGGAGACAAATCTACTCCCACAGGGAAAGGTGGACAGAAGCGTCCACGGAAAACAAAGGCGTCCAAGGACGCTGCTGGTCCATCTGAAGGACAAGCTGATGAAAATCTCCAGGACGGAGATAATGAAGGAGGCAGTGATGAGGATGAAGAGGATAATGAGGACGGCACTTCTAGTCCTCAAAAGAAGAAAGCCAAAAAGACCAACAAACAGGAGCACATTTTGGCTCCTCTAGTGTTTGATGAAGCCTTCCTGAGCCAGTTTTCTGAGGCCAAGGAGCTAGTGGAGCTTCTCAAGATCCAAGGTTGGCTCAAAATTTCAGAGGAGAACGTCACAGTTGATCCCAAACTTGTGCAAGGCTTTTATGATTCTCTCAACATCAACATTGAGAATGGCACAGGGACGTTCATGGCAAATGGCGAGTCTGCTACTTTCTCTGAGAAGACCGTCCGCCAGCTAATGGGTCTTGACAAACAACGACCAAGGCCTGACGCCTTACACAGGGTTCCTGCATCTGGTTTTGGGATGGAAGGCGAAGAGCTGCAAGCCTTGTTCAGAAGAGTGTTTAACGGGAAGACTCCAGATGGTTTAGACAGGGTTGCTTCAGTCCTGCCTCAAACAGGTGCTATGGCACATTACATGATATGCAGGACTATCGTCCCAAGGCAGGAGAAGAAATCAATAGTCCAAACAATAGACTCTCTCCTCTTGGACACCTTCCTACAGGGTCGCAAGATCAACCTGGCCAGAATTATGATTGAGCATATGGCCAAATGCACCCGCAAGAACCATGCCCTTCCATATCCCGGCCTTGTTAAAGCTCTTCTCATTGAAAATGATGCTTATTCTCCTGGTGAAGAAGTAACTTTGGGACTGCCATGGGATCAGAAGTATGGCGTCCTGGAAATCAAGCATAGCAAAGAACTCCCCTCCATCAGAAATCAACTTGAAAAAGAGAGAAAAGAGGCGGAGAAGAAAAAGAAAGAAGAAGAGGCCGCCAGGAAAGCAGAGGAAAAACGTCTAAGGCAGGAAGCTGCTAAGAAAGCTGCTGAGGACGAGCGTGCTAGACAAGAGGTTGCCAAGAAAGGGAAGACTGTTGTCTCTGATCCTCCCTTGGTTGCTGAGACTGAGGAAGATCGTGTTGCTCGCTATGCAGAAGTTGATCAGTTATCGTCCTTTATTCATGCAGAGCCGATGGACTTCAACTTTTCTCCTTCTCATCTTCCTCCTCATCAACAGCCGTCGTACTTTCAGTGCTCTCCTGCTCCCTCCAACACTGAAGCTTATTCTGAGAAGCAACTGTACGCCCTCATTCTTAACAACCAAAATGTTCTTGCGCAACAAGGGAACGCCATCATTCAGCAGAACAATGCGGCCTTGCAACAGAACTATCATTACTTTCAGGCTGTTAAGACTCAGAACGACTTGATTAAGCTGCTAGTCTAGTCAATTCACAGGGATAGTACAGAGGGTGATACGCAAGAGGAAGAGGAACCTGCTGCGACGGACGCTAATGTCAATGATCAAAGCCGTCCTGCTGGATCACCTACCGCCTAACCCTTTATTCCCTTATCTTTTTACCTGTGCTTCTTTTCATTTAAAAACATTTGTCTGAATGTCTGTAATGACTATCTCTTCTTTCAAATGGCAATTCTCATCTTTGTGTGCATTTGTGTGTTTAAGCGTTTACTTGTCTATAGTTGTGATTTTGCGCTATCGTCCTTATGCTAACTTGTTATCCTTTTCGATGATGCCAAAAGGGGGAAGTGTAGTTTTGTAGAGATGCGCTTTTATTAGTTATCTAGAATATGCAAGTGTTAAGGGGGAATTTTAGTGAAAGGAACTAAGGACGTAAATGCCTCTGAATAAAATCTAAGGACGCTAGTTAAGAAAGAAATCTTTGAATAGAAAAGCCGTCCTTTCCTTAACATCCAAAAGAGAGATTAGATCAAGAGCTGAAAACTTGTGCTTATAGACTTTCACTAAGTGATGAAAGGATGCTTTTTAAGTTTTCAAGCATGCTAGAGTTTAAGTTCAAAACGTTTATTGCCTAGAGTTTGTCATCATCAAAAAGGGGGAAATTGTTGGGACAATGTTAAGGACGCCTTCAGTAATTAACATTGTGCCTGGCGTCCCTTAGTTTTGATATGACAAACTCGCCTTGATCTAATAAGTTGTCCAAGTGTTTCAGGGACGCACGTTGAAAAGGACAACAAGTTGATAAACATGTAGTCGTCCTTAAGGAGTAAGGACGCTACGTCTCTCAGTGAACGGCTTGGCAAAATCATACACAAGGACACCGTCCTTAACCTTTACACTGGAGTCCTTCAAAGCTGGCCGACAAAGTGACATCACCAGACAAGCTTTGATCATGATCTCCACGTGGAAGAAGATCCCGCATCCAAGTCTAACGGAATTGCCAGTAAGCTTCCTTGATCATCACAGAGACACGTGGAAGCTGATTACTGTTGCAACGTCCCCAAAGGGCATGATCGTCAGAGAAAGTCGCCCTTTCCCAATGTCACTATAAATACTCGTCCAGAGCATTTATTGTGATGTGACGCTTTAGAGAATATTCAGGGAATTTGTCAGTCGCTCAAGAACACAAAGAACAAGCTCAAGAACAAGTGAGAACTAGGTGTTAGATCGAGCGAGAAGCGTACCACAAAACCACAAAGTGTTTGTAACAGAAAAGAACAAAAATAGTGAGAGAGTCCTTACGACGAACTGTAAGGAAAAGGTGATAGCGTCCTTTAGAGAGATTAAGTTAGGTTACTCTACAGGCTTAAAGGAGTTGTTACTAGTGGACTTAGGGACGCCCTTCTAAGTGCCAGAGAAGTGTAACTACTCGCCAGTGTATTGTAAGGAAACTTAATAAGAAAGGAAAGAAGCTATTACAAAATCCTCCAAGGAGGTAGAGGTTTACACTCAAGGACTAGTTGGTACTTGAGTGGTTCCTCTATAAATCAAAAGCGTTCCTTACTTATTGTCTTTACTTGTTTAGTCTTTTGATTTCCGCTGCGAGCTAAGGAAGTCCTTAAGCTTTATTAAGGACATCCTGGTAAAGGACGACCTTAACCCTGTTAAGGACGTCCTTGTATTTTTGACTAACGATCCAACACCCATTATCCCATGCAGAGGCGAACGCTCCAATGAGAGCTTTTGTCTTCATTTCCTTTGCAGACATTCCTGTTGTGCACTTCTTAGCAAAGTGCCCTTTCGTGTTACACTTGTAGCATGTGAGTTCCTTCATTTCTGCCTCAGTGTACTTGTGGCTTTCCTTCTTGGGCATCTTGTGTTTATTGACGTGTTTGTTCCTTTTGCCAAAAACACGGAGAACTTTGTTAAAGAGAGCAACTTCTTCTTCTGCATCCAGTTGTTCTTTAGACTTGCTTTCTCTTTCCTTTAAGGCTTGAACGCGCATCTTCTCGCGGTTCTCAGCTTTGTTGGCTTCCACCATTACAGCGATTTCCTGTTGACGCCGAAGGTACTCAGCGTACTCTGGTGTTGTGGACGCCAAAGCAAGATCAGTTTGAGGATTCTGTCCAAGCTGAGCCATATCAAAAATTCTTCTTTCTTCGTACTGCCTGAGCTTCCCATAGATTTCTTCCATATCTAGAGTTTTGTTGGCTGTATTTTCTTTGAACGTTGTCCTGTCAAAGTTCCAGACTCCGGTCAAACCATCAATGACCACTTGAACTCTATTCCTCATGGAGATTTCTGTTTCTGGGATGCCCAAGTTCCTCATCTTGGTGACAAGGGCCTCAAAACGATATGAGTAGTCGTTCACTGTCTCATTTGGCAGCATGCTAAAAGCATAGAACTCCTTCTTGATTTTCAGCTGGACGTCCTCTTTCATTTCAACTGTTCCTACATGAAACTTCTCCAGGGCGTCCCACTGTTGTTTAGCCGTTGGCAAGTTGCCAACTCGAGTGGCGTCCCTTTCACATAGGGATGCTTGAAGGAAACACATGGCTTTTGCGTTGATTTGCATCAATTTGAACTCGTCAGGACCCCACTCGTCCTCCTTATCAGCTTTGTCAGCGGGCACCTTGAGATCTCCTGTCATAATGACCTTCCAGCATTGATAATTTTGACCTCTGTAGAAATTCGCGAACCTTGTCTTCCAGCGATTGAAGTTGCCGTCCGTCAGGCGCGGAGGCTTCACAAAAGAGATTCCAATCGGTTCCATGTCCATCTTTACCTGCAACTCAGTAAGAATCTAGAGCACCTGCTCTGATACCAATTCTTGGATCGTTAGTCAAAAATACAAGGGCGTCCTTAACAGGGTTAAGGTCGTCCTTTACCAAGATGTCCTTAATAAAGCTTAAGGACTTCCTTAGTTCGCAGCGGAAATCAAAAGACTAAACAAGTAAAGACAATAAGTAAGGAACGCTTTTGATTTATAGAGGAACCACTCAAGTACCAACTAGTCCTTGAGTGTAAACCTCTACCTCCTTGGAGGATTTTGTAATAGCTTCTTTCCTTTCTTATTAAGTTTCCTTACAATACACTGGCGAGTAGTTACACTTCTCTAGCACTTAGAAGGGCGTCCCTAAGTCCACTAGTAACAACTCCTTTAAGCCTGTAGAGTAACCTAACTTAATCTCTCTAAGGACGCTATCACCTTTTCCTTACTGTTCGTCGTAAGGACTCTCTCACTATTTTTGTTCTTTTCTGTTACAAACACTTTGTGGTTTTGTGGTACGCTTCTCGCTCGATCTAACACCTAGTTCTCACTTGTTCTTGAGCTTGTTCTTCGTGTTCTTGAGCGACTGACAAATTCCTTGAATATTCTCTGAAGCGTCACATCACAATAAATGCTCTGGAAGAGTATTTATAGTGACATTGGGAAAGGGCGACTTTCTCTGACGATCATGCCCTTTGGGGACGTTGCAACAGTAATCGGCTTCCACGTGTCTCTGTGATGATCAAGGAAGCTTACTGGCAATTCCGTTAGACTTGGATGAGGGATGTTCTTCCACGTGGAGATCATGATCAAAGCTTGTCTGGTGATGTCACTTTGTCGGCCAGCTTTGAAGGACTCCAGTGTAAAGGTTAAGGACGGTGTCCTTGTGTATTATTTTGCCAAGCCGTTCACTGAGAGATGCAGCGTCCTTACTCCTTAAGGACGACTGCATATTTATCAACTTGTTGTCCTTTTCAACGTGCGTCCCTGAAACACTTGGACAACTTATTAGATCAAGGCGAGTTTGTCATATCAAAACTAAGGGACGCTAGGCACAATGTTAATTACTGAAGGCGTCCTTAACATTGTCCCAACAATTCATGAGCTTGATTGTTGGTTAAGGCTTGTTTATTATGATATATCTTCTAGCTTGACCATTGTGGTGTGATCCTTTGTTCATACATGTTGGATTTTGTGGATTAAGTGTCTAGAAGACAAGTATGGGGTCATTTTCTTGTGTGATAAGTTGTTAGTTGTGGAAGTATGTGATCTTGTTGAGGTTGTATAGATCTTATCTTGTAGTTCTTCGCTTTGATTGTGTGTAGGTACCATGACAACCCGAGCATCTTCTTCACGTATGGAGAGGCCATCAAAGAAGTCCAAGAAGTCAAAGAAAGTACAACGAATGGATGATGTGCAATTTGAGGATGATGAGGTGGCTCAAAGCTATGAGCGATACATGGGTCTAGCCCACCACACTCGGTGGCTAAATTGGGAAGCTATTAGAAAGATGAGTATGGAAATGGCTCTTACCCGATGCTACTCTCATATTGGGCTAGAGGTGATGCTAAGGTGGAACAACACTCACTATCCCGCCTTAACGTCATAGTTTATGGCAACCTTCAAGTGCACATATGAAGGAGTTGAGAGTGAGGGCATGATCTCCTTCCAATTGGGCAATGAGTTGCAAGAGCTCTCTCTCCGGAACTTGGCACATCACCTTGGATTTCCTTTTCCGAGAGACAAAGCTTTTGTGGACAACGAGAAGGTGAACTACCTTTGGAGGTACGTAGCGGGAAGGTGCGAGATGAGGAAAGGAGCCTCAACCAATGAGATAGCAAGTCCCCTTTTCCGAGTCATGATCCGAGCTTTGGGATGTGCCATCTTTGCTAGGCACGAGTTAAGGAAGCCGATGAAGGAAGAAGCCATGTTGCTCTATGAGATGTTGTTTCAAAATGAGAAGCCGATGAACCTCACATGGGAATGGGTGAAAATGGTGAGGGATTTCCAAAGTTCCTCATGGATTTACTTTGGAGGGATGATAGCCCGCTTGGCTCATCCTCTTGAGGTGGATCTTTCAAAGTATACGCCGGCACCAAATGGAGTAGAGTTCATGGATCTCAAGTATTTCAAGAAAGCCAACATCATCAAGGATAGGCAAGTCACCGGTGCCACCACTTATCTAGCACCTCATTCCAACTTTGACAAGGTGCATGTTCCTTTGGGGCCACGTCTCTTTGACCTCTCGAGCTACTATAATTGGTTTCAAGTGTGGGTTGGCAAAGAGAATCCTTTTGGAGAGCCGGAGGGGACGATTGAGTGTAGGTGACGTGCCCAACACATTCGTTTCACTACCCCTCAAGCTTCTCTGGATACCGAAGATGAAGAGCCCAACCAATTTGAGTTTGCAAGGAGGGAGGCCATGGATGTGGACACGCCTCCGGAAGAAGATGAAGGTTTCCAAAGTTTGCTAGCCAACCTCCAAGCAAGAGAGCAAGCTCCAACGCTTTTGGACCGAGATGCGAGCCACCTCGGGCCCGACGTCCATCAACGTCGGTCCGACGCATATTTGCCCGAGCCAGTCCCTAGTCACTTTGAGAGGGGCGAGGGAAGTGGAGCAAGGCAAGAGCAACCAAGCTATGGAGGGTACGAGGGTTATGCCCAATGGTATGGGCCCGGAATGGTCTTCCCCGAACCTCAACAATCGGTGGACATGAACTTCCTAGCCAACCAATTGGCTCACCTTCAACTCCAACAATCAAGCATGCTACAAGAAGCACACTAACTCAACGTACAACAACAACACTTGAACTTTCAACAACAACAACTCTCCCACCAACAAGAAGACTTCCAAGCTCAATTTGAAGAGGTGAACTGCAACATTGCTTACACTAGGCGTGATGTGGATGATTTGAGAGCGGTCGAGGATCAAAGATGGAGCGTTCAAGAGAGCTTCAATGAATGGATGGTCGGGAACTACTCTTCCCGTGAGGACCCATGGACACGCCCCACACCTCAACTTCACCGCCAAGTCAAGATCCTTTTCATGCCCATGTGTATGAGAGAGAGAGGCACGCACGGCTCCAAAGAGGACGCCGCCGAGGACACCCTCCAAACTAAGCCTCAACATGTCAATCAAGAATAAGAAATTGTGAGTTCTCTTGACTCTTGTCTCTTTTACATTTGAGTTTTGATTTCTTTGTTTTGATGAGGACATCAAAATTCTAAGTATGGGGTGGGGTTAGTAGCTCATAGTTTCATGTGTAGGTTTCTTGTGTTTGTTCTTGTCTTGTTAAGGGATGTTTTCTTTTGGATTAGTGGCATGTATGTCTCATGAATGATGATTGAAGTTGATGGTTTGCATGGATGAATTTGTTTTGTTTTTGAGAAAACTTTTGCAAAAATCCATAAAAATTCGAAAAATGATGTGAAAATGACAAAAAGATTTTGTTTTGGACTAGGAATTCCCATCTTAGATGTCCATATGAAGGCTAATGATGATGTGAGCATGTAAAATCCTTTGCATATTTTTGGATAGTTTAGCCTCTAAATGGATGTTGTTTTTGATGTGATGTGATATTTTGCATGTTTTTATTGAGCACATGAGTTCTTGGATAAGATTTGATGTAACTAAGCTAGAGTGAACCTTGTGAGATGATTTTTGGCCATTTTAGGGATGCTTGTTCATATTGCATATCCCTCATTTTCTTGTGTGATTAGCTCATGCATGCTTAGTAAAACTTGCTATTGAGGTGTTTATCTATTTTCCAAGACCAATATGAGCATTGTTCTATGCATTGTCACATTGATTTGAACTTTGTTTCATTTAGTCACAAAATATTCCATATCCTACCTTGAAGATAAACCGTTGTTTGTAGCCCCGTTCTAGCCATAGACCTTCGTTTGAAACTCCTCAAAAATATGATTCCTAGCCTATATGATTGGACTTTAGTGAGAGGTTTGGAATAATATTTGGAGAGTTGAGATTCTCTTTGGTTAAGGGCAAAAGAATGGAGTTAAAACTAAGTGGGTAGTGCATCTTTGTTGTGAAAAGAAAGAAAGAAAAGTTGGAAAAAGTAGTGGATTGAAAGCAAAGTGCTTAAGTGTAAGAAAAAGGGTACCGACCGAGTTAAAGTGCATATCGGGCCCGATGTATAGTGCAAGTCGATCCTAGTGAAAAAGTGTGAAAAATCCAACAAAAAGTGCAGTGCAAAGATGAAGTGGAATGTTAAGTGAAGTTGTGGGTTGAGGAGAAAAAAATCAAATTCTTTTGGATAAGAGTGAAAGTTGAAAGTGGAATAATTTGGTGAGTTTAGTGAGAGACTAGAAAGTTCAATCCCCATTGTAAGCACCACAAGAACAAAGTGATTCCCACCTTGAGAAATACCGAAAGCCCCATTACAACCCGGCCGAATGGAACCTCTTTGAGGACCTCCATTGAGCCAAGTTCATGTTCTTTGTGTGCATTGTAATAGGCATCTCTAGGTGGAGGAATTGGTGATATTAGCTTCAACAGTAAAACCTTTACTTGCATGATTGTTGAGTATGAGTGTTCATTGCTAAACCTAAACACATGATGAGTGGTACACATTTTCATGTCCCTAAAGTGAGGTTTGGTTGCATTTGACTTCATTCGTTGAACACTTGATCATGTGTGATGATGTAATCTTGCTAGCATATCTATCATTTGTGCTTACTTGTTTTTTTTTTCATAAGAGGCTTTACTTGAAGATTATGCTTCGGTCTTGCTTATGTTGTTATTGCTTGAGGACAAGCAAGTTTAAGTATGGGGTATTCTGATGTCTCTCATTTTGGTGGTGTTTTAGTGGTTAATTTCTCTTGTAAATAGGTGTCTTTTGTTCCTTTCTTTGTTAGTTTTGTCTTTTTTTAGCTTAGTTCCCGCATTTCTATGTGATTCGGAGACTATGCGAATTTGTTGTGTTTTGTAGGTTAATTGGCACGTTTTGAGGACCTTTGGAAGGAGTTTCTAAGGAGGGGCAAAGCTTGAGAGCAAAGGAGCGGAAGAGCCAAGAAAGGAACGAAGAGGAACTCAAGGAAAGCCAAGAAGAGAAGAGGATCGAGGCCCCGGAACGATGTACCACAAAGTCGGGCCCGAGTTAGCACGTTAGAGGCTCGGACCGAGGTTGGTGAAGTCGGGCCCGAGGTCCATGCGTGACGGTCCAAGTCGGCTTAGGTGAGGATTGGGCTCCAAGGCACATTATTGTGATCTTTCACTTTTGCCCTTCTTCTAATTTTGGAATTCCTTGGTCCCTAATCAAGATGGAGGATAATTAGAGAGAGAAGACAACTTGGAAAAGGGGGATCCACATCTAATCACTCTCAAAGGCTCAAGGAAGACTTGGAGAGCAAGGAGGAGGAAGAAAGAGGAGAAGAAGAGAGGAAATCGGTGGAGCTTAGGGAAGACTAGTGAGTTTTGAACTTGATTTGCTTGTGTTTAGTGGATTTGAGATTTGGATATTGTGAACCCCTTTAATTTGAATGCAATTTAGCTTTGATTTGAGTTTGATGATTGAGAATTGCTTGCTTTGTTTGTTGATTGCTTTTTACTCTTACTTCATAGAGTAGATTCCATAGTCTTGAGCTATGGGGGAAACCCCTAGCTAGCATTGGGTGTGAACCCCCAATTCCATAGCCTTGAGTGCTTGATCTATGAATCCTCTCTACATTGAGCTTCAATTCTCTTGTGAGAACAAGGGATCAAGGGCTTGTGGTTGGTAAGAGTAAGCGAAAGCGATCTCGAACCCATCACTTGACCTTGCATCGAAGGGTTGACGTCTCTCATTTTGGTGGTGTTTTAGTAGTTAAATTCCCTTGTAAATATGTGTTTTTCATTCCCTTCTTTGTTAGTTTCGTTCCTTTTTAGCTTAGTTCCCGGTTTTCTTTAAGATTCGGAAACTATGCGAATTAGTTATGATTTGTAGGTAAAATGGCGCAATTGAGGACATTTTGGAGGAGCATCTAAGTAGGAGCTAAGCAAGGGAGTTAAGGAACGGAAGAGCCATGCAAAGATCAACGAGGAACCAAAGGAAGACCAAGAAGAGACAAGGATCGAGGCCCAGGACCGAGTACCACCACATCGGGCCCGAGTTCGAGCAACCAGAGGCCAGGACCGACGTTCCCAACGTCGGGCCCGAGGTCCCCAGCGTGTCGGTCCGAGTCGGAAATTGTGAAGATTAGGCTCCAAGGGACAAATGTGGTGATCTTCCAATTTTGCCCTTCTTCTAATTTGGAATTCCTTGGTCCCCAATCAAGAGAAAAGCATAATTAGAGGGAGATTAGAGATCATCCAACAACAATCCCACACCAAATCACTCTCAAAGGCTCAAGGAAGGCTTGGAGAGCAAGGAGAAGAAAGGAGGAGCAGAAGAGGAGGAAATCGGTGGAGCTAGAGAGAGCTTTAGTGAGTTTGTACTTTATTTGCTTTGGATTTAGTAGAATTAAGACTTGGATCTTGTGAACCCCTTTGAATTTGAATGCAATTTGAGTTTGAATTGAGATTTGCTTGCTTTTCCATTTGATTGCTTTTTACTCTTACTTGATGGAGTAGATTCCATAGTCTTGGGCTATGGGGGAAACCCCTAGCTAGGATTTGGTAGGAAACCCCAATTCCATAGCCTTTGAGTGCTTGATCTATAAATCCTCTCTACACTAAGCTTCAATTCTCTTGTGGAAACAAGGGATATAGGGCTTGTGATTGGTAAGAGTAAGCGAAAGTGACCTCTAACCCATCACTAAACCTAACATCGAAGGAGAGTGAAAACTCCCTTGGGTCGAAGTGTAGAAGTGGAGGGATCGAAGGCTAGCAACCTCGATCTAACAAGGATCAACACTTATTGGTTGAATTGGGGTGGAATTACCCAAGTCTAGTTAGGGAAGGAAACCAAAAACCCAAGACTGATCTACTATTTGAGCAAGACCGAGTTCCCCAGTACATCGGGCCCGACGTAGTGTAAGTCGGTCCCGGCTAAATTGACCTCGATCCACCCTCGGACCGAAGTGACTTGTGTCGGTCCAAGGTGATTTCTCTTGTTTTTCCTCGTGTTGCCTTTCTTTTATCTCTTTTTAGTCTTTCGGGTACTCTCAACGCACGAACTCCCGTGTGTTCGACACCCTACCTCTTTACTACAATTGAGGTTCGGTTTATAAATTTAAATTTTGACCACCAAACCCGGACCGATCAGAATTTTGGTGCCGTTGCCGGGGAGTTCCACTTGTTTGAGGTACCCATCTTTTGTTGAGTCTTTGCTTTGGTAGTGATTTGGGTGAGGGACTAGCCCGAACCCCTTGTTTGTTTTGATTCGGTTTTGTTTGTGTCTTTGGTTGAAGGTGTATGCGAGCTCGTTCCGTCCGAGGAACACTTGAGCTTGATTTTGTGTGTGACCCGGAGAGTATTCTAAAACAAGCCCGAAAGAAGAAGAGGATGGCGGACCAAGCCCGTGATGAGGAGGTTGAAAGGATGAGAGCCGACATGGCTCGAATACAAATTGAAATGGCGAACCGAGATGCCGAGGCCCGGAGAGAGCGGGAACAAAGGATGAGATTAGAGGCTCAAATCAACACTCAAACCCGGAATGCTAGACAATACATGCATCCGGAGTTGAAAGTGCCGGAACCGGCCATCGTCTTGCCGGAGGTGTCAAACAATTTTGAGATCAAAACTCAATTTTTCTCACTCATCAAGAGAGAGCAATTCCAAGGGAGACCGAATGAGTGCCCGATCGAGCATGTGAAGCAATTCAAGGACCTATGTGAGACCATCTCGACGGATGATGAGACACTTGAGTACGTGCTACTCAAAGCCTTCAAGTTGTCGTTGGGAGGCAAGGCGTTGCATTGGTTGGAGAGCCAAGCACCTCGTTCCATCACATCATGGAGGGCTCTCAATGAAGCGTTCTTGATGAATTTCTTCCCGCCCACCAAGACGACGGAGCTTAGAAGGAAGATAGCGAGCTTTCAACAAGGAGCCCACGAGCCACTCTTCGAGGCTTGGGATCGATTCAAGGAGATGTTGAGGGCATATCCAACGCATGGGCAACAACCTTATGTCCTTTAAGACATTTTCTTCCAAGGAATCAACCCCGCCACCAAGGATAAATTGAACCTTCATACCGATTGTGGGTTCATTGTCTTGCCTCCGGAGCAAGCGTGGGAGTTGCTAGACAAGCTCTCCAATTATCAGCCCATGTATGGAGTCAATCAAGTGAACAAGGAAGTGAGAATCCATGGAGACGGTCCGAAGAGGCTCTATGATCCAAAAAGTGAAGAGGTGGATAAAGATGTGAAGATCCAATTCTTGGAGGATGAGTTGAACAAGATGAGGAGGAAGATGGGTCATCTTCAACAAAACACAAGAGCTTGTGAAGAGTGTGGCTCTTTGAAGCATGGAGCCCAAGATTGCCCAAATGAGCGCCAAGTCCGATTGGCTGAGCAAATTGAGGAGGCTCATTATGTTCAAAGGAATTTCGGAGGGAGAGCCAATTTCAACAATGGAGGAAGGTGGAACCAAGGCCAAGCTAGTGGCTACAACAACAACTTCAACCAAAACGAGCCAAGGGCCGAACCACCACCATACCGACCTCCGGAATTCTATGAGCAAGCACCACCATGGGCTCAAGATTTGAAGAATCAAGTCACCAACATTGAGAGAAAATTTGACGATCAATTCAAGGAGTTTGGTGTATGGAGAAGGCAAGTGGACAACCAAATTGTTCATATGGCGAATCAACTTCCAAGAGAAGAAGGGAGACTCCCGGGCCGACCCGAGGAGAATCCCCGTGCTCAACAACAACAAAATGAAGTTCGAGCCATAGGATTAAGGAGTGGACGGAGTTTGCCCGAGCCACAAGTTCCAAGGACAAGAGAAGAAGGTCGGACCGAGGTTCCCAGCACCTCGGGCCCGACGTACCCAGACGTCGATCCAGTAGACGGAGGAGGTCCCCTGAGTTGGACCGAGGTTGAGCATAACTCGGGCCCGACATGCCCTGTAGTCGGCCCGATGTGCCCAGAAAATCTCTGCCCCAGGACCGAGGTTCCCGAAGTCGGTCCCGAAGCCACTCCAACGTCGGTCCAAGCTGAAGATGTAAAGAGAAGTCAAGATCGATCCAAGGAGGTGAATCCAAGCAAGAAACAAGGAGGCACAACTCTTCCATATCCTTTGAAGAAGCCCAAGGATATTGTTGAGGGCAAGTTCAAGCGGTTCTTGAAGCTTTTGCAAGGCTTGAACATCACCATTCCGTTCACCGATGCTCTAAGTGAGATGCCATCCTATGCAAAGTTCTTGAAGGAAATCTTGAGCAAGAAGAGGTCAATTGTAGAGATGCAAGATTAGGTGAAGATCTTAGAGCTACCTCAAAAGCTAGGTGATCCCGGAAGATTTGCCATCACCGTGGGGATTGGATCCCAAAACTTCAAGGCTCTTTGTGATTTAGGAGCAAGCATATCGGTTATGCCCATGAGCATATGGAGAAGAGCTAACCTCGGAGATATGGAACCGGTTGATATGAGTCTTACTATGGCCGATGGTTCATCAACAAAAGCCACCGGAATTCTAGATGACGTCCCAGTTAGAGTTGGAAGATATTTTGTACCCGATGATTTTGTGATCCTCGACATGAAAGAAGATCCTATGGTGCCCATTATTCTCGGAAGGCCGTTTCTAGCCACGGCGGGTGCCAAATTCGATGTGAGAAATGGGAAGGTCACTTTCGAGATTGGCGAGGAAAAGGTGGAGTTCCATTTCAACAAGGCTCTTAACGAACCGGATGCTTTGGCAATCTTGAAGTTGGAGGAAAATGCCAAGCGCAAGAGAGAGGAGTTGGAACCCACAAGAGAGGAAGAAGCACCATTGAGAGATCATGACATGGTCCATATTCAAGTCCATAAAGAGCCAAGAGATGGAGATAGCCCACCAAGCCATGAAGAGTATCCTTCTTTGTATCCTTTTGATGTGGGCGATTCTTACATTTGTTTAAGTGATTTGAAAGAAGATCTAGAGGATGATTACCTTTGCTTGAGTGATTTGCAAGAAGACTTGAGTTATAATGTCATCGAGTCCCCTAGAAATTCTTTAGATTTTTGTGGTGTAGGTAATGAAGAGCAAGTTGAGAAGATGCAAGAGATACCAACCTACATTTTGGAGGAGAAGAATGATGGAGAATTTGGAGGCCACACTTTCATCAAACACAAATGGTGGTACTTTGGTTATGAGGAGAATGGAGATGCATATGACAAGGAGGATCAATTCACTGTTTTTCACCCTCCTTGAAGGGTAGAGGTTAGAAGTCAAGCTAGTAACTTAAAAGAAGCGCTTCTTGGGAGGCAACACGGGTTTAGTAGGTTCATTTTCGTAGTTTCTAGTTTGTTTTTCTTTGCCTTAGCTTAGATTCTTTGTAATCTCTCTTTAGCATGTGTTTTGTGGAATTGTGTGTTATGTGAGCTTCATGATCATGAGTGGTATTTGTGGAAAGGATGCAATGACTTGGGGGTAGACAATTGCCAAGACGAGGGATTTTTAGGAAACCAAAACGGGTAGGACCGAGGTACCCAGTACCTCGGGCCCGAGGTCCCTAACATCGGTCCAGCATTGCCGGTCCATTTTGGACTTGACTTTGGACGAAATTCCTATTATACCCTTCTAACCTAACTTTGTCTTCTACCCCATTTAAGCCTTCTTCCACATACCCACCACCCATCACCCTCATAACTACCTTCCCAAAATACCAAGTCCACTCTCAAAACCCCCAAATCGATCCATCACTCCACCATACTCGAACCTCAAGCAAATCTCACCACAAATCTCGATCCATACCCCTAGCACCCTCAAGCATTGATCCAAAGGCCAAAAATCCCAACAAAATCCCATAGATCTTCATCCTTCTTCTAGATCTAGAAGAGAAATTTGAGTTTTAAGAAGTTGATTGCTAGAAGTCTTTGTTTCTTCATATTTGGTATGTGAATCTAAATCTCTACTTGATTCTTTGTGAATTTCATGCTTTCATTGCTAGATTTGAGATATGCCATGATTGAGTGAGCTTAAGTACTTCAAGAAGGCCAACATTATCAAAGAGAAGCAAGTGACCGGTGCCACCACACACCTAGCCCCACACTCCAACTTCGACAATGTGCACATTCCTTTGGGGCCACGTCTCTTCAACCTCACAAGTTATTACAATTGGTACCAAGTGTGGGTGGGCAAGGAGAATCCATATGGAGAGCCGGAGGGGACACTTGAGTGTAGGAGACAAGCACAACACATACGTTTCACTACTCCTCAAGCTTCCCCGGACACCGAAGAAGAGGAGCCCAACCAATATGAGTTCGTGAGAAGAGATGACATGGACGTGGACTTGCCTAGAGATGGAGAAGAAGAAGAAGATGGTGGTTACCACAATTTGCTCACCGACCACGCCCCAACACTATTGGACCGAGGTGCATCCCAAGTCGGGCCCGATGTTCATCAACGTCGGTCCGACGTCTTTTTGCCCGATCCGGTCCCAAGCCGATTTGAGAGGGGTGAGGGAAGTGGAGCACAACAAGCACCACCGAGCTATGGAGGATATGAAGGGTATGCCCAATGGTACGGGCCCGGGATGGTGTTCCCCGAGCCTCAACAATCGGTGGACATGAACTTCTTGACCAACTAATTGTCGCACCTTCAACTACAACAATCTAGCATGCTTCAAGAGGCACATCAAATCAACCTACAACAACAACACCTCAACTTCCAACAACAACAACTTTTCCACCACCAAGAGGACTTCCAAGCCCAATTTTGATGTGGTGAACCGCAACATAGCCTACACGAGACGTGATGTGGATGACTTAAGAGCGGCTGAAGACCAAAGATGGAGCGTCCAAGTGAGTTTCAATGAGTGGATGACCGGGAACTTCTCTTCCCGTGAAGATCAATGGATGCGTCCCGCCCCACAAATTCAACCGCCAAGTCAAGACCCTTTCCACGACCAAGTGTATGAGCGAGAGCGGCACGCACGGCTCCAAAGGAGACAACGCCGTGGTCACCCCCCGAACTAAGCCTCAACAAGCCATTCAAGAATAAGGAAATTGTGAGCTTTCTCTACTCTTCTCTTTACTTTTAAGTTTTGATTTCTTTTGATGAGGACATCAAAATTTTAAGTATGGGGTGGGTTAGTAGCTCATAGTTCCATGTGTAGTTTCATGTGTTTGTTTTTGTCTTATTTATGGGATGTTTCATTTTGAATTAGTGGCATGATATGTGATGCATGAATGATGATTGAATTTTATGGTATGAATGGATGAGTTTGTTTATGTTTGAGAAAATTTTTGCAAAAATCCATAAAAATTTGAAAAATTGTGTTGAAAATGTCAAAAAGATTTTGTTTTTGGACTAGGAATTCTCATCTTAGATGTCCATATGAAGGTTAATGATGATGTGAGCATGTAAATTCCTTTGCATATTTTTGGATAGTTTAGCCTCTAAATGGATGCTGTCTTTGATGTGATGTGATATCTTGCATGTTTTTATTGAGCACATGAGTTCTAGGATGAGTTTTGATGCAACTAAGCTTGAGTGACCCTTGTGAGATGATATTTTTGGCCATTTTAGGGATACTTGTTCATGATTGCATATCCCTCATTTTCTTGTGTGATTAGCTCATGCATGCTTAGTAAAACTTGCTATTGCGGTGTTTATCTATTTTCCAAGACCAATATGAGAATTGTTCTATGCTTTGTCACATAGATTTGAACTTTATTTTATTTAGTCACAAAATGTTCCATATTCTACCTTGAAGATAAACCGTTGTTTGTAGCCCCGTTCTAACCTAGACCTTTGTTTGAAACTCCTCAAAAATATGATTCCTAGCCTATATGACTTGACCCTTATGGGATTGGACTTTAGTGAGTGGTTTTGGAATGTGTTTGGAGAGTTGAGATTCTCTTGGGTGAAGGGCAAGAAATGGAGTTATAAATCAAGTGGGTAGTGCATCTTTGTTGTGAAAGAAAGAAAGAAATGTTGGAAAAATATAGTGGATTGAAAGCAAAGTGCTCAAGTGTAAAGAAATGGGCACCGACCGAGTTAAAGTGCACATCGGGCCCGAATTAGTGCAAGTCGATCCTAGTGGAAAAGTGTGAAAAATCCAACAAAAAGTGTAGTGCAAAGATGAAGTGGAATGTTTAGTGAAATGTGGGTTGAAAAAGAAAGAAGAGAAGAAAATCAAAGTCTATTGGGAGTGTGAAGTTGAAAGTGGAAGAATTTGGTGAAGTTGGTGAGAGACTAGAAAGTTCAATCCCCATTGTAAGCACCACAAGACCAAAATGATTCCCACCTTGAGAAACACCAAAAGCCCCATTACAACCCGGCCGAATGGAACCTCTTTGAGGACCTCCATTGAGTCAAGTTCATATTCTTTGTGTGCAATCCCCATTGTAAGCACCACAAGACCAAAATGATTCCCACCTTGAGAAACACCAAAAGCCCCATTACAACCCGGCCGAATGGAACCTCTTTGAGGACCTCCATTGAGTCAAGTTCATATTCTTTGTGTGCATTGTAATAGGCATCTCTAGGTGGAGGAATTGGTGATATTAGCTTCAATAGTAAAGTTTTTACTTGCATGATTTTTGAGTATGAGTGTTCGTTTTCAAGCCTAAACACATGATGAGTGATACACATTTTCATGTCCCTAAAGTGAGGCTTAGTTGCATTGACTTTATTCCTTGAACACTTAATCATGTGTGATGACGTAATCTTGCTAGCATATCTACCACTTGTGCTTACTTGTGTTTTTCATATGAGGCTTCACTTGAAGATTGTGCTTCGGTCTTGCTTACATTGTTATTGCTTGAGGACAAGCAACTTTAAGTATGGGGTATTCTGACGTCTCTCATTTTGGTGGTGTTTTAGTAGTTAAATTCCCTTGTAAATATGTGTTTTTCATTCCCTTCTTTGTTAGTTTCATTCCTTTTTAGCTTAGTTCCCGGTTTTCTTTAAGATTCGGAAACTATGCGAATTTGTTATGATTTGTAGGTAAAATGGCGCAATTGAGGACATTTTGGAGGAGCATCTAAGTAGGAGCTAAGCAAGGGAGTTAAGGAACGCAAGAGCCATGCAAAGATCAACGAGGAACCAAAGGAAGACCAAGAAGAGACAAGGATCGAGGCCCAGGACCGAGTACCACCACATCGGGCCCGAGTTCGAGCAACCAGAGGCCAAGACCGACGTTCCCAACGTCGGGCCCGAGGTCCCCAGCGTGTCGGTCCGAGTCGGCAATTGTGAAGATTAGGCTCCAAGGCACAAATGTGGTGATCTTCCAATTTTGCCCTTCTTCTAATTTGGAATTCCTTGGTCCCCAATCAAGAGAAAAGCATAATTAGAGGGAGATTAGAGATCATCCAACAACAATCCCACACCAAATCACTCTCAAAGGCTCAAGGAAGGCTTGGAGAGCAAGGAGAAGAAAGGAGGAGGAGAAGAGGAGCAAATCGGTGGAGCTAGAGAGAGCTTTAGTGAGTTTGTACTTGATTTGCTTTGGATTTAGTAGAATTAAGACTTGGATCTTGTGAACCCCTTTGAATTTGAATGCAATTTGAGTTTGAATTGAGATTGATGATTGAGATTTGCTTGCTTTTCCATTTGATTGCTTTTTACTCTTACTTGATGGAGTAGATTCCATAGTCTTGGGCTATGGGGGAAACCCCTAGCTAGGATTTGGTAGGAAACCCCAATTCCATAGCCTTTGAGTGCTTGATCTATAAATCCTCTCTACACTAAGCTTCAATTCTCTTGTGGAAACAAGGGATATAGGGCTTGTGATTGGTAAGAGTAAGCGAAAGTGACCTCTAACCCATCACTAAACCTAACATCGAAGGAGAGTGAAAACTCCCTTGGGTCGAAGTGTAGAAGTGGAGGGATCGAAGGCTAGCAACCTCGATCTAACAAGGATCAACACTTATTGGTTGAATTGGGGTGGAATTACCCAAGTCTAGTTAGGGAAGGAACCCAAAAACCCAAGACTGATCTACTATTTGAGCAAGACCGAGTTCCCCAGTACATCGGGCCCGACGTAGTGTAAGTCGGTCCCGGCTAAATTGACCTCGATCCACCCTCGGACCGAAGTGACTTGTGTCGGTCCGAGGTGATTTCTCTTGTTTTTCCTCGTTTTGCCTTTCTTTTATCTCTTTTTAGTCTTTCGGGTACTCTCAACGCACGAACTCCCGTGTGTTCGACACCCTACCTCTTTACTACAATTGAGGTTCGGTTTATAAATTTAAATTTTGACCACCAGACCTGGACCGATCAAGGGTAGGTGACCCCCTATGGTCGACGTGTAGAGTGAAGGGATCGAAGGCAAACAACCTCGATCTCAGAAGGATCAACACAATTGGCTGAATTGGGGTGGAATTACCCAAGTCTAGTTAGGGAAGGAACCCAAAAACCCAAGACCGATCTACTATTTTTTCCTAGTTCGAGTTACCCAGACCTCGGGCCCGACGTTCCCTGTGTCGGTCCCGTGCCAACTCCCATCGATCCAACCTCGGACCAAAGTGACCAAAGTCGGTCCGGGTTGTTCCCTTTGATTTTTCTTGTTTTTGCCTTTCTTTTCCCCTTTTTAGTCTTCTTGGTGCACTCAACGCACGAACTCCGGTGTGTTCGACACCTTACCCTTATACTACATTGGGGTTCGGTTTATAAATTCAAATTTTGACCTTCCGATCCGGACCGCATCAGGAACACAATGAGCCTATCAATGAAGATGATGGTTTTGACTCCGATGAATCCGATTGCCTAGATCCTAGGTGTACCCCCACAAGGGACGCCACTCATAGGGGATCCAACCTTTCAAGACTTCATTCAACAGATCAAATTATCTCGGACATATCAAAAGGAGTTCAAACAAGATCAGCTGTGAATCAGTCCCACAACACCAACTTAGCGTTCTGTGCATTCAACGCATTTGTGTCCTTAATTGAACCTAAGAACATAAAGGAGGCTCTGCAGGACGCTGATTGGATTCAAGCCATGCAAGAAGAACTCAATCAATTTGAAAGAAACAAAGTCTGGACCCTTGTCCCTCGTCCGAAAAACAAAAACATAATAGGACGAGATGGGTCTATAGAAACAAGCTTGATGAGAGTGGCCGCGTTTCAAGAAATAAAGCAAGGCTTGTGGCTCATGGCTATAGGCAAGAAGAAGGGATCGATTATGATGAGACCTTCGCTCCTGTCGCTAGAATTGAAGCCATTCGCCTTCTCATTGCCTATGCCGCTCACAAGGGGTTCAAGCTCTTTCAAATGGATGTCAAGACTGCCTTCCTAAATGGAAAGCTAAAGGAAGAGGTGTACGTCGCTCAACCTCCAGGATTTGAGGATGCTGATCATCCAAATCATGTATACTTCTTGGACAAAGCACTCTATGGACTCAAGCAAGCCCCTCGTGCCTGGTACGATAGGTTTGCGTCCTTTCTGTTGTCCAATGGGTATACTCGATGTAACATTGACAAAACCTTGTTCTTAAAGAAAGTCCTTAAAGATGTTTTGATTGTCCAAGTCTATGTCGATGACATAGTATTTGGAAGCACTAACATGAAACTTGTAGAGGAATTCAGGAACTTGATGAGCAGTGAGTTTGAGATGTCCCTTATAGGAGAACTCAACTTCTTCTTAGGACTCCAAATCACTCAGCTCAAAGATGGGACGCGCATTCACCAACAGAAATACATTCGTGAAATGCTCGAGAAGTATGGGATGAACTCGTCAAAGTCCATTGATACTCCCATCTCTCCCAACACTCGCCTTTATGCTGATGAAGAAGGCAAGAGTGTAGATCAAAAGCTCTACAGAGGAATGATAGGGTCCTTGCTATATCTAACGGCAAGTCGTCCCGACATCATGTTCGCTGTGTGCTTGTGCGCCCGCTTCCAAGCAAATCCAAAGGAGTCCCACATGCAAGAAGTCAAAATAATATTCTGATACCTCAAGGGACGGGATGACCTATGCCTATGGTATCCTAGAAGACCGTCCCTGAACCTGGTAGCGTACTCTGACGCAGACTACGCTGGCCATGTAGTGGATAGGAAGAGCACCTCAGGAATGGCTCAATTCCTAGGCTCTTGCCTTGTATCATGGGGATCCAAGAAGCAAAATTCCGTGGCGCTCTCGACTGCGGAAGCTGAGTACGTTGCTGCTGCTTCGTGCTGCTCACAAGTCCTATGGATCAAGTACCAACTTGAAGACTATGGTACGTTCCTCAACACAGTCCCTATCTTGTGTGATAACACTAGTGCTATAAGTATTGCCAAGAATCCTGTTCATCATTCTAGGACGAAGCATATTCATATAAGACATCACTTTCTTCGTGATAATGTTGAACTTGGATTAATTAGAGTGGATCATGTTAGGACTGAGGACCAAATGGCCGATATTTTCACAAAAGCACTTGATAGACGTCCCTATGAGCACCTCCGGTTGCTTTTAGGGATAATAACTTTTAAATGATCAAGTCCCGTTCTATTATTCCCTCTATGATTGGCTATGTTTTGTTGAGAACTTGTTTTAAAGTGTGTCATGCATTGAAGTCATTTTTTAAAGGACGCTAGTCTAAGACATGTGTTTTGCCTATGTTTTTGAACGCTATTCACTTCGCTTTTCATCTCAGAGTATCCCTGATCACCCAACCCTCATTACAAGCCGAAATGATGGGAACTCTAAGCTTACCTATGAGCGTTCTTTGTTTTATCTTTACGGGACGTACTTGCTTGATTTTCAAAACTAGTGCTAAGTGATCAAAGGGACGCTTGTTAAGAGTTGAAGGACGTCAGGAAGAGTTCTAAGAGTCAGAGGTTGTGATCAGTTGTTGGATCGTTAGTACTGAGGGACGTCCTTTACTTTGGTAAAGGCTTCCTTAGGTTAGGCGTCCCTACGAGGAGTCAGGGCGTCCTTGAGTAATGCAGCGGAAATTAAGTACTAAACAGGTAAGTAATGAACGCAGTAAATTATAGAGGAACCACTCAAGACCAAGTAGTCCTTGAGTGCAAACCTCTACCTCCTTGGAGGATTTTTGAATAGTTCTTTCCTTTATATTGAACGTCCTTACAGTTGTACTGGCGAGTCTTTAC
The DNA here is from genome assembly GCA_963924305.1 of Polygonum maritimum. NCBI lineage: Eukaryota > Viridiplantae > Streptophyta > Magnoliopsida > Caryophyllales > Polygonaceae > Polygonum > Polygonum maritimum. The sequence continues at coordinate 36,856,958 of OZ002729.1, forward strand.
AGTTCTCTAGCACTTAGCTTTTCCCTAAGTCCACTAGTAAAGGACTCCTCTAAGCCTACAACTTAAGCGAGTTCAATCTATCAAAGGACTCTATTCCTACGTTCTGCAGTACTTCGCAGAACTCTCTTTCTCTCTTTTTGGATTTTCTCTTACAAACTGTTTTTGTGATTTGGATACAAGTCTCACTCGATCTAACACAAGTTCTAGTACTGTTCTTGAGTTCTTGAGTTAGTTCTTCGTGTTCTTGAGTGAGTCGCTTTCTCTCTGATTCTCTCTGAATATTCCTGAAAGCGTTGGTGTCACAATAAATGCCTTGGGGCTATTTATAGGACTTGGGGAAGGGCGTCATTTCGCTGGGACGATCATGCCCTTCGTGGACGTGGCTACAGGATCTTCCTCCACGTAGTAGGGCGGTGATGAGGAAGCTTCCTGTATCCAGCTGTGTATGATGAACTCCGCTACAGGATCGGCCGCCACGTGTTGATGGATGATCAAACATTGTCGAGTGATGTCATACTGTCGGCTAGTGAGTAAGGACTCCTTTCTTGCGTTCCTACTTGCTTGGGACTCCGTCCTTGCTCAAGTAGTCTCTAGCTGGTCCTTACTTCCTGTTAGCTAGCGTCCTTGAGCTTATGGGACGCCCATACACACTTGTTGTCCTTTTGATCATTGGCGTTCCTGAACACTTGGACAACTTTATTAGAATCAAAGTGAGTTTGTCATATCAAAACTAAGGGACGGTTGTGTGGAACACTAACAAGTACGCAAGTGTTCTTGATAGCGTCCCAACATCAGTTTTAGGGACGCTGTGGTTCAGTTCTCAAAGTTGCAGTGTTGTGTTGAAAGGACGCCAAGACAGAGTCCTTTGCAGTTGTGAAATTTGAAAATGGGAAGGTGAACCGTTTTGGAGAAGTTTAGCGCAGATCTCGGGATCCGTGTAACGGGTGCAAAACAGTTGGTTACTTAGCGAAGAAGAATGCCACGTGTGGGAACGCAGGTGGAGGAAGCCAAATGAAAAGTCCCTATTACCCTTGACCGTTCGCCTTCGTCTTCTTCCTATAAATATGCCCCTGCACATTCTGAAAACTCTTCTTTGCCTCTCTGTTGCTTGCATAAATCCGGAAATCTCTCAAAATCTTGCCAAATCTCCTTCCCAGATCTCGAAATCTCATTCTCTCAACCCTAATCCTCTTCTATTTAAACCCAATCTTCTCAAATGGCCAACACAAGATCTACAAGAAACCCTCAACCCTCTCCGCCATCCTCCTCGGCGGCAAGAAACCCTAGTTCATCGAGATCCACTACTCCGGTGAAAGACCGGTCACTCATGGATTCTCGTGGGCGACCAGCTGGGCACCAAGAACCATCTCGCCACCAACATTCCTCTCAAACCACCTAGCGCCGCCCCTCCACCACTCCACCCAAGCCACATCGCTCTCAACCTCCTCCTCAAAGATCCCAACCTCCACCTCAAAAATCTCAATCTTCCCGATCCCAATCAAAATCCTCCCAAAAACGCTTTCAGTTTCTTGAAAAACCCTTCGTCCTTGAGCCAGACCTCGCGGACACTAAAAAATCTCATTTTATGAGACTCCCAGCTCAACCCAAGCGCCGTCCTCCCCTCGACCCACTCATTGAGAACTGGCTTGAAAAAGAGCCTAGGACGCTGGCGAATATTTGCCTACGAGCGTCCGCTCATGATCACCCTCAAAAGATCCAACGCCTCCTTCACTACTTCATGATAACCTACGTCCAGCCCCGCCTTCAAGAAACCAACCATACTAACCCTCCCTTCATGGGGCCGGGTATCATTTGTGACTCTTTTGGTGGGACGGTGGACGAGCTTGCCAAGCTGCTCCCCGATATAATGGAGTTCCTCGTAGCTCTTGCGGGCTCCGTCCCATCACAGAAGAGAAAGAGGCCCTCTTCCCCTCCCCCATCCAAACAGCTCCAAATCAAAGGCCCTTCCTCCTCTTCCCAACCAAAGCCAATCCCCTCTTCTCCTCCTCCCACTCCCAAAAGAAGACTCAAGACGTCTGCTCAGCTTGAGGGCGTCACTGAGGAGCAAATGGCTGCCATTCGCCTCTCTGAGATTCAACTCGAGAAGGAAGAAAAGGCGAGGCAGTCCAAGGCTGAAGAGGACGCCATTGCTGCGGCGATCAAACAGAGCCTGCAGGAATTCCCACTGCTCCCTCCTCCACCACCAAGGGTAGAGGACGTGACTCCTGCTCCTGTGGCTACTGTGGATCCGCTTGAGGCGGAGATGGAGGCGGACCTGGCCAAACCTATGCCTAAGGTCTAAAGGGACGCTCCTCCTGTATAGGTCCAGGCCAAGGACGCTGTGCTCAAAGTCATCCAACTCGAGGACTCCCCCGCCAAGCAGCCTCCTCCCCCTCCTGCCCCTCTTAAGGTCAAGCCCATCTCAGTGGCACCACCCAGCTCCTCCTCTGCTCCTGCCCCCAAGGCAAAGATAAGAACTCCCACTCCCTCTCCTCCTAAAGCAACAACTCCTCCTCCTCCGCCTGCTCCGGTCGTCGAGAAAAATGTACAAGTCCAAGGGACGACTTCTGATGAAGTCCCTATAGAGTCCTTGGCAAGGACTCCAGCTGTGGATGCGCCTCCTCCAACACAGGCGTCCATTGCTGAGGACCAGGAGATGGCCGAGTCCCATGAACAAGGGGACGAGGCCTCAGATGAAGATGATGCTCCTCACCAAGATGAGGATCATGAGGACGAGGAGGGAGATGGTGAAGAAGAAGATGTCGGTGACGAGGTCATCGTAAGCAACGGCAGCAAGCAGAAAATGCTCAAGAAGATTTTGTCGCCGCTCCTATTCTCTGCTCAATTCCTGGAAGAAAATGGACGCACAGAGTTTCTAGAACTGCTTGAGTTCCAGGGTTGGATGCACCTGGGTGCTGAGGCTACTGAGGTCGACCCCGAACAGGTTCTCCGATTTTACTCTATGTTTGAAATATCTGAAGTAAAAGGGAAGCCTCAAGGGACGTTTGAGATTGATGAGGACGAGTACTCAATTGCTGAGGGTACCGTCCGTAACATGCTCGGCCTGCGCCCCTCTCCTCCGGATGCTCTGCACGACCTTCCCTGCAAAAACTTTGGCCGCTTCTCCCAAGAAGAAATCTTCAACAACATATTTAATGGGAGGTAACCAGTTGCTAGGGATAGGGTCGCCCACTGCCTTTCCAAGACAGGCGTCCTTGCGCATCACTTCATAGTGTGCATGGTCGTCCCCCGTCAAGAGAAGAAGTCGATCGTCCAAATCACCGACAGCATCCTATTGGACGCCTTCTTGCAGCGCAAACTCATCAATTTGCCGCGGGTTATCTTGGAGCATATGGGCAAATGCACAGGAGGACGCCACTCGCTCCCCTTCCCTGGTCTGGTTAAGCAGATTCTAAAGCAGCAAGGCGATCTACTTCCCTAAAGCAGAACAGTCCTTTGGCATTCATTGGGACGTAAGGCAAATCACCCTGCCCCCACTTGGAAAACTGAGGTGTGATGAGCCTATACCCTCTGTGAAGAGGCAGCTGGCCAAGGAGAAGAAAGAGGCTGAGAAGAGAGCCAAGGCTTCCGCAGCTACTGCTGTTAAAGATGGAGAAGGTGTCCCTGAGGCTGAAAATTTGCAAGTAGTTGGGACGCTGCTTGAGGACGCAGACGCTGAGGATGAGGAAGATGATCTGGATGGAATGAGCGTCCCTCATGAGGCTGAGAAGCATTCCCAGAAGTACCTGCTTGGGATGATGATCCAAAACCAATGCATGATGATCGATCTCATCCAACAGGTCCATGAAACTCTCCATCAACATACTGAGCTTCTGGAACGCAACAACGAGCTCTTAGCGCAGAACAACCATCTTCAGGAGCAGAATCTCAAAGCTCTTGGCAAGCGTCCACGCAAATGATCGCTCCTCCCCTTCTACCTTTGAAACAATTTAACTCTTTTTGTTGTGTTTTGTTTAAGACTTTGGGACGATGTCCCCGTTTGCAACCTCTTATTGAATGTCTGTAATGATCGTACTCTCATTTCTTGAATGACGTTCATTACATTTGTGATTCATTTTGTCTAAGCGTTCCTTTCTTAAGTTATGACTTTGTGTGTACATGCTTTTCAACTTGTTCTCCTTTTCGATGATGCCAAAAGGGGGAAGTATAGTTTTGCAGAGATGCGATTGTTTTTAAGTTGTCATAGAAAGCATGTGTTTAGGGGGAATTTCGGCCAAGTCTAAAGGACGCTAGTGTAAAAATAAATAGGACGCACTTAAAAAGAATGTGTTGCATTCCAACCTAAGCTAAAATGAAAAACAAAGTGTAGTCCCTCATGCTAAAAGCTTTACTTCTGTGTGCATTGTTTAAAGGAGTTTGTCATCATCAAAAAGGGGGAAATTGTTGGGACGATATTAAGGACGTCAGTCATTAATATCTAAACCAATAATGATCGTCCCTTGTTTTGATAATGACAAACTCAAAGGTATTTGACAAGTTGTCCAAGTGTTGATCTCAGGTAAGTCCAAAGGACGCACATGAGCGAAAAGGACAACAAGTGAAGGAAAGTCCCTAACTCTGTAGGGACGCACTTCATCGGAACTTCCAAAGCTGAACGTAATTGGCAAAGTCCCTATGCAGATAAGACGGCGTCCTCATCCAGAAGGGACGCGCGCCAAAATACGGACGAAGTTCAAATTCAAATCAAGGCCGCCCCAACATGATTACATCACATGCGGCCGTAGTCCTCAGAAGGAAGCTTCCCTTGTCTGGGCACATGCAGACACTTCCAAAGATGTCGCTTTCCCAGCGATGGTCCCCTACCCACGCGGAGGCTTCCCAAGCGTCAACAGAGTTGACTTCCTCAAGATGCTCATCGCACCGTTGATGGAAGATCAAGGATCCTGCTAAGTCTCAGAGGACGCTAGAGGACAAGAACCACTTGCGCTATAAATACCCCCCAAGGGGTATGCATAGTGGTGTGGACTTTGAAGACTTTCTCTCAAGCTCTCCCGAAGCATTCAAGTTTAAGAACGAAGAACAAGGAGACCAAGTGAGCTTGAAGCAAGAGAAAGAAAGTCCAACCACATCAAATCCAAAACAAACCACAAAATAGTTAGAGTTGTAGTTTGTCTCTCACAACGGACCGTGAGAGACGTGAGTGATAGCTTCCTTATAAGCTAAGAGAGTTAGGTTACTTGTTAGGTGGAGAGGAGTGTTACTAGTGAGACTAAGGACGGACGCTTAGCTCAGTGTAGTGTAACGACTCGCCTAAGTTGTAAGGACTCGCTCTTAATAAGATAAGGACGGCTATTGAAAATTCTCCAAGCGGAGGTAGAGGTTTACCCATAAGACTAGTTGGTCTTAGTGGGGTTCCATTATAAATACTCGTGTCCATTATCGCATTCTGTTTTCCTGTTAAGTCTATTTTCCGCTGCACCTAAGGACGCCCTCAACCCAGTTAAAGACGCCCACTCTAACAGACTTACGATCCAACAAAAGCAAACAACTTCAATTAAACAAGATCCAAACTTACAAACTTGGCAAATCCCACACTTCTTCCTAGAAACCATCCTCCTCCATCTTCCTCCTCTCTCCTCCTAAGGCCAAAGCCAACCCCCCTCCCTAAGAGGGAGAGTGTGAGAGAGCCCCCCTCTCTAACCTAGCTCTCCTCCCACCCCACAAAACAAAGCTAACCCTAGAAAAGGAGCCCAAAGGCCCTTAAATAGAGGTAGCAAAAAGAAAGTCAACCTTGAAGACTACACTTTATTTCGAAATTCGAAACTCCCGCAAAAAGGCATTACTTGGGCGGTAAGGACTTGCACACGGGCCGACCATGGGCACATCGCAGCCGACCCTTTCTTGATCGCAGCTCATGGTGGTCGCGGCCGACCATGGGGAGGTCGGCCCCGACCTACAACAGGATCATGTTTTCTTCGTGTTTTCGCTCGAACTTGCTCCATTACTAGCCTTCTTTCGGGGTTTCTTTTTCGAGGTTTCTTGGGTTCCTTTTAGACTTCTTGTAGCCTCTTTTGAGACACTTTTTGGTTTGAAGATCCATCCTTGAAATCCTTGAAAAGCTCCACTTTACTTGACTACGAACACCGCAATACCGTCATCTCCTAGAATGCTCGGGAAAGCTCTAAAACTCCTCTAAAATGCTCCAAATACCTACAAAACACAAAACAACAAACAATTGACTCCAACCCTCGAAAGAGAGTCGAAATCTTATGCAAAACACACAAACATATAGGAAAATATGCAAATCAAACTAGAAAACAACCTAAGAAATCTAACTAAAAAGCACGACATCAGAAGCGTTCTAGGGTTGTAGACGCGGAGGAATTTTTGGAACGAGATGGAGGGAAGAATTTGGGAAATTTTTGGGACGAGGAGGAGGGGAGAATTTGGGAGACCGGCGCTTTCCTATTCAAAATACATGATTGATCGTGCTAGATTTGGGTGCAGATTATATACATCGGATACGGTTTTGATTTTTTTTTATTGAAACAAATATTCCGGTTTTCATATATCTGGCACATTTTATGTAATCTAATACACCAGGCTTGGTTGTTATGGGGTATATGATAAAAAACCAACTATTTATGTTAGGCATATACTTCGAATATGTATAATATCCGGTGTATATTTTAGTCTATACTTTTTCTGGCTTTATACCTCATAAATTATAAGCCCGGTGTATATTGTACGGTATATATTATCATTTTTGTAGTAGTGATTGATTTTCCCATCGACGCCCTACATGATCTCCACAAGCCATGCTCATTGGTCACACTCATCGGTGCCACGGCAACAACGCGCCCCTGGACTCAGGGCCGAACAACGCGCTTGTGGCCTAGGCTGCCCATGCCTCGGCTTGTTTTTTTATGTTTTGGAGACGCGATCCATATGTGTCAATGTGGCCGGCTCCTTTGGTTTGCCTTGCGCTTAGGATACTTAAGCCTTGGCCTTGCTTCTTTCTTCTTCACGTTGAATTTGGCCAGACTTGGATTGAAAGAACACTCTCCCTTTGGCTCTTTGACGTCACAAGTTTATCCATTGATTTCATTGTATAATTTTGTGTCCTTCGTTTCTTGCATGTTCGATTCATGTCTTTACATTCAGTCCTTACTTTATTTGTCTTTTAATTCATGGATTAATTGATCTCATTGTCAATCATATTGTTCTCTCCTCTCAGAACCAGAACTGAGTTCGTTCATCCAACCCTTGCTTCCGTCGTCAAATCTTCAACCACAGCCACATCTTCATTGTTGTTTGGCCAAGTCGTCACTATGCCTTGCAAGACGGGATTCGAGGGTGATGCAGGATTTCATCCTCCATCCTTAAGCTTTGTTTCTCTGTTATTCATAAAGAGCCAGTTTGTCCCGGTTTAGCTAAAACTCTTAAAACCTTTGAATTGTAGCCGGTTTTTTCCGGTCTGTTTTCTCTAACGGCATTTGTCGCCTAGCATTGTATTGCCCTAAAAAACCACTTAGCTGCATAGTGAAGGTATGAATTGCCAAATTTCCTTCTCAAATCCTCTCACATTTCCTAGAGCTCTCTCGTTGCTTAGCTTATTCTCCAAGTAAGTCCTAAATTCCGCCGACCTCAGATACGTAGGTAGATCGAATCCAGGTCGAGCTTGACCTCATTTGATCACTTATCTCCTAACTCTGTTTCTCCGGCATCATTGGTATCATAGCTCTGACAATTCCGGCGACCGACAACCATGGTGGGCAACGCAACTTTTGGTGAGTTGAGCAACTGGGTTGAAACCCTAGCCCAATCACAAGAGGATCTGGCCAGAAATGTCAAGGAAATCAAGGGAAGATTTGATGGACTCAAGGAGATGATCGAGAGCTTGACGAGCCTCCTACCCACTCCACTCCGTTCGGCCGAACCTGGTAACCCTTCCCAAACGAACGAGCACAAAACGCCAACGCCAGACCCGCCTGATAACGCTGGCTCCGGGCAAAACCATTTTTCCTGGGGGCTTGGCGACGACACTGGCGAAGATCGAGTTCTCAAGATTTGGTGGAAACGATTTGAAGGCCTGGCTCTACAAATGCGAGCAGTTCGTCACCCTTGACAACACTATACCCGAGCTCAAGGTACGACTGGCTTTCCTTCACCTAGAAGGTAAGGCTCTTCAATGGCATCACAATTATATGAGGGATAAGCAATTCGTGTTTCCATTATGGCATGATTATGTGATGGATATTTCTGCTCGATTTGGTGAGTTATATGAAGACCCTCAGGAAAAACTTGTGCATTTGAAACAGACAAGGACGGTGGACTCATACTTGGAGGACTCTGAGTGTGTTCTTACCCCCCTAACCTTACCTACTCCTAATGCCTTAAGCATATTCTTGGCAAATATATATGAACCCCCATCTGTAATACCATGTTCGCCAATTTAACTCCCAACATCTCTGAAGCTGCGAGATTAGTCAAACTATATGAATCCTCCTTAGCAGCTAACAAAAGTAACACCAAAACCCCCTACTCTAACAGCTCCCAGAAATACCCATATAGCCCCACAAAAATAGCCTCAAACCTGACAAAAATCCCCTTGCTACCAAGTCCCAAGCCACAAAAATTTCCATAACCTAAAGCCCTTGCACTTCCAGCTCCCTTCAAACCTAACACACCAAACAACCAAAATCCCTATCGAAAATACACTTGGGATGAGATGCAAGAGAGACGATCAAAGGGGTTATGTATGCACTGTGATGGTGTACTCTCCCGAGCATTATCAGACTCACCATAAAAGAGGGGGACAGGTCTTCATGTTAGAAGGAGAGGATGTGGTTACTATAGATGAGCAGGATGTTGAAGAGCTTAAAAGGGAGGGGCAAGATGACGAAAATGGGTTAATGTGTTAGCTTTTGGTTAATGCCAAGAATGGAGCATCAGGTTTCAACTATATGAGAGTGCATGGTAGCTATGGTCCCAAACAGATAACCATCCTAATCGATCCCGACAGCTCGCACAATTTTGTGAACCTAGATACCACCAGGAATTTGGGTTGCTTCCTTGAGCCGGCATCACCCCTGTTGGTCAAAGCATCCCTAGGTAGTGAACTGGTGTTGCAATATAAGTGTGCTAACTTCAGATGCAGACTCCAAGGGATCGATTTCAAGGCTGAGGTCCGAGCCATTCCCCTAGATTGTTTCGATCTGATTCTTGGAATACAATGGTTGATAACTGTAAGCCTGGTGTGGTTGGACTATGTTCTTATGACTATGAGGTTAATATGAATGGTCGAACTTGCTATTTGAGAGGTACAAGCAATAGAAAATTTAAGGTTGTGAAGGGCAAATCTCTTGAGAAATCCTGTCAGCAGAGTGCTCAATTAGCGTTACTACAAGTAAGGAGGCTTGAGGAGTGTGAAGAGGAGGCTACGCTATGCCACATCGCAGCTATGGATGAATCACTCACCAACTTGCATAAAACTGAGTAGCAGCCTATGCTCACTGAGTTTGAGAATTTATTTCAGGTCCCATCCGAGCTCCCACCTTTTTATGAGAGGGGTTCAATCACCGGATTCCTCTTATCTCTGGCTCGCAACCCGTAAGTCCTTATCGGTACTCATATTTACAGAAGGACGCCATTGAAAGTCTGATCAAAGAGATGATGGAGCAGGGGTTGATCCAGTATAGCAACAGCCCGTGCACGTCACCCGTGGTGTTGGTAAAAAAGAAAGACGGTACCTGGAAATTGTGTGTGGATTACCGAGGCTTGAATCAACAAACGGTCAAAGATAAGTACCCGATCCCACTAATAGAAAATTTGCTTGATAAAATAGGAGGTCTTGCGTCTATTCTAAATTAGACCTCAGATCAGGTTTTCATCAGTTGTGAATGCATCTTGTTGATGTATATAAGACCACATTCAAAACACATTCCGGGCATTATGAGTACCTTGTGATGCCTTTCGGGTTGTCGAATCCTCCTTGCACATTTCAAGTCTTGATGAATCACATTTTCAAGGAGGTTTTGCATAAGTTCGTACTCATCTTCTTTGACGACATCTTGGTTTACAACATTTGTTGGTCAGATCATGTTGAACATCTCAGGGCCGTTTTCCAGATTTTGAGGCAACACAAGCTCTACCTCAAGCAGTCTAAATGTACCATTGGTGCTTCAACCATAGAGTACCTGGGGCATTTCATATTAGCAAAGGGGGTTAGTACCGATCCTTCCAAGATCAAAGTTGTCGAAGAGTGGCCTACACCGGTGAATATCAAGCAATTGAGAAGTTTCATAGGTCTCACAAATTATTACAGGAGGTTCATTCAGGGCTACAATGTGATAGCGAAGCCTCTGACTCTTTTGTTGAAGAAAGATGGGTTTAAATAGAGTCAAGAAGCCGACTCAGCTTTTCATAGATTGAAGCACGCCCTCATGATAGCTTCCGTGCTTACTCTGCCAGATTTTGAACAACCTTTTGTACTAGAAATGGATGCGTCCCAATATGGGATAGGAGCGGTATTGATGCAAAGCAACCACCCTATTTGCTATTTAAATAGGACCCTCGGGCCAAGACAGCAAACCCTCTCAGTTAATGAGAAAGAACTCATGGCAGTGGTATATGCCGTCCAATAGTGGAGTTCTTACCTTCTTCATAGGCCATTCATCATCAAAGCAGATCAGAAGAGTTTGAAGTATCTTCTTGAGCGGAAAGTGACTACTCAGTTTCAGCATATGTGGTTGTCCAAGTTATTGGGCTATGATTTCGTCATTAAGTACAAGCAAGGAAAGGAAAATGTTGCAGCTGATGCGTTATCCAGAGTTACAGGTGCGCAAATTATGCAGGTTACATTAACTAATGTACATCCAGGGCTGTATAAAGAAATATGTGCTTCCTAGGAGTCAGATCCGTCGTGTGCAAGGATTATAACTGAACTGCAGGGTAACAGAAAGGCACATCCTAACTTCAGTTTCGTCAATGTTGAACTGAGACGCCAAGGCAAGTTGGTAGTCGGAAACGTGGTTGAGTTGAAAGCACAACTTCTCAATTGGTTACACGACTCTGTGCTAGGAGGTCATTCAGGCCGAGATCAGACACTCCAACGGGTCAAAAGTCTGTTTTACTGGCCTAAGATGTCCAAGGAGGTGCAATACTATGTCAAAAATTGTCAGATTTGCCAAAGAAACAAGTACGACGCAGTTGCGTCACCCGGACAGCTGCAGCCATTTCCTATACCCGAGGGCATATGGGAATCCATAAGCATGGATTTTATTGAGGGTCTCCCACCATCATGTGGGAAACACACTATACCGGTGGTCATTGATCGGCTCACCAAGTACGCACATTTCTTAGCCCTTTCAAACCCATATACAGCCTCGTCTGTTGCCCAACTATTTCTAGATCAGGTCTTCAAGCTACATGGAATGCCATAAACCATTGTAAGCGATAAGGACCCTGTGTTTCTAAGTGAAGTTTGGGAGGAAATTTTTCGGACCCAAGAGGTGGAACTGAACCGCACTCTTGAGACATATTTGAGGTGTATGTGTTCGGATGCGCCAGCCTCTTGGAGCAAGTGGTTGCCTCTTGCCGGGTGGTAGTACAATACTAACTTCCACTCAGCCATTAAGGCACCCCCCTTTGAAGCTCTATATGGGTATTCCCCTCCACTGCATTTACCTTACCTTCCGGGAGAGAGTAAGTCCCAGTTGATTGATCGTAGCTTTTCCAAGCGAGAGGAGGTCATCTCAATGCTCAAATTTTATCTCTTAAGAGCTTAGAATCGAATGAAGCAGCTTGCTGATAAGAAGAGGTCCATCAGAATGTTCAACACAAGGGAATGGGTGTACGTGAAATTACAGCCATACAGGCAGAATTCGCTCAAGGCAAGAATTCCTCACAAGTTGTCGCCAAAGTACTATGGTCTATTCCGGGTTCTTGAGAAAATCTGGGAAGTGGCCTACAAGCTTGATTTGCCACCTTCGGCCTCCATCCATCATACGTTCCATGTAAGCCAGCTGAAAGCTTGCCCTAACCCACGTACTGAACCTGTGTCTCAGCCTTAGTTCATGGCTTACATCAGTAATACCAAGGAGCCAAAAGTGATTTTAGAAAGGAAGATTGCAAAAAGGGGCAACGTTGTTGCAATAAAGGTATTGGTGAAGTGGAGGGATGAACAAGCGTATGGTGCCACCTGGGAATTCTACTCTGACCTGATTGCTAAGTATCCCAATTTGGATCCTTGAGGACAAGGATCATGCGAAGGGGGGAGCCATGATACAGGATTTCATCCTCCATCCTTATGCTCTGTTTCTCTGTTATTCATAAAGAGCCGGTTTGTTCCTGTTTAGATGGTTTAGCTAAAACTCTTAAAACCTTTGAATTGTAGCCGGTTTGCTCCGGTCTGTTTTCTCTAACGGCATTTGTCGCCTAGCGTTGTACTGCCCTTAAAAACCACTCAACTGCGTAGTGGAGGAATGAATTGCCAGATTTCCTTCTCAAATCCTCTCACATCTTCTAGAGCTCTCTCGTTGCTTAGCATATTCTCCAAGTTAGCCCTAAATTCCACCGATGTCAAATACGTAGGTCGATCGAATCCAGGTCGAGCTTGACCTCATCTCCTAACTCTTTCTCCGATATCAGAGGGGGTTGAGTCCTATCAACTGTATCAGATCCCTACGTCTTCTAAGTCACTCTTGATCCTTCAAATCTCACAAATCGACATGCTAAAGGCGTTGATCTTCCCTTGTACGATGGAAGCGCAAGAAACTAGTGAAGAGTGATCTTGAATTAGCCAAAACCTGGTTCGGTTCTTCCAAGAGAAGGCTAGAAATTGAACAAAATAAGTGCTAGTGGTAGTTTACATTGTACCATGTTCATCCATGCCAAGCACGATCATCTTTAATTGCATGCATTCACACTTGGCGGCACAACATTCCATGGATAGTTGATTTGTTTCTTAATTCTAGGGCTTGATTTAATTAATTTAATTCTTGCCAAATCTTGCTTCACGTAAATCAGCACAATCTTTCAATTTGAAGAGCGAGACTTGGAAGGATGAAGTGTACTAGGAACGAGATTAAGGCTTCATTTGAGGCGGAGAATGCCCTACTGTCCTGATTGCTAGAAGAGGCAAGTTGGACGTCCAAGTGTTGTATAATAGCTGGAGGGTTAAGCACGAAGTGGTTCATTGGAAGGGGCTGGTATGGCAGAGCCTAAACACGCCGAGATTGGCTCTTCATTTGTGGAAGGTTGTGTGTGGGGGCACGATGACGAAGGCCAGACTCCTCCGGGCAGGCATGGTGCAAGAAGATAGCTGTGTGCTGTGTAACGAAGGGCTGCAAGAAACCGAATCCCACCTGTGGTTTAATTGCAGCTACTCAAGATTTCTGCTTCAGGAAGTGCTCGAATGGACCAGGATTCAAAGGTGAACTACGAGCATTGATGATTGGTTTGAACAAGCAAAGACTATGAAGGGAAAGAATTCTCTTAGATTTCGAATTTGGTGTGTTTGTCATAGTGTTGTTGTCTACAATACTTGGTATGTTAGGAATAGGCTCGTTTTTCACAATGAGCAAGTGGAGAAGTCCATATGTGTTAGAATGAGTATCATTTTTGTAAGAAATTGCCTAAAAGTAAGATGTAAGGCAAAGTCGAGAGAGGAGAGAAATCTCCTTGCTAATCTAGATATTGGAGATGATGTAACTAACTAGCCTAGCGCTTACAATTTTGTTCGGCCTCATTTGTGAATAAAAATAACCCTTTTTATTCAAAAAAAAAAAGAAATGGAAGGAGTTGACTTTCATGCCATATTTTTCTTCCGTATCTCTCAATTAATTCGGTTGCAACTTTCCCTCTAATATGATACGTTTCCTTGATTTTAGGAAGGGTTCACCAAAACTTGCCTATTTCCTTTGCTAGCCCCTAATATATACTACTTACTTTCCCAAAATTTCGATGCACTATGTATATATGTTAGTGCATTACAAGCTATTACCTTGTAACCTTGTGTTAAACCAATTACAAAGATAAAATTCGACTTTTGCTTTTACTTCAAGTAGGGGTGCACCCATTACCCGGGGGTACCCCTACCTGCCCAGCCTTTGGTGCAAGCCTCGTTGCCCGGTGCGCCTCATCTTGCCGCAACCCAAGGCACCATCCCTCCGGGCTACGATCATCCCTTTGGAGACCCGTATATCGGGTTGCCTCTCGGCCCTTCCCACTCCTAGACACTAGTGGTGGTTCACATGGACCCCACTTCTGAGCGAGTTGCCACGGGCACGGGTCATTCCCATGACAAGGGAAAAGGGTCCATGTACCCGAAGTCGTCGCATCCCTTGTGCATCCAGTCCATTACCAATTCCCGCCGGACATATTCACATCATGAGGCTCGACAAGGTTACGTCTCTGACACAAAGTCAGATCGTGACCCTTGAGATGGGTTTCCCGACCCTCTCGCTTTCTCGGATCGCTACGATCCCAGGAGCGAACCTCGCCGCCATGCGATGGTCATTCCACTTCCTGATATCTATGAGTTGTGTCATTGGCACTTCCTCGTGGCACCGATTCCCCTCCGCGACCGCATAATGGCCAACGAAATTCTGAAGGGACCCGAACACCTACAACTCGACAACGATCTCACAGGTATGATGCTGACATACCCCAAATATTGGGCTCGATGACTTCGATGATTTCAGACTCACCGACGCAGGTCGCATCAACTTGCATTGTTTTCTCCCTTAGGCGACCAGCTAGAGCATCAGGTTCACCCAGATGATTGGATACCACCACCGTTGTTCAACGGTGACCGTGTTACCCACCCTAGCCATGACCATCGAGGTCACCACCCAGATCACCGTGTAGAGCCACGAGACCGAGACGTTAGGCAACGCACAGATCAACATCAACATAGGCGTCAAGTGATAATGATCATTCATTGTCACGTGATGCACGTGGTCATCGTAAGGGCTGTCTTGATCTCACTCACGATGATCGAGACTCGGACTCTCTCAGTCGTAGCAACCAAGAGGTTAAAGTCAAGATCAGGGAATTTCGGGGTGAGTATGACCCCGCAAAGTTTCTCGAGTGGTTCTATGCCACCATGAGTACACCCTGCGGTACATCAAGACTCGTCCCCATGAGTATGTTCATCTCACGACCCTCCACTTTCATGGACAGACTCGTGTGGTGTGGAAGAGACTTACTGACGACCGCCATTGTCAAGGTAAGGAGCCAATTATTGATTGGTACCAACTGCCTTTTGTAATGTGCAAGAAGTATGTCCCTTCAAACTACGAAGATCAGATGTGGATGGAGATTTCCATGGCTCCCCAAAGCACTCTCACTCCAAACCAGTTCTTCACTATGCTTTAAGATATGTACTTCAAGGCTGACATCTCTATTTCCACTATTACTTTGCGAACCAGGTTTCCGAGCGGTTTGAACCCATCTATCAGAAATAAAGTGGAACTCATACCATTCATGGTTTTGACATCGCTAGTTCATTCAGCTGAGAAAGCTCATTCTCAACTTTCGCAACTACGACCGTGGTAGTCCGGCCATTCGAGGCACTCTTCTACCTCACGTGCTCCAACCTCTTCTATCATGCGCCCATCCTTTGGTACGGGATCTTGTCCATCGATTCTGGCACGTCAAGATCCTTTTGTGGCCCAGTAGGCTTTATTAAGGATGTCGGCCCAGAGGGCCTCTGCTGGTACTAGTGACCGCTCGAGGGACATCGAGTGCTTCCATTGTGGTGGTCGTGACCACTATAAGAAGGATTGGCCCAATAAGAAGCGCGTCATGTTTTCCGACCAACTAGATGCTTATGAGCCCATAGAGGAGGACGAGGCCCGGCCAGAGCTCGATGAGCAGCCTCTTGATTTGTACCCCCTTGAGGAGGAAGACGATGAGAGCCATGCATCAGGTATTACCGTGGGCACTATGTTGAGTCTATGCTCTAGGAGGGTTTTGACCATACGGGAGCAGACATAGAGTGACCAACATGAGGACTTGTTTCACACGTCAACCCTCATTCAGAAGGCCATGGTTTTGATGTCACTCTTTTAGTTAGATTTTATGGGATATTTGTTAGATAGATTGAGGTGGTTTTTAGTAGTTTTGTGACTTTTTGCATTTGATTTTTGTATTCTTTCGAGAGTCGGAACTTATTCATTTGTTATTTGTATTTTGTAGGTTTTTAAAGCATTGAGGAGCGGTTTAGAGTCTTGTAGAGGTCGGTTTGCAAATGCTAGAGAGAAAGCATAGTTGTAGCAAGGTGATTCAAAAGATGTGCAAGATGATTGAGGTGTTTGGTGCGTTCAAGTGTTGAGTGTGAAGAAGAAGAGTTCAAGGAAGTGGTTCAGATCGAGGAGTTGGAAGAAGAAGAAATCATTACCGTATGAGGTGTGGAGAAGATTAATCAAGCTTGAAGAGAAGAAGTTTCGAGCCGAGAAAGACTCGTATCGAGTTTACAAGGAGTGAAGGAATGAAGAAGAAGAATACAACGTCTCAAGCAGGTCGTTACCGACCCAGAAGGGGTCGATATCGATCCTCCTATGAAGGGATATTGAAGTAATATTTGGGTTTTGAACACGAAAGTTGGAAAATTCCCTTGAATTAAATAAAAGGATAGTGTTTGTTTTGGTGAAATTTGAAATAAACTCTTAATTAATTGGCAAAGGTCATTAACTTGACATAATTAAGAACTTGTTTGACCACTGGATTATAGGTTGCATGCATAGCTTTGTTGTGGTAATCTCTTACCTTAGAAGTTTTTAAACATATTTGTGTAAGTCATAAGTGTTCATAGAGGGTCGATACCGAGCCAATTCAGGCTAATACCGAGCCAGTTCCTTAGAGTATTGTTGAGTCTTGTATGGTGAGAAATTGCCTTCGATACTGACCCTGACGCGGTCAGTACCTAGGTCATACCCACCTCGTGTTTAGTGTTTTTTTACATTGTTTTGTTTGGTTTTGTTTGTTTTTGACGATTAGGCCTAGAATCTTCCAGCTCCCGTGGACGACCCTGACTCCACTATACTCAGTGGGGTCTTCATCTATATATTTATTTGCTTGTTTAGGATCAAGAAACCCTATCAACGGGTTTCTGTGATTATTGATGGGGGAAGTTGTTGTAACATTATCAACAGCAAGGTAGTCAACGTGCTGAATTTTCCTACCTTCCCACATCGTATATTGTATTCCATTTATTGGATATCGACCGCGAGCGTGAACCGTGTCACGCAGCTGTTGAAGGGTTTCTTGAACAAATAAATTTATATTCAAGACCCCGTTGAGTATAGCGAAGTCAAGATCGTCTACGGGAATGAGAATAGTGCTAAAGATTAATCGATAAACTATGAAAAGCTAAGAAATCCTGAGAAAAACACGCTAGGACCGGACCAAACTGGGTCGTTCACGACCTCAAGAGGGTCGATCCTGAGCACAATCACACATGAACACACACAAACACGGCAAAGGTTCGAGCACGACGAAGAGGGTCAAGATCGAAGCAAAGACAAGAGTTTTAATCAATATAAAAGACAAATCCCAGGGCTAGGGCTACCACGACAACAATCATACATGTTTCCAACAAGAATTCGCAATTATCATGCAATTTAGATCATAGAAGAGTCAACTTTTCGCAAACAATTCAAGTTATTCAATTAACTTTCGCAAATTAAATAACTTTCTATCTATCTTTCAACCTAAGAATATCAACTTTCGCAAATAATCCTATTACACCTAATCAAGCAATCAACCTTACACCTTCGATGGGGTTAATCACAAGATATGTCTCAACTATCATAAAGGAGTTTAGCACAAGATAGATAGATATCATCATCAAGCATCTAAATTATTAATTCATGTTTTTTAGGCATGCATGATTATGTTGGTTTTTTTTAATAAAAGGTAAAATAAATTAACCAAAAGGGATTACAAAAATTGCTAGCTAAGCTAGCTATTTACAACATGATCAAGCTCTAGTTTCTCCATAAACCAAGAGGTTTCCCTCGAGACCTTTTTCCACCTTGCCCTAAGGCAATTTCTAATATACTTTTTACAAATTCCAATGCAATCATCAACGCTAGTATTTTGCTGAGAGAACACTAGTTGGTTCCTATCCTTCCATATGTGGTACATGACCACACAATGACAATGATTCCAAAGGCAAAAAGCCAATTGTTTCTTTCCGTGCCAAGCTATAGTTTGGTTGATCCAATGCTCCACATTCCTGCTTCTTCTACCCATTCTTGCCCAAGGGAGTACCGCCTTTAAGACCTGCTTAGAGAAACTACATTTGAACCATAGGTGACCACTGCTCTCAACATGAGCAGCACTACATAGAACACAAAGATCATTCTGAGCAGCACCCCAGATCAATAACTTCTCCTTGGAGCAGAGACCCTCATTGACTATTTTCCAAGCAATGAAGGATATTCTCGGAGTTTTAAGGACATTCCAGACCAGCTTATCACATGCCACCTGCTCACCTTTGTCTCTAAGAGGGTTATAGATAGCATTTCTATCCAGCTTCCCATTTCTGTAGAGAAGAATAAGAGGGTCACCACCTCCGTCTATAGACATCAGTATATCATCCCTGAGCTTCAAAAAAGATACTTACTCATGGCATAGAGAGACGAGAAAAAGGAAGAAGAAGACAAGATAAATCCAAACCGAAATTCAAATAAAACTAAGAAGAAGTCTTACAAAAGTCTAACCTTGTTCACCAATTCTCTCTTTAGCTCTAGAGAGTACTTTCCAATGCCAAAAGAGAATCCAAAAAAAGAAGTCCCCCCAAACTAAAGGGTTTAACCACCTTTTATAGAAGAAAAGGACTCCTAATTCAACTAGGAAACAAGATAAAATAACCTTCCTAAAATACAAAGATAAAATAAAGCCTTAAGATCTCAGGATAGAGAGAAGGTCAACGCCAAGAATGACCCTCATAGGGTCGGTCCTGAGAGCAATCCTCTAGCTTCTTCATCTTGGTTTGTGCGCGACCCCTCCTAGCTCGATCTTTGGTCGATTTCTTCACCTCTCTTCATGATTTCACTCTTCTTGGCCCACTTCCTTAGCTCATCAACTCAAATCTTCCTCATAGCTTGTCCCCCCTCTCTTGCAATGCTTCAAACTCTTCTTTCAAGCTCCAAAACTCCTACAAAATGACACAAAAGATACGTAGTTTCCGAATCTCAAAGAAATACGAAAACTAATGCAAAAAGACTCAAAAACACAAGACTCAAGTACAAAAACCAACTCAATCTAACCTATCTAAACACTAAAAATCCTATGCTGACATTAAAATACCCCATACTTAGACTTGCTTGTCCTCAAGCAGTAATTATGCAAAATCTAGACCAACAACACAATCATCAAACATAGCCCTTGTCAAAACATTTTAGACACAAGTGAAAAAGTAGACAAGTAATTTTAACGTCATCACGTATGTATGAGTCTTAAGCGTAGGCAATCACAATCCAACCTCACAAGGGATATTTACATGTTTCTCTCAACTTTGATGTGTTTAGGCTATTAAATCAACTCTCATCTCAATCTTTATGCAACATCTACTTTATCATTGAGACTTATATCACCAATCTCTCTACCTAGAGGAGTCAAGACACATTAATCATCATAAAAACTTAGGCTCAATGAAATCTCCGTAGAAGACTCCATTCGGCCGGGTTGTAACGGTGCTCGGTAATAACATTAGGTAGGGAGTTATTTGGCCATGTGGTGCTAAATTCGGGAATCAAACTCCTAAATATAACACTTTAGAACCAAAATAACTCACTCACTTTCTTTCAACTTATAACCGAACACTTTATCAATGAAACTCAACACCCTTCAATTCTTAACCCATATTCCCAAAATACAACTTACAAATACTTTGAATTCTTGACTTGCACTTATAATATTTTTTTCATTTCTTCTTCTCTTTTTCTTCTTCCTTTTTTTTTTGATAGGCCCAAGCTACATGGAGGTCGTGATCTGAGGGCTGAAATTCATGCACTTCTTTTCGTTTTCACCATTTTTTTCTTCAACATGTGACTCTTAAGCCAAGAACCATTTTACATTAAACTTTAACAAGATGTGCTCTAACCATTAACAATGTAACCATATCCAAACCCAACCTATGTATCACTCAACAAAAATCATTCCCAACTCTCATCATCTAAATTTAATTCCCGGAAAAGGGTCAACCTAATATGGTCTAGGGATAATTTGTTTTATGGAGCTTCAAACAAAGGCCAAGGCTAGAACGGGGTTTCAATCAAGGATAATTCAAGGTAGACATGAAATAATGTGGGCTAAAAATATACGTTCTTAATCATAATCAACATGCATGAACAATCTCATAGTGGCTTCAAGAAATGGATAACCATATCAATGACAAGAGATATATGCATAAAGAGAGCAAATCACACAAATAAAGAAGAGGGATTTTATGATGGTCTCCCTATAAGGCCAAAATTCCTCACTAGGTAAAAATTTAGTTGGATTACATCTACATCTACTTCTACTCAAGATACATATGCTCAATTTCACCAAGTCAATTTTCACAATCAAGAGCAATTTCTCAAAACTTGGGTTATATGATGGCTTGCATCTTGCTCATGCTTAGAGTGCATATTAGGTCATGTTTCATTCGGTTTCGGTTTGCTTTTCTCTCTTTTAAGTTAGTATTTTAGTTGTTTTCGGTTTAGTGTCTTCATTCGGACTCTACGCCTTGTTTGTGCGTTTTTAGGTGAAAATGGAAGACTTTTGGTGATGGGAGATCAAGAGGAGCTTAAGAAGACGACATTATTAATCCATTGATCATGAATTCATCCACTTCTTTATATGCCTAGGTCAATTCCAATCCTTATCTTGATTATTCGCTAGTCCACGGTCCTAGCAAAACTATGATATGAACAAGGACGCTTAATTCAAATCATGCAATACACTCAAGGAAATTAGGAAATCAAATCATGCAATCAAGCTACGAGTCTCATGCACAATTAAACCATTGAATACTCTTCCCTAAACTAGTCCACGGTCCTAGAATAGAGTTGTTTCGAGAAATAGGAAAGATGCATAGACAACAACCAATCCTAAATCAAACAATCGATCTAAGTCAATCAAACAAGTTGATCAGGCTCATAAAATCAAACATAGATCATGGGATGAAGCACAAGAGTATCAATAAAGACCTAGGGATAAAGAAGTTACAAGAATTTCACAACTTCATAACAAAGCTTCTTTGATTGAATAAACTCCAAGGGAGATTAGTTCTCCATTACAAAGAAAGCTCAAATCTTTATTGAAATAATAGTATGCTAATGATAACAATGAATGTCTCTAAAACCTAGAAAAGGTTCCCCTTAAATAGCCCAAAGAACAACCTCTTCGAGAAAAATAAGAAAGGAAACGAAAAGATAAGAAAGGAAACAAGATAGAAAAGACAGGATTTCGTCCGTCAGGAAGTCGGTACGCACCGCGACCGCGCCGCCATGGCCGCGCCCACGGCGGTCTACTCTTGGTCAAATGCTGAGTCGGCTTCTACCGCGACCGCGCCACCGACAGCGCGACCGCGGCCTTCATGGGTCTTCATAGTTGTCGCCTCTTCACCACCGCTCCCGCGTCATAGACAACGCGACCGCGATATCCATGCAGTCGCGAACTTCGTCTTTAAGCTCTTCAAACTCTTGATTCTTCATAACTTGTGTCTTCGGTCCTCGTATAACAATAATGCTCAAAACTAACCTAAACACTCTCAATAACATATCAAAATCTAAGAGTTAACCTATACAAAATAGCATGTATCAAATTCCCCCATACTTAGATCTTGCTCGTCCTTGAGTAAGCTCAAAACAAATACTCCCTCCGTCCCCGAAAGTTTGTCCGCCTTTCCTTTTCGGGCGTCCCTGAAAGTTTGTCCATCTCTACTTTATTTCCATTTATATCACTATGCTTTTACAATCTTACCCTCATACAATCCCATATATTACCCCCATTATCCAACTTTTCTCTTAACTTTATCACTTTTTCCTATAAAATTACAAAATTATCCTCAACCAATCTTATAAATTACTCCTTTTTATACCCTTTTCATCAACTTTAACACTTCTCATTAATTCGCGTGCAAATGTGCTTTTGGCCAAACTTTCCGGGACGGAGGGAGTATAACAAGTAACCACATCCAAGATCTCAGGAAATACAAGGGAAGATAAAAACACTCAGCTCACAACCCGAACCCAAAGTAGAGAAATCATGAGCATAAAACAATGAAGCTGAAACACGCACCTCACAACAAGATATAACACTACAGCTCTAACAAACATGAAAGAGAGCACCCTAGGATCTACCCAAACCTAACATGTAAGCCCCAAAGTCCCCACGCAAGAATGATCCTAAACACTCGAATTTTACCGCTCAATTCTGCTTAGGCGCCCTTTCGGGTTTTCACCTAACCACTCTTTTCATTTTTCAATACGTGTGCTCACAAATACTCACATTCACTCATGAACCTCATATTACCCCAACCTAATGCTGGTCCGGGTTACATGCTTATTACCTAAGCCGCCCTTTCGGGTTTTCGACTCATCCTAGGATTTCATAGGCCTTTTTTCAATTCTTTTTATGGCTTTTTCTATCTTTTTCTTTTTCTTTCTTTCTTTATTATGCAAAAAGGTATGGTGCAAGTGCTCCATGAAAAGAATAAAATCAAAAATATGAAGCAAATCACTAACTAAGCTAACTAGGATAAGCGAATGCGAGTACTCCTTCTCCCATACTTAAATCCTTCATTGTCCTCAATGAAGCAAAGAGAAAGGATAGAAGCAAGGAGAAAGGTATATCAGAAGACTCACAATCGAATGAAGAGAGGTGGAATGGAAGAACTCCTCAAAAGTGAAAGAATGAAACTCCGTAATTCAGGTCTGTTGGCGAACCGCGGGCGCGGCATAAGGGACGCAGGCGTGGAATAACTGCAGAGAGCGAAGTCATCGTCGGGTGGACCACCGCGGGCGCGGCTGATGGAGCGCGGTCGCGGTTCTCGTGTAGGGACGATGTCTCAACTTCGTTGTGAACAATGTAATGTGCAACCAACCTTTGTATCTTGGCTCGTCTTTCGAGAGATGGACACATACTCGATCTCGAGCCGTGGAGAAGAGAACTCTCAAGGGAACAAAGCTCCCCCATACTTAGGCTTGACACATAGCCAAAGAATGGAAATACAAAGGTGGATAGAAAAACTAGAAATAGAAGATGGAAAGATAGAAGATGGAATAGAATGGATATAGATTGATGGAAAATATAGAGGTAAAATGGGACAAAAAAAAGTCATCTTTTTGTCTTTTCTCTTTTTTTTTCTTTTTTTTCTTTTTATCATTTTTTTTCTTTTATTTTTCTCTGTTTTTTTTTAACAAACGTGCTAAAACCGAGACGCAATATGGCTGTCGCGAACACAGGCTAGTACCTGTTCGTCGGGGCGCACTGGTGATCCACCGCGGGCGCGGCCAAGAAGGCGCGGGCGCGGTATCACACCAGGCTTGTCCTTTCGGACCTAGTACCTGCATGTTTGCTCGAAAACGAGAATAAACCTAAGCTAGGAATGGAAAAACAATCTATCTAAGCCTTGGGTTGCCTCCCAAGCAGCGCTTTTGTTTAACGTCGTTGGCTCGATGTGGATATGATCAATATGGGTCCTCATCAACATGAAATCGGACCTTGTTGCCCTCATGAGATATAGAAAGTGATCCATTGGCAACATCAATAACCGTCCTTGCGGTTTTCATGAATGGGCGACCAAGTAAGAGAACCGGGTCGTAACTCCCTTCACCTATCTCCATAACATAAAAGTCTGCAGGAAAGATTAGACCATTCACCTGTACTAAAACATCCTCAACCAACCCTTTTGGGCTCACGTTAGAGTGGTCAGCCAATTCAATAACAATATCAGATTTCTTTAAGGGACTAAGGCCTAACCTATCATACATGCAAGCTGGAAGAACATTTATGGAGGCACCTAGATCTAGCATAGCTCGCTCAATTTTAGTTTCTCCAATTGTGACAGGGACGGTGAATCTTCCTGGGTCAGTACATTTTCTTGGCAATTGTTTCTAGAGTAGTGAATT
Organism: Polygonum maritimum; assembly: GCA_963924305.1. NCBI lineage: Eukaryota > Viridiplantae > Streptophyta > Magnoliopsida > Caryophyllales > Polygonaceae > Polygonum > Polygonum maritimum. Next base: position 36,881,050 of record OZ002729.1, read on the forward strand.
ACATGCCTCGGTTTTGCTATCCTGAGTTTTTTCAACTAGAGCTACTTTCTCAATTTTAGGATTAGACCTATTCTTTCTCTTTACCATGCAAAGCTCTTTTATAAACATAGTGAAACGAGGGACACCTTGAATGAGATTAATGAGAGGAACATTTACCTGGCAATTGGCGAAGGTTTCGAAGAGTTCCTTGTCATGTGCCGGCTTCCTCGTGTCCTTAAGTGCTTCAGGGAAAGGAGGGGGATGTTTGAGAGAGCTCAAAGGTGGAAGTGGTTGAGCAACATACCCGTCATCCTCCTCTGTTGCTGGGTCGCAGTCGTGTCGAGGGGAACGCGGGCGCAGCGGAGAGTAGTTCTTGAAAGCATAATCCAACAAAGCCCCGAAATTTCTCTCTGCCTCCTTACCGCGGGCGCGGTGTGGGCTCCGCGGTCGCGGTTCTTCATCCGTCTCAGGGTCCGAGTGTTCTGTTGGATTCTCGCGGGCGCGGTGGTGAGAGCGCGGTCGCGATAATCCAACAGAGGCTCGATCCTCTTCTTCTACTACCCCGGCAGGATCGCGGCCAGGGGAACGCGGTCGCGGATTTCCACCAGTGGGTGGTTCCCAACTCGCCAATGCTCTACCGCTCCTCAAGTTCATGGCACTGACGTTTTCTTTATGATTGAGCGGTTGAGAGGGAAGTTTCCTGGAATCCTTAGACTCGAGCCTATTGATCATGGTGGCAAGTTGGCTCAGCTGAGTCTCAAGATTCTTTACAGCTGCTCTCGTCTCTTGGTTCTCCTTCAAAAGGGCAGTAATAGCATCGTTCTGAGACGGGGCAGGCGTTCTCGGGGCAAAATTATTAGAACGAAATTGTTGTTGCTGGCCCTGAGGAGCGAACTGCTGCTGCTGTTGTGATGGCTCTTGCTGCTGTTGGTTGTTCCATTGGAAATTAGGATGGTTCGCCCACCCCAGATTGTAGGTGTTAGAGAAGGGATCGTTCCGGGGCCGGGGTGCACCATAGTTGCCAATAGCATTAACCGACTCCTCGGTCTCCTAAATAGTAGGGCACTGGTCTGTGTGGTGGCTCGCGTCATAGCACAAACTGCAAGCATTGACTTGTTGAACCGTCTACTTTGTGAGCAGCTGCTTCATAAGATCCTTGAGTTCCCTTACTTCAGCATTCAGGGACTCGTTCACCACACTAACGGACCTCACATTGGTCCTGGACCGCTGATTGCGGGCTTGTTCAGCCAAGGTCTCCACTTTCTCAAAGGCTGTTGCGGGAGTCAAGTTCTCATAACTACCCCCACACAATGCGTTCACCAACCTCTTATCATTGTCGCAGAGTCCCTCAATGATGTAACAGATGAGGTCCTTGGCAAGATAGCCATAGTAGGGCCAACTAGCGATGAGCCTTTTGTAGCGCTCATAATAATCATAGAGGTTCTCGTCCTCCCCTTGCTCCAAACTGTTGAGCTGCTTCTTAATAGATGTTTGTTTGGAAGCAGGGAAGTACTTCTCTAGAATTGCCTTCTTCATGGCCGCCCAAGTAGTAATAGAGCCTGGCACCAAATAAAGGTGTTATTCCTTGAGGAGTCTTCCAAAGAGAAAGGGAAAGCTCGGAGCTTGATTTGATCTTCCGTGACATCCGTCGGCTTCATACTCACATACACCGCGTGAGCTCGAACTTGAGCTCAACCCGTGGAATTTGAACTCACATACACCGCGTGTTCGGGTCTCGAACTTGAACTCACATACACCGCGTGTTCGGGTCTTCACCACTCAACCCGTGGAATTTGGGCAAGTGGTGGATGAGCCCGGACTTGAGCTCGAACTTCACACCCTCCCCAAGATCGGGGAACTGAACAGCCAGCTGCTGTTGTTGAAGATCGGGCGTAGTGAGTTGGCGAATAGTTCGTTCCGCCATGATTTCTTCTGGTTCAGAATTAGAGAGAGAGAGAGAGAGAGAGAGAGAGAGAGAGAGATTCAAGAAGATTGTAGGATGCAAATGCTCTGGAAGCACTCCTTATCTTCCGAAGAGTCCTGTCAATTTTTGGATCAAAGCGAACAAGAGAAGTATTAGTAGACCGGGTACGGACCATGTGATAGGTCCGAACCCAAAGGGGGTTTCTGGGCTCGAACCGCGGGCGAGACGAGGTGGCGGCGGTCGCGGTTCTGGCACAAAACACGAAAACGCACGCAAATCAACAATAAAAAGGATTCCCCAGCAACGGCACCAAAATGTGACTCGGCTAAAGTCATTGTGCCAAAATCAAAGATAAAACCCAAACATGCAAACAACAAGTATAGTAAGCAAGTACGGGGTCGAACCCAAAGGGATCAGTTTCTAATCAGATTTTAGTGGTTTTCATGCAAAGTAATCAAAGGGGGTTTGAAAGGTGTTTCAATCAAAGTTATCAAGTAGAGTTCATCCAATCAATTCCACTTTATTAATCCATTGATCATGAATTCATTCACTTCTTTATATGCCTAGGCCAATTTCAATCCTTATCTTGATTATTCGCTAGTCCACGGTCCTAGCAAAGTTATGATATGAACAAGGACGCTTAATTCAAATCATGCAATACACTCAAGGATATTAGGAAATCAAATCATGCAATCAAGCTACGAGTATCATCCACAATTAAACCATTGAATACTCTTCCCTAAACTAGTCCACGGTCCTAGAATAGAGTTGTTTCGAGAAATAAAAAAAATGCATAGACTACAACCAATACTAAATCAAGCAATAGATCTAAGTCAATCAAACAAGTTGATCAGGCTCATAAAATCAAACATAGATGATGGGATAAAGTACAAGAGTATCAATAAAGACCTAGGGATAAAGAAGTTACCAGAATTTCACAACTTCATAACAAAGCTTCCTTGATTGAATAAACTCCAAGGGAGATTAGTTCTCCATTACAAAGAAAGCTCAAATCTTTATTGAAATAATAGTATGCTAATGATAACAATGAATGTCTCTAAAACCTAGAAAAGGTTCCCCTTAAATAGCCCAAAGAACAACCTCTTCGAGAAAAATAAGAAAGGAAACGAAAAGATAAGAAAGGAAACAAGATAGAAAAGACAGGATTTCGTCCGTCAGGAAGTCGGTACGCACCGCGACCGCGCCGCCATGGCCGCGCCCACGGCGGTCTACTCTTGGTCAAATGCTGAGTCGGCTTCTACCGCGACCGCGCCACCGACAGCGCGACCGCGGCCTTCATGGGTCTTCATGGTTGTCGCCTCTTCACCACCGCGCCCACGTCATAGACAACGCGACCGCAATATCCATGCAGTGGCGAACTTCGTCTTTAAGCTCTTCAAACTCTTGATTCTTCATAACTTGTGTCTTCGGTCCTCGTATAACAATAATGCTCAAAACTAACCTAAACGCTCTCAATAACATATCAAAATCTAAGAGTTAACCTATACAAAATAGCCTGTATCATTCGGTTCGGGTCAGTTCGGTTTACATTTTATTCGGTTAATTTCGGTTTGGGTCAGTTTCAGATCGGATCGGGTTCAGATCGGGTCTGGGTCATGTTCGGATGGCTCATTTTTCGTTGTTCGGTTCAAGTTTCGGGTTCGGGTCGATTTGGTTCGGGTTTCGGGTTCGGGTCACTTTCTGCCAGGTCTAACAATACCCTACCTACTTTGTTGTCACTTTTTTTGATTTTGAATGTAAGTTTCGTGGAAAAGTCAAATAACATTTTGGTTGCTAATGTAGTTCTCAGTATCACACAATCACATATCAAAAATTATATACATCATTTATAAGACTCGATTGAAACTAGGGTCGTGAATTCGGATTGCCTAAAATGATGATCTATATCCAATCCATTTTTACGCGGATTTCCGACAATATATCCGTTCTGATCGTATATCCGATGGCGGATATTTTGGATATCTAAACTATCCATTTTGATTAAACCTCGGTAAAACATAAATTACAAACCATGTCTAAGAGTGCCTTCAACGGGCCGGTTATTTCAGGCACTTTTTGCTGGGTCACAAAAGCCCATAAGCCTTATTACTATTCCAGATCGAGAGGGAGAAAGATTTTGATCGATTTGGGGAAATTCTAGTTAGGGTGATAATTACGAATTTGGGGGTATGATATTGCAGTCGTATTTTAAGATACATATATTAAAAATATATATACATCGATATTTTCAGATATCCATTTATCTGAAACTTTGATCCATATCTGATCCAGCGGATTGGATCGGATAAGAATCTGTTTTAAACGAATTATTTGGATAAGGATAAAAACGGATCGGGTCGAATGATTAAAACAGATCGGTCGGATCGAATATGGGGGTGACAACCTTACACTGCGTGGATTTGTTCTTCTGTAACATAAAATCTTAGGATGCACATCCCAATCAAATGGACACCGCACATAGTTTATTTGTTCAACGTTCCTTGACTTATATTTACGTTCTGATGTTATAGTCAATGGTCGTAGCCGATATTGTATGGTGGACACACATAAAACACATTACACAGACTGTTCGAATGCAACTACACTAATTATATCAACACCCTACGACTAAGCAAAATTACAGTCCGTTGCACCGTAACCATAGTAACACAACATCAATAGTATATCTTACGTTTCAATTGCACACCATAGCAACAAAAATGCACGTTGCTTGCATACCATGCCAAAAAATTCAAACAGTTTGTCTCTATCATCCGCAGTAGACGGAAATGGTATTTGCCCTTCACTTCCAACCGACAAGTAGATACAACCTCCTCATGAGGTGTTATGCAATGAATAATTTCAAATCATGTTGGTCACAGCTTCCCACAACACATTTACGACTACCGCTATCATTTGTCGCCATAAACTTAAAATTAGGTTTTGACATCATCGATCAGTTTTGATATCAACATTAAAGCCGCTTTGATACTGATCTTTCACCGGAAATATACATAAACGTCGATTATACCCAAAATGGTTAGACAAATATCACCGGAAAAGGACGAAAACACACCAACAAGAGTTTCCCGGCAAAATCAAACCCTATAGTCAGAATTTACTTTTCTTTGTTCATTATTCATGAGGGCGGAATGGGAAAGTTGTTGTTAGTTTCTAAGATTTCCAAATTCCAGTTCTCTCCTGCTCAATTTCATTTTTCTCTATTATTTTATTAAAATTTAACTTTACACGTGTTGGCCATCGAACGACTGCTACTTTTGTGTGTACGATCAAATTCTTACACATTGTGTAAACATAGCAGCATCTCATACCAAGAGGTTTGAGACATGCATGGGAGAGAGATTACAAAAAAAGAATTAAATGAAGTGAAAACCATATCAGTATAGCAGCTCTTCAAAAACGGGGTCTACAGTTTGTCCCCACTTGTCATGGTACATTTGTAATAGCTTATCAGCCGGCGTTAAACCTGTCATCACAATGCAATTTAACTATAAATATATCAATTATACATTATCTATTTTCGAAAGTTTGTTCATAAAGCACATTTGTATCCGGATTAATAAAAAAAATGAAAAAGTTGGATATTAGATGGGAAAAAGTGATAATATGAAGAGAAAGTCAAATAAGAGGGGTAACATATAAAATTAGATGAGGATGATTTTGTAATGTTATAGGAATCAGTTATAATGTTAATGGGATAGTGAGATAATGGGTGTTATACATGAGATTGTATGAGGGTAAGATTGTAAAAGTATAGTGATATAAATAGAAAATATGACAATATGAGTAAATTTTCGAGTACGCTCGAAAAAAAAGATGGACAAACTTTCGGCGACAGATGAAGTGTATATATATATAAGGCCCGTCTATAACAACAATTTGGCCGCTACATCTTGATGGTTCGTGGTCCTAGAGTACTTTATTGAAAAAGTATTATGATCGAACGGTGTCTAATCAAGAAACATACAAGTAGGCTTGCAGGACGAAGACATCATAATACAAGATTATACTCCCTCGGTCATAATACAAGCCTATACTCCCTTTGTCCCTATATCTTTGTCTAGTTTTTTGTTTCGACTGTCTCAAAAAGATTGTCCATCTTTCCATTTATATCATACTTTTCTTAAACTCTTATTCACTCTTATATATTATCTCTATTGTTCAACATCTTCATCAAATTTATTATTTTTTTTTCTATAAAATATCCTAATCCAATCTTATATATTACCCCTCATTATCCATCTTTTTCATTAACTTTAGCACTTTTTAACTTTTTACATCTATAAAATTATCATCATCTATTCTCACGTATTATCTTAACTATTCAACTATTCAAGTTTTTATTAGTTCGCGTGAGACTAATAATTAGGACTATGAGGGGGAGGGGGTATACTGTTTGTAAACGGATACAATATATACCTTCCAAACAACATAATACAAATAAGGATATAGATGTATGACTTGCCTGTTCTAACCACTTCAGCCACTTGATCTAAGAACCCAACCTCATAAATGCCTCTTCTTTCAAGGCCATCCTGAAGCAAATAACAAATACTTTGTAACAACCATGCGAACAGTGTAGACTTACATGATATAAGGGCATGTGGGTTGGTCTTAAATAGTACTTAAAGGTACTTGTTTATTTTTTGGGAAAAAAAAATACTAAGCACCTATTGAGGTTGTGCTTATATAAGCACTCATCAAAAACTCTCTCCATTTATTTCTAACCCATAATTTTTTAGGACATGTCATTTAATGAATCTAGTTTATGTGTATGGTTGGATGTAATTTTAAAGTTTTGATCATAGGTTTTTTAATTTCTTAAAATAATAGTATATAATAACAATATTGTAAAATATTTAATTTTGGATAGTATTTACATATGATAAATTACATATTATACCATAATTTAATGTTTTATTATTTTATATCTTTTTGTAGTAATAAAATTATAATTTTATTCAAATAAATAATAGGATGATTAAATTAAAACACAATATATTAAAATACCAACATTATACGCATTCAACCTCAAATATTACATAAAATAACCAACATTGAAATAAAAAAGATTAGACATTATAAGTACCACCATAATAATCGGATTCTAGTTCGTAATAGTGATATCCACCACCATCTTAAATCCAACTTGGTTGAACATATATGGCGTCGTTTTGGCATGCCCGGTAATAGAGATTAGTGTAATATGATAGTACGTATTGTTGAATAACAATATTGTAAAATATTTAATCATGAACTAATATTGTTGAATATATACAATATTATTTAATAATTACTATAATTTAGTTATGTATTATTTGATTATAATAATTTATTTAAATTATTAAATAATAATTTTAACAGTAAAATATCATATATAAAGATGATATTAAAGACATATTTATAATTTTGGTATGAAAAATTAAACGTAAAAAAGATATAACTGGGTGCTTATAAGTACCCATTGCTCTAATGGAGTGAAAAAAAATGAGAAGTTGTGTAGTGGTGAAATGAAAACTAATATTATAATACTGATTAAAAATTCTTTCAACACTCTAAATAAGAACTCTCATTGCACAGGGTCTAAGAGAGCCAAGTAACTTACTTTGGCCAACTTGAGGAGATCATCGGCAAGATGCTTTACGCATCCATCACGAAATGGCGTCTCGAGACCGGTTTTAGGTACCTATGTATCACGTACAAGTACAAGCTTATACGGAGTGATTTTTTTTTCACCTAATGCAATGAGAATATACAATAGTACGAAACAAGTACCGTATTTCTCAACATATCTTTTTCTTTTGGAGTCCAATCAGCTACCATGTCAACAGCATGTTGGAGAGATACTTCATCATACAACAAACCAACCTGGATAGAAAACATAAACAACATCAAATCTCAAAACTGTAATTCCAAAAATGATCATTTTTTTTTCACTCGGTTAAAAAGGGTGCACAACTTGATACTCTTTGGTATAAACCGGGACTTGATATTCTTAGGTATCTTAAAAGGAAAAGCGGCGAACATCCAAGATAAAATTACCCAAAATGCAGGCACTGCTAATACGTTTTCCAAAGGTCCTCCGTCAGCCCCTCTCATTTCGATGTATCTCTTCAGCCTAACCTGAGCAACAAGGAAGTTGAAACATAAAAACAAAAATATAATTACTATAAGAAAAAAATGTGAATGGATGAATGAAAAGGACTTGCAAAAGCGTTTTCATGAACCTCAGGAGTTATTGTTGTCAAGTGGTCCTCCCAGTCGCTTAGGGAAGGAAATTCACCAGGAAGAGCGGGGAGCTTCCCAGCCATAAAGTCCTAAAGTGAAAAAGCAAATTAATAAGCAAGACGATCAAGCAAATGTATGTGTATGGGGGCGGGCAGGCGTTCGTGTGTGCGTGCGTTTATTGAACTAGTTCAAGGATGAATGCAGAGCTTTGCTTCACCCGAAAGGACATCCCAGAGCAGTCGATGTGATTCCCTTGTCGATAGACAAAGTACATAGGTACATCAAGAGCGTACTCCACATATTGCTCAAATCTGTAACACAAGCAGATCGAACAAATACATAATTGTTTAGTCTGGCGATCGATCAATATATATGCGGTCGCATTCTGTCTGCAATAGCAACCTAGCTAGCTAGCTTACCCGAACGAGTCACCAAAAACAAACGGAAGCATCCCAGTTCGGTCCTCGTCAAAATCAGTCCACATTTGGCTGCACCGTGGAAAAACTTAAGTGTTGAAGCTCATCGACAGGAGTTAAATGAGTAAATTGACTACAACGAGGATAAAATTACCTCCGTATGCTAAGATAGTCACTGGGCTTTCCTCTATTAAAAGGTGAATTTGCAAAAAGTGCAGTTGCTATCTATACATTCCACGTAGAATCACGATATATATATAGGAACACAAATCAACTCCGTCAGTCTACACGTATATTCGGTATATATATATGAAATAAATCAAGGTTATTCTTACAGGTTGCAATGCAAGTCCAACACGGAATTTGTTTATCATGTCAGCCTCAGAGCTGAAATCAAGGTTAACCTATGAGTAATTGGGGGCCAAAAAAACAAGAAGTATAAGATTTCAACATTTAATTCCCATGAATTCCTTATCATACAGTTTACAATTCCAAGAGAAATAAACTAGGGTGCACTTGCCTGAACCGAACATGACTCGAACATCAACTCACGTCCATACGAACCCTTTTTGGGCAGATAATTCATCATGATTTCATATCTCCTCTGTTCAAGAATCCAATTTTGCAATCAAGTCTCTTCTCCATATATATGGGAAAGATGTTACAGCAAAGTAATAAAGAAAATTAAGAGGAAAAAAACACGGCCACGAATATTAGCAATATTGATGAAGAAGAGTCATGAAGGGGGGTAGATAATAGAGATCGAATCCACCTTGGGCATTATTGGAATGTCCTTGAGAGTACATTTTGGTTGGAATCCAATTCCTAGAAACCCAATTCCCATTTCTTCACTCACAGCTTTTACCTGTTTTACAGTAAAATATTTGTTCACTTTATACATGAGCAACAGTATGATTACACATATTTGTTCACTTTTTACATGAGCAGTAGTATGATTACACATTACCAGCAAAAGTGCCACATTTTGAATAAAAAATATCTCTTTTGGACATCAATTATAATCGATATCTATCACTGTTTACTAAAGCAGAAGCAAATTCCGTCACCATATTGTGTCACATCACCCCCTTATTTAAAAAATTATCTTATCAATCTTAGTTTTATCATAATATATAATCTTAATCTTATACATACTTAATTAAAATATTAGTTATTTCAAAAAAATTTAGTTACTTAAGTAATTCTATCATAATATATAAATCTCAATCTTATCATTATATGATTACCTATTTAGTTAATAAAATGATTTATCCTAAATCTTTGTATAAAAAAATAAATAAATTTTACCTATTTAATTAGGTAATAAAATGATTTTTCCTAAATTTTTTATAATAAAAAATTAATTTTTACCCATTTACTTAAATATTATATTAATAATAAGTATATTTATGCTCATTAGCTGCAAATCCTACCACTATATTTATCCCACATCTTTTTTTTATCAAATATTATATTAAATTTTTTTTTCTATCGTATCATATTGAAATCCAATAACAATATTAATAAAAAAGATTAGATGATATATTTACTCTAAAATATATTTGTAACATTACATATTGATTATGTTTTAGATAAAAGACAGATTTCTTATTAAGATGATGATTCGTTAATATTTTTATTTGATATATAAATACTTCTTATTTAATTAATATTTTACAACATAATTTAACATATATACAAGATAATTTGGAATTATTTTTTTTATCTTACTAAATATTCTCTATATTTTAAAATATAATACTAATTTCATTCAACTTTTTATGTTACATTATTGATTTAATTATATAAATTAGCTTATGCAATTTAATTAAATTTCAAAAGATATTTATCAATTTTTTAACAAATTTCAATAATGTATCTCATCTTATTGCATTTTTCGTCAATAAATAAATAAATAAATATATATATGTTTATGTATGTATAAAATATTAATATATAAATATTTAATGATATACGAGAATTATGTTATTTTATAATCTAAAAGATACATGCCATTTTTTAAAATAGACATATGATAATATTTATAATAATTATAGTGAATTCATATACAGGATAATAAAAATAAAAAACACCCCCGCATAAGGTCTTTTCAGTATAGGTTTAGAGGTATCAAACGGGTAGGTTCATGCGAATTCGGGTTCTGTCTTTTCGGTTTGAGTTGGGTGCAAGTTCGGGTCACATGTCAAATCGGCTCGGGTCTTGACTTTTTACTGTGAAGGTTCGGGTCGATTTAATGGGTCAAGAATTTGAATTTTACATGATTATTAAAATAATATTATGATTAAACAATAATATTTAATAAAAAAATATTATTTTAGATATTTTATCATAAAGTTTATTATAATGTTAAAAATAAATTATACATTGTGTACATATATATAAAAAATCGTGTTAATCCATCCGGTTCGAGTCAGGTGTTGGTTTCAACCCTAATGAATTTCGGTTAATTGGGTTCGGTTTTTTCTTATGCCTAGTACTTTGCAAGTCGGGTTTGAACCCTAAATGTTTTGGCCAATTCGGGTCGATTACTTGGATCGTATCAGATTTTGACAACTCTATATTGGTTACATAAAACCTTACTTCTCTTGCAAAAAAGTCGGCATTTTGAATACCTCCTCCCCACTCTGGTAGATCATGGATCCGTCACTGTTAATATGATAATATCTAACAAGCAGGACTGTTGCAAGTACAAAATCTACATCTAGAGAAGAAGAGGAAAAACTGTTTCTTACCTGATAAAGATGCGATTTAACCTCAGCACAAGTTTGATGCAATGTTTCAAGTGGTGCACCGCTAAGCTCTAATTGACCTCCAGCTTCGAGAGATATGCTTTGGTTGCCCTGCCAATAACAGAAAAGAAGACGATATGCAATTAGAAAAACTAACAAATTTTCAGTATGGGAGTTATGCACAATTAGCACATGGTGACCGGTTTTGAGAAGGGTTTTGAGCTTCAAACCAATATACCTGTTTCAAACCAATTACTCTGTCAAATTCCAGCACTCTGTCCCATTGAAACCTCTGAGCAATGCCATTAAGCAGCTCAGCAATTCGATCATATTGAACCGGTTGTAGGGTTGCCAAGTCAAAACCGATTTTCTCATGCTCTGTCCCTATCCTGCACACACCAACAAAAGAGACGAATGAAGTAAAAACCATATGAGAGACAAGCGAAAATGACATGCAGACAGACCTCCATTGGTCTTTAGGCTTGCAACCAGATGCCATATAGGCCATGAGATCCTCTTTGGTGAGTGGCTCTGCACCAAACGCAACCTCAATAGTGGAAGGAGTTGAGGCCACAACCCTCAGTTGCCTGCGCTTTTTCCCACAAAATGAATGCTGTGTCTGTTCCGGTCCGCGCCAACGAGCGGATGAGCGGTTCACAAGGCCCTCCTTAGATCCAGCAGCGTCATAACAGATGCCGAAACCTGCATGCGTTACGAGTGCCATCGACGACCAGCTCATGATAAAACACCAGCTCCGGTGGGAATTCTCAACTTGGATAATTCACGGCCTTTGTCCTTGGGCTTTCGTAGTGTTCCTGTCGTTATATAGAGCCCTTGGTCACCGATTCACAGTGGCAGACCGACTCAGGGGATGATTCATTTATTTGCTTTCCCCAAAAATACTCTAACAAGTAACAACAAACATCATCATCATAATTGATTTTATCACTCTTCTATTTTTTCCTTTGCCTGATTTTTTTTTAATCAGCCCGCTCCTGTTTTTGCACTTGGCACGAGAATACAACCTTGAAAAAAAAAAAAAAACTAGTACAGTATAAAAAACGAATAATGCGTGGATATAAACCTTATTTAATCATATTGACTTAAACAAATTCATGGTTAAGAATATTATTTAGGATTAGTTTCCTATGTAATATTTATTGGAATAACTTTTATGTATTAGTTTATTAAGATTTTCATTTCTATTTAATAACATACATATTTATTTTGTTATCTATAAATAAATAAAGTACGATCACTATAATTATGCAATCCATTATTTTAATTATTTATCTAGAATCTGCATAAAAATGATAAAAACAATCTCTTTTTTCTTAATTGAATTTTTTTAATTTTATAAAAGAAAATATTATTTTCTGATATAAAAATTAGGTAAGATTTCAAAGATATCAAAATTGGATGTAAACATTATTTTATAGGGTATAATTAAAAAATATTATTTTACTAAGCCGAGACGATGTGGTGCCCATTTAAACAAAGGATTGATCATATTCTATTATAGTAGATATGTCGGAGATTAAAAAATCACTTCCAATGTCAAGAATGTGAACACGACATCCACTAGTATATAAGACCATGAATATTGGTGAAACCCGTGAACCCCATGAACCCTTACTTTTTACCATTTCTCTCTCAGCCATATCATTTTATCATTCTCCAATTTCATTTCTACTATTCACTTAAATACCAATGAAAACATATGAACCCCATTTCTCACTTTTCCAATTCAAACCATCATTTATTTTTATATACACAATTATTATTACTTCAAATTCCCAATTTCATTTCTGGAAATTAATTTATATAAAACAATTACTAATTGTGTGTGATCTTTTAAAATTAAAAGAATGAGTAAATTTAAAAAGCGGTTAAATGCGTTTTTGTTTACTCTAATCTAATCTCAAATATTAATTTAATTTTAAAACAATCCAAATATATATAAATTTAGTCTCTATGGATAGATAAAAAATATGAATTGTGGTATAATTTATACTTAATTTTATTAAAATTAAACTTAACAAAAAAACTAATTACAAATCAGTATAACTAGGAGATTAAAGCTGAAGACCAAAAAGGAGAGGTGGTGGGGCCAAAAGGTGGAGAGCTCCATGAAACCGGTTTCAATATCCGAGCCCCAGATTGGGGTTTCACCCAAATTAATTTAGTTTGTTTTTTCTTTTGAAGTTGAAACTCGTGTTGAAACCCACATGAGTCTTGCAATATTCATGCTCTAAGGATGAGAGAAACTCTACCCATTGACATAAACTTTTGGGTTAAATGGTGGATCCTGACCTTATATCTAAAACTAATCTAAAACCTGACACATCATCTGTCTAAACACGTTCCATCAAAATTTGTCATGGTATCAAAGAGGCGGGGTTCGATTTTCCTAGTAAAATTTTAAAAACAAACCTAGTATATAGCTAAAAGAAAATGAGATGCTAATACCCCGTCTAAACCGAAACAAAAACCAAATTGGGATAGCTATAAACAGATTTGAGAATGCTAGAACCACTAAAAAGACAAATATTGTTCAAGTGATAAATAGGTCAGGCTAGTTACCACTTTAGGGGCGTGTTGAAGACTAAAATATCACTTCCCACATCGAGTACACAATGAAAATATCCACTAGTATATAAGGAAGGGGAAAACTATATCCATTGGCTTAAGCTTTAAGCTCATATGGTGTATCCAGACCTTATGACGTGAGCTCGCCTCACACAAGCTTGCCACATCAAGGCCAAAACCAAGACACGGACAGGGGCATCATTCTCAAGTGCGCCTATGGGCAAAAGCGTGTCGAGGATTCCTTTGTTGGTGATTCTCCATCAGGCAATTCACCACTTGCCTTGAGCAATATGTTAACGGAGGGTTTTGGACCTTATAAAGACTCCCAAGAACCAGAGATGGACCATGGACTGAGTTCACAGCATAAGCAAAGGAGATTGTCACTCCACCATACTTAGGGCGTATTAGACATCGAGCTCGCCTCCCTGTTGGCATCTTCAAGTTCAACCACCGAATCCCACCTTCCCTTGAAGTTTGCCTTTGGATCAAGCGTCGGGATTGCCATGCACCGAAATCAACAACAAGATACTTCATTATGTGGTATCCGAGATAAACAAGGTAATTCCGTAATTATCAAAGCTACCTTGAATCCTTACATTAATTTGCAAGATAACCCATAAAACTCTCCTTGAAACCGACCTTGTTCTTGCTTGTTCATGTGTTGATGTTTAACCATCAAAAACACCTTGCATGAAACCATCCATGTCCTTGATTGTGTGACATCTCAAAGTTTGCTTAATCACTTAGCTTATTCATCTCTTTAATGAATCAAATTTGAAGAGTTTCTAGTTAATGAAGCACCCTTTCAAAAAACACTTCCATTAAGCTAAGTGTAGTTTCACCTTTGACAAAAACAATTAAACCGAGCCTTTCCATCCTTGGACTTCCATATTGACATGAATTTTTCATGCTTCAAAACTTAATTCATGACAGAATATTGGACACAAGTTTGGGTTAGAATACGAGAACAACAACTTAAGGAACTCATCCAATTTTTCTTGCTTATATCAACTTGATTACCACTATAGTTGCATGCTTGTATAAAACAAACGTGAGAGTGCCCTATAAAAGAGTCGGACTTGGAAGGAAAAGAATAAGGGTATAGAAAAAGAAGGATCCAATCATATAGAGTAAAATTCTCCGGGCTTGGAAAACTCGGACCCTTAAGATAGGGATTGCAGGATTAGTGATTTGTTGTCTCTTTATAATGTATTAGGAGGTATATTTATCTATCGGCTCCTGATATTGGGTCTTGACTCCAACTTTTCTTTGAATAGAGAGACTATTTACTCTTGCAAAGTGTTGAGGACTAATGATGGAACCGGACCAAGCTGGGCTGGTGATGTGATTCGCCATATGGATCGGACTCGTTTCGGGCTCGAGGGAGATCTTGTTGCCTCTTTAGTTCGTCTTCAATGGAAGATCATGCTAATCTTAGGAATTTGATAGAAAAAATGGAGATTTTGGTCGTGTGGAAGGAACTCTTTTTGGTATTTAATTTATAAATGGATAAGTAGTCGGTCCCTCTCATTCGGTCGACTCACCGAGAGAAAATGACTAAGGAATACAAGGATTAGGAACCAGCCCTTACAATCCTACAACTCCTATGGATAAGTAGACGAACACACTCGGTGATGAACCAAGTATGGACGCCTAAGGAAGGCTAGGCTAGGCTGGAGTCTCACGAGCCAAGCCGCCCTCCGAGCCTTCGGTCACCGGAAAACCATGGTTGTGTTTGAAGAATAAGAATTGCTAGGCCAAGGTTCGAGCCTCACGAACCATAGCCCGCATCCGTCTCTCGAGTCTCACGAGAGCCACGGCTTGAGTCCCACAAGCCGGGAAAGCCCAAAACCCAAAATGGGACAAAAAGTCTCTCAAGTTCAGATTCAAGCTTAATCTTAATCTATCTAAAAATGAAGCCCCTAGACGTCTTTATATAGGGTGGCGGCAGATTGGAGTGGGCTCCAAGCATCAGGGGTGGCAGCTTGGAGCCTCCAAGCATCATAAATTGGTGGAGGTGAAGACAAGGACGAAGATTGGCGGCTAAGGAACTCACTTAATGCTTCTTTTGATGAACCAAAACTTGGTGGCCAAGGAGTTATTTTAGGTGTTGATGTGTGGCGGCCAAGCAACCTTAAGCAGGTGGAGGAGGCGTCTTGGGCTGAGCTGAATGGACGGTGGAAGCTTGGGCTTGGGCCCGTGCTTGACTTCGTTGAGGAGAACTAGCCTGGCCCAACTTGTTCTTGAAAGTTGTGGTTTGTCTCACTTGGATTTCTTTCAGAGAAGGCCCGAGGCGCGGCCTAGATGGGTGCCCAAAAGGGGCGTCGGCCTGAAGAAGCGAGTGCCGAAGAAGGGCACCGACCCAGAGGGACGGGTGCCTCGATGAGGCACCGGCGCCGTGCATCGTGTGAGTGAGAAGCTTGAGCCCAATCACATCTTCCACCCCCCCCCCCCCTTGAACAGGATTCGTCGTCGAATCCTTACATTAGTGCATGAGGGTGGCGGTGGGGATGTGGCTTAGACGAGCCGGCCCTTGGTTGAGGAATGGGGTCACCTCCTCGGGCGCCAAAGGCCACAAGCAAAACGCCTCATCATCATGGGTGAAAGAGTGGGTGTTCAAACGGCCATTGTGTGAGACACACTTCATCCATTGTCACGGGCGCCCTAGAATCACATGCGCCTTCTTCATGGAACCACATCACACCTAATGAGGTCGTGGTACCCGCAGATGACTAAAGGCACAAAGACATAGTGCGTCACAGGAATGGCGTCTTCATCACCTAGCCACCCGAGCGTGTAAGGCTTAGAGCGTCGTTGGAGCTTGAGTCCGGCCTGTTTTTGCACGTCCTCGGACACGAGGTTGGAGGCGCACCCTCCATACACGTTCACGAGGTAATCAAAGCCAAGAACAAACGCCTAACAATAAAATAGAGTATACTTTTGATCGTCGTAGTCGTCCTTGTCTTCACTCATGAGCAGGTCTTCTTCATTCACCAATTCCTCGACGTTTTCCTCCTCATCCATAGGCTCATCAAGCTGATTTAGGAGCTCATCAAGCTCAAACCATTCGTTGGCCTCCCACTCGGGAAAGCCCTCGTTTAAGGCCACGGCGCCGACCGCCATTTCGTCCAGATGATCCACTTGAAGCGGTTCCATGTGACCTCTATCCGGTGCGCTGAAGCCATCATGAGGGGCCTCAAAGTCCATGATCTCCACATACTCATCTTCCCCCTCGGTGAACATGTAATAGGGACCCGAGTCGCGGTCGCTCGACTCGTCGCTCGAGCTGGAGTCGCCCGAGCTAGAGTCGCTTGAACCAATGCCGGTGTTGATACTCGGATCAGTTTCTTCTCCGGAGCTAGCATCACCCTCTTTCTCTTGATTTGGCACAAGCTCTTGGTTGACACTCGGCTCGCTCGCAGCCTTGCGGGGAAGCTCAACCTCGTCGTCACTCACAAGGTCGATGAAAGCGATGCCCTCCTTTCGGGGCGCCACGCCGCACACCCGACGAGGCCCGACCACGGCCTTGTTTGAGGTGATCTTCTTCGTGATCATCATCTTGGACGCCATGATCTTTGCCTAAAAATTTTGCAAAGCACACACAAGCCTCGTAAGTCAAGAATTCAATCCGGGGCATAGCCATGTGCGCGGTTCTCTCTCTGGTTTTTTTTTTTGGATCTCTTGGGGCTCTCTTCTTCTTGGCTGGGGTCGGACCAAGCTTGCACCCAAGCTCGAATTGCCATTTTTTGTTTTGAAATTTCCGACCCCTTTCTTTCTCAGTTTGGTGCTTGCGAGCCCTCAAGTTCCACACATCGAATGGAGCCTCACATTTCGTGACTCTGGACATATGCACATTCCTTTTCATTTCATACAACTTCAAGCATATGAATATATAAATCAAAATTCATATCAACTTTCTATGCTCAATTTAGTTCGGTTTCAAGGTTCTCGGATTAGGGACACGAAGTTTGGTTTTCAAGCAAGAAGGGTTCGGACAGCCTAGGTGAAGATTTAGCATTTCGGGGCTGAGGGGTCCCTTGAAATAGTTTGGATCTTAGCCTAGGAGAAACCTATTTCTCCCCATCATTCGGCTTGAGCCATTAAGAAGCTCACCTCTTGAATTTTATTGGAACCGAAAGGGTGCTCGACAATTGTGGCGCCATTACTCTACTTGATGGCCAGGCAACACATGATGGCTTAGGTAATTACGGTTTGCATGAATGAGGTAAAAACGCCATTCACTCCTCTCATCCTAGCTCGGGCTTGTGGATGAGAGTCACTCGGCCCCTCGAGCTTACTTAGGTTCCAAGAATCAAAAGCTCACTAATTGGCCCAAAAATAAATTCTCCCACCTTAATTTTCATAAGACTTTCGTGTAGGAGGTTAGGTTTAGGTGTTGCTAAAAGAGTGGCGGGCCTTAGAATTTTTTTCCATGCCACCCCGAGATTTTTCTCGGACCTTTAAGGCTCTAAGGTTGTAGCCAAGTCAAAGTGGGGTTTTAAAGTTGGTCCGGGTCTCGGTTGGCCGAAAAAGGTTTAAAAGGATTTGAGCATATGTGAAAGTAAACAAGAAAATGCATTTTACATATTCAAAACTTACAAAACCCACCTCGAAAGGCTCTGATACCAGATGATGTGATTCGCCTTATGGATCGGACTCGTTTCGGGCTCGAGGGAGTTCTTGTTGCCTCTTTAGTTCGTCTTCGATGGAAGCCCATGCTAATCTTACAAATTTGATAAAAAAAAATGGAGATTTGGGTCGTGTGGAATTTCGTGTGGAAGGAACTCCTTTTGGTATTTTATTTATAAATGGATAAGTAGTCGGTCCCTCTCATTCGGTCGACTCACCGAGAGAAAACGACTAAGGAATACAAGGATTAGGAACCAGCCCTTACACTCCTATAACTCCTATGGATAAGTAGACGAACACACTCGGTGATGAACCAAGTATGGACGCCTAAGGAAGGCTAGGCTAGGCTCGAGTCTCACGAGCCAAGTCGCCCTCCGAGCCTTCGGTCACCCGAAAACCATGGTTGTGTTTGAAAAATCAGAATGGCTAAGCCAAGGTTCGAGTCTCACGAACCATAGCCCGCCATCCGGCTCTCGAATCTCACGAGAGCCACGACTTGAGTCCCACAAGCCGGGAAAGCCCAAAACCCAGAACGGGACAAAAAGTCTCTCAAGTTCAAGTTCAAGCTTAATCTTAATCTATCTAAAAATGAAGCCCCTAGACGTCTTTATATAGGGTGGCGGCAGCTTGGAGTGGGCTCCAAGCATCAAGGGCGGCAGTTTGGAGTGGGCTCCAAGCATCATAAATTGGTGGAGGTGATGGAGAAGCTTGGCGCCCAAGGCAAGCACTCAAAGTTGACCCCTTAATGACGAAGATTGACGGTTAAGGAACTCACTTAATGCTTCTTTTGATGAATCAAAACTTGGTGGCCAAGGAGTTATTTTAGGTGTTGATGTGTGGCGGCCAAGAAACCTTGAGGAGGTGGAGGAGGCGTCTTGGGCTGAGATGAATGGACGGTGGAAGCTTGGGCTTGGGCCCGTGCTTGACTTCGTTGAGGAGAACTAGCCCGGCCCAACTAGTTCTTGAAAGTTGTGGTTTGTCTCACCTGGATTTCTTTCGGAGAAGGCCCGAGGCGCCGGCCCGAAGAAGCGAGTGGGGGCACCGGCCCAGCGGGACGGGTACCTCGATGAGGCACCGGCGCCGTACGTTGTGTGAGCGAGAAGCTCGGGCCCGATCACATCAGCTGGGCAAAGGAAATGTGGCCCAGGACCAGCCCGGTAAATTACCGGGCTGGTACGGGCCGGGATGGTCCATACCGGCTCGTGCCGGTTTTACCGGGCTGCGGGCCGCCACCGGGCCGGGCCAGGCTGAACATTATGTACTATAATTTTCTTTAATACTATGTACTAACATAATATATTATATACTTACAAAAAATAATATGCACCATATACTTACATTATATACTATAATTTTTTTTGGTTATACACTATATATTATAATAGAATAATACAAAGTATACTAAAGTACTATAATACTATATACTCAGCATTTTTCCTATTTGGGACGGGCCGGACTGGCCTCTTGGCCTGTTGACCAGCCCGGCCGGGTCGGGTTGGAAAACTCCGACCCGGGACCGACCCATGGCCCATCCGGGCTTGGCCCGTCTGGCCCGTGGCCTGGCCGGGCCGGGCTTTTTAGGCCCATGACGCCGGGCCGGCCCGCCCCGTTGGCTATCACTATTGAGGACTTTGTTCCTTACTTATTGGTTCATCCCTCATTAGGGCTTGCCTAACCTCTAAAAGTCACTAAGTGAAGTGCAATGATTTATAACCAATGAAAGACTAGTTCTTCATGCATAATAACTAAGGAACGCGGGGTGATTAGTACAACTTGGAAAATCACTCCGGGTCCACATTATTGATAGTTGCCTATCCAATCTGAATGCATTACTCGAGTTGCTAAAATGCCTATAAAATGGAAAGATGGGTTTAGGTGTATAAGAGTCCTTATGACCACCTCCCTATTGGCATCTGCAAGTTATGATGAGGTTGATACGACTCGATTAGTGTTGGATGCTTTTATAACTCGTTGAATTATTAAGTTCCCAACAAATCAACAAACACAATTTTTTTCTAGGCATTATGATGTGATTGGGCCCGAGCTTCTCGCCCACACGCCGCACGGCGCCGGTGCCCCTCATGGGCACTCGCTTCTTCGGGCCGGTGCCACTTTTGGGCACCCATCTAGGCCGCACCCCTGGCCTTCTCATAAAGCAATCCAAGTAAGAAAAACCACAACTTTCAAGAACAAGATGGGCCAGGCTAGTTCTCCTCAACGAAGTCAAGCACGGGCCCAAGCCCAAGCTTCCACCACCCATTCAACTCAGCCCAAGACGCCTCTTCCACCTCCTCAATCAAGCTTGGCGGCCAAGGATGAGCCATGAATGGAGGATGCCTTTCGCTCCAAGCAACGCCTCATCAAGACAACACCTTGGAGCCCAAGTCGACTAGCTAGAAGATCCCTAGTTTTGCCCCTATAAATAAAGGGATGTAATATTTATTTTTAACAATGTTTTATGTAATAGCTTGAACCTAAACTTAGAGACTTCGAGTCCTTGTTTTGGGTTTTGGGTTGTCCCGGCTTGTGGGACTGAAGCCGAAGGCTCATGTGAGACTCAAGGGCCGGACGGCGGGCTTTGGCTCGTGTGACTCGGACCCTGGCCTAGCCATGCTTATTTTTCATAACCACCATGGTTTTCGGGTGATCCGAAGGCTGGGAGGGCGGTTTGGCTTGTGAGACTCGAGCCTAGCTAGCCTAGCCTTCCTTAGGCGTCTATACTTGGTTCAAACACCGAGTGTGTTCGTCTACTTATCCCTAGGGGTTATAGGGTTGTAAGGGTTGGTTCCTCACCTTTGTATCCCTTAGTCGCGATCTCTCTCGGTGAGTTGACCAAATGGGAGGGCTCGACTACGTATCCAATATAAATAAAACACCAAAAAGAGTTTGTTCCACAAAAATCCCACACGTCCCAAATTGCAACATTTCAATCAAATTCCTCAAGTTTAGCAAGAGTTCTCATCGAAGACGATCTCAAGAAGCAACACGAACTCGCTCGAGCCCGAATCGAGTCCGATCCTAAGGCGATTCACATCATCTGGTATCAGAGCTGTTCGAGGCGAGTTTGTAAGTTTTGAGAATATAAATTGCTTATTCATGTTTACTTTCACATATGCTCAAAATTTCAAAACCTATTTTGACAAACCGAGACCCAAATCAATCTTAAACTTCACCTTGACTCGGGTATGACCTTAAAGCATTAAAGGTCCGAGAAAAATCCCGGGGTGGCGTGGAAAAAAAATTCTAAGACCCGTTACTCTTTTTCCAACGCTTATGCCTAACCTCCTACATGAAAATATTGTGAAATTATGGTTGGAGAATTTATTTTCGAGCCATTTTTGTGAACTTGCGAATCTTGGAAACCAAGTAACCCCGAGAGCTTTCCCTCTCCAACTAAAGTCGGCCTTAGTCCACAATGGGCCGAGTTACTCCTCATCAAAACCGAGCTAGCATGGAAGGAGTGAATGGCGTTTTACCCCATTAAACCCACCGAACTCCTTCCCCTTCATGCTTTGCTTGGCCATCAAGGAGAGTAATGGCGGTACTTAAGTTCGTGCATCCCCTCATTTCCAACAAGATTCAAGTGGGAGCTTCTTAATGGCGGAAGACCACTAGATAACAAGTGAAATAAAGCAACTACCACTTCATTAATTCAGCACCTCTTCAAGTCCGACCTTGGTGTGCAAGCTAAGTGGAAGATTTGATGAGGGGCGTGGTTATTGTGACCCTTCATGGCTGTCATCTCCTCCCCTTCTCCCTCATAACCATGCATGCTTTGATGCCTAAGTACCTAGACCACTTCCAAGCCACATTCTAGCCCCTCACGCCTATAAATATGAGGCCATTTCATTTGGTGCCACCTACAAACCCAAGAGAGAATCCGAAAGCTCTCCAAGAAGAAGAAGCCAGCCGAAATCCTTGTGTTTTAGACCTAAAAATCCACATCTTTTCGTGAGCAAAATAGTGCACCTTCATCTCTTCGAGACCTAAGGGACGTTGGTGTAAGAACTTGGCCGGAATTCCAAGACCTTTCGCAACTCACTAGTTCGAAGACAACTCAAGTAACTTATGGCGTCCAAGATGATGATCACTAAGAAGGTTACTTTGGGCAAGGCTGTGGCCGGGCCTCGCCGAGTGTGCGGCATGGCGCCGCGAAAGGAGGACATTGTTTTCATCGACCTTGTGAGTGACGACGAGGCCGAGCTTCCCCGCAAGGCCGCTAACGAACCGAGTGTTAATCAA
Organism: Polygonum maritimum; assembly: GCA_963924305.1. Lineage (NCBI taxonomy): Eukaryota > Viridiplantae > Streptophyta > Magnoliopsida > Caryophyllales > Polygonaceae > Polygonum > Polygonum maritimum. Next base: position 36,903,828 of record OZ002729.1, read on the forward strand.
GAGCCTGTGCTGAACCAAGAGGAAGCTAGTGACGCTAGCTTCGGAGAAGAAACTGACCCAAGTATCAACACCGGCAATGGTTCGAGCGACTCCAGCTCGGGCAACTCTAACTCCAGCGACGAGTCGAGCGATGACGACTCGGGTCCCTACGAAATGTCCACCGAAGATGAAGACGAGTACTTGGAAATCATGGACAATGAGGCTCCTCTTGATGGCTTCGACGCACCCGAAGTAGGCCACATGGAACCACTTCAAGTGGTTCCCGCGGACGAGATCGTGGTTGATGCCGAGGCTATGAACGAGGGCTTTCCCGAGGGGGAGGTCGATGACTGGTTAAAGCTCGATGAGCTCCTGAACCAACTTGATGAGCCTTTGGCCGAGGAGGAGAACATTGAGAAAGTATTGAACGAAGAGTACCCACTCATGGGCGACGATGAGGAAGATTATGACGACGACCAGAAATACACTCTCTTTTATTGCCGGGTGTTTGTGCTGGGTGTTGATTGCTTGGTGAATGTAGATGGCGGGTGCGCTTCCAACCTAGTGTCCGAAGACGTGCAAAAACAGGCCGGACTCAAGCTTCAACGACGCGCAAAACCGTACACGCTCGGGTGGCTTGGTGATGAAGACGCCATTCCCGTCACACACTTTGTTTTCGTGCCTATGAAGACGGCCCATGTCATCCTTGGGCGTCCGTGGCAGTGGACGAAATGCGTCACGCACAATGGCCGTTTGAACACTCATTCATTCACACACGATGGTGAGGTTTTCTGTTTGTGGCCCATAGCGTCCAAGGAAGTGGCGCCATTTCTCCACCACGGGCCGGCGCACCTAAGTCACCTCGCCACCGCCACCCCCATGCACGACTAAGGATTCGAGGACGAATCTTCTTAAAGGGGGGTGGATGATGTGATCAGGCCCGAGTTTCTCGCCCACACGCCGCACGGTGCCGGTGACTCATAGAGGCACCCGTGCCGCTGGTCCGGTGCCCCTCGTAGGCACTCGCTTCTTCGGGCCGGTGCCACTTTTGGGCACCCATCTAGGCCGCACCCCGGGCCTTCTCATAAAGCAATCCAAGTAAGAAAAACAACAACTTTCAAGAACAAGATGGGCCGGGCTAGTTCTCCTTAACGAAGTCAAGCACGGGCACAAGCCCAAGCTTCCACCGCCAATTCAGCTCAGCCCAAGATGCCTCTTCCACCTCCTGAAGCAAGCTTGGCGGCCAAGGATGAGCCATGAATGGAGGATCCCTTTCGCTCCAAGCAACGCCTCATCAAGACAACACCTTGGAGCCCAAGTTGACTAGCTAGAAGATCCCTAGTTTTGCCCCTATAAATAAAGGGATGTAATCTTATTTTTATCAATGTTTTATGTAATAGCTTGAACCTAAACTTAGAGCCTTCGAGTCCTTGTTTTGGGTTTTGGGCTGTCCCGGCTTGTGGGACTCAAGCCGAAGGCTCACGTGAGACTCGTGGGCCGGATGGCGGGCTTTGGTTCGTGTGACTCGGACCTTGGCCTAGCCATTCTTATTTTTTATAACCAACATGGTTTTCGGGTGATCCGAAGGCTCGGAGGGCGGCTTGGCTCGTGAGACTCGAGCCTAGCCTAGCCTTCTTTAGGCGTCTATACTTGGTTCAAACACCGAGTGTGTTCGTCTACTTATCCCTAGGGGTTATAGGGTTGTTAGGGCTGGTTTCCCACCTTTGTATCCCTTAGTCGATCTCTCTCGATGAGTTGACCGAATGGGGGGGCTCGACTACGTATCCATTATAAATAAAACACCAAAAAGAGTTTGTTCCACAAAAATCCCACACGTCCCAAATTACAACATTTCTATCAAATTCCTCAAGTTTAGCAAGAGTTCTCATCGAGGACGATCTCAAGAAGCAACATGAACTTACTCGAGCCTGAATCGAGTCCGATCCTAAGGCGATTCACATCACATTATCTTCTAATAATATCCTATTCATGGAGAAGTTCTATCTTTCTTCGTTACCCTTCGTATATCGATCCAAACACTAAAGCCTGTCGCTCAGATTGCTGCTTCACTATCGTCATTATGAACCTCGACTACCGTGCACCTGCGAGTTATCATATGGTTCAGAGTTGCCATTATGTCCGACATCTCTTAGACCCGAAATGTTATTCTCCCACTAGTTTAGTCTTGCGTTAGACTAATATCGCTTCTTTCTTTCACAACTCTGTTGGTTGGTGTTCCTTTCTTTTATGGGGATATCGGATAGGAAATGGAAGGCTATCCAGAAGTAACTGAAGACCTAGAATGGAAGGAAGGAAGGAAGAAAAGAAGGAAAGACGGATGTAAGACCTTTTGATATATTTTCGTTTACTTTATGGTTCTCACATTCTTTCATCTCTCCCTAAGACTTGTATTTTCCACTGCTTTTGTTTGTAGTATCAAACAATTAAGGACTTAAGAACCTTTACGTTTGTAGTATCAAACAATTAAGGACTTAAGAACCTTTGTAACCGAATGCAACTTTTGTTATAAAGATATGGTTTGCTTTTGTTTATCATCATGTTAAGTTACACATGCCTTAAACGGTTTCAGACCGTGAAATCTGAGGTCGTTAGCGGTTTATGCTTGTGAAATCGGGGTGTTACATAATCCTCAATCGCATACATATAGCTAGAAAATAATGTATGAACTAGTACAAATCGCATACCCATGTACGGGTAATGTAAATATAGAGGTAGGTTCTATAGTGAACAAGGTCCTATAGAGAATAAGAGAACAAATCTCATTTGGGATGGATGGTGAGATTAGTGTCTATAATATCCAAAAATAAGAAAATAGCAAAAAATCCAAAATAGGATAGATTTTCTCCCATGATCTACTCATTGTAACTACCATAATTATAATTTTGTAAAATCAAAAATTGTACGCTATTTTCATATCGTCATTGTGGGAGAAATACACTGGTGAAAATCGTCCATTGTGGGAGAAATACACCAGCCTCCATTGTAGTTCCGGCCACCAGTGTAACCACCTCCATTGCACCGGCCACCGTGTTTCGCCGACCCACCACTTCGCCACCGATGTAACCACTTCGTCGAACCACCACTTCGTTGGCCTCCACCGTATTTCACCGGCCACATCAAACCACCATTGCGCCGGTCGTAGGAACCACCATTGCACCGGTGTAACCACTTCACCGGCCACCACTATTGCGCCGACCACATCGAACCACCATTGCGCCGGCCGTCGGAACAACCAATTCGCTAGAAGCGCCGTCAAAACCACCACATCGAACCACCATGTCGCCAAAGCCACCACGAACCACCACGTCGTCAATTATTAATCGTATAAATATGACATCATGTAATTTTGTGTATAATTTTTTCATTATGTATATGATTGATTTCATTTAGTATATGTCGTAAATTTAGGTGTAAATTGTTTATGTGACCTAATCCTACAGATTATGATGTATATATGTACAGTAATATTGTATATAACAACCTGAGGAATGTATATACGAAATTTATTGTGGTTCGATACTAATTGCATTACTGTATGTACAAGTAATGAACACATGTCTCTTACATGTACGATTTTGATTATGTATACATTCGATATCAGCGTATATACATGTAATTCAGTGTTAATATACATGACTTCATACTTAAACTATTTTTCATTCTACGTCAAAAAAAAAATGTACAAATGTTGAGCATATACACTGTTTTAATTTATGTGTACAATTATTAGAAATTAATATACCAATTATACACAAATGAGTATAATGTGTCTATATTGATCTTAGTATACAATATTTATACTGTTATATACAATTATTAGAATTATATACACTTCTATGCTCATGACCTCTATGTTACATAGACCTGTGATCCATATACGCTGATGTGTATATACATGTCTTAAATCTGTATAAAGCATTTTTATTAGTGTATATGATATATGTATTACGTAAACATATATAATTGACTTATGTATACACCGTATTCATGTATATATACATGTATTGTTACCTTATATACAATTGGTATTACTGAATATACATGACGTATCTTGTAATACAATTTCAAGGTTTGAGGGAGATGAATTCAGTTATTGGAATGAAGAGAATTTATACACATCAAATGTTGAAGATGATGACGGTGAAGAGGAAAATGAGGATGAATTTGTATACAATTATGAATTATGTTATGAGCAATTGTATATAACACATAAGAATCATGTATAACCATTATATTGATTTCTTGTGTATAATTCTACGAGACGTATAATGTTTTGTACTCGTATTATATTGATTTTATAAAAGACATGTATATTAAAAAAATTCGTGAGTTGTAAGGCAACAAATGATGTTCGGTTATATAACTATGACCCTTATTTTGATAATGGTTAAAAAAATGAGAAGAAATTGGGTTAAGGAGGGTAGAATAGGTCTCTTAGCCATTATTGGCATTCGTGGATCAATCTCAGCCACTTCATTCCTTTTTTGATTTATAACTACCTATTAAATTTGGAGTACGCACTACCCAATTCATTCCTTTTTTGAACACTTAAAATTTGAATTTGTTTTTCTTGTTGCTACAATTAAGGGTGTGTGTTATCATAATTATTTTATCCATTTTGGGATCAATCTCAGCCATTAAAACTCATCTGATCCAAAGACCTACAATTGTTCTCTTGTTCTCTCATATTTAATTGTTCTCTATTAAACCTTAAACTGTAAATATAAACCCGACTTAATCAACCAAGATCGAATTTTGACCCGATCCTGTTTTTTACTCGGTAATCTACAATCCAAATCCCACAAACTTACATTCGATTCAATTGACCTATATGTGTATTTTATTTTATTTTATAGTATAAATTATGGAATTCATTATTTTAATTAATTAACTAGAATCTTCATAAAAGGATAAAAAACAATCTCTTTTACCAAAAATGAATTTTTTTTTTAATATTAAAAAAATTATATTTTACTAAGATATCAATATTAGGTAAGATATCAAAAATTGGATTAGATATCAAATTGCTATAAAGATAATTTTTAAGAATACAATTAAAAAATAAAATCATTATTTTATCCAACCTTGATGACATGGCATAAATTTAACAAAGACTTGGGTTTTGTTTTTATACTGTATTATAGTAGATAGCCGGTCTGTATTTATAACCCAGCATGGAAAAAGAATGCGGACGACCGTTGGTCAATTCCGACTTAAGTTCCGTTCAGTAAATATAGTTGAAACTGAAAGTTGGGACTGAATTCGTAGCGGAATTGAAACTGAAGCTAAAATTAGTATAGTAACTGAAATTGAATTAACTAGCGGAATGTAGGAAAAAATGAAATGGGTGTTCAGCATGTACAACTAGTTGAAACCCGAAAAGTGTAATGTTAAAAGACCAAACTACTCACGAATTCATCAAAAATTAATTAATTTGGATGGCTCACGTGCTCTACACCTGATTGTTTGTTCTAACTCCAAATCCTAAATCCACACTTCTTTCTATCCAAATCGCTGGCTTGTCGAGACCTTCATCTTCGCCGAGGAAAACAAAAATCCACTACAGACTATCCACTTCTGGATCTCTTCACCGGTGAACTGCACTGCGACTGTGAGTTCGACGCCGGCGAACCTAGCTACGTGCTCGTCCACTTCTACCGTGTCTGTCTCATTCAAACCTAACCGGCGACGTTTGTGTTCGAACTGTGGAGGTCAGGCGAGAGGTCTTCCCTGCTCCGACGCCGGCAAATGCTTGCAACTAGGATTCTCAAAGCGAGGCTTGAAGCTTCAATTCTTCCAGATCTGTAACGAGAGTGAAGCCCGAGGGTAGTGTAGGAAAAGGTGGGCAAGTAGTTGAAGAAAAGTCCGAAATGCTACCCCATTCCGCTGTCCCCTGGGGGTAGGAGGGGACGGCGCCTCACGGAATTCAGCTCCGAAGTTCATCACCCGCTCCTCGGCCCGCTGCTTGCCGAACACGATCTTGAGTTGCGGAAAATCCGCGATTCGGCTTCCGCCAGTCCAAAACGCTTCTAACGAATGAGGCCTTAACCGGGTCTCATTTCATCAATCTTGAAAAGCCGTTTCATTTTGGCACACCCCCTATATTTCATCTCAGCGCACCCTACGACCGTTACGGCTATATAATTTTCAGCCTTTATGGCAAAACTCAACGAAGTCGTTACGGCTCAGGCACAAAAAGTCGTTACGACTAAATGCTTTATGGTCGTTACAGCACAATCCTCCTTGGTCGTAACGGCTCAGTTCCTGAACCCATTCTCCTCCTTCACCAAAAAACTTAATGTGCCGTTCACATTTATTACCATGCAACTACTTTCAACCGTCTATTACCCCCCATTACTACCTATTACAATTTATTATTACCTATTTTCACTCATATCTTACTCTTCCTCTTTCACTATCTTCACCAATTTCACACACAACCTTCCCACTCCATCTTCGCCCTTCTTCCTCCTCTTCAATGGATAACAATGGTGGTTTTCCACACTATAATGGAGGGGATGAGCAATCTGTGCATATGAACCACAATGAGGTAATATCTTTTTCCAATATCTTTACAATTATCTAACCCAAAATCTATTACTACTTGTTGAGAGATTTCGATTAGAAGTCTTTACAAGTTTTAGATTTGTGAGAAAAGGTATGTACTTCCTTGTGTGATTTTGTTAGAGAAGATGAACTATTTAGTTAAAAGAAGTAGTGTTAAGAACAATATACATTGCAATGAGTAAGTTAATGACTTTTGAATCAAAATTCAAGAATTTTTCAAAAACGAACTTGTGAAAACGGCCGTTACGTCAAATATCAATATAGCCGGAACGGCTACGCTCTACGAGGCCATAACGGCTTTTTTGTCTCTAGCCGTTCTAGCTTGTTTGTAATTGGACGTTACGGCCTGGTCATCTTTGGCCGTTACAACTGTCTTATGTATTAGCCATTACGGCCTGCTTCTTGAGGCTATATAAGTGAGCCTTAACTACTGACTACTCTTTGACATATTCATTTGGCCTACTTTTGTGTAATAATGAAGTGTATTTTAGTCTTGATGAGCTACGAATTGAAGATGGAAGTATGGATCAAAATGTTGATTATACAAATCTTGATTATGGATGCAGTCGATTGGGATAAGGCAATAGGTATTGCAGACAACTTGTGTGTATAGATGAAACGAGTGAAAGCATCAACTGACACTAAGCTCGGGAAGACTTGGTTGCATTGCGAGAGAGAAAGTGACCCCACTCCAAATAAGAGAAGGAAAGAAGGAAAATAAATCCATAAAGTCAAAGAAATGTGGTTATGGATTTACATTGCATTGCATTGAGCGTCTTAGAGGAACATGGAAGATCAAGGTTGTGTGTGGAGTGCACAATCATGGTATTAGAAACGATCTATATGGACATCCATTGGCATGAAAGCTCACTGGGCAAAAACTTCAGTTGGCGATGCCAATGACATCAAACAATTGTAGTTCGTCCCAAATTTCAAAGGCATTAAATGATTTTGAGGTGAACTATACCAGCAAGAACAAATTTACACTCTTTGGTACAAAATGCGGAAGGCGGTAAAACTTTCTATTTCAACTACACAACCTTACTTTTTCAGGTCAAGTAACATGCTTGTTATTATTCAACTATACAACATTATTTTTTTTAACTCAAATATATATGTGAACTTTTTCAATATGTTACAATATATTTATTCAAACAAGTTCATTTAATTATTATCATGTGAAAACATGTATTTCAATTAGTGTAAAACATTATATTATGCCTCTCGTTTGCCAAAAATTATTTCAAAAACTAGGGTTTAATCTAATTTAACGAGTTCTATCATGCTCTAATACGATTAAATAAGCAAGAACTACAGATACTTTTTGAGCTCAATGATCAATTGAATCAACATAGTAAACAACTATGATGAAAGCTTTTTGCGATTAAACGCATCTTTAGTTCCAATCAACGAAATGCATCTTCAAATTATACGAAAGATTTATTGGATCTAACCTCTAACGAAAGTTGTTCGCGATTGAACGTTGGACATGTTTTTGCTTCGTTCAACTCCTGTTTGTGTTTGCGATCAGGATTCGATGATATGAAGAGAACACAATGGTGCTCGATCGTAATGTGTACTGCGTTTTTTCTTTGCTGATTGTTCACTCGATTTTCATTTTTCCAATATGGAAATTATGTTTTTTTCTTGATTTTTAGCCATAACCGTTTTTGCTATCAACTCCCCTGGATTTTATGCATAGTATGTCCCAATAATTAAGGAGATTTCCTTTGTTATGTTACACGGTATAATAATCCCGTCCCTCACAAAATTTAAGCTATTATGGACCCTAATCTCCTACCCTTAATCCCCTCTCATCTAACGCCTAATATGAAGCCTAAACTACCACCCTAATTACAAGGAGGGGTAAAAAAAAAGGTACATGATACATTTTTTTTTATATTACATAGACCTATAGCATCAGTACGAAGGTCTCATAAGAGATACGGTTGTCTTAACACTGACATTAGTTAACGGTAGATAAATTTGGTACTTTTACTTAAGTGGCCATTTGTATCTCACGATTCCCTTCCACCATCCATATTTTATCCAAACTTGAGCAATATCGCCTTCAGTATATGTACTCTGATAGGTCATAGATGGAGGGCGCATGATTCTTGTATGAGGTACTGTTTCTTCTAGTCTGTTGTTTGTTATGGAATCAAGAAAGGAGATATACTATACTTCATAGTGGTTGTCAAAGCGGCGCTGAACTATCGTAGCTTCATAACAACTCCCCAAGTATTTTTCAAATGTTCCTATTACTTTGACTGCTTCATTAGCGTCAAAATTTTGCTCCATATGTAGGTCACAACCTGCGATGTATAATTTCAAAACATAGTACACGATATAAAACAGATTAAATTATGTACAATAATACAATGAAGATACAATAGAAGTTTACCTTGCACAAAGTAAAGGAGTCAGCTTCAAAATAGGAGATCATACAAGGTGAAAAAAAGTTAGTGTTTGTACAAGTTGGAAGGAAACATTCTTTTATGCATGATGAAAGATTCGTAGTCGGTAAAAAAAATAGACATGTCTTGTTACTGTGTTTAGAACAACGAAGCACTCTGCTACACTAGAGTAGTGATTTATCAAATATAAATATTTTAATCTTATATAAATAAAATAATGTAAAGTAGATAGAGTTTATAGGTCATGATAAAAGTTGGTACACTAACGACATCAAAAATTTTCCATTATTATAGTAATACGTGCATAGAAAAAGTTGGGTTTCGAATGACAGAGCATTTTCAAAATAAAGCGACAATGTAAAATTTTAATAAGTTGAAATTTGAAATGGGGAAGCCTATCGTGGAAATTGGCAAAAAGGGAGAATTGAATTCGGGGTAGATGGGAGTATTTAATGTCTTATATTGTATTTGTGTTGGGACGATATCAAGGACTGCTTTGTACTTGATATTGTGCCCACACAACCGTCCCTTAGTTTTGATATGACAAACTCACTTTGATTCTAATAAAGTTGTCTAAGTGTTCAGGAACGCTAGTATTGAAAAGGACAACAAGTGTATGGACGTCCATGAGGTTAAGGGACGCTAGCTATTAGGAGTAAGGACCAGCGAAGTGACTACTTAAGCAAGGACGCAGTCCAAGCAAGTACGAACGCGAGCTTCAACTCCAAGCGTCCTTGGCACCCGACAAGATGACATCACTCGACAACATTTGATCATCCGGGACACGTGGAGACCGATCCTGTAGTAGAGTTCATCACCACGTGGAAGCAGATCCTGTAGCGGAGTCCTACACAGCTGGCGCAAGGAAGCTTCCCTCATCACCGCCATAACACGTGGAGGAAGATCCTGTAGCCACGTCCATGAAGGACATGATCGTCAGAGGAAATGACACCCTTCCCCAAGTTCTATAAATAGCCCTAAGGCATTTATTGTGACACAAGCTTTCAGAGAATATTCAGAGAGAATCAGAGTGAAAGCAACCTCGATCAAGAACACGAAGAACAAGTCAAGAACTCTTCTAGACTAAGTGTTTGATTGAGTGAAAGTCTGTAACCAAAATCACAAAGTGTTTACAACCAGAAAACCAAAAGAAAAGAGTAGTCCTACGAAGTACTGTAGGACGTGTGAGTAGAGTCCTTTAAAACATTAAGCTCGCTTCAGTTATAGGCTTAAAGGAGTCCTTTACTAGTGGACTTAGGACGTACACTAAGTGCCAGAGAAGTGTAAAGAACTCGCCAGTATAACTGTAAGGACGCTTAATAAGAAAGGAAAAGTCTATTCGAAAATCCTCCAAGGAGGTAGAGGTTTACACTCAAGGACTACTTGGTCTTGAGTGGTTCCTCTATAAATCGACGTGTTCCCTGCTTATTATTTCACCTGTTTAGTTTATAATTTCCGTTGCACTTTAAAGGACGCCCTTAATACTTAGTAAGGACGCCTCACTCAAGGACGCCTTTACCAGAGTAAAGGACGTCCCCTTTAACACGATCCAACAATTTGTTTGTTATGTTTTCATATAAAAAACATATTAGTCTACTGTAGTATTTTTACACATAAACCATAAAAACTAACGGAAAAAAAAGATTCAAAATGGAGATTCATGAATACATAGCACGTTTTTAGCAAATTTAAAGGGCAATTCGATAAGAATGCATACTTTGTTCTTAGATTTGATGTGAATTTGGTTTTTGGAGAAGCTTGAATGGAGGAGTTGGAAGAAGAGAAGAAGAGAGGATTTGAAGAGGAGGAATAGAATGAAACTAGCGATACCCCGTCGTGCCATGCACGACTTGACTCATGTTTCACATTTTAAAATTATTTTTCTTTATTATAAATAGGATATTAATGAGTGAAAACATATAATGTAAATTTTAACATATAAATTTGTTATTTTTTCTAGATTAAAAAAGAGATTGTCTTTCAGATTTATACTACCACTTTTATCAGATTATAAAAACATAAAATCATATTCTAATTATAGCATAATTCGGTAAATAAAATTCACTCAATTTTTCATCCTTGAAAATTTATCACTAATGATTAATATATATCATTGTCCATTTTATCACAATTTTGAGACATTATTAGTCAATATGATATAAAATAAGATGTTTTAATTGATTTTGTTTTGTTTGATCTTATATACTGAAATAATTAAAATATATTATCAAACTCCATGAAATTAAACCAATAGATAGGAAAAGATGTTGAAGAAATGGTAGAAACAATTGTATTACGATAAAAAATAATTTTGTAATTATGAGTGACATATTTGTGTTTTGCTTCATACAGTCCAAGTCCAAAATTTGAGATACAAAAGGTTTTTCCCTCAGAGAGTTCGGAGAAATTGTCAATAAAAGACTCCTTAATAACAGCATAGATTTTATCACCATGTAAAAATCTAAATGTTAGCACAAGTATATTATAAAGTATACACCAAAAAAAAATCATTGCCCTAAAATATGAGAAATTATACCTTTTCGTCCATTAAGATAAGGTTTGTGGTAACATATTTGGTGTCATCATCCTTTTTCGGAACCTTCCACATCCTAATGATACAAACTTGTATCTTGTACGTACCTCTACTTGAGATAATGTCTTTGATAAAATTCATGGTATGTCTACATACAAAGCACAACATAACAAATTAAAAATCAAAAAAGCATGATCGGTGAAAAAAGATAAAGTTATTGGTACACATGAAATATTGAAAAGGGAGCAATGAAATACAAAAACAAAGACGACATACTTGTTTGAAGAACGCAAGATAGTTCTCGATGGTGTATGAGTTGTATGAGAGCAGGACCCTAATTATAAATTTTAGGCAAAAGTATAGTGATAAATTGCTAAGGAAAATTTTGTTTGAAAGGGAAAATTGGGCTACAAAAAAGATATTGTAGTTGTGCTAACGTTTAAAACCTAGAAATAATGTACGTAGCAAGGATAAAACCTAGCAATAATGTATGTAGCAATAATGTACGTAGCAAGGATAAATTACTAAGCAGGACCCTATTTGAAAGGAAAATTTTGTTTGAAAGGATAAAATAATGAGATATGATCGGAACAAAAAAGATATTCAATCTTCATAATATCTCTAATACTATACATTTTTAAAACCTAGCAATAATGTACGTAGCAATACACTTTACTGAAAAAAGATATTCAATCTACAAAATAATTATCAACTTATATTGTACGTAGCAATATAGTGGCGTAATGTACTTAGAAGATGATATCCACATTTTTTTGAAAGGAATTTTTGTATGTGGAAGTTGGAAAATCATGTACGTGTTCAATATTATAGTTGAACTAGTATTTCCGGCCCCTGCCGTAGCCACTGGCGGACCTACATGGTGCTCAGTGGGGGCTGTAGCCCCCACTAGGATTTTAATTTTAAATTTTTTTTTAAAAAAATTTATATTTAGATTTTACATTTTAAGCACAAATTTGATTACTCTATCTCTACGTCTTGTTTTCTTTGCTAATTTTATACTAAGATCAAGCAATTTTTCTAAAAATTTTGAAAAGTAAATATAAAGGTTTGAAATTTGTTTGATTTTGCTTACTCATAGTAACTACTTTTAGACTAAAATTAAGCAATTTTGAAACTGAAGACATTATTGAGATAGATATCATAAGGTGCATTGAAACTGAAGACATTATTGTACGATTTAAATATATGACAAATTGAAGGATGTTATAGTAAGAAACAGATTAATGTAATTTTAGTATTTTTTATATTTAGCCCCCTCTGAGGCAGATTTCTGGTTCCGCCACTGGGGACAGCGTTCTTTTTTATACGGCTTTCAAGTAATTTGATTTAAATGCAGAAACACATTTGATAGAATTGTAGTGCGTCTTAAACCTTTCTTATTACGGTACATTATATGTATGTATGGAAGTCACTGTCAAGTATGGAATATCCGTTTAGCCATAGTTAACGCTAGTTAGTCATGGATCCATTGTCAAATGATTTCTGAGTGGCTCATTGTCAAACGATGGAAATTTTGGTATTTCATTTTTGCTACTTTTTGTTGCAATTCCACCAAATTGTAGATCCTTAATACGTACCCCATTTGCCACTAATTTGACAATGGATCATCATATACTATATCCCTTGAGGACCACCACAAAAGTCCTCAGGGATAGAGTATAAGAATAAATGATTATGGTACATTTGTCTTCTTTGGACTTCTGCTATTTTTAAAAATATTTTTTTACTAATTAGAGTAATATTTTCGGTAGAAAATGGTTATTGTATATATATTTAAGTTGTATATGTTTGGTTTGAAATACTTTTTATGGCTTACTTGGTCTTTTATTTTCTTTAACATATATACATTCTTTAGTGCAGTGGCAGAGGAGCATAGTAGATTTACATCACTAAACCCCCTTTATTTTGTGATTTTTTGCAAAAATCTAAAAGAGATTTCTCTTAGCAACAAACCCAATTTAACAAATTGGAGTGATCAATTTGATCGGCCACTTTTACAATTCCATAAAAAAAAAATCATTACCATACAATGGGATTGCCAAATAAAATCAACAGGGGCATAGAGAGGACAAAGTCGAGAAGTTGATGTACTATTGACACTCTATATACAGTCGAAAACCCTCCTTCTCCAATCAGATTTTCCTTGGAGAAATTATTGGTAGCTCTGAGGATGTCTTGGAGAGAAAACTGCACAGAACCCACATGCCCGCTTACTGAACTCGAGGAGCCAAAGGAATCGATTTGCTTCATGTATAATGATCCACCCCTCTTGCTTCATGTCCCTGCAGAAAGGCCAATTGCAACACAAACAGATCACAACAAAAGAACGGTACAAAATTCCCAATATAAAAAACTCCACTTCTCCACCCATGATCAGATGGCCTACTTCCCAACAACCCCTAAGAAAACCTATTTCAAGCAATTCGTCAAACATCTAAAGAACATAAAAGAAATCTCTTTTTAGGCAATTCAACAAACACACAAAAAAACACTTACAATAGCTTCCTTCAACCCCATAAACTAAGATAAGGGCTCGGACCACAACCTTGCAAGGAGGACATATAAAAGAAATTCAAAAAAACTTTTTCCTTTTGAAATTTCATCAACAAAATCTTACTTGACCACAAAGTTCATGCTTTTGGATGAGTAAGGTAAGATGGCTTTAAGCATCCCTTAAAATTGATTGACCAGCAAGTTGAGGTGTGGAGGTTGTCCAAGGCATTCCACGTTTCCAAGGACTTTAGCAGACCAAACAGACCTGTATATTTTGGTGATCTTGAACCATATTCCGAATCAAATTCCACAATAACTAATACAATTAGATAATCCGCTATGCTTCAAGCATTCACTTAACACTAATATTCTGAAACATTCTAGGGAATTAGGAAACTAAACAATTTCCTGATCAGCAGTCCAACAAAAACCAAATGCAAATAGTGAAGATTATTTCTTTGAGCATGATTTTAATTCCTATGATGTGAGATTCTATTGACCCAGATATCTAAGGATATTAAGCCTATGTAGGTATATAAATGATAAGGTCATAGACCAATCACTCAGTGAGTAATAAGAATTAATATATACCTGGCTGGGTAAAATCAGATATCTGTGAGTGGCCAAAGAGTGTGCATTGCCCTCGGTTTCGTTTGGACTTGTAAACTTATTTGGCATCCTTCAAAACCCCTTCAAAGACACCAATCTTTGCATCATCAAACTATATTTCAGCATAAAAGAAGAGAGCAAATTCTTTGCATCATCAAACTATATTCCAGAACATGAACTCATATGGATATTAATTCATGAGTAGTACAGTCTTCCTTAGCATAAGGAAAGCAACAACCTATGCAAGCATAAAATGCATTAAGGGGAAATAAAATATAATCAGGGCTTGTAAAAAGCAAGAAAGAGCTCTGAAGGCATTAATGCAGGAAAGAAGAGCACCTTAACCCACTATGAAAGAAGAAACCTAATGTAATATTCAATAAAAATAAAAACCAATTCTAAAATGTATCCTATAACCATGTCAAACCAACTCCTCAACTTTTCAAAACTCATGATCCGATCTTTCTAAGAAATGAGTCACTAACCGGAAGTTTGCTATTTCCTCGTTCTATTCCCTAAGGAGGTCCTCTTTGGCTCATGCCTATAAAAAAACAGGAATTTATATGATATGTGTTAACAACTTTCTCTTTAAAGAAAAAAGGCATTCAATCAAGGGAAAAATAGAAAAGTTGTAAACTAACAACCTCATTGTCCCTTCTAATAGCATGCAACTCTCTTTCCTTGTCCTCCATGTTACTCTCCAACGCCATTGTTCTTTGATCTCTCTCATCAATTTGTTCCTGCCAAACCACATCCATGTATATTACCTAGAGTTAGATCATTAAATTAACCTAGTATATAAATCACATGCAATATGCTCAAGAGCCAAATCATATAAATTGCACTTGTAGATACACTAATATCACAAATTAATTGATCCCATCAAATCTAAAAAATTTGGCGTTCAAAATCTTTTTCTGATTCAACCATTGCTTTCTAGACTTGTATATTTTAAAGATATATTAATGTGAACTATCACCTTCAAGAAATCAATTATAGAGTTCACATGAGTCAATTTTTTATTATGAATAAAGGATACTACACATTTTCAAAGTTGTTTCTGTTATCATGCTGCTATGCAGGTTGTCGTGCATTCCAGATAACTTAATCAAGCCAGAACAACTTGCACAATGTGTAACTTTTGGAAGACTTGAATTAGGCAGCTTACAAAAAATGCACATAACTTATTTCCAGATAAGTCATTCAAGAATTCAATGATAAGTGTGCCATGGGTGCATTACTGATCGAAGATAAATCTTTTCGACATAAAACAGTCAAGCAAAATGGCAAAACGCAACTAATGGAGAGCTAGAGAGATCTAGCAAGAATACCTTCAGTTGTTGAATCTGCATCCTCATAGCAATAACATCTCCAGATGCATCTTCATTGACGATAGCCTGATTCGAAAATAACAATGAAAACCAGAAACCTTGTCAATAATGAATAGAGTAATTGCAGAAATACCTAGTAAGAAGATACAAATTGTCAAAACATACATTGTTCTTTATAAATTTTGCACGTTGAGCAAACCCTAGAACGGAAGACGTGTGAGCGTAGAGAGAAAATTGAGAGGAGAGAAGTAGATCGAATGAAAATTGAGACCTGGGAGAGAGGAAGAGCAACCGTCAGTCACCATCTTCCTCAGTCCGTCCATCCTTTTGAAGCTCTTGCTCTACTGCTCAACGATTTTCGCTGTGTCCGCCAACAAACTCCTCTCCACCATGCTCGTACATGGCACAAAGCTCTGTAGACAGCGAATTGAAATCATTCAGTGACTATACTTTAGACATGTAAAAAGTCTGAACCGACGGACGGAGTAATTACCTTAATGATGTCGAACAAATCGCCATGGGAGGCGGAATTAGGAGCAAGTTCGCTCCAGGAATCGAACTCGTCGTCGGAGCTATCGTGGTTGTTTCGATTGAAGGAATTGCAACGATCGGCGGCCAATGGGATGAATTCCCCGGTTGAGTTGGAGGAGGATTGAAGGTGTTGAGGAGGAGGATCGGCGGCGGAGAAGAGGTAGCTTTGGAGGTCGAGGTTAGGATCGCCGTGGGAGGAGTGATTCGGAGCTTGACTCTTCGGCTGCGTCTGTGTTGGGGGACGTGGAAACGTCCGAGAGCGGAGATCTTCTTCCATGGAAATGCCACATTAAGAAGAGGGGGGTTTTATATTCTCAGAGCATATTCCCATGGCATATTCTCATTTATTAAATGTGGCATGTGAAAAGATGCTGAGTCATAAGCTAAATTGAGATTTTGAACCGATCAAGTTAATGGTTATTTACTGGATGAATAGCAAGGGCCATCGGAGAAAGCTAAAAGCAAAGTTGTAACTGGCTGAGTTATAGAAATTAATTAATTGAATTGCAAATTTTTTTTATCTATCTTATTAAGAATCTCATGTGCATTTACTACACTTTGTTATGAAATGAAAACTATACAAATTTGTATAAAATGTTTAGCATTCATTACGCCCCAAAACCTTTCTTTATAGGTTTATTGATGATTGATGATTGATGATGATTGATGATTGATGATTTGGAAAGGAAATATTGGGTGCATCGTCCACAAATGCCTAATATTGGGTGAATCAAGGAAATTTTTTGTACCTTCCATCAAATGCCTAATTTCTTACCTTGAGAATGATAGCATCGTCCACAAACTGAAATAAGGAAAATATTTGTACGTGAATCAAGGAAAATTTTCAAAGGAAATATTTGTCTTTTCCATTTTTATACGTGAGATTTTATTTGTTTTGAATTTAGGGATATGACATGGATTTTTTTTTAAATTAATAGATATGAATTGTAAATGAGATGGAAACATGTAGATGACATGACTTAATTAGTAAATAGAAAATATATGATGTGGCTCAATTTTATCGCGACACGTGGTAAAATCCATGGTGGCGTAATGTGGGTACGATATGTGGAAAATGCTGACGTAACGCAATGTGATGAGTCCAATCCTCACTGCCGGAGAGAATTTGAAGAGGATGAATAGAATGAAATGTGGTTTAAAATACAATTTTACTTAAATTTTAATTTATATTAATAGGGGGTGTCTAAGTGAAAGAGTCCTCGAATGAAGGGGCCCGTTGAAATTGGGCTGAGTGACTGCGAGAGAGAATATATTTGTAAGGGGCTAAGGGCACAACCTCTCGCATCCCCCTCTCTCTGTAGATCTGTCTTTTCTCCTTTACTCGTCCAAGCTTTCCGGATCTCCTCCAATGGCGGTCTACGAAAGCCCTCGCCAGTCTCTGATGCCGAGCTTCCTCTACTCTTCCAAGAGCCTAAACCTAGGGCTCAGCCAACTTGCTTACAAGGACACGACCGCTAGCTTCCCTGACAACGGGATGTCTAAGGCGAGAGGCTTCGTTATCCCCGCGCCAAGCGAGCCGAGCAAGAAGATCGCCATGTATTCTCCGGAGTTCTACGCCGCGTGTACGGCTGGTGGAATCTTGAGCTGTGGTCTTACTCACATGGCTGTCACTCCTCTTGACCTTGTCAAATGTAATATGCAGGTTCGTCGATCTGCTGCTGTTTCTTCCTTATTTTCGCTCCAAGTCTATCGATCTTTACTTTATTATGCTCGATTGCTCGTTGTGGCGGAGACTCTTGGTCATGAATGACTTTGATCGGCGATTTGCTGCTCGTTGTGGTAGCGATTGCGTTGACAAATTTTCTAGGTTTGCTAGATCCAACTTGTAGATTTATTCTAGATTACACAGTTTAGTTGTATGCTGGCGGTTTTCTGATATTTAGAGCTGCAAGTTTTTCGGTTGCCATTGGCTTTGCCGTGTCTGATCTTCTGTTGACTTGAATTTTAGAAGCACTGTGATTTTATTTCCGTGATTGTTGTTGCCTTTACTCCTCTGCTGTCATTGAAACACCATATACACATTATGTCATATATGCTCAGTGTGCATTTGTATCAGATTTCTTGCTAGATTTAAGCATATGAAAGTATAGAGTTGCTACTGTATCCAGAGACAATGTTCTTATCAACTAAAAATTCGAGTCATGGAATTTGATGGGTTAACTGGAGAAGGATACAGAGTACTTGCATAACCTCTATATTTCCGTGTGACAGTTTGTTATGCATACTGGATGATTTTTTTTATGACCCTGTGTTAACATTTGGAACTTCCTTTCAAGTCTCAACTATATACATGGTAAGAGGAAAAAAATGCTCTATGGAATGGTCTGCTGACCTATAATTATGTTTGTGGTGTATATAATTTTTGTTTCTTGATACTATAGATCGTGTGTATTTTGTTATTCCAGAATCTTTGTTTATACAGGTAATGTAAACTATTAAACAACTAAGCATATCCACTTACTAGTCTAATAATCCTAACTCAATGGATTTCAGATTGATCCTGTAAAGTACAAGAGCATCACCTCTGGCTTTGGCGTCCTTTTTAAGGAGCAAGGAGCTAGAGGCTTCTTTAGGGGTTGGGTGCCCACCCTTCTTGGATACAGCGCTCAGGGTGCTTGCAAATTTGGTTTCTATGAATTCTTCAAGAAGTACTACAGTGACCTTGCCGGACCTGAGAATGCAGCCAAGTACAAGACATTGATCTACCTTGCAGGCTCAGCATCAGCTGAAGTGATTGCAGACATTGCCCTTTGTCCTATGGAGGCAGTCAAGGTCAGGGTCCAAACACAACCTGGTTTTGCTAGAGGCTTGTCTGAT
Source organism: Polygonum maritimum (assembly GCA_963924305.1). NCBI lineage: Eukaryota > Viridiplantae > Streptophyta > Magnoliopsida > Caryophyllales > Polygonaceae > Polygonum > Polygonum maritimum. The sequence continues at coordinate 36,923,168 of OZ002729.1, forward strand.
GGAATGCCCAAGTTTGTCAAGTCTGAAGGAGCTCTTGGGTACAAAAAAAATCGCTCATCTTTGATAACTCTTCTTGCATTTCATCTCATTAATATGTATTTGCTTTTGCTATAGCATTTTCATTATTTAGCCTAATACATTCTTCATATTGTTTCTTTGCTCGGGTCTAATCTTTGCAGGTTGTACAAGGGCCTAGTTCCTCTCTGGGGTCGTCAGATTCCCTGTAAGCTGACTTATTCATACTCTCTCCCTCGTTTCTCTTTTTATCCTTCCTGATTTCAGTTTCATCTGTTTCTAGTTATATCTATATTACAACTAGCAAGTAGCAACTAATTTTCCCTATGTTCACAAAGACATAGAAGTTGGTACCAAGGATGCTGCCTAGTTTTTTTAATGGTGTAGTGAAGACTGAGTATTGAATCTGCTAGGCACCTGCCTAGCAGCTCCTAGCCCCCTTCCTAGACCCCAACCATGACCCGGCCTTCCTAGAAGAGCTGTGTGGTCCAATTTCTAGGCTGTTACGTGGTCCAATTTCTAGAATGCTGAACTTTCTAGAATACTGAACTCAACCAAGACCCCAACCAAGACAAAGCTAATTGCCTGTTATTGCATAGGCTGTTACATGGTCCAATTTCTACAATACTGAACTTTCTAGTCTTGAAATGTGATATTTTGTGAAAATTCTTTTGAATTAAGGTTTTATTTGACACATAGGCATTGTATAGTGCCCTAATAGCCTCTTTTATGACTGATAAGGTGCTTATACAGGTGTTATAAAAATATTTTGCCTTCATCGCAAACAAAGTGTCTTATGTCATGCCATCCTTGCGTATCAGTAGCTTACTAGAAAAATGATTTTTTATTTCTTTAATATTGTGCATGTGGTAATTTTTACCCTATTAAGTGTGCAGCTGATTATTTCTGTAGAATTGCGTTGTTTAATTGTCAGTCTCATTTCTGTCAAAACCAGCATACTTTTGCCCTACATTGATTTTGGAGGAACTGTGGATCCTTACATACTATGTTGCTTCTATATAAAGGATTTTCGTTTTTCTTCTCCATTTTCATTTTTCTAACATTTTAAAGTGTTTGCTTGTTTCTATGAATATTGATATCAAATTTGGATTTAGCAACATTGCAACTGATTGTTCATTTTCATACTACCATAAGTGCTCCTAAAATGAACAGAGAGAAACATTCACCCTTTGATGTTGACACCTATATTTTTTTTGAAAATTCATCTTTAATTCTTTGATGCTGCCGAATTGGAAAATTCACGTTGTAAAGCTAATAGTACAATTAGTGTAAATGCAGATCTTCTTTTCTTTCTCTTCTTTTGATTTATTATATATCTAAAGCTATGCCCCTCTTGTTTGTATTATATTGAAGTTCTCCTCTCTTATTGAAATTTAGTTGGGTGATTTTTCTGATAATGTAAATTGTACTAATGTTTGAAGTAGTAGTTTACAAGGTCTGAAGTGGTACTTGATAAGGTGATGATAATTAATAGTGTAAACAATGATTTCCCAACATGTGGACTACACCTAGAAGCAGAACAGAAATAGCCACTGGATTGTAATTGTAGATGTGCCATATTATCCCCTGGAGACTCCAATGATTCAATCTATAGTTTGGGCCAATACTTGGGTATATTGAGTGTGTTTGGCAATGGTTTTAGTAGAGCTTGTACGGGCAATAATTGTTTGCTCCTAAAGCACTCAGTTTGGTGGCAAGGGCAATACTTTTAGTATATTTCTGTGGCATGTCAGTGGCATTGATATGCTGATGATCATGAGGAAATTGAAGGGGTTGGTGTGTTACAAGGACAATACCTTCTGATTTTTTGTTCTCTTTTTGAATTATGATGGGGAATAATACAGTTGTACCGTTGCATGAGGTATTTGAATATAACTTGCTGAAATAGCATCTGCTGTTTTAGATAAACTGTTCCCCCTTAAATGATGGCTTATTGTTATGGTTTTATGCCTATTATTGATGGATACATGTGTGATGTGACTTAGACACGATGATGAAGTTTGCATCATTTGAGATGATTGTGGAGCAACTCTATAAGCATGCTATCCCAACACCCAAGGAGCAGTGTAGCAAACAATTGCAGCTTGGTGTGAGCTTTGCTGGTGGATATATTGCTGGTGTATTTTGTGCCATTGTCTCGCACCCTGCTGATAATCTTGTATCCTTCCTCAATAATGCAAAGGGAGCCACTGTTGGTGATGTGAGTAATCACTTTCCTTCCTCAATAAGCAGAAGTGCCATTGTCTCGCACCCTGCTGATAATCTTGTATTTCTGGAAATAGCATCTCTTATGACATGGCATATTGTTATGTTCAGGCTGTCAAGAAGATAGGTGTATTGGGTCTCTTTACTCGGGGACTTCCTCTACGTATTGTCATGATCGGTACCTTAACTGGAGCACAGTGGGGTATCTATGATGCATTCAAGGTTTTCGTAGGGCTGTAAGTTCCTGGCTTTGCTACTCCTATATTTACCGTTGGCATGTTTACATTCTTGAACACGGACTGAAACCCCGCGTTGTTTACTGTTTTTTTCATTTTAGGGCTTGAATTCATATATATATTTTTTGATATTTCAGGCCAACAACTGGTGGTGTCACTCCTGCTCCCGCTCCTGTAGATGAGCCTGCCAGATTATAATAGGTTGGATGAGTATTGAGTGGTGTTCTGCACTTCTGCTTTAATTTTCCCCGCGAAACCTGTTGAACAAGCATTAATAACAGATGACCGTTGTGGTCGATCACTCACCGGAGGATAGTGAGGATGATAATATTTACCGAAATCTTAGTGATTTTGATACTCTAAAGCACAGATGGTTTTCTGAGTTTCATCATTCATCTGTATTTGTAATTCAAAAGTCATGTATTCAGAGTTTCAGCTTCTCATTTGTTGGGAGACAATTATTTGAGACTATACAAGTGGTAGATGGTTACCCTTTTTCTTCCCACAAAAAAAAAGAGAGTAAATGATACCCTTTTCCTGGAGTAACAACAGAGGCATCCTGTTTATGTTTCCATTTGGTTCTTGTTCTATAATCGTTTTTTTTATCCAAAGGAGGGCTAGAGCCCATTTTATTTATAACATAGAGAATTACATATTGAGACTCATTCATGAGTCAATCTCCAAATACGAAACAAGACCCTCAGGCGGGTTATCAAACAAAGTAAAATCCCCTATATAATCATTACTATGCTTAGCTAACCAATCCGCAACCTGGTTTGCGCTCCTCGCAATGTGATGCAACTGGACCGTCCACCCCTCGTCGTTCATGAGACCCTTGCACTTGGAAACCAAGCTCCACAGTTCAGTAGGCCTAGCATTTTCATCTACCACTGCCTTGACAACTTCAAGAGCATCCACTTCCACAAACAATTTTCTCACCCCAAACTCCTTAGCCACTTGCAGCCCTTACCAAAGTCCAACAAATTCAGCTTCTAAGGCAATTTTGCCTTCAAACTTGACAGCAAAACCCTGCAGGAAACCGCCACCACCATCTCTGACAGCAAACTTGTTCTATAATCGTTGAGCAATTAAGTTTCACTTCAAACATTGGATAGTTTGAAGGCATGTATACGGTATACCGTACAAAATTCAAAGCTTAGAATATTTTAAATTTTTTTAGATTTTAATTTATGAAACCATCTACAAAAGTTGGTTGGGAGCTTAGCAATCATTTGGGCTCTACAAAAGTTGGTTAGAAGCCTAGCAATCAATTGGTCTCTAGTATGCACCATTATTCAAGGTAAAACACTAATAGTAAAAATCGCATTTCATGAAGCGTGACTGCCTCGGGTACCCATCTAGTAGAAGAACCGTGCTTTACGAAACGCGGTTTCTTGGGTAGGGTTCGATTAAAACCATCTTTCCTGACACGCAAATCAACAACTCAATCCCCTATATCTTATTTTGTAATTAGTAACTATCCATAAATTTTAAATAAAAAAAAATTTAGTTCTGGAAAAAACTAAAAGACTTCGTGTTCCAAACCAACATCCCATGTATGGTGATCGGGGATCTAAATGAAATCCAATGCCCCAAGGAGAAACTAGGTGTTGCTTGTCCAACTGCTACTAGGTTCGAGCGACTTTTAAAATTCAAAAACAGTCGCGATCTCAATGACATCCCGGTCTTCGAGAATAAATTCACATGGCGTAGATCCAAATCAATGGATATTGGATAATAACACCTCTGACAAACTTGACTGTATCCTTGTCAGTGAACAACTGATGCAACGGTACCCTTCCATCTCTACCAAAAATCATAACTTTTCGTTGTTAGTTCACTGCCTTTTCTCGTGCGAATTACCTATAGAAGGGGTTATAAAAGTACGCCCTTTCAAATTTGAAAAAATGTGGACAACCTGCCAGGACTTCTAATACGTAGTCCTACGCACAACCCAAGTAGCTCCCACATGTTCAAACTTGTGATAAAACTAAATTACTAAAAGATAAAGCCAAAGAACTTACTGAACAAAGTGCTAGCACAAAATAGGAACGATTAAGTAAAAATAGAGAATGCTTAATACAATTCCAATATTCATACTGCAAATAGAGAGGGAAAAATAACCATATCAAACTAAATGATAGAAATATAAATACTTTCACCGAAACGCAACCGGAAGACGACATCGGACCAATATTCGCGAGCTCACAACAGGATTCGGACTCTAGATAACAAGGATGGTGAACATCAAAAAGGAAATTCTGAGAGAATTCAAAATAAGATTTCAATATACAAACATGTAAAGGAAAATGAGAGAATCCACACAAATGTTTTGAGACGAATTCTCGAAGGAAGATAATTGCTTTCTCATCAAACAGGTTACAAACACGGAGGTCAAAGACGCCGTCTTTGATATCGAATCTGACAAATCACCAGGCCCCGATGGTATGACGACATGCTTCTTTAAAAAATACAAGCATATCGTAGGACCAAACATGATACGAGCAATGAAAAGCTTCTTCCCCTCAGGAAAAGTTCATAAGCAATTCAATCACACGTTCATAACCCTTCTGCCAAAGTGTGATAACCCGTCGTCAACAAACCATTATAGGGCAATTAGTCTGTGCAACACTATATACAAAATTATTTTCAAAATACCAACAAGGCTGAACGGAGTAATGGCGAACTGTTACACCCAATGCAAGTAGCATTTGTCAAAAAACGAAGCATACATGATAATACGCTTATAGCGCATGAAGCTTTTCACTCCTTTCGAAAGAAGAAAGGGAAAGGTGGATGGGTGGTAATAAAGCTTAACATGGAGAAAGATTACGATTGCCTCAATTTGGAGGTCCTGTCCCATGTTTTGGAACAATACTTCCACCCAAAATACATTTCATGGATAAGGGAATGTGTTGAGACGGTCTCGATTTCTGTGCTTGGTAATAATGAACCAAGAAAACTCTTTAAACCGTCAAAAGGGCTACACCAAGGGGGCCCACTATCCCCATACCTTTTTGTTCTTGCAACCCAGGTGTTTGCATGACTACTGCAAAATGCCAACCGCAATCAAAAAACTGGAATCGGAATTTAGATTTCCCGGTGGGGATCTAAAATCCTACCTTTAGCATATGCTGATGATATTGTCATATGTGCCAAAGCAAAAAATAACGCATGTCAACATGTTAAGAACATTATTGATAACTATTTTCAGACTTCCGGGCAACAGGTCAATTATTGTTGGGACGCTATCAAGGACGCCTGCGTACTTGATAGTGTGCTCACACAAACCGTCCCTTAGTTTTGATATAACAAACTCACTTTGATTCTAATAAATTTGTCCAAGTGTTCAGGAACGCCAGTGACAAAAGGACAACAAGTGTGTGAAGCGTTCCCTAGGCTTAAGGACGCTAGCTAATAGGAAGTAAGGACCAGCAAGAGACTACTTGAGCAAGGACGGAGTCCCAAATCAAGTAGGAACGCAAAGCCAAGCGTCCTTACTCTCTAGCCAACAGGATGACATCACTCGACAATATTTGATCATCCAAGGACGCGTGGAGACCGATCCTGTAGCGGAGTCCAACACTACGTGGCGGACGATCCTGTTGCAGAGTTCATCAATACGTGGCGGCAGATCCTGTAGCGGAGTTCATCACACACAGCTGGATACAGGAAGCTTCCTCATCACCGCCATCATACGTGGAGGAAGATCCTGTAGCCACGTCCACGAAGGGCATGATCGTCAGAAGAGAAAGACGCCCTTCCCCAAGTCCTATAAATACCCCAAGGCATTTATTGTGACGTTAACGCTTTCAGAGAATATTCAGAGAGAATCACAGGAAAGCGGCTCACTCAAGAACACGAAGAACTAGCTCAAGAACTCAAGAACAGTGCTAAGACTTGTGCTAGATCGAGTGAGAATTGTAACCAAAACCACAAAACAGTTTGTATTCAGAAAAACCAAAAAGAGAAAGAGAGTCCTACGAAGTACTGTAGGACGTAGGGATAGAGTCCTCTATAGGATTGAACTCGCTTAAGTTGTAGGCTTAGAGGAGTCCTTTACCAGTGGACTTAGGAAGAAAAGCTAAGTGCCAGAGAACTGTAAAGACTCCCCAGTACAACTGTAAGGACGTTCAATATAAAGGAAAAGCTATTCAAAAATCCTCCAAGGAGGTAGAGGTTTACACTCAAGGACTACTTGGTCTTGAGTGGTTCCTCTGTAATTCACTGTGTTCATTATTTCCCTGTTTAGTACTTTATTCCGCTGCATTACTTAAGAACGCCCCTACTCCTCGTAGGGACGCCTGACCAAAGGACTCCTTTACGAAAGTAAAGGACGTCCCTTAGTTACTAACGATCCAACAATTGGTATCAGAGCAGGCGCTCTAGATTTTGTTGAGTTGCAGGTAAAAGATGGACATGGAACCTATTGGAATCTCTTTTGTGAAGCCTCCGCGCCTGACGGACGGCAACTTCAACCGCTGGAAGATCAGGTTCGAGAACTTCTGTAGGAGTCAGGACTATCAGTGCTGGAAAGTGATCATGAAAGGCGACCTTACCGTTCCTGCTGACAAGAAAGATAAAGAGGACGAGTGGGGTCCTGATGAATTCAAGCTGATGGAAACAAACGCTAAGGCAATATGCTTCCTTCAAGTGTCCCTTTGCGAGAGGGACGCCACCCGAGTTAGCAATTTGGCCACAGCCAAACTACAGTGGGAAGCTCTCGAGAAGTTCCATGTAGGAACTGCTGAGATGAGGGAAGACGTTCAGCTTGAAATCAGAATGCTGCCTAATGAAACAGTTAATGACTACTCATACCGCTTTGAAGCTCTTGTCACCAAGATGAGGAACTTGGGTGTTCCAGAAGCTGAAGTTTCAATGAGTAACAGAGTTCAAGTGGTCATTGATGGACTAACAGGAAAGTGGAACTTTGATAGAACCACGTTCAAGGAAAATACAACTAACAAGACTCTAGATATGGAAGAAATCTACGGGAAGCTAAGAGGATATGAAGCAAGGAGGAACTCTGATTTGGCTGAGTTAGCACGGAATCCTCAGACAAATCTAGCCTTGATGACTTCAACACCAGAGTACGTTGAGTACTTGTGTCGCCAAAGAGAACTTGCTATGATGGTGGAAGCCAACAAAAATGAGAACCGTGAAAAGATGCGCGTCCAAGCTTTAAAAGAAAAAGAAAGCAAGTCAAAGGAAGAGCTTGATGAAGAGGAAGAACTTGCCCTTCTACACAAGGCTCTCCGCATCTATGGTAAAAGGAGCAAATACTTCAACAAACACAAGATGCCATATAAGAAGGAGAGTCCCAAGTACACAGAGGCAGAAATGAAGGAACTCACTTGCTACAAATGTAACAAGAAGGGACACTTTGCCAAGAAATGTACTACGGGAATGACTTCAAAAGAAATGAAAACAAAGGCCCTCTTTGGAGCGTGCTCAGCTGCATGGGATAATGTCAGTTCTGATGATGAAGAACCTGATGAACAAGCGGCGTACATAGCTATTGAGGACGCCTCTGATGATGAACAAGTGGCGTACATGGCTATGGAGGACGCCTCAGCGGTTGAGGAGGACGCTTCTAAATCTGAAAATGAGGTAACTCGTGAATCTATGATAAGTTCCTTAGAGAATTGTTCTAAATCCAAGCTCATTAAACTTATTGGCAAAATCATGGAAGAAAGTGTAGCCATGCAACACAGAATGGATGAACTTGAACTTGAAAATGAAAACATTGTGGTTGAATGTGAGAACTGTCCTATAGTGTCTTTGCAACTAGAGTCCTCATGTGAAGAAAGCAAATCCCTAAAAACTGAAGTGATGTGTCTTAAACTAGAGAACGCTAAGCTTAGGAAAGAAGTGAAAGTGTTAGGAAAGAATCCTATCATTGAGGAAGTTAGACCAATGGTTTTTGTCCCAGCCAAGAGAGGACTAGACTATGAGTCTGACACTAGGAACTCTCTCCCCAGCGATTTTGAGGCTAGTAAAACTTCAGAACTTGAACTAGAAAGAGAGAAGACCAAGAACCTTCTTGAGCGAATTAGAGTCCTAGAGAGTGGAGAGATAGGTAAAGAGGATTATTACACTAACTCCACAAGTCATAGGATCTACAAGAAAATTGCAAAGCGGGAAGGTTCTATAGTTTGTAATCCTCAAAAGATGAAAGAAAACAAAATCCAACGTCCCAATAAGATGTACTACCTTGGTACTTACTATAGGACGTGCTGGTACTGTGGACAAGCAGACCACTTCAAATATGATTGCTTAAAACTCAAGGAAGATATTGAAAGTGGAAAAGCTGCTAGGACTAACCATGAAAATGCTGAGTCCGTCCCAAAGGCTAACACTAGGCGTCCTAGACGTTCTAGAAGTTCTTTCCGAAAGCATGCTATTTCAAATGATGTTAATTTGAATGACTATTTGCCAGAGCCAGAGTTCTATTACTGTAACGAACCAGGTAAGGAACACCTTGCCTGGGTCGCCAAACACTAAATTTGTTTTGGCAGGTAGAAGTGAGGGGACGCCCGTGGATCATTGATAGTGGCGCCTCAAATCATATGACAGGAAGCCAGATCCATCTCACTTCTATCCAAAATAGTGCCACGGGAGGAACTGTCTCGTTTGGCAACAAGGGCAAGGGAAAGATCAAAGGGACGGGAACTGCCATTCTCAATCCGTCCATCAAAGCAACAAATGTGAGTCTTGTTGAAGGACTTGGCTTCAATCTTCTTAGCGTCACCCAAATGTGTGATCATGGTGAAAACCTAGTCACATTTGACTCAAAGGAGTGCTTAGTCATCAACAAGAAGTCCAACAAAGTTGTTCTCAAAGGAGTACGCAAGAACAATGTCTATATCTCTAACCAGGAGTTCAAGCCTAAATCAGAATTATGCCTATCTGTTTCAAAGGAGGACGCTGACCTCTGGCATCGCCACGTTGGCCATGCTGGACCAAGCACAATCCTCAAGCTACACCAAAGAAATCTTGTGAAAGGACTTCCCCGAATTAATCCTGAGAAAGTTGAACAGTGCGAAGCCTGTATTAAAGGGAAGCAAACAAGAACGTCCTTCAAGTCCAAGAAGGAAGTCAGTACAAAGAAGCCTTTGGAACTTCTCCATATGGATCTTTGTGGACCAATGAGGACGCTGAGCTACGGTGGAAAAAGGTACATTTACGTTATCGTAGATGATTATTCTCGATTCACTTGGGTTCTTTTCTTGGTGTCAAAAGCAGATTGTTTCAATGCGTTCAAAGTCTTCATCAAACAAGTGGAAGTTGCCCTTGAGACGCCTCTCAAAGCCATACGATCAGACCATGGGACGGAGTTCCAAAACTCAGAGTTCCTGGCCTTCTGTGATCAACATGGCGTCTCTCACAACTTCTCAGCTCCAAGAACTCCTCAACAAAATGGAGTTGTGGAAAGAAAGAACAGGACGTTGGAGGACATGGCAAGGACTATGCACTTGGCAAATAGCGTCCCCAAGTACTTCTGGGCCGAAGCTATTGCCACAGCTTGCTACATCATCAATCGCGCCATGATCCGTCCTCTGCTGAAAAAGACGTCCTATGAGTTGTTGAATGGAAGGAAGCCTCGCATTGACTATCTCAGAGTTTTTGGTTGCAAGTGCTTTGTCCACAACAACGACAAAGAAAGCCTTGGAAAGTTTGATGCAAGGAGTGATGAAGCCATATTTCTTGGGTACTCTCTCACCAACAAAGCATATAGAGTTTTCAATAAAAAGACTCTAAAGCTTGAGGAGAGTATTCATGTTGTGTTCAAGGAGAGTTCTTCTCACAAAGAAAAACCAAGAAAGAAAGAACGCTCTTCTTCACAACAGCAGGACGACTCTGAAGACGAAGCTGAAGATTGGTCCTCTGGAAAATACTATGTTCCCAAGGACGCTACTCCAAATCCTGAAGAAGTCTCAGTGGACGCTCCTAGTGTTGTTCAAGGAGTTCTCTCTCGTAGTGAATCTCCAGTTCAACAAGATGTGGCTGAATCAAGTCAACAAAGCGAGCAACGTCAAGGTGTGGACGCTCTCTCTGAGGGGGAACACACTGAGGACGAAGCTCAAGACAGTAGTGATGATTCTGATGGAGAGATTGATCCAAGGTTTGCTCAATTGTTTCAAAGGGAGTCCCGCTTCTCTAAGGACCACCCAACCTCTCAGATTGTCTCAGATATCTCTCAAGGAGTTCAAACAAGGTCAACAGCAAGCAAGTCCCAGAGTGCAAATTTAGCTTGTTGTGCTTTCAATGCCTTTGTCTCTATGGTGAAACCTAAGAACATCAAGGAAGCACTCCAGGACGCTGACTAGATTCAAGCAATGCAAGAAGAACTTAACCAGTTTGAAAGGAACAAAGTTTGGACCCTCGTCCCTCGTCCCAAAGGCAAAAACATCATTGGGACGCGATGGGTGTTCAGAAATAAACTTGATAAGAGTGGACGTGTGTCAAGGAACAAGGCAAGACTGGTGGCTCAAGGATTCAAGCAAGAGGAAGGCATAGACTATGATGAGACCTTTGCACCTGTTGCTAGAATTGAGGCCGTCCGTCTTCTTATTGCTTTTGCCGCCCACAAAGGATTCAAGTTATTTCAGATGGACGTCAAGACTGCCTTTCTCAATGAAAAACTCAAGGAGGAAGTGTATGTTGCTCAGCCCCCTGGCTTCGAGGACGCTTCTCACCCAGATCATGTGTACTACTTGGACAAAGCGCTTTATGGACTCAAGCAAGCCCCTCGTGCATGGTACGACAGGTTTGCGTCCTTTCTTTTGTCTCATGGGTACACAAGAGGTTCAATTGATAAAACTTTGTTCATTAAGAAAGTTCACAAGGACATTTTAATTGCCCAAGTCTATGTTGATGATATAGTCTTTGGTAGTACTAACATGAAACTTGTAGAGGAGTTCAAGTCCTTAATGAGTATTGAGTTTGAGATGTCCCTCATTGGAGAACTCAATTTCTTCTTGGGACTTCAAATCAACCAACTCAAGGAAGGGACGCGCATTCACCAACAAAAATATGTTCGTGAAATGCTTGAGAAGTACGGGATGAACACGTCCAAGCCTGTTGCTACTCCTTGTTCTCCAAATTCGCGTCTTTACGCAGATGAACAAGGGAAGGACGTTGATCAAAAGCTTTACAGAGGAATGATTGGCTCTTTGCTCTATTTGACCGCAAGCCGTCCCGACATCATGTTTGCCGTTTGCTTGTGTGCACGCTTCCAGGAGAATCCAAAGGAGTCCCACATGCAAGAAGTCAAGCGGATCTTTCGCTACCTCAAAGGGCGCGATGATCTTTGTCTTTGGTACCCTAGGAAGACGTCCTTCAAGCTTGTTGGCTACTCGGACGCTGATTATGCTGGTCATGTGATTGATAGAAAAAGCACTTCAGGAATGGCACAGTTTCTTGGTTCATGCTTAGTCTCTTGGGGATCTAAGAAACAGAACTCTGTGGCGCTTTCAACTGCGGAAGCTGAGTACGTTGCTGCTGCCTCGTGCTGTTCACAAGTCATCTGGATCAAATATCAACTTGAGGACTACGGTATCAATCTTGAAACTATTCCCATTCGTTGTGATAACACAAGTGCAATTGAAATCTCTAAGAATCCTGTTTTTCATTCACGCACAAAGCATATTCATATAAGGCATCATTTCTTGCGTGATAATGTTGAACTAGGACTTATTAGTATGGATCATGTAAGGACTGAAGATCAAATAGCTGATATTTTCACTAAGGCACTTGATAGACATCCCTATGAGCATCTAAGATTGCTCTTGGGGATGATAACTTTTAAGTAGCAAGTCCCGTTCTACTATTCCCTCAATGATTGGCTATGTTTAGTAGATTCTAAGTGTTTAAGGACTGATATGCATTGAATTCATATTTGCAAGGACGCTAGTCTAAAACTTCATGTGTTAGCTACTTTGGAACGCCATTCAATTTCTCTATTTGTCTTGAAAAGAGCATCCCTGATCACCCAACCCGCATCATAAGCCGAAATGATGGGAACTCTAAGCTTACCCTAGCCGAGAACTTTGCAAAAGCGTCCTATGAGCTTCATATTTTTCTTTTACGGGACGTACTTGCTTTGTTTTCAATTGGTTCGCAAGGTGATCACAGGGACGGTTATTAAGGTTATTGGTTTGCTTGAAGAGGTAAATTTTTTCTAAGTATGAGAGGACGCTCAGTGTTTGTAAGAGAGGACACCAGTTCAATTTTGAGAAGAAGTTGAAGAGACAGAAATTTGAACTTTTGAAAGTTTGAACAGTGACCGTTGTAATTGCTCAAATCTTAAGGGGGAAGTTATGCCACGTGTTGCACAGGAAATCAGTGTTAATTACAGTTGTGCCACCGCTTCCTCTATATAATGCTGCAACAGTCGCTCTCAGAATTTATTATTCTCAACCACTTCCCTGCTCTCACAATTTGCTCTGCCCTCTCTCTAAGTTTCCGACAGCTTTCTCTCTCTAGACTCATCAGAATTATGTCTCAAAGACAATGGAACGCTTCCGGATCTTCTGCCGGCGGGAAGAGAAGAAAATTGGTGAAGTCCCACACCATTGAGAAGCCCAAACCCATTGATCTCAACGAATCACTCGTGGACTTCATCAATAAGAAGCCCAAAACACTTTACATGTTGATAAGGGAACGCATGGACCGTCCAGAAGTCAAGCAGGACGCTGAGAAGACGAGGAATTACGAGAAGTTTATAGAACGCTTCGTCATCCACGGCCTGTACAAAACGAACTATCATGATCTGCCTGGCCGGATGGAGGACGTGCTATTCTTCCAACAGTTTGGAGGTGAGAATCTTGGTCCTTTACTTGACCTTATCCCAGACCTCCATAACCAAGTTCTTCCAGACTTCCCTATGTACCCAAGGGACTCTCCCGCTTACCAAATGTTAAAACACCATTTGGCGAGTCCCTCTCCCCCACCTCCTCAAATTCCCACCGTCACAACAAAGAAACTACTAAAGCGTCCAACCCCATCGTCCCCTCTCTCAAAAACTTCTAAACCTTTCTCCTCCTCAAAACCCACCGAAATAGTGGACAAGTTTCCACCCCACATCAAGGAGGGACGCTCCAAGAAGGCCCATGACCCACGGCCCCTTAAAAAGGCCAAGTCCTCAAGCGTTCCCCTTACAAAAAGCTCCACAAAAAGGCCTAGCACCACAAAAGGCCCCTCCAATCTTTCCAAGCAATCCACCTCTCAACCTCTCCAAATCGTCCAACTCCCAACTCCTCCTTCGTCCCCCAAACCTTCCAAAGCCAACGCTCTTATTCCCTTCCAACCCAATCCTCATTCCTCACCCCTAAATTTTGCAAACTTCCCATCTGCCCCTGCCCACATCCCACCTCCCAAGGACCCCGAGACTCCCAGGTCCCGCCGTCCTTCATTTGAAAGTGGACCAGAGGACGTCGAGAAACGTCCAGCACTTGAGCATACTTTCAAACGCCGCAAAGCCGGTGAATCGCCCAAAGTGCTACTGGTCCAGGCAGCTACAGAGCCGGAGCACATATCCACCTCAAGTTCCTCCTCCTCAAGCTCTTCTTCAGAGAGCAAACAAGGAACGCCCGCCGGTGAGTCCTCACCCTTCGTTGATATAACTGGGGACTCCAACGACGAGGCTGAAGGTGTCGAGAATGCCCCTGCTTCAAAAGAGGCAGAAACTGTTGAAGTAGTTAAGGACGCTGGTGAGCACCAGGTCGCTCCAAGGAACGCTGAGCTCAGTCTGGACGATGAGCTTGAGCGTGATGCACATGAAATCCCACCATATGACCAATCCCTCCCAATCCTCAATCCAATCCAAGCTCTAGAAGAAAACCCCTCCCCCTCAATCCAAACAGAATCCCATCAAGTCCCTACGGACGCTGAGCCTGCTACTGACCAACAAACAGAGGTCCAGGACGCCGCAGAACCGTCCCAAGGCGGAACCTCCTCAGGAACCGAACAGGCCGCAGCTGGTGGCAATGCAGAAAATGACCAAGGCACTGAGGACGCCTCTGCTGAAAAGGATGATGACAAAGAATCTGGGGACGCCGATGATGAGGAAGAAAGCTCTGATGATGAGGACTCCGAGTCCCCAAAAGTCAAAAGGAAGCGCAAGGACGATGGAGCCCCTGTCAACGTTCTAGGACCTCTGGTCTATTCCGAAGAGTGGCTCGCGTCCTTCCGCAAAGACAAAGAAGTCCTGGAATTCCTTGAGCTTCTGAGGTTTCAAGGCTGGTTAACCGTTAGACCTGCTCCTACAGAGGTTGATAAAGAACAAGTCCGGGCGTTCTTCAAGAGTCTTCGCTACAAGCCCAAGGACGGCTCTCTGCACTTCAAAATCGAGGACGAGAAAGCCTCCGTAAATGAACACCAAGTTCGTTCCCTCTTGGGTTTGAGCACTGAAAAGCCTCCTCCAAATGCGCTAAGCTCCCTCCCAGAGAACGGCTTTGAGATGACAGAAGATGATGAAATTGCTATGATTGAGAGAGTCTTCCAGGGCAAGCGACCTTATGGGACGGACAGAGTAGCTCATGTCTTGAGCAAAGTTGGCGCAATTGCACATTATTTCATCTGTTGCGCCGTCCTTCCTCGACAAGAAAAGCGATCCGTCGTCCAAACTCACGACATTATTTTGATCGACGCCTTTCTTGATCGCTGCCCCATCAATCTTGCCAAAATTGCAATGCAACATATGGCTAAGTGTGGGAGGAAGCGACACGCTTTGCCGTACCCAGGGCTAGTCAAGCTGATCCTTCAGTCCCAGAACGCCTATGATGAAAGTGCTCCCACTGAAGAGCTAGGACTGAAATGGAATGCAAAGAAGGGACTAGTAGAAATAAGACATAATGAGGAGCTGCCTTCCATTATCAAGCAATTAGAGGCTGAAGCTGAGGAAGCTAGGAAGAAAGCAGAGCAAGAACGCCTAGCCGCTGAAGCTGAAGAAGAACGTCTTACCTCTATGCATCAGGAGCCTGTTCACGAGGAAGAGCCCCCAGTTAACTTTGCAACTCTTGATCAGCTGATGAGGGTGTCTTCTCCTCCTTCCTTGCCGCATTTGGACGCTCCCTCTTCTAGCTCGGCTCCCGCACCTCGTCCTGCCCCAGCCAATCTTGCACAGCATTCCCCTGCAGAACTTATGGGTGCTATTATGGACAATCAGTGCCTAATCTTCTCTGCTCTCAAGGACTTGTCTTCGGCCTTCACCAAATCGGCAGAACTTCATGAACAGCTTCTAAAGTTTTATCAAGACCAACGCCGTCCTCAGTGATCGCCGCCCTCAACCCCTTTAATCCCTTGTTGTTTTGCCTTTGCTTCTTTTATTTAAAAAAACACTTGATCTTTTTGATCGTTGGTCTGTAATGACATTGATTCTACTTCCTTTGAATGGCTATTTCACTGTTTGCTTGCATATGTTTGTTTAAGCGTTCCACTGCTTATAGTTGTGTGTTTGTGCTAACGTCCTTATCACTTGTTATCCTTTTCGATGATGCCAAAAGGGGGAAGTGTAGTTTTGCAGAGATGCGCTATAAAATAGTTATCTAGAATAAGCAAGTGTTAAGGGGGAACTATTAAGTGAAAGGTCTAAGGAACGCCGTGCTAGAATAAACAAGAGGACGTCTAGAAAGTTCTAGGACGCTTTTCTCTCCTTAAAATCCAAATGTTAGAGAATCAAAGAATAAAAGCACTGAAATTTCTCTAAGTGTTAGAGGACGCTTCTAAGTTTTCATGCAGGCTAAGTTCCAATGCCAAAACTATTTTGTTGAAGAGTTTGTCATCATCAAAAAGGGGGAAATTGTTGGGACGCTATCAAGGACGCCTGCGTACTTGATAGTGTGCTCACACAAACCGTCCCTTAGTTTTGATATGACAAACTCACTTTGATTCTAATAAATTTGTCCAAGTATTCAGGAACGCCAGTGACAAAAGGACAACAAGTGTGTGAAGCGTTCCCTAGGCTTAGGGACGCTAGCTAACAGGAAGTAAGGACCAGCAAGAGACTACTTGAGCAAGGACGGAGTCCCAAATCAAGTAGGAACGCAAAGCCAAGCGTCCTTACTCTCTAGCCAACAGGATGACATCACTCGACAGCATTTGATCATCCAAGGACACGTGGAGACCGATCCTGTAGCGGAGTCCAACACTACGTGGCGGACGATCCTGTTGCAGAGTTCATCAATACGTGGCGGCAGATCCTGTAGCGGAGTTCATCACACACAGCTGGATACAGGAAGCTTCCTCATCACCGCCATCATACGTGGAGGAAGATCCTGTAGCCACGTCCACGAAGGGCATGATCGTCAGAAGAGAAAGACGCCCTTCCCCAAGTCCTATAAATACCCCAAGGCATTTATTGTGACGTTAACGCTTTCAGAGAATATTCAGAGAGAATCAGAGGAAAGCGGCTCACTCAAGAACACGAAGAACTAGCTCAAGAACTCAAGAACAGTGCTAAGACTTGTGCTAGATCGAGTGAGAATGTAACCAAAACCACAAAACAGTTTGTATTCAGAAAAACCAAAAAGAGAAAGAGAGTCCTACGAAGTACTGTAGGACGTAGGGATAGAGTCCTCTATAAGATTGAACTCGCTTAAGTTGTAGGCTTAGAGGAGTCCTTTACTAGTGGACTTAGGAAGAAAAGCTAAGTGCCAGAGAACTGTAAAGACTCGCCAGTACAACTGTAAGGACGTTCAATATAAAGGAAAAGCTATTCAAAAATCCTCCAAGGAGGTAGAGGTTTACACTCAAGGACTACTTGGTCTTGAGTGGTTCCTCTATAATTCACTGTGTTCATTATTTCCCTGTTTAGTACTTTATTCCGCTGCATTACTTAAGGACGCCCCTACTCCTCGTAGGGACGCCTGACCAAAGGACGCCTTTACCAAAGTAAAGGACGTCCCTTAGTTACTAACGATCCAACAATTATGATAAATCTGCTTTTCAGATTATACTAAAAACATTAGTGACTTGGCCAAAAATCTAATTTTAAGCAAATCTTTCATATCTCCAATTTAACATCGCTTTGAAGTAGTATTTGGACTGCCCCATCATAAGCGAAACAATTGATAAAATCACAATCAATGCCCCATCAGTAAGAACCAAGGAACAATTGATTAAATGCAAAGAAAACTCCCTATCACAAGAAGGACAGAAAACGCTGATTAAAGCGAATCATTCAACCCAAACCAACTGCCTTATGCAGTCCTTCAACCTCCTTAAAGCAATTCATAAGGATTTGGATAAGAGAAATAAAGGTTTTTTTTCTGGAGCAAACAAAGTGGCTATAAACTGCTACTTAGTTGGGATTCAATCTGTCGCCCCCTAAATACGGCTTAGGCATTGCAAAAGCTAAAGAAATGAACCAAGCACTACAATTGAAACTCCTGTGGGAAATCATAGCGGAGCTTGAAAACCCGTGGGTGAAAATAGTCACCGAAAAATACCTTAGGAATCAACAACTCTGGGATTACAAAAAACAAAATAATACATCATGACAATGGTCAAAGCTGATGAGCCTCCGCGAACTCTTCCTCTCTTGACTTGTCTGGCAAGTGGGAGACGGTAAAACCTTCAGGTTTTGGAAAGATATTTGGATAGGGTAAAAGAACCTAAAACCCCAAACAAACTACCCACATCCTATTTATTGGGAGGAACGTGTACGCAACTACATCAAGAGGGACAATACCTAGGACACGGATAGACTCAACCAATTGCTATTGTTGGATGATGTAGAACAGATAACAAACGTTCCCATCCCCATTAATAGCATAACAAACTGGCTGTATTGGAAGCCCAATAAAAATGGATGGTTCAAAAACAAACGCCACAATGCAATGGATTCAGGATTCCAAAAGGATCCCTATGATCGACCTGCACTGGATTTGAAAATTAAATATTCCACCCAAACAAAAAAAACTTTCTTTGAAAACTATGTCGAAACGGTCTTCCAACAAAATCAAGACTAGCGGTGAATCATCTAAAGGTACCCCAGAAGTGTGGACTCTGTAATTATCCTAATGAAGATGCTTTCCACCTCTTCCTGGAATGTCGTAACACGAGCCATGCATTAAATCTTCTTGACTAATAGATATCTCAAAAAATTAGAAACCTCAATATTGACAATCATCACCATGTGAGATTCATACATGATATTCATAAGTTCCTATCTAAGACTAAATTTGAGACAATTGTAGGCTTGTAGTGGGGTGCGTGGTTTATACGCTATAAATGTGTCTTTGACGGGGCTAGTTATAATCAAACGAACCCCAACATGCTGTTGGAATTTACCAAAAAAGCAACACGAAGAGTGGAAGCAAGCGATGGTGCCAAACTTAGAAAATGAAGCACCCAAGAAAATCAGACGTGCTAAGAATAGGATTTTGTCAAAATGGTCCAAACCCCATGACAATTCTGTCAAGCTTAATTTTGATGGCGTAGTTAACTCTAATGGTTTTGCTTCTGTTGATTTTGTTCTCGGGGATAGTAGGGGTCATGTGTTATCATTGGATGGTGGCTTTGTCGGGCATAAGTCCATACTACAGTCCGAAACCATAGCGCTTCGGCACGGGATTTTGAAGGCCATTGAGTGTGGTATGCCTATGATTGGAGGTGACAACCTGCAAGTTGTCAATACAATGATGGGTGAGTGAAGTTGTCCGTATTTGAGAAGTGGAGCTGATCCGCACAGATATTCTTTCATTGCTGGGGCGTTTTCAGAGTTGGAGGATCTTGATGTCTACAGGGAAGCCAATTCGGTCGTAGATTTCGTAGCTGACTAGTTCCGCTGAGTTCCGTCTCACTCGCTCGAGTCTGATGCAGTCCTTAGGGGCCTCATCCGAAATGATGCTCTAGGATAATCTCTTTTGTTGTCTAAGGGTTTTCCTAAGTGTTTCCTTATCAAAAAAATTCCTCTTCCACAAGTTCGAGATTAAATCAGATCTACTAATTATATTTAGATTCAATAGTCTATATTTGTTTTTCTTGTTAAGGGCACTTTACATTAAAGTTAAATTGGTAGTATCTAGATACTACTTTTAGAGGCTTAACCGCTTGACTAAATGCATAAAGGCTCAATACTCAATAGTATACGTCATGGTTTTATCTAATCTATATAGCATATGTATAACCTAATAGATCTTCTCTATATATATGCTATCTTTTATTTATCTAAATTATGTCAAGAGATTCTATTGTACATAATATATAAGACTCTTTGAACTAAAAAGAAAATCATATTTTTAAAAATCAGAAGTTCATTTGTTTCAACATTACAAATAATTGAAAAAAAAGTGAGGTCCTGACTTTCTGCCACAATTTTATGATCATCGAGTAAGCTCAATAAACCTTAGTTGCACAGCTGCCAAAGAGGGTGGTGAAATTGCTAAGCTAAGTGAATAGCTCATTAGATAACTGCCCCAAGCCTCAAACCTTATCATATATATTTAGGCAAGAATAAAAAAAAATTAGTCAACGTTCGATCATGATGATAGAACAATTTACTCTATGAAAATAGATGTGCAACATACAATTTTGTACGGATATTATTAGGCACCGTTACTATATACTAAAGCGGAGGTTAAAAATAATATTTAGCACGACACGTGTCAATTTTCTCATTAGACCGTATCACTCATGTTTATTACAATTGTTTAAATTGTTTAATTGGTTGAAATTTCATTGTAAACCCCATATTAAATTGTACACATAATAAATCTATCCAAAATTGTACACATAATGAAAATTCACTCTTTATAATTTTCAATAGACATATTTTTATTTAGTTATATTTTTAACCTAGAATTTATCTAATATGTTACGTATCTAATAATGGTATGAAGATAAATTGTACATATAACATATCTAAGATGTTATGTTATTTAGTTATATTAAAATAAATCCCATAAGAAACAAAATAAATAAGCTAGTACAAGATTTTATATCAAACTATTCTTTTGAACAACTTTATATAAAATTTAAACTAAAATTTTAGTTAAATCAAATCTGTGCCTTCAAGGAACGGGATTAATACTAGTTTTATAATGGAATTGAAATCCTATAACTCTTCCTTCTAATGTACCCGGTCAATAGATTATAAAGGTGTTAGATATGATATTTTAAACGGATGACATTAAAAGAAAATAGATTTATATGGGTCAATTTTAAAAAGAAATCTTAAATTACTCTCACTTTCTCCATCCATGTCTTTTAAAAAAAGGAAAATATAAATAAAATGATTTCATTCTTCTATAATCAACTCGCTTTCCAAAATTCAAAATCTATGTATATATATATGAAAACCGTTAGGATTGGAGCCTCCACGCTGCGCCACGTCAGCTTTTACCACATGTCGCACCCACATTACGCCACCAAGGATTTTGCCACGTGTCGTCATAATATTGAGCCACGTCATATATTTTCTATTTACTAATTAAGCCATGTCATCTACATTTTTCCATCTCATTTACAAATCATATCTATTAATTAAAAAAAATCCATATCATATCCCTAAAATATTTCCTTTGTTACATTTCCTTGATTTACGTACAATAATTTTCCTTGAAAATTTTCCTTCATTCACGTACAATTATTTTCCTTGATTCAGTTCCTTTATTCACGTATAAAAAAATCCTTGATTCACGTACAAAAATTTTCCTTCAAATATTTCCGAAAATTAACGTACACAAATTTTCCTTGATTCAGTTCCTTGATTCACGTATAATAATTCACGTACAAATATTTCCTAGGTTGTAAATCCTTTTTGTACGTGATCTGATATCTTTCAAGTGAATAAAATTAGGTAGTTAACGGGGATTACATCTTTAAAAAGTAAATAGTTGTAACTCTATTACGTGGTAGATATTTTGCACGAGATTACGATATTCAGATTAAATATATATAGAATTTAAGAGAAAGCGTCGTTTAAGAAGGACTCTTGTGGTAGGAAATAGGAATGAGTTGTGACCTTTTGATCTAACAAATTCAATGGCTCAAGTTACTCCCGTTTCTTCTAAAAAATTAAAATTAAAATAAAATTACAAATACTTTCATGTCTTCCTCCCGTCCCCTTCGTTCTCCCTCCCGCTAATCGGCCACCCCACCGCCTCTCCCGCCCCGTCCTCCACTCCCTCCATCGCCTCCCCCTCTCCCTCGGCCCCTTCGTTCTCGTCCCCGTCCGCCCCCGCCTCCTCGCCGGCGAGATCTCCGAGCCTCGTCATCTCCGCCTACAGTCCGTGTACGGCTCAGATCTTCTCCTCCGCTCGCCTCGGCTCGATCTCCGACATCTAGATCCAGGCCGTGGAAGGCCTGCGGAGCTCGGATCCGGAGGCTGTGGCGGTGGTGAAAATCAAGCCGCCGGCGACGACGAACTCGCCGAGCAGGTGCGGAGGTCACCGTTGCCTCCGTCGAGCCTGAACAGCTCTTCAATGTATCGGACGTCTTGTCTGATCCGGAAGTGGACAGATCTGGTGCTGCTGCCTTCCCAGAGCCTGGCCTCAGATCCTCCGGCGACTCCTCCTTCCTTGTCGGAACCCTAACGCCGCGTTTCGGTGTACAACAGCTCGAGGTAGTGCGTTGCGGAAATCCGGCCGAAGGAGACCGCCGTCGGAGTGGCGCTTGGCGTCGACCTGTTCAGGCTCATCGCCGTCCGTCCGTACATGGAGACCTCCACCGCCATGGCGCCCGTTTTCAATCTCGGATTTCATGGAGCTTTGTGAGATGAGTTTGTAGTTAGCCTGTGTTCTCTTTGATGATCGAGCGTGTTTCTTCTCTTGGCTAGTTTTGCAAGTTTGATTTCACGGAGCTTTGTTGAATCCGCTCTCACTGCTCTCCACGGCGTCTTCTCCGCTTCCGTTGCTCTGCTCCAGAACATAGCTCATGTTTCTTTCGATCCCAATCTGCTTCAAGTCTACTGCTTTCTCCTTTCATCTCTGTTTTGGGGGTTTCGTGATTGAAATCCACTTCGGTCTGTTTTGAGCATGGAGTGGATCATTAGCTTTCTCACTGGCCAAATTGTGCCGATCAATTGGTATTGATGTTAAATCACACTCTCTTTTCCTTTTCTTTGCTTTGTTCATTTGCTCCTAGCGGATAGGCGATGTGACATATTGGTTGAAACTTAAGCTCATCTAGTGGATGGATCAAAAGAATTGCATGCAAAATTGGTCATGTGGCTTTGTTAAGTTGAAACTTCAAGTTTCTTGCCTGTATCCTCACTTCATCTTGATAAAAAAAAAAAGTTGAACAAATATTAATGAACAAATTGACCATTTAGTTGCATAAATTTGACCATTGAGTTGCACAAATTTGACCATTGAATTGTACAAATATTGACGAACAAATTGACCATAAAATTCAACACATTGGCAATAGAGTTGAACAAATATGAATGAACAAATTGACCATTGAGTTGCACAAACGTGACCATTGAGTTGCACAAACGTGATCATTGAGTTGCACAAATAGAATTTAACACATTGACAATAGAGTTGAAGAACAAATTGAGTTGCACAAAGTGACTATTGAGTTGCACAAACGTGACCACTGAGTTGCACAAACGTGACCATTGAGTTGCACAAATAGAATTCAACACATTGGCAATAGAGTTGAAGAACAAATTGAGCTACACAAAGTGGCCACTGAGTTGCACAAACGTGACCATTGAGTTGCACAAACGTGACCATTGAATTGCACAAATAGAATTCAAACATTGGCAATAGAGTTGAAGAACAAATCCATTGAGTTGCACAAACGTGACCATTGAGTTGCACAAACGTGACCATTGAGTTGCACAAACGTGATCATTGAGTTGCACAAATGAATTCAACACATTGGCAATAAAGTTAAAGAACAAATTGACCACTGAGTTGCACAAACGTGACCATTGAGTTGCACAAACGAAAAAAAATCAAAAACAAATCGGAAAAAAAAACAAAAAAAAACGGAAAAAAACGAAGAAAAAAAACGTGACCATTGAGTTGCACAAACGTGACCATTGAGTTGCACAAACGAAAAAAAAATCAAAAACAAATCGGAAAAAAAAACAAAAAAAACGGAAAAAAACAAAAAAAAACGTGACCATTGAGTTGCACAAACGAAAAAAAATCAAAAACAAATCGGAAAAAAAAACAAAAAAAACGGAAAAAAACGAAGAAAAAAAACGTGACCATTGAGTTGCACAAACGTGACCATTGAGTTGCACAAACGAAAAAAAAATCAAAAACAAATCGGAAAAAAAAACAAAAAAAACGGAAAAAAAGGAAAAAAAACGTGACCACTGAGTTGCACAAACGTGACCATTGAGTTGCACAAACGAAAAAAAAAAAAAAAAAAAATCGGAAAAAAACAAAAAAAACGGGAAAAAAATGAAAACGGAAAAAAAAACGAAAAAAACGCGTATAATTCGCGTATTAAAAACGCGTATAAAACGCGAATAATACGCGAATTATACGCGTATTGTACGCCCGTGTGGCTTGTTGGGCTGTTTTCCCTCCGCGTGATGGACGGCCGAGATTCATTCCTATTTCCTACCATAATAATCATTCCTACCGGATCCGGACCCAGAATTTAATACATATTTTGCACGACATTAAAACTCTATTTTTTTTAAGGAAGTATATTAAAACTCTATTATGTGGTAGATATTACGTATAGATCAACTCATATTAGGAGATTTTAGTGTAGATCAAATCAAATTTGTGATCCAATATCTACAGCAAACTTGAATATAACAGATTTTTTTTTTGGTAGAAACTTGAATATAACAGATTATGGGTTCCAAGATCGACAAAAAAATATAAATCAAATTAGGAGATTTTAGAATAGATCAAATCAAATTAGGAGATTTTATCTACACTGATCAAAACAAATTAACAAAAAAATCAGGAATTCGTTAATTTTATCCAAAATTCGTTAAATCATAAATATAATTCTAGAATAAACCGACCTAAAACTAATATGTAATTTTATCCTTTACAAATATGTCAAGATTTAATTGGAAATCCATCATAGTCGGGTAGTGAAATCGTTTTGTTATCAAATCCTACTAAAACGAAGATCACGATAAAATCATGAATTAAAAAATATTCCGTAAAAATGAAGATCACGATTTAATCATTAGATATGATATTATCCAAATTTGGTTATTTCTAACCAATTTTTAAATTTTCAAAAAAAGTGTCATATCTTCAACATATCTTATGTTTTGTTTTTTTTTTTGTATTATGGTAGTTTTATTTTTTTTGCAATAGCATATTATGGTGGTTCTATTTATTTCAAAAGCAATTTCTTAAAAAAATAAAAGGTACAATTCAATGCCTTTATGTATCATGACAATTATATCAAATTATATTAGATTTTCAAATTGTTATATTATTTATTCTATTTTAAATTATGATTAAAAATATATAAATACATATATTAATAAGATATTTTTTTGGTCTATACATACATATAGAGGCAAAATATTATTCACTAAATATTATGATTAAAATGACTACATGTTGAATA
Organism: Polygonum maritimum; assembly: GCA_963924305.1. Classification (NCBI taxonomy): domain Eukaryota; kingdom Viridiplantae; phylum Streptophyta; class Magnoliopsida; order Caryophyllales; family Polygonaceae; genus Polygonum; species Polygonum maritimum. Next base: position 36,948,157 of record OZ002729.1, read on the forward strand.
TGAGTATATCAAGTTGGTGCTATGCACACTAAGATATAAGCAAATATAAATTGAATAATAATGTATTTTATTGACTATAAAGTAATAAAGTATAAGTACGTGATTTGTATAATAACATATTTTCAATCAATCATTTAACAATTAAAAACTTTGAATATTCGATAAACCAAATTATATTAAAACTTTTATTATACATTTCACATTATATTATATTTATTATATATCAAAAAATAATTTTAAAAATACAAGTCGTGCATGGCACGACGGGTACGACTAGTAGTCACTATCCCTATTCAACGCTGTCTAATCAAAACAAAATCGATTTTACTTTCAATAATATTCAGATCTCGGCATGTTGATACTTGATTTATTCGTTGTTATGGATTTATTTAGTCTCATGCTTCAACTTTGCACTTTCTTCGTTGAGTCACATTATATTAGGTTTGCAAATTTGGAACCAATATTTTTTGACTTATTAATTCATGTTTCTTCTATTTTCTAAGTATATGAATATATCAATTTCTTTGCAATCTTATGTATCTATATGCACTAAATTTGATCTTTTATTGTATACAGAGTTTCGAACATTTATTGTTTATATAGTTAACTTTGATGTTTGAAATAAATTTTAGGGGTTTAAACCTTTTTTTAACTTATCATACTCTGTATATAAGATCTGAGACTTTGAATATGCATGTTGAACATTTGAATAAACATGGATAGATACCGAAAATCAAATGGTGGCGCCTGTCGGAAGCAAATGCGCAAAGTCTAAAAGATAAGATCGTCAAGGAAGCAGACGCAAAAGGGGCGTGGCAAATCAGGAGGGATGCAAACGAGATGTGGGGGAAAATGGCAGAGTGTATCCGTAGAGCAGCTTGTGGCATGTTGGGCTTGTCGAGAGGAGGTTCTGGGCACAAGAGGTCAGTTGCTTGGTGGGGCGAAGAGGTGTAGAAAAAAGTGAAGAGCAAGCAGCTTGCTTTTAGAGCTTGGGTGAGTAGTAGTGATCAGGACAGAGAGGTGAGGGCAGTAGCCTACAGGGCAGCGAAGAAGGAAGCAAAGAAGGCGGTGGCAACTGCAAAGCAGAAAGCGTTTGAAAGCCTATACATAGCACTCGATGAGAAGGGAGGTGAGAGGGCTTTGTACAGGCTTGCAAGGGTAAGGGATAGGAGGTGTTCGGACTTGGATAGGGTTCGATGTATCAAACACGAAAATGGGAATGTGCTAGTGGACGACATAGAAATCAAGCAACGGTGGGAGAGGTACTTTGCCAGCCTTCTGAATGAGGGTTGCGAGTCGGTGGGGAGCCACCCAGGTTCAGGGAGTCAGGTTAATCCTTTTTTCGGCTCATGTCTTTCTACGGAAGAGATCAGCTCAATGATCCGCAGAATGGGCAGTAAGAGAGCAATAGGACAAGATGAGATCCCGGTTGAGATTTGGAGGTGTTTGGGCATGAGGGGTTTGGAGTGGCTTGCGGAACTCTTCAACGCTATCTGTAGGACGACCAAGATGCCAGAGAAGTGGAGACTTAGTAAGTTAATCCCTCTATACAAGAACAAAGGAGATATTCAGCAGTGTAGCAACTATCGTGGTATAAAACTCTTGAGTCATACAATGAAGGTGTGGGAGAAGGTAATTGAGTAGAGATTGAGGCGTATAGTGCATGTGTCAGAGAACCAGTTTGGTTTTATGCCAGGGAGGTCGTCAATAGAGGCTATTCATCTGTTGCGTAGGTTGACAGAGGCGCACAGAGAAAGGAGGAAGAGTCTGCATATGGTGTTTGTTGATCTGGAGAAGGCCTACGATAAGGTCCCTAGAGAGCTGATTTGGGAATGTTTGGAAACCAAAGAGGTGTCGGATACGATTATCATAATCATTCGGGACATGTATGAAGGGTCCAGAACGAGTGTTTGCACGCAAGGAGGGGATACAGAGTTTTTCAGGGTGAATATGTGTCTCCATCAGGGATCAGCCTTGAGCCCTTTTCAGTTCATGCTCATGATGAATGTGCTAACAAAAGATATCCAAGGAAAGGTTCCGGGGTGTATGTTATTTGCGGATTACATCGTTTTAGTGGAGGATTCTAGAGCGGAAGTAAATAAAAAACTAGAAGTGTGGCGGGAGAAACTGGAGTCTAAGGGGTTTAAGCTTAGCAGGTCTAAGACGGAGTATGTGGAGTTCAGTTTTGGGCAAGAAGACGTTTCGAGGACTGAGGTGCAGTTGGAGGATGAGATCATTGCGAAGAGGGATAACTTCAGGTATCTGGGTTCAGTTTTGCAAAGCGATGGGAGTATTGATGAGGACGTGAGATCCCATATTCAGAGGGGTTGGCAGAAGTGGAGGGCAGCGTCAGGAGTTCTCTACGATAGGAAGGTACCGTTGAAGCTTAAGGAAAGTTTTACAGAGCGGTGATAAGGCCAGCGATCCTCTATGGTGCGGAATGTTGGCCGGCGACGAAGGTTCAATAATAGAAGTGATGAGATCAGAAGTAAGCTGGGAGTGGCTTAGTATAGGAGACAAACTCCGGTAAACGAGACTTCGTTGGTTTGGCCACGTTCAGAGGAGGAGTCTAGATGCGACAGTTAGGAGATGTGAGCGTTTGGAGCTAGGAGCTTACCGGAGAGGTAGGGGTCGCCCGAAGAAGCGTTGGATGGACAACATTAAGCAAGATATCAACCTGTTTGTGTATCCAATGGATTTGGCCCAGTGCAGGAAGAGCTGGAGGGACAACATCACGGTGGTGGATAGCTAGTAGGCGGGTTGGTGGAGCAGGCTTTTTAAGCAGGAGGCGGAGGTCAAAGTGTTAATTTTAGCTAGTTTTCTTCTCTTTACCTTGCTTGGAGTTTTAACTTTAGCTTTTACTTTGAGTTTAGTTGTACTTGTAGTCTTCTTTGAAGTCGTTTTTTCGGGTTGATATACTTTTCTCGGGTTATTTCGGGCGTATTCCATCCAGGTCTGGAATACCTTCATCCCGACCCCCCAGATCCCTCTCATGTGGGACTACCTGGGTAGATGTAGTTGTAGTTTCACTACAAAAATAACATAATATGCATTCCACTAATTTTTTAGCACTATTTAATTGAAATTAGTACATTTTCAACATAAATAATGTAAATATGATACCTGTGAACAACCTTTAGATAATGTTAAACCAGTGTTAAACATATTCAACCAGGAAAGACTCCTAAGAAAATAGAAGCTTGAGTGAGAGATAGGAACGTCTCTCATTCATTGGATTATACAATTTATACCGAACAAAACAATTATTAGAGGGTTTTAATTCAATTTGGGGAGGACACGTCATTAATCGCGTGCAAAATTAGCTCCTAATCATTTTTCACTTTTCAATTTTCATTTCATGCTCTCATCCGGAAAACTTTTCACCTTCCAACTTACAATTTCGTTCGCTTGTCAACTGGTCAATCAAATCGATATCCTTCTCTCAATCTCTTCGAATTTTCAAGCAAATCGCAAGCAAATCAATAAAAAATGGATGCTGCTAAATTTACTTCAGGAAACGAGCGAGGTTCGTGCCTATTCATATTTCTTAATTTTGCTTATTGGAACCCTATATTGTTTGCTCTCAGTTTGTCTATTTGTTTTCCATGATAATTGATGATGGATGAGATACTTGAAGTCATTTTCAAGCACACAATAGTGATTAGAACAGTTTTTTAGTTAATTGTTGTCCTACCACATGATTTGGAGTCATTTTCATCCTTGCCACATGATTTCTGGTTCTTTTTTGTTATCCGAGTCTATTTTTTGTTATCCAACTTTTTTAAATGAACTGCTTCAGTAATCCTAATGTATCAGTTTCGGACTACGTCACCTGATCGCTTAGCATTAGGTCTAATGGGGCGATTTTGGTGAGATAATGTGGCCGATTCTTGACAGAACTTAAAATCATAACACTACATAAAAATCGTTGATTTAGAAGACCTATTGAGGTGGTTGATGGAGTGGATAATACGGTGGTTTTTAGTCTAACGAAGAGCGTGGTTTTTTTTAAATAAGCAATTTTGGTGAATTGTTCAATTAATATAATTAATTAATGTTTTGAATTCAAAGCAACGATTTCTTACTACAAGAATCTATTTGTTTTATATTGATTAGTTCAGCTTTTTTTTTCTTTTATAGATATCATACATATATAATGACAAAGATAGAAAGCTAATTAAGCTTAATGTAAATTAGATCATGATTAGTTTAATATAATTACAAAATGAGGACTCATCCATAAGATAACTAATCTTAGAATAAAATTCATAGCTAATTAAAGTAGCAAGCTTAAAACTTGTTTAACGAGTATCCTTATTTAAAAAAGTCAACTACATACTATATATATAGGACTAATATATTAAACTAGCAAGACTAGCAAAAGAAACACACAATTTAGTCTAGCAAAAAATGCACCTTCAACCTACTGCATGCAACACCAACACCTGCAACACAACACAATAAAAAATCAAAAATTTATTTGGCAACAACTTTTTGCACAAAGTCTTTTTGATTTTTTGACTTTTTGCACGAGCAGTCGGACAAGTCGTAGCTCGGCGTGTGTGATATCGTACTTCTCGAGTCGGTGACCTAGTGTTTTGACGGGTCATGGGAAGCACAAGCGATACCGTGAGGGGCAAACTTGGCCTAGGATGCGAGGACCATACCGAGTAATGGTGACACTGGACTATAGGGCCTACACTCTAAAGAGTCTTGACGGGAGGATCGCCCCTTGGACCTAGACATTGCAATTAATCTTGAAAAAAGGATGTCCTTCATTTGAGTATGAAACTCAATGTATTGATGGGGCACCCTTTTTTCCTAAAATTCTTGTTGTTTTCCGACACCCTTTTCCCAAAAAAAAAACCCTGTCCAAGGAAGATTTAATCAATTATTTTTGTTGTTTATACTTTTCTTTTCAGAAATACTACGATTGGAATACTCAAAAGAGAGGATAGACAAAGGCCTTACGCGACGTGTGCATGGGTTGCATGGATCCCACATTCATGGCATTTAAATATACGAATATACGAATATACAAATAAGAGAACAACCCTAATTCTACACGGTCACTCACCGCTTTTGTATTTGAGTCTTGTATGCGGCCTAGTAAGCTGAACGCATACAATGATTCAAATGGGGCAATTGTGGGCGGGTAGATTCCGCTATTAATTAGGTAGCAGTATCTTTTATTATCTTATTTATTATTATCATATCTTTGTAATTAAGCATGTGCCTTATTTATTAACTGAGGTACTATTTGCACACTCCTTGTTGTCTATCTGCACCACGGAACGTGGTGGCATAAAAATCCCACGGAATGTGGCGGCGTGAACGGTAAAACCGGATCCCGGACTACCCATTTGAGAAGTTGGTGGCGTGGACGCCCACTAAACATGGTGGCCTGGGCGTCCACTCAACGCGGTAGCGTGGAGGGTAAAAATTTTCACCGCAGGAGAAATTCAAATATCCGGACCGAAGTAAGATATTTTTCTGAAAATTTGTAATTTGGTTCCGTTTTAAAATACTCTTAATTTATAGGACAACTTTAGCAAGTTGGTATTGAATAAACTTACTTAATAAATATAAATTAGATAATGTATATCTCGAATGATAATACCATATCACGAAGAATCCGATATCTATACTATGACCGTTAGTAGACATTATCATGGCCGTTTCAAAAAAAATTTACTCCACGCCACCACGTTTAGTGGACGTCCACGCCACCGACTCCTCAAACGGGTGATCCGTGATCCGGTTTTACCGTCCACGTCATCACGTTCCGTGGGATTTTCATGCCACCACGTTCCGTGGTGCAGATAGTCAAAAATCGGTGTGCAAAGAGAATCTACTTTATTAAGTTCATGTATTTATTTATTAGGGTAGTTATTTCTAGATTAAGATATTTATAGTTGACGATTCTATTATAATTAAAGGATAGATTATAGGATGGATTAGGCAGCAAGTCATCGTCTTGCTTAAGCCCGAACCCGTCCGATCGGCCCTATGGGTACTCGACCCTATGCCCCCCTCCTTCCACTATAAATACACATGTCATCGTCATATGCAGGTAGGTCTGAACCATACATAGTTCTATCTGAACACTATTTGACATTGTCCTTATTGACTTAAGCACCGGAGGTGTATTAGGGGGACCCTCGCCCCCTTCTCCATTGTTTTGTAGGTCTTGAAGGTCGAAAGGCGTTTACGAATGATTCATTTAAGGAGTAGAAACTTGTACACTGCGACTTTTGGTGTACTAACAGCTACGAAATATGAGGACGACACGTTAAAAAATCTTACATGGCACAATATAGTGGCTCTAACCCTTATGTAGACATATGTATTCAAGTCTGCATAGTCCGACATCTCGACATTTTCAAATAGAACCGTGCAAGTAATACATCCAAACCGTGCGAGAGGCATTAAAACGACCGTAACAAATCTGGTCAACCTCCAATACAGACTCCAAGAGGAGTTATTCAACCACGTCAATAAATTTGCAGCAGCATTTTCAAGCACCTCAAAAGACAACAAACCGGTTTCGACCAAAAAAAAAAGACAACAAACCGCTTCAACAATACTCCCTCCGTTTCATAATAAGTGTCGTTTTAGCTCTTAACCCAGTTTTTAAGAAAAGCAATCATTCACTTTAAAACTTACAACTTTTTCTTAATCTTACTACTCATTACATTTTTTTGCCCAATAAATGAACAACTTTAGTCAACAAATACACATTCCAATAAAAATTATCATTACTCACCCCTAATAAATCACTTTGAAAACCTAAAACGACACATAATATGAAACAAGTTTTAAGTGCTAAAACAACACTTATTGTAAAACGGAGGGAGTACCTTATTTTCGTGCAGTGAACTAACCACAAAGAAAAAAAATACAAACAAAACACAACCCCCTGTTCATTTTTATCCTCATCGTCAGAGGTCATAAAGCTTTAACCACAAGAGCAAGTACCATGTACCATGCACTTCTTTCACGGAGAACTCAAAAAGAGAGCTACAGGATTAACATGGTTAATTAGTTATTATTGCAGATACATTACTTGTTCTGGATTACTACTACAAAAGTCAGCACGTACGTACTCCCATCAGCTAGCGACCCCATGGGAACTCGTCAAGTGAGAGGCTGTCAACGGACCCAAAATTCGCGGCCTCCACATTCTTTGAGTAGTAATGAGTCCCTCCCAAGAAGTCCAGGGGAGAGTCGTCCTCGAAGAAGCTCGTGTCGTACACGAACGTCATGGAGGAGTTTTCGTTCGGGAGGGTGTCGATCCAGCTGAGTTCGTTGGATTCGTTCACGGTGTACCCCTGAAATAGGTCATAGTTTGTGGCATTTTCTGTCATCTCGTTGTATTCATCTTGCTCACACGCCTTCCTAGCCTGAATTACCTGTGAAGTAAATCTGTTTAGACAACAAAATCAAACACAATGCATATCTCGTAATGGAAGATTGATCATAACGGTGAGAGCTACAGCTGGAACCGATCTCACTCTAATCATGTTAGAAACTTAATTAGCTCCTAATTAAATATGAGTGGTAAGCAATCTTATGCCAATCTCTTGTGTTCCTTCCTTCAAATGATAAAACTAAAAGAACTAATACGTATTATATATATCCAATGAAATAATATGAAAATCCCCTTTCACTAATCAAAATATATGGACTACAAATTAGACTATAAAAGTGGATGATACCGACGGTATTCATTGATACTATAAATATGAATCACACTAGTCGATCATCAAGTACTCTTGAGTTGCATTTCAATAGGTGTGCAGCCCTAATTCTAGAAAATACAGTATGAATCATCTCAACCAAAAAAGAAAAACATGAACCAATTGGGTTTTTCCAAGTTTTTAAAATCCATGTTAATTCTAGTATTGGCTTTTCCTCCCAAACTTTCGGAAACCTCTATTCCTATATCGGATCTTTGGATTCGGTTGTATTTTGACAAGTCTAAGACAGACATTGTTCTAATTTGGAATATATCTAATGTTCAATGCGACTGCTAGCTATATCCAGCGAAAGCAAGACTTACATAATTGAGGTTGACGGAGTCCTGATAAACCATTATGAAGTCTCCGGGTTCCAACTGATGGATGTTCACGAAATCACCTGGAACAAGTGATATAATCAATCAGCAATTGTTAAGGCTACATACTTCTTGTGGTGCGACCAATTCAAAAATGAAGATCATGGCTACAAAATGTGAAGGAACCAAACCCAAACGTACCAGTATTTTCCAGTACATACATTCGGCTGTTATTGTTCGGCCAGAACCTAAAGATCAAATCACCCAAAGCTCTCAATATTATGAGCAGCTCAATATAATTTCAAAATCACATGACGGTGTGTGGGAAGTAAAGACCATTAAGTATTTTATCAGCTTAATGGGGTAACTTAAACCGTTAAACAGGGGCAGTTAATCAATTTTATAGCAAGCAAAAACCATTGAATATGGCCCAAACTCCGTATAAATCATATATAGTTGCAAGTAGGACGTGTGCTAACCTATACTTAAAGCTCCAGATGTGGCAACCATCAATATCCTCCATAGTTATCATAATCCCTTCTTTTACTTCGAGTGGAGGAAGATGAGCTTCAGCTGCTCTCTGATCAAAATTACACATTTAGTTAATTTATAAGCCCCGACACAACCAACCACTTAACTGAATTGCACTGTTTCTTTATATACAGCATGTTCTTTCTGATCAAATACAATATTATCCAAATCACTTTTATACCATGATCTCTCTTTTCTGATAAAAGATGGTTAATCCAGTACCTTTGGCAAGACCATCCTACGGAGAGAACCCACATCGCTGTTCTGGAGCTGTTTCTTGAAAAGAAACTTGAGCCTTCTTGGGTCAATTGCCTGAGAAGTCTGTTACATGAACGCTATTTCACATTATAATGCATACACATGGTGTTAATCCAAACATACACTTAGATGGTGACCAGTCTATTTTACATTATATAGTGGAACTTCTTTTTTTCAGCATATAAAATTTTGAATTCGACATCTGAAGCACTTAGTGTTTGAACAACTGAAGTAGTGGCGATATGTATGACAAAATTTCTGTAACACTAAAAAAGCTCCCTTAACATACTATAGTACTATTAGTTAAACAGTTGGTTACTTGTAGTAGCTCGGACTTGCTGTCGCTGGTAGTTTGAGGTGTATAAGGTGGCCATTCAACTTGAGAAATAGACAAATGAATAATATGGGCGGAGCCAATTAATGTGTGCAAAAGTAATCAAAAGCAAATTCCCATGGCATATATGAGAAGAAGTCAAACAGTGATGGACGAAAGTGAGCCCTTGAGATTGAGAAATGCGGAGATTGCTGCTCATGTTTTTAAGAAATAAAAGGGGTCACCTAGCTAGTACGATATGTTGGAAGTGTTAGCTCCCAACTGGATTTAAATTGAATTAATAAATTCAAAAACAAAGATTTGGCCGGGCGGGCACATTCATACATATATAAGGCTAAATTTGGCATATACAACTTATTACTCAAACGTACTGAACACCTGTTGATGGTTAGCAGAACAACTCAAACGTACTAGTCAAGTGATCGTTGGCTAAATTTGGCATATACTTATTACTCAAACGTACTGGACACCGGTAACAGCTCAATTGATCGTTAGCAGAACAACTAGTCAAGTGATCCGGCCTAATCAGAATAGTTGTCCGGTTGAGATATATCGTGCAACCTAACTAAAATCTAAAATTTGATGATCGAAACTAAACGAATTGAAGTGCTAATGTATGTAGATCCGGGCCAATTGATCATGACCAACATCATCCTAAACCCGTCAATTCTATGCATCCAAAAAGAAATTGACAAAAAAGGTCCGAAATCACAGGTTACGAAAAAACATTGTAGAAAAATTGGAGACACGGGGCGCCGCCAAAAGAAAAGGAAAGAAAAGAGAGTGATGTTGGACCTACAAATCCAGACATTATATTCCATTCTTCGGTACACTTTAAACTAAATAAATGAAAATCGAAGCAATCAATAGTAGTACAAGAAAGGAAGGAAGGGAACTCACAGGAGGAGGAGGGGGAGGAGGGCACGTGAGGGGCACGTGACAGGAGGAGGAAGACGACGACGAGGAGGAGGAAGAGGGATAGATGGGAGTAGCGGAGAGGACAGAGAAGACGGTCCTCCGCTGGCGGGCCATGCGCTTTCCCCTGGGGAAACCCGAGCCCGAACCCGAAACGGCGGAGAGGAGGTCCGGGATCGGCGAGCTGAGCGGGTCGGACTCGGCGAGCTCTGCTGTTGCTGTGGGTGTTGGGGTTTTGAAACAGCCACTTGGGAAGAAGGCAGTAGTCGCCTCGGTTTTGAAACAGCCAAGTCCAGATTCTCTCTCCTCCATGATTAGGGTTTGTTGGGGAAGGGGCATCTCCCACGTCCAACACTCCCCCCACTCTTCCATTCCCAGATCTCTATGCCGATGTGTGAGATTCTGGTCTATTAAAGATGATGCATGCACGCTGAATTTTGAGGCTAGACTTTTTTCCTTTCTTCACCTTTTTCTGTTGCGACCTTGGTTGGGCATTCAGTTGCGACTTCAATTCACGCTACTAATTGCTAGTGCCAGGACTGGATTCAACCACAATGCAATGGGATAGGAGAGTGTGATGTTTCCCAGGCCAGAAAGCAAACGTATATAATCCACAAGAAATGGATGGGGAACTTGCACTACTACTAATACTGCTCTTTAGTCTGGAATTTTTATTTTTTTTATTCATAAAAAAAGAAGAAGAAGAAAGTGAGGCCCTCACAATTAATAAGTTCAATTGGGTTGGAGTTGTGAGGATCGGAAAAGAGGGGAAAAACTAAGCGGTGAGGGATGGAAGCAGAGGCCAATGGGGGTGGGTGAGAGAAACAACAGGTGTTCAAAAAGCTCTGACCCGGCTTCAATGGGGTTTTATGAACGTGGACCGGTCTTCATTGGGCATTTGTTGGTTTCCATGCTCACCCCATCACCATGTGTACTCCCATCTCTCACTCTCACTCTCAACACTCATACGTACTCATATATGTATCATGTATTTACGTATGTGTATTTTGAAATTGCTGACTTATACTGTATCATACATATATATATATATATATATATGGATGATGAAACAAGCAGGAGTTTTTGATTTCCAACGGGCGACATATCACACACACCCTACCCAAACGGCGTCGTCTCGTTCGTGATTCATGGCGCCAATCTTCTGCCACGTCACTTCTTTTGATTGGCTTTGGGTTTCCGCGTCGCGTTTCCACACTCCCTCCTCCTAATTTTCTGCCACCTCACCTAATCGTTTAATCCTCGTTTTCCGTATCTTCTGGATTTGAATAAAAACTTAATTCTAATTTTTTTTTATCTATAAGTAGTATATTGATCTCATAAATAAATAAAATTTTATATATAATTAATAATACTATAAAATATATAATTAGGATTTTTGTTAAATTATGATCATGTTCATTGATAGAGTCTTTTTTTATGATAAAGATTATGATCACACAAAGAATGAAAAAATTAAACTTTATACAATCAAATTTTTTAATTAAGAAATAAAACACTAAGAAATGATTTTTTTTTACTATTTGATAAAATTAAAGGGATAAACTATGTACAATCAAATTTTTGATTAAGAAAGAAAAGACTAATTAACATATATTAAATAATAATTCAAAGATTTTGATTATTTGATAAGAATATCTATTTACAAATATAAAAACAATTTAAATCTTTCCTTTCTTAGTTAGTATACTAACTAAGATCTTACAGATAATATTTATACAACTATAAAAAAAATCGCATTTACCTAAACAAATATGATGTGGCTTAATAGATAGATATGATGTGGCTTAATAAAATCTTACGTGGACAAATATGTATATATGCCATGGATATATAGATATGATTTGGCTTAATAAAAAAACTAAATAATATGTGACATGGAGCAACGATAAACCAACATGTGTCCAAATCTTATGTGACGAAATATGTGAACGACACGTAGAAAAATCTTATGTGGCACAATGTGGTTCCTCTCTCCTCCCTAAATGTTGAATTGTATAAGGTTCTTTAATTTTCTGTTCACTTATTCTAGATTTATAGATTTGTATTCATTACGCTAAAAACCTTTCTTTATAGGTTTATAGATTTGTATTCAAATACGGATAGTCCGACATCTCAACATTTTCAAATAGAACCGTGCAAGTAATACATCCAAACCGTGCGAGAGGCATTAAAATGACTAGTGTAATTCTCCTACCTTGTACGGGATTTGAATAAAATTTTAAATTTAATATATTTTTATCTATAAATAGTATATTGATCTTATATATAAAAATATCATATATGACTAATAATGCTTTAAAATACATAATTTAGGATTTGTTTGAGAAATTATGATCATATTTATTTTTATAGTCATTTTTTAAAATAAAGATTATGATCACATAGTTAGAATTTATCTTTCTTTCTACATATAAAATAATACAACAACAACAACAACAACAACAATACCCAATGAACTTCCCCTTAACGGAGAGTCTGGGGGGTCAGAATGGGAGCACCCCTGACTAACGCATAGGGGGGCGTCTCTAAATAAAGGAATAATTTCATTTTTTAAATAGTAGTCTCTAAGCTTAAGACTTGTATCCGCTGGATTGCTTACGTAATTTTGATATTTTAAGAAAAACATAATTTTATATTGAAATAATTAGAACATTTTTCTATTTCTTGTACACGAGATTTTTTGTTATTAAAGATTCTAGATAAAAAGAAATTACAATCCTTACAACTGTATCCATTTTTATCTTGAGAAAAAAGATTTTGATTGAAATGATTGATGAATATTTTAACGAGATATTGACTAGAATAGATATTTTAAGTAAAAGACGCTTTTATATAGTTACTGACAGTTCTAGATAAAATAAATGAAAATAATTATACTTATGTAAAATATAATTCTATGTATATACATTTTTTTGTTTTAATCATTGAATGTGTTTTTACTTTTAGATAGAAAAAATTGAAAATAAAATACCCAAAAAAAACTATACAAAATTATGTACATCAGAAGTCGGATGAATGATGTATATAAGTTCTATTTGTTTTCATTGGATGAAATTTATATAAAATTATTCATTATTTTAATAATATTATACATATAAAGGTGTATTTGACATGAGAATTCAACTAGTTTATATTATTAAAAATGATTTAACAAAATACCAATTATCCATTTAAACAAAAAATAATACTGAATTTTAAAAACTACTCACTAACCATTAGTAATACAAAATATTACAATATTACACAAAGTGGTATGTAATCACTTCTCCATCAAGTTTCTATTAGAAGTAATGATGTAATGACAGTGAACCCGAACAACGTTTACATTTAATGTTTTGTTTTTAGTTTCTTTCTTACTATGTCATTATTAAAGTGAGCTATCCAAATGTAATAAAAGGAAACAAACAAACAAAAATCTTCATATTTGAGAGTTGTTTTTATCTTTTTAGCTTCCTAATATTCATGTCATTGTCTTTAACGGTTTAATCTATAACCATCTATCCGACTTTGACCACCGCTTCTTTCTACTCGTCGCCTCACTCTCAAACCACTTGCCTCCCCTTTGACTGTTGTTACCCCTACCGTCCACCATAATATAAAATTAAATTGGGTTTTCAATAAGGACTTGTCTTTTCAATATTGTTTGATCAAATTATTTTAGAGAAATGAGATGAAAACAATTAGGTTTTAAAACTTTATATACACCTCTAAAAGGACAATGATACAGAATGTAAGGTTTGACCATACATGAAAAGGTGATCACCGCCCAATAGGCAACACATTTTTTTTTTGATGAGGAAAGCAGTTAGGATGACCACACACGAACAAAACATAATCATTCTAGGGCATCCCGTTGGGTGAGATTCCTAAGAACATGATCAAAAGTCACAAGAAGCGAGGAAACACCATGAACTGTGTTAGCAATGTAGTTTGTAACAAAGTTAACTTCGCGAAAAAGGTGCAAAATGCACCAACTTTGAAAAATGGCCTAGCAAGCACTAGATGTCAGTTTTGACAAATTCGATTTCCTAAGGACAACTCCAATTTCCTTGCATTGTATTGATGACTTGCAAGTTGTCTCCCTCAATTTGGATATGGGGAATGCCATGTTGGACGGCCTCGAGAATATCCTGGTAAAGCATGAGGGCTCTAACATCAAAACAAAATGAACTCCTAAGAATCATTCGTCAGTGTGAATTGGTGTCTGAAAATGGTCTATGGGGACAAAATTGAAGGAGAAAACACCACCAAAATTCAATGAAGAAATTTTAGTTTGGTTTGGTCCATTAAGTTTTGGTTTTGGTTTTGCTTATGTTTTTGACGGCTTTATTAGATTCATTCGTGTTTTTGGTGTTTGCTTTTTTCCAAACGTTTATTTGATTGTGGATAAATTCACGAGGATTTTGGGTAAATGGACTCAGATGGTGACAACAATAGGGGAAGTGGACGGCGCGGTGAAATAATGAGGTAAATAGGCTTTTTTGGTGACATTTACAAAAACATCCCAGAACATGGCGTCATGACACCCAAACCTGTCACCACCAAACAAAACTTTGTCACCACGTACAGAAAAGTCCCCTCCCCCATACAAAACCTTGTCACCACGTACAAACCCCCCCATACAAAACCTTGTCATCGCGTTTACAACTTGTCACCTCTCAAACTAATATCACCAATTTTGCACTCTAATTTGTTCATCACGTACAAAAACTTGTCACCTTACCTAGAACCACCCCCAAATTGCACTTAAACTTGTCATCAAAAATTATTAGTACGCCTATGTGGGATTCGAACCCACATTATCGTACGCTAGGCACGTTGCTCTACCATTTGAGCTAATAGGCTATAATTAAAAGTAATATATAAAAACTTATCATCACCTAGCAATCCAATTAAGCTGTCACCAGCACACAATGTTGTAACACGTTAAACCAAACAGAGAACTTATATGCGTTCAACATGTCACCGCATAAAAACTGAATTGCATTCAACATGTCACCGCGTACAGAAAACCCTAGGTCACACAAACTTGGTGACAACCAGAAACCCCTATATCAAGTGCAGATCTTGTCACCGCAAAAGAGGGGTTTCTGGTTTGTCACCGCAAAACTTGGTGACAAACCAGAAAACCCTAGATCTAACTCTAGGGTTTCTGTCACCGTTTTTTAGATTTGGATCTAGAAACTTGTCACCGTTTTTTAGATCTGGACTAGAAACTTGTCACCGTTTTTTAGATCTGGATCTAGAAACATGTCACCGTTTTTTAGATCTGGATCTAGAAACTTGTCACCATTTTTCAGATCTAGATCTAGATCTATAAAAAATTCTAGATCTATATCCAAATCTAAAAACATCAACGAAAAAAAACGTAGATCTAGATCTAATTCTAGATCTAGAACTTTCAAAAACCCTAGATCTAGAAAATCTAAAAAAAACCTAGATTTAGAGCTTTTAAAGAGAAAAATACCTTGTCCGCCACCTCATCGGCCGCCCCGTCGCCCTCGTTGGCCGCACCGTCGCCCTCGTCGGCCGCACCGTCGCCTTCTTCGGCCGCCCCGTCAACCCCGTCGCCCTCTTCGGTCGGCTCGTTACCCTTGTCGGCCACCCCGTCGGCCTCTTCAGCCGCCCGTCGGCCTCGTCGGCCACCTCGAAAAACCTATCACCGCTTTTTTGAAGAGTGAGGGGGAGAGGAAATAGGAAGAGATGAGAAGAGAGGGTGGAAGAGGAACTAGGGAGAGAGAGAGTTGGGAAATATGGAGAGGGAGAGGGAGAGAGAGAGGTGGGAAATAATGGGAGGAGAGAGAAAGGAGGAGAAGAGTGGGGGGGGTTTTAATGCCCACATGTCACCATCCGAGTCCACTTCCCCCATTAATTTCACCTTGAGTCCACTTCCCCTATATTGTCACCAAGTGAGTCCCCCCCCCCACCCAATTCTCTCTAAATTCACAAATGGAATTTGAGTCATGTTGATTTTGGTTCTCTTTTGGGTTGAATATTCTTCTTTGTTTCTTCGATACCATATCCTCCATCATGAGTAGGATAATAATTCCAATTTTTTTTAGAGGACTTAGCTCTAATTTCCCAGAGAACTAAATAGGCTTGTTGTTGATCTGGTTTATTTGATTAATTATGTGAAGTATGTTGGAGTTAATAGTATCTAGGATTTTTGTGGTGTAGGGCATTTGTTGATCCCAATACAGTTTTGATGATGATAACATTTGTGAAGAATTTAATTTATTTACAAAAGTGTTTACAGAACAATTCAATCGCAAGAAAAGCTTAAAGAGCAAACCAAATAGCTATGTGCTCAGTGATTCTAGAAGGACACACTAAGGGATCAACGCAAAGACCAGAAGGTATTTGTGTAAAGTTGGAACAAATGCCTACAAGCTCAATAAGAAGAAAACTTTCCTTATATGCATGTTTGATAGGCGGTTGGAGAATATAATCTTAGGCCGATATCTCATTTTAGGATAGGTTTTGTTTTAAGATATTTATTTACGTATTAGGATAAAATAAAATCTATGTAATTTCTATCTTATATTTATGGATATGCACATCCATATTGGAAAGCATAAATAAAAAAAATAGGTTAGGAAACATACCTAAAAGCTTAATTGTGAACTTGCAAAAGCTTTGTGCACTCGTCCTAGAGAAAGAGACACATGGAGAAGCTTTGATCTAGTTTAGTACTTAGTCACAGTGTACGGGTCAATTTACAAGGCTCGAGTTAGATAAGAAGTGTTTGACGCTGAGGGATCAATGTTAGGTTAACTAGGAGTTCTGTACACCTACATCTAAGGTTCACATTTGTATGTTCAGTTTTATCTAATAAGACTGCAAGTTTGATTTGGAATTCCTTATTTTTTAAAGTTATTTGTTTTGTTGAATTACTATACATTATAGTTCATTGATCCCTCAAGGATCAACCTCAGTATTCTAACACATGTAGATCCAACAACATTTCAAGAGGATATGATAAGTATCTTCATTCATGTTATCGCAAAATGCGGAGCCTTGTGGCACTGCAATATGTTTATTTTCTAGTCTAATAAAGTTAGTAGACTACTTCGAGTTGTTTTCAAAAGGAAGTTCTTAATTTTAGTTTTCATTTGAGGGTTCCCCTTTGTTGTTGTAAATTTAACACCCCAATTTTTAATCGGGAATGTTATACGCCATTGGGATTCAATATGCATAAAGGAACTTGTCCTTTGCAGTTGAAGTGGAAGGTAATATACAAATTAGAAAACACCACTAGTCCTCCACTTAGGATGCAAATGGTAAAAGCTGATAAATATGAAATTAGTGGACTAGGTCAGATAGCAGTTCTAGTTTAGGTTAATCCTAAATAAATTAGCCTAGAGATTGTATGAATAAATGTCTTTGAGAACCCTTCAAATGCTAAACTGGAAATTTGAAAGATTCATACCACATCTCAACCACCTACTAACCAAACAATGGATAGGAGTCTTTCAAGAAGTCGAAGTTCTAGGTTCAACCCTAGTTTGAATCCCACCTAAAGAAACCAATTAGCCCCCTCAAATAGGACAATTAGAGAAGAAAGTTTGTTTAAAGTAAATGAGGATATTGCTAGTTTACTAGCAGTCTTGAATAGAAAACTTGAGCTTGACAATATGGGTAGAACTATTAATGAGCCAGCTAGACATAGCATAAATCTAGGATTAATGGCTAGCTCTAACCCTAACCCATCATTTCGTCCAATGCTACAAGGAGAAGCCTAAAACTCTAAATCAGAAAGAAAGTTAATAGAGTTTAAAAACTAACGATTAGTGAGCATGTTTATGAAGGAGACGAAGAGTCAAATATGCATGTTGAAGCTTTTTAAGAATCACTAATCCAAACAACATCTACATTCCTATAACAATATGCATAGATGGATTTAATGATTATGAGTTATGTGCATTCGTACATAGTGGATGTTCTGTTTACTTTGGAAAGAAAACATCATTCCCTGTATTTATGTGGAAACTTAATGTTAAACCTATTCAGGTAAGAATAATTGATAATAGTATCATGGTTCATCCAGGAGTTATTTTAGATTTACCTATTATGCTTGGAGGATACCCTTGTATAATTCCTATTATTTAGGCTACTGAACAAACATCTCATGATATGATAATAGGAAATGGCCAAATACATATGCAGGACCCTGAACTTGTACCAATTAGTCATTTAGGACCCTGTACTTCAAAGTTTGCCAATTTGACACCTTAACTTAACATTTGAGACCTATTAGGTTCTTGATGGAGGATTTTCACTTGCTTTATACGGCTGTGTATGACACACGCTTTAATTTAATAAAAATGTTGCCACGGTGGCGCCATGTATGTGCCAAGTGTACGCCATGTCATTTTTATTATTAAAAAAATTACCCAAAAAAAGGAAAAAAGATTGTTTTTTATTTTTATTTTCTATCTTTTTTTTTCCTGTCATCTTCCCTTCGTGTTCTTCTGGGCTCCATCTTGAAGAATCGATATAGGGTTTGAAATGAATACAGATTCTTGAAATGAATACGGATTAAGAAACCGCAAAAATGTTGGAGCTGAATACAAATTCTTGAAATGAATACAGATTCTTCAGGATGGAGCCAAGAAGAAAACGAAGGGAAGATGATATGGAAAAAAAAAGATAGAAAATAAAAATAAAAAACAATCTTTTTTCCTTTTTTTGGGTAATTTTTTTAACAATAAAAATGACATGGCGTACACTTGGCACATACATGGCGCCACCATTGCAACATTTTTATTAAATTAAAGCGCGCGTCATACACAGCCGTATAAAGCAAGTGAAAATCCTCCATCAAGAACCTAATAGGTCTCAAATGTTAAGTTAAGGTGTCAAATTGGCAAACTTTGAAATACAGGGTCCTAAATGACTAATTGGTACAAGTTCAGGGTCCTGCATATGTATTTGGCCAATAGGAAATATTTCAAAGATTATATTCTTCATGTACTCAAAGCTTAGATAGCATGATATTTACTATTAATGGAGAATTAGCTTGTGTTAGAAAAACGAATGAAGCTTATACTCATCAAAAAATTGAGTTCACTCGCACTAAGCGTGGTGAGGAGCATATAGTTCCAACGCAAAGAGAATTTGCGCTTCTTATAGATGAGACAACTATAAAAGAACAAATAGTAGCTCAATAGAAGGATTTGTGTGAAGAGTTATATTCTGAATATCCTTTAATGTTTTGGGATAAAGATATGTCATTGTCTAAGATAGAGCTTATAGATCATAAAACTATCATCAAGGTAAAGAAAATGGTTTATACCTATAAAGATCCGCAATAATTTAAAGAACAAATTGAGGAACTATTGAAAAAAGAGTTAATTAGAAAAAGTAAAAGTCCTCATTCTAGTCCAGCATTCATGATTAGGAATCATGTTGAGGAAAAAAGAGGGAAGACTAGAATGGTTATCAATTATAAAAAACTAAATGATAACATTGTCTTTGATGAATATTATATCCCTAATAAAATAGTCTTTTTCAATTGGATACACGAAGCCACTAGGTTCTCTAAAATGGATTGTAAAAGTGGATATTGGCAAATTAAAATAGATGAAGACATTACACCCTTAACAACATTTAGTGCACCTCAAGGTCATTATGAATAGGTAGTTATGTCATTTAATTTTAAGAATGCTCCACAAATATGCAAAAGAAGGATAGATAAATTCTTTAAAAAATCTTTAACATTATTGTCTTGTTTACATTTATGATATCTTGATCTTTTCTAAGACATTGGAGCAACATATGCATGACCTTAGGACAATAACTCAAGAGTGCATAAATCATGACATCATTCTAGGGCAAAAGAAATGTATTTACACGGTATGAGAATATGAATTCCTATGACTGAAGATTAAGCTAGGTAGGGAAAATTGTATTACGAGATCATATCCTTGAAAAGGTAGAAAAATTCCCTAATAATATAGAGAATAAGAAGCAATTGGAAAGATTTTTATATGTCTTACTTATGCCTCTGATTTTATAAAGAATATGGCTAAACTAAGAAAACTGTTACAAAGTAAGTTGAAAAAGGAAGAAGTGTCGAATTGGACTCGTCAAGATACTAATGTAGTCCAAGAAATTAAAAAATGTTGTATAATTTTGCATGTATTAACTTTACCCAATGAAGATGATGAACTAGTTCTTGAAACTAATGCAAGTAATTATCATTGGTGTGTTGTTTTAAAGATTAAGGGCCCGTTTGGTATCCAAGGCGGAAACGTAAACGGAATGGAATGGAATGGAAATGAACCTAGTCCAATTATGGGTCACTATACATTAATTGAAAAAAATATTTTAATTTAAAACTTTGAAATTTGTGTGTCTAGAGAAGGGGTGAAGGGAATGATTGAGGTGATTTGTTATCCCACCCTTAGATTAGGGAAACAAATTGAGTGCCGCGAGGGGGCTTGCGGTAGTTTTTGTATGAAAGTTGAGGTGACTCATCATGTATCATGATGCTAATGTGGACTAGGTTTGTTTCCATTTCATTCCATTCCGTTTACGTTTCCGTCGTTGGATAACAAATGGGCCCTAAGAAGCATAACAAGTTGTACATGTACAATAGTGGAAGTTTAAACAAAGTTAAGTGTAACTACAGTGCATAGAAAAAGAGATTCTTGCCATCTTAAAAGGAATTAATAAGTTTATAATTTTTCTTGCTATAAAACCCTTTAGAGTTAGAACTGATTGCAAATGAATATTGGGGTTTGTTCAAAATAACCTTTATAATATGAAAGCGCAAGGGAGGCTCCTGCGTTGACAATTACCCTTTACCCAGTTTTCCTTTGATATTGCACATGTGCTGGGATCGAAGAACTCGTTGAATGATAGTCTAACAAGAGAGCTTACAATAGATAAAAATGCCAAACACCTACATAACAAGTGGACTTCGACCAATTATGAGGTTATATCAAGATTATGGGTCACAGAATTCCTCTCCATAATAGATAAAAGAGTTAGTAAGGTTTCTCCTCTCAGTGTGTCCTACGGATGCGAAGAGAGCTAAGTTTACTAAATGGATTGATCATCATAAGGGATGGGTGTCACCTCCTAGTAATTTTGTTATTTCTTTTTTAGAAGATGTTGGTAAGAAAAGGTCTCATTATGGATATCAGATAGCAAACTGCATATCTAGCGCAAGAATATTAGAACTAGAAGTGACCAATAAAATGCTTCTACTTCCTTAGGAGCTCCAAGAAAAATTGAAGGGTTATTGGAATATAAAGATTTTCTAGACTGGTATTCTCAAGTGATGGATCAAAATGAATGTCGCTAGTACTACATATGAGAAGAATGGGGGTCTTACACTATTTTTGATAATTTTGGAATTGAATGACCAAGTCTACCTGCCAATCCTATTGAAGATGTAGAAATCCTGAAAGCATGGGATTATGAGATGTGCAACGGGATCTATGGAAGATGTTCTAGACCATGGAGTCCACTTCAAAAGTATTTCACTATGTTTCAGAGATACGTGTTCAATAGAATTGCCAAGTCAAATGAAGAAGATAACTTAATTACTTTTGTGCAATGTGCTAATATGTAAACAGAAGGGGGACACTCAAGAACACAATTTTATTTACTCAAGTTTCTCTGAACCACCGATTATCTTGCAGAAGATCCGCTACCAAGGTATCAACCAACACTGGCCTATTGAACCTAGAGCAATGCGATTCTTTTACTTTTATGAATAAATCAAGCAATACTAGAAAACCGACGTTATTATGTTCAAAGTTGGGTTTACCACCGTTATCATTTCAAATGAGCTAAAACCCTACTTCTTAGAATCCATAGAGTCATTTGATTCTATCCAAGATTATTTGTCACAAACTGAGTATGAAAGATATTAATCACCTAAGGGTCAAGAGTGCCTTTAGGATCGACTAATGGATTGGGATCTAGACTATTTGATCAAACAGATATAGCTCGGTGAATACGATGCAAAAAATTGGGAAAATAATGTTGGAGAAGAAGTCATGCACAATATCAATAATTGCATGGATTAGTCTCTTGAAGCCACGCCACTATTCCACTTCAAATGGTCACTAAAAGGAATCTTTATATTTTAACCTTTATCTTTACTGTATTTTCTTATCAAAATGCTTTTTGTTTTTTTATGAGTGATGGCACTGTAGCTAGTGGGGGATCCAGAACCGATTCAATGGGGGGTAGATTTTAGACCGACTTAGTACTAAAAAAAATTCAATCAACTCAAGTTAGTTTTAATAGCAATATAGCTTATAACGCTAATATTAGGCAAAATAGCATATACCACTAATATTAAAATTAGTTTGACATGAGAAGTAATAATAAATATATAATTCAGATCACAACCGACCTCGAATGACATAATTGATCTACGAGTTTCTAAACTTTAAAAACGACTATTTCTAAGGAGATTAAAAATAAATTAAGGTCAAGAATTTAATTTATAGGCCCTGAACAGGAAAAAAAATTAATTTTTAAGGCCCTTCTTGTTTTAGCAAAAAGTTGCGTATCTTCATCCTCAGGCCTCCCCTCCTTGAGACCTCGACTCCTCCGGACTACATCAGCTCCAGATCTGGTTTTTTCTACCTCCGGCCACTTCTCCTCGACTCCGTCCGTTGACTCCGCTCCGCCGCCCGCTCAATCTCCAGACTCTATCCTAGCGTTCACCCGTCGGTCTTGGCCGTCCCGAGCCGCTCCTCAGTAATATACATTACCGGCATGACAGAGGGTGGCCGCCCCCCTCCGCCCCCTAGATCCGCCGCCAACTGTAGTCATGTGAGTGGATTACCTAAGACTTTACCGGGTAATAATTTAGAAGAGCACTAAGAGAGCACCCTATTCTCTCACCAGCTCTATAAAATAGACTTTTTGTAAGCTGAGAAGAGGCATTAAAAACAGAGAGCAAAATCTGAATCTAGAGAAAGAAAAAGAGAAAGTTTTGAACTTGCTAGTGAAGCGGAGTTTCCCTCACTCTAATGGTTCAAATCCTTCTATGGATCTTTCTAGTTGGAGTGTTTGAGTGATTTGTGTGTTTTTCAGTGTGTTTGTGTGCTTGTAATCTTTTTTTTTTTCCAGTAAAAGCTTGTTTTTAAGTAAGAGAAAGCTACTTAATCGAAAGCTATGTCTTGAATAAGCCATATTCTTGATTACAAACCTTCCATCCACCTAAAAATATGATTATAAGATAGAGACTAAGATCTGAGGTAGAAAACGAAAAAGATCGGTGTTGTGGTTGAACTAAGGGAGTCTTGGTTGACGATTAGCCATCCCTAGAAATCTAGAAGCTATAGGAACGTCAGAGGTCTAGTGATACTACGTTCAGGTAACGGTTAAACCTCCCTAATTTTTATTATCTTTAATTCCAGAGCATGGTGGGCCTGTGATCATTAAAAATAGATAATCCATGGTATATTTAGTAGATTATGGTAGTAAGTACCATTTTAAGTCATTAAATTTACCAAGAGATTCCAAGGAGGACAGATTTAGATAAGTTTATAAAAGAATGAACATATCTCGTAATTTAGCAATTATTAAGGGAAAAACAGAAAAAGCAACAAAAAGGAAAAAGTCATCTTGCCGAGGTGTCTGAATCAAGCCATTCAATATTCATATTTTAATATTTTTTAATTGTACCAATATTGTACACTTAAACTACGAAAAATGCATTATATAAAATATAATTCAATCAAAATTAGATTGATCCGTTATTTGAACTATCGAAACACAATACAACTAAAGAACAATTTCTTCAATTTTTGATTTCACAAAAATGAATTCAATTGAAAGCCACTTTAACGATTGAAATAGCCGTCTCAACACAAAAAGTGACAGCCAAAACCTGAATTCTTGTTTGATATTAACCCGGTAACTCGAGATATCCAATATCCAAACCGATTCAAATTCACCCGATTTATCCTCCATATTTGTCATTGTCAAACCTGAATGACCTACAATCCGAATAATTGAACCAAAACTCATCCGATTTACTAAATTACCGCACCTAATATTACTGTAGCGAATCCAACTCAATCTATATATATATATATAAGTCATAAGAGTTAGAGTCACCACATTGCGTCAAGTAGGATTTGTCCATGTGTCATCCTCATATTTCGTCATCTAAAATTTTGACAGGTGTCAGTCTACCGTTGCTCGATATCACATATATTTTATGTTTTATTAAGCCACATCAAATCTATCTATCCATATATTTGTCCACGTAAGATTTTATTAAGCCACGTCATATTTATTTAGGTAAATGAGATTTTTTTCCTACCACAAATGTGAATGTAGAGATTATTTATAAAATATTTTAAGTTTTGTAGTTATACAAATCTTATCTATAGGCTATTAATTAAGATAGTAATTAATAAAAGAAAGATTTTGATAATTGTATATGGTCAATAGATATTCTTATCAAATAGTCAAAATCTCTGATGTCTTAATTAATATATTAATTGGTCTTTTCTTTCTCAATTATAAATTTGACTGTATATAGCTTATCCCTTTAATTCATATCAAATAGTCAAATAATTTCATTTTCTTAATTAAATATTTGATTGTATATAATATAGTGTATACTTCTAGTTCTTTATATGATCATAATTTGTATTATAAAAAATTGATTATATAAATGAATATGATCATATTTTTGCAAAAAATCACAATTATGTATTTTAGTACTACTCTATCCATCTCCAAAAGATTGTCTTCCTTTCCTTTTTTAACGTCTCTGAAAGTTTGCCCACCTTTAATACTTTCCCTTTATGTCACATATCTTTTCTCATTTCACCCTCACACAACCACAAATTTTACCCTCAACAACCACTTATTTCTTCTTCTCCCCCATCCCTTCTCTCTCTCTCTCTCTCTCTCTCTCTCTCTCTCTCTCTCTCTCTCTCTCTCTCTCTCTCTCTCTCTCTCTCTCTCTCTCTCTCTCTCTCTCCCCCCAACTAATTACCTTCATGATTTACATGTAGTAGAAACAACCCATTTTTCTAAATCACTTCTCCATTGATTAAAAAAAAAACCCAACCTCGGTAGTTTTAAAACAACTTCTTTGCATCATCAATGTCTCAGTTTATTTAATCTTACACCAATACTCCAATTTAATCTATCAACCCAACTTGCATTTTTTTCTTTGTTTTAATCTACCCATTTTTGTTATCTGTACACCCAAATTTTCAATTTCAAGCTCTCAATCTCCTATTTTCTTAGGTGATGTTCAAATTGGGTTTGATGTCTTTCTCAATCTTCACTACTTCACTAATTTTTCAAATAATCTATCACCAATTTTATTGAGATCTAGGGCAAGTATTCACATCTCAAATTTGACTTGAAAAAATCAAGTCCGCCCCACTAGTGAACTCAAGTCCGAGATTGGAAGATCTGTGAAACCGACATCATAGAAGGAGAGAGTCGGATCTAGGGGAGAGAGAGTCCTTCCGACCGAAGACGACCGAGTAGAAGGGGATGTCGACTATGGTGATGAGGTCTTGGGAGGCGAGGGTGAGTACACCGGAGCAAGAGATGAAGTCGGGACGGCGAGGTCGAAGCCATCTCCGGGGAGGGAGAGGTTGAGATCGATGGTGGATGTGATGAGGAGAGTGGTGTCGTAGCCGAGGAGACGGTCATGGAAAAAGAGGAGGATGGCGGCGATGATCACCGCAGAACTGCTTGACGATGGTGGTTATAGTAGGAGTTAAGGGGGAAGTTGGACCGAGTGGAGAAGTGGAGGGCAATAGATCTGGGGGTGGACACTAGGGTAGGGATACAATAGTAAATTTGGTATGGGGTTCATACCTTTTATTCTTGTAACTAGATTGAGACAAGTGTCCATGACTCTATTTATACTTTATCAGATCATTACACGTATTTTCCTTAGAAACTGTGAATTTGACCAAAGTGGACAAATTATCAGAGACGGAAGGAGTATTTGTTACGTATAAATTACATTTATATATAAATCAATATACAATTTATAGTTTAAAAAATATTAAATTTAAATTTTTATTCAAACCCATACACAACGGGGGAGACGTTGACAAATCTATGGCATAAAAAAAAACAACCACCGAAATTTGTAATTTTACATTTTGCAGGCCCAAAAGAACTGGGATCCAAATCCAAGTCCTCTCGCTTCTTACGCCTACGCCATGTGAGATCTGTCTTGATGCCTGAGCTCACCCTTTTCCAAATCCCAGATTTCTCTCTCTCTCCCACACAAATACAGCTAGAATGAAAGTCAAGTCTTCAAAATTCCCTTCTTCCTCAGCCAGACTTACTCCCCTTTGGGATGGTGTCATGGTGACCCACTGTAAGGCACTGTTTAATTACCCAACTTTAATGAATGCCTTTGTTGTTTGTTGTTTGTTGTTTGTTGTTTGTTGTTTGCTGTTTGCTGTTTGCTGTTTAGGTACAACAAGTTCATTCTTAATGGAATTGATATTGCCCTCCTTCTCTTTAAGTTTCTTTCTTTTTCCTCATAATTAGTTTAGATTATCTTTCTATCTGTAAACTTATGATGACTACCTGTTCAATTCCATGTTGCTCTTACTTTAATCCCCCTACTTTAGGTCAAATTTATCCAGATATGGAGCTGGGTTCAATCCTATTGTAACATCTGTATTTCTGTTTCCGGTGAATTTAATTAAATAAGTTTGTGTCTTTTGGGCTTGATTTGAAATTGAATGTACCTAATACTACTGCTTATGTGTCTCTGAAGAGTTCATAGATCTTTGCTGACCATTTCAAAGTGGTGTCGGACTCTTCTTGTGGGGTTTTCTCCTTTGATGTTGATATAATCCCTTTTCATGGGTCTATCTGAATTCATTAATCTTCCTGCTTTTTTATTTTATTTTAATTTTTTGATTAAAAAAATATTTGTGGGTGACAGAATGGTAATGCCTGATAAAATACACCCTTAAAGAAAATGGGGTGCACTTCATCCTTGCTCCAGATTGGGTGCAAGGAGAGGAAGAAGATGACCATTCAAGAGGCCGTCGTCTTCGTCCCCACTCTTTGGATTCCATCCCAAACTGATCTCAAAAGAGCTCTCAAGGGCTTGATTCCTCGAGATCTCGCTGATCGTTTGGTAGCTCTTAGAAACCGTATCAGTTTGGTTGCAGAAGACACTGGTCAGTATTAGTACCCTTTTGTTCTTTGTGTTATTCCCAGATTAGAAAGTCTTTTTGATGCATTGTTGGAAGATCTGATGATGGGTTTTAACGGTGGCAGGTGGATCTGCAATTCTTGAACTATATGGAGCTCTTGAAGAGTACTTGCCAATCCTCCTTGGATTGACCGTGAAAGGTTCATTGCATACTTTTGAGCTGCTTGATCAGTTTAAGAAACCAAACAATTGATTTTTTTTTGTTCTGAGTGTTTCAGAGATGGGTCTTGAGGATTCAGTGGAATTCAAGTGGAGAAGTCTGGATGATGGAAGACATGTAAGGATGAAAGAAGAATTGTCTTGTTTATTTTTCTTGCAATTTACATTGATTCTTAGAAAGAAATTTCGCTTGATTTCTCAATGTGGCTATTCGAATAATAGAGGTTCTTGGGTTTTTTTTTTTGGTGAAAGCAGGAGACTTGCATATCAAGTTCCTGGTTTGAGCTGCTCTGTGTCATCTACATGCTGGTCGTCTTGACGCTATCAGAGGCCAACGAGCTGTTGATTCCAAAAAACACTGGTGAATCCTCCCAAAGGATAGTAGATCTAGGTCTGTCCTTATCTAGTGTTTCTTTTTCATATTTAAACATCATTACTGTTTGACATATTTTTCCCCTGCTTTATGATCACTATACAAGATGGCCAGAGGAATGCTATTGATCTGTTGTTGAAAGCAGCTGGGTACTTGGATTTCTGTCTGCAGAACATTTTAGCTCACTTAACTCCTGAAAACAAGTATGGAAAACGATTGTGATGTGTGTCTTCATCTTTGTCTTTTTAAATGTTACGATTGTGATGTGTGTCTTCGATTGTGATGGGTTAACAATATATAGGTGAAATTGAATTGTACAGGGAGAAATTGCCAGTGGATTTGCAGGAAGGTGTTTTGCAAGCTCTATCAACTCAAGCAATTGGGCAGGTATTGTTACTATACTTAGTTTTCTCCATTCTTGTCAAAATCTGTTCATGGCGTAATGCTATAAATCTTAAACTTGACATTGAAGAATTAACTCTCCAATGCTGACCAAATTTGAAACCGCAAAATGCCAAAAAATGCAATTCTGATCCTCAATTTTAATATAGGCAACAGAACTTCAGCTTGGTCTGGCTGTTGAAAACCAGAAAGCCACACTATCTGTCAAGCGGAGGCTAGCTTGTGAAGAGCTTACCTTCTTTGGTCAGGTAATTAGTTTCTAGACCGGTTCTTTAATCCAAGAGGTGAAAAATCTAAGGACTGTTTGGATTGCATTAATGCCTCCATATTTTGTGATCCAAACCGGTCCTAACTTGCATAACTTAGCACACCAGATAAAGAAACCACTTTACTATGTTGAGAATTGCTTATATTCGTCTTTCAGGCTCATTGCTCTTTGTCAGGATGTAACCTTAACAACAAAAGCAATCTTAAGAAGCACTCAGCATACATTAAATGGAAGTACCTGGAAGCAAAGGTCATGGTGGTTTATTATCATTCATGGAACTCATTTAGTTTCTCTATATCCTTGATCATTGTCATGAATTCTGGGGTCTAAACTAATTGTATTCCTACAGGCTGCAGCCTACTACTACCATGGCTTGATCCTTGACAAAGGATCTGACCCACAATGTCATGTAAACGCCGTCTGTTGTTTTCAAGCTGCTGAAGAAATTCTATCTGAGAGCAAGAAGGCCTGTTTGAGCTTTTCGTTGGTTTCCCCTGTAACCAGGTTTCTTTATTCAAATTGATTTTTGCTGATTTCAATCTATTTCTCTTTTCTGTGTTGTTGGTAGTTTTACTCTATTTTTTTCCCCTGTTGGTTAAGGCCTCCTCCTTTCTGGGGTCTCATGAGACACCTGCACCAGAAAATCCCAGACATGGCATCCAAGAAGTCTCAGATGTATAGCTACTTGCTAGACCAAGAAAAGTAAGCACTTTTATGCGCTAAAATAGCAAATTTTGAGCTCAAACATTCAAATCTACAACCTTGGCACAGAGACTAGGCGACTTTTGGTTAAATTTCTGGTATGGGATAAAACTTAATAAATGATTAGCTCACATTTGAAGACTATGAACATGTCTTCATTTGCTTGGTATCAAGTTTCAAAATTCATTCACAGGGTTTCTGGAATCGATCCCTAAACTCATTCCTGATTTCCTTGCCCCCCGCCAGCCAAACGGCAACTTAAATATTGTATGGATTCGAGTGTACAACGTTTGGCTTACATACATGTAGTTGCTAATATTTTTAAGTTGCAGAGGAATGCAGATGCTGCCTGACCTACCCGAGTTTCAGTTGTCACTGAGACCTGACGATTTTGAATTACCAACACCTGATCCAGGATGGAACAAGGAGAACTGGGAGTTTCTTGGACAGCCTCTTAAGGATCATCTTGAAGACTCAGAAGAAGAGACTCCCATACCATAGGTGTTGTTATATTATACATAGACCGTACCTTTTCGTTCTTTTTTTTACCCCCTCCAGCTCTATACAACCTTTCGTTGTTTTCCCATGTTACACTGCTCACCACTACTC
Organism: Polygonum maritimum; assembly: GCA_963924305.1. Lineage (NCBI taxonomy): Eukaryota > Viridiplantae > Streptophyta > Magnoliopsida > Caryophyllales > Polygonaceae > Polygonum > Polygonum maritimum. The sequence goes on from OZ002729.1 coordinate 36,977,979, forward strand.
TATTTGGTAATGTAAATTTGTCACAAAAGCTTATAGTGTAATACCATGATTGGATAGCATTTTGCTTGAAATTAATCAGTTTATAGGATACCACATTTTGTTGCTATTGAAGTTAAAGACAATACTGCTTCCCATGTAACAAAAGAGCTTCATTTGTGCATGTTTGTGTTCATCTTTTAATAATAAAGTGAGAAGTTAGTACCGTTAATTTCTGAGCTGCAAATGGAAGTTGGAGAATGAGATATAGCCAATTAACACAAGTTATTCAGCTCAGACAACCATTGGTGTTCAACAGTATTTAATCTGACAAATACCCTAGCAGTCTTAAAAGCTCATGTTAGTTAAAATGCAGCGGGAGTATTGAAAGATATGTCTAATTTCTTTTAGAATCAGCTGCGAGTTGCAAAGTTGATTTCACGACATATTATTGCAATTTCAAAAAGAGAAGAAAGAAACTAAACACAAGATGATTAACTGAGGAAAATAATCAGATCAAGTTCATATATCTACAAAAGCAGTTTCTCCTTGCCAAGCAGTTGTAGAACATCAGCTAGATGAAGAAACAAGTAAAAAAAAGTAGACAGGGTGCACAGCTGCAAAAGACCATTCTGCAAAGCACCACTACTAGTCTACTATAATCTCCCTTGTCTAAATCTTCTAAATTGACAAAGCCAACAGGTGATAACCAAAAAAAAAACGAAAAAAAAAGTCCATAAAATTTGCTGTAGAAACAATCCTTAGAAAAGCTTTACCTGGCTGAGTCCCTTGCTTCAGATGTAATTGCATCAGCCAAGGAAATAGGGGCAAGTGGAGGAGAACCACTTTCTCCAGCTTTATCCGTGATCTGAGGAGATTCAGAAATGCCTGTTGCTTGCAAAGACATTGCTCTGTGGCTTCCTATAGATAAACTCCTAGGAGTAGTTAATGGAGGCAATAGAAGTGGCGCCATTACACTTGATCCAGTAGCTTGAGTTTTATTTGTCAGTGGTCCAGAATGACCAGCTGTACCAGATGGCCTTGTTGATTTAGTAAATAAATTGCTCGGTGGTCTTGGTAGCTCATGAAGCTCGCTTATCTTTGGAGGAGAAGCAGATGATGATAAGTTTGATGATAGTCTTGATGTAGATGGTTGAGAAAATGAACTAGACATGAGTTTGGGTGGATCAGGCAAACCAACAAGATCAGTTGGAGATACACTGGTTTTTGATAATTGAGACTTGCTAAGTAAAGGACCCGAAAATGAGGCCTGTCTTTTTACTTTCTTTGGATCAGAGGCGTCATTTGTGTCAAGTGCAAATGAATGGAGATCCACTGAAGGCAGAGGTAGATTTGTTGATCCATCATGGCTGTATCTACCAAGAGATGCTGGCTCCGGTTTTAAAATAGGCATTGAGAAGTTTTCATCTTTGGATTCTCTAAATAATTTGCTGCTTTCTAGTAGAGATGGGTGCCAAGAGTTCGGGTTAGTGCGAGTGCTTGTTCTTAGAGAAGTTGAGCTCTTTGTATCAACAGGAGTTGGAAGGACGTAGCTGTGGAACTTCTGAGAGCGTGAAGGACGCATCTGCTTTATTCTCTCAGCAGGGTCGAATTTCTTTTCTGGAAATATAGGTGCAGAATGGCTGCTTGTTCTATGTTCACTTTCTGACGGCTGAGGGTCAGCATGGAGCTTATCTAATCGTGCCTATTGTCAAAGAAAGTTGTCAGAATTTCAGGCTACATGGGTTCTTGGTTGCTAAAGCAGTGCTTAAATATAACAAAGAGCACCTACAGGTTTCTGATGCATAGCCTCTGCCTTTTCTGCGGTTGATGGCCTTGGGAAAGACAGATCTTCCTGATCCAACTGTGAAATAAACCAAACAAGTAGTTTGAAAGATCCAACCTTTACAGGATGGCCACTTTGCAATCATATGATGAAAAAAAGTAATTTGAAAGAAATCGCTAATATTGGTATCCAAAGGCAATAAACCAACAGAGCAGATTAAGGGATCACATTCTAGGTCTAACAACAAAGCAACAGTGTTCAAGCCACAAAATGCAGCTTGTGCTACATTGTGAAAACCAATCATCCATATGGACTGAAGTAAGAGATGGATAATAGACAACACGAAAATAGAAATCATCAACTATTCAGATTTGAAACTATGGTTACTAACAAGCAATATATTATCACGATATCCAGAGGAATGACTTAGCAAGGCAGAACCTAAAGAGGAATTTTAAAACAGACAGTGGATCAATTGCAATAAAAGTTCACCTCCATTGAAGTCCTTGACGTTGACACCACTTCAAGGGCTGGCTTTTGAAGCCTATATTTGAAGCTTAACTCCCCATCTCCATTAGAATCATAACTGTTTTCACCATCACCGTCATCATCATCAGCTTCATCGAAACCACCTAGCTGGTAATCTATATGATGCTTTTCTGCAATTTGTTTCACCTGTTGATCTACAAACTCAAGTGAATCGAGTCCCTTCCTGAAGAAGTTCAACTGTGACCCAAGGACACGAGCACATAAGCATAGTACAATGCAAACTTACCAAAAAAAATGGCTCCACGAAGTTGGAGGAACAAATCACTCAATGATATAATTTGCATAAAACCATGTGGTGCCTATGTTCATAAATGGTATTCACCTGTGCTGTGTGGTGACGAGCAGCTTGGGTTAGTAGACTACGTGACTGTCCTTCCTTCAGTGACTTCAAGCGGAAAACACATAAGGTTGCTTCTTCCTCATAATCACTGTGAGCAGTTTGCAATTGCTCCAACGTAAAAGATTCTCCCTTTCCGCCCTTTAACTTCCCTTTTTCTCTTTCTTGCGCCATCATGTATTCATATACACTTCTGAAGTTCAAGTACAGAATCAAAACATAGCATACAACAGAACAACAATATATACAAAAGGACAATAGTAAATACCTCTTCTCATCACATTGCCTTTTCATCTCCTGAGCAGCAGCAAGCAATATTATTGTCAAGGTCAATAGAAATTTATAGTAACTCACTATATCGGACTAGATACAGAAGGGCAATAGTAGCTAATATTTCTATATACTTTGAACTGAAAATTCAAATGCATAAATTTCAGTATCAAATTTAGCTATCTAATCACTTAAACCTGAATTGATGCAAACCACGCTTTAAAGTTTTAAGGTATTTAAAAAATTAAACCAATTGTTTTATTTTCAACATCCAGAACGTACCAAGATATAAGATTTGGTGTGCCCTGCAACACTGCATTAAACAAATTTAATGCCATTTCTATGTCCTTTCAAAGGTTTCTTTTTTTGGTCTCTCCTTTCTATTTTCAAGCAAAACAAAGAAAGCTAATAGATCAAACTTCTGATCCTAACAATCCTTTATGAACATAAAATTGACTTACTGTTTTCAGTGTATCAATAGCTCAAAACTGCAGTAGGCATTAAATATCATTTGATAGATAATCATCAATGGCTAACATCTATTATGAAACCCTTTTGAGATATTTTTCGTCTAAAATTTCGGGAAAAATCACTGTGCATGTATACAAAATAGCACATGCATGGATGCCTCAGATATAGCATCATTGGTATACATTTCGTTGTTAGCCGGAAAAATAAATCCCAAAACATGTTTTTGGGTTTAAATAACACAACACCTAGATGGTAATCAATTATGCCCCATTCAAGAAAACACATTTTACAATAACAGCTGTAACTTTCAGTAATGATAATAACACTGATAAATTGATTAAAAATGACGTAACTTTCATCCATGCATACCTCCACAGTTTTAAGTTCATTGAGAAGAGATTCTGACGGGTTTGTAATTGTGAGAAATATGTTGGAGCGCTGAAAGGATATAAGACAAAAGTTATTAGAAGGCTTCTGAAGACAATGTATAATGCAAATTGCAAAATATGTCCTACTGGAACCAGAGTAGAGATTAGCACTCACATAACGATCCAGAAGTTTCTGAAGCTCCATCTGGACCTTTCCCAACATTAATAAGGCCTTGCCTACATAGTAAATAGATGCACTATGTGAAAACTGAAAAATGGAATGAAAAACATTATCTAACCTAATGGTAACAGGGGAATCCAAAATAAGTGCATGTGATAATAGCAGAGTCAGCAACGTTTATTTCTCTATTTAAGCCATGTGGAAGAGCAGATGATCCAAATGAATATCAGCAAATGACAGCACAATTTTTAAGAGGCACTCTAGATGAATCTACCCCTGTTAGGTGAGTAAATGATACATGTCATCTAAAAAACTCTATTCAGAGATTCAAATTTTAGGGAAAGAAGTAACAATATCATAAACTGTCGTTACACGATGCCATTATCATCAAATGATATCAACACAAATAGTCAATATCAGCATTGCCCATGGCATAGTGAAGCACCATGAGAAGATGCCAGTGTGGGCATAATGACTGGTGAAACAGCAATTTCATTGAAAGTAAATGATGCCACTCACTTTGAAAAGTCTAAGAAAGCCTCCATATCAATTTAGTAAAAATAAAAGACAAGATAAAATAAGATCCAGAGAATCCGTGGATAAATTAGGTGCCTACTGCAGGCTAGATTGTCATTTCAAGAACATTTGTATGCTTTCAAAATTTTGAAGCTTCATATAATCTTCTCTGAAGTACAAACTTCAGAGAAGAATTGAAGCCTTTTGGATTTTAAAATTGATCACAATAATAGATTCTAGAATATTTTTAGAAATTATAAATTATTACACATTCCAAGTGAGTCTAGATTAGCACTACGTGACAATAGAAGCTTCATATAGCCTAGACATACCATTAGTCTCTTAGGCTTAACGATTACAATAGGATAGTTTTCCTTAATTAGCTCGCAAGTAGAAATCAGGAATTGGCAGATACCTGTCCAGCATTATTGCATCTCCTGATTTATTTCCATTATTTCAATTGTTCAGTGTTTTAGTTTTTCGCTTTCTGTTCTGCTCCTAAAATCATTTATATAACCAACATTAGCAGTAGTAGTTACAGTTGCAGTTGACATTAGTTTATTTATGATTTAGACCTGTTTAATACACTTAAAAGCAAAGTTGGAGATTGATAGGTCATCAAAAATATGCTACAAGCAAATATCGATTAGCACAGTATGACATAGGTTGTATCCACGTCATCAAAAAAACATATATATACACAAGAGCAGTATGAACATAAAAGATATATCCACGTTATAAGTTTCTACTACTTTTTTCCATTTGACATTTTAAAAGTAACATAAGTTTTTTTCATGGAATAGACAAGTCTCCCGATTAGAGATTTAAAACTAATTTCTGAAACATACCAAAAATAGGCTAAAATCAGCAAATTCTGATGTCTGCAAGATCTTTGAGATCGAAAAGGTAATTAGACGTTTTTATCCACTCAAAATGGTACTTCATAAGCATTAAACAGGCACATGAAGTGCATTAGACAGTCTTCAAGATAGAGGATCACATGCTTATGTGAAGGTGTAAGAAAAAAGGGTCCAATAAAAGCCAATTGGCCAACTTTTTCTCAACTTATAGAGCCATAGGATATGAAAATGGATTCCTTTTTGGAGCAAAAGAAAATATCAAATACTGACATGCTTCATGCCTCCTTTGAATATATTAAACAGTTTTTAAAATGCATGTCGATGTATAAGGGAAAGAATCTATATTTTAAAAGAATTTATTCCATGTGAAACACACTTCTAGAAGAGATACTTCTACCATGTTAATAGAAACGCATGATCAGAAAAGTCAAAGCCACCTGTCTCACTAAAATGCACAAAAAAAACATGTAGTTTACAACATATTTATCAAAAAGTTTCCAAATTATGCAATTTTCCATGGATTTCTTATGCTACAATTTATATATTTAAGGAGCTCTATCTTAACTGAAGATTTCATGCAGACATTTTGAACTTGCTGTTTTTTTGGGAGATGCAACATGTATCAATCATGAATAAACTGCATTAGGATTGAAAACGAATATGACATGTAGAATGACACTCACCACTTTCTTCATCATTGCACAATGTTGTTTTCTCCAAAAGACACGAACCAAGGTCTCTTAGAGACTCGGAAAATTCTAGAAGAAAAATAAATAAATTCATGTTACATGAGTGCAGACAAGCTTGAAAATTAATTCCATCTTTGCATTTCCACAAATCAGCCCATATTAATTATTAACCAGGAAAAATATACAATACTAAAAGAAGAACAATATATTACAAGATAAACGCTAAACATTCCATTTTTGACAAGCCAGAATAGAATAAAGTAAAGGTCATGATCTAGACAGAACCATAATCATGCATACATGTGTTTATCTAAATGGAACTATAGTCACTCTATTCTTGTGCCATAAGTAAGAACAGTTCCTATCATACTGTACAACATGAAACACACAAGGCTTTCTTGCTCCAACCTTGTGCCATGAGTTAGAACTCCAAAAACATATTTTTTTATGAAGCACAACGCAGACTCCATCACCCCATCCATATGCCATTACATAGAACAAGTCCCTTCTATATTTATTCAAGGGAAATTCCTCTTGGTACCCCCGAGGTTTCGACTTTTCCTTTTGGTGTCCCACGAATTTTTTTTTTCCTTTTGGTGCCTCCGAAGTTTACAAATAGTCCTTACCGTAACCAAAAGTTAATACCCACCCCTTTTCCATCTAAAAAATACTGTTAAAAAAAAAGGTAAACTAAGATCATACTAATTTCACCCATTTAATCTACCTAGATGATAAATAAAAAATAAAAAAATTAATCTACCTAAACTCGTACAAATCCGCTACCAGAAACAAGAATTGAACCTCCGTCCTCCTTCCTTCCGCTCTCCACTGTTCAAACTCAAACCAATCTCGTGTTTCCGCAGCATCAAAATCGACCGACCACAAATCTGGCCGCTTCAAGTCTCTAACTCGTCTTCTCCGACTCCGTTTGCGATCCGATTTCGCAGATCCCCTCATTGCTCGCCTCCATCGGAGCCCACCGAGTGTTGCTCTGTCGCCGGAAAATGCTGAATCAGGCGGCCAAGGTCCGCCGAACCGACCTCGAGTGTTGCCCTTTCCTGCAGCTCGCTTGCTAGTGGCGGGGTTACCGCCCCTTTCCTGTTCGTTCCCCTTTCTTGTTTTTCTTCGTTTCGTTTCTCAGGCGTAAGTAGTATTTTAGTTTAGGTAGAGTAAATTTTTTTTTTCATTTAGGTAGATTAATTAAATGGGTGAAACTAGTATGATTTTAGTTCACCTTTTTTTTTAAAACAGAAATCTGTATTTTTTTGGATGGAAAAGTGGTGGGTATTAACTTTTGGTTACGGTAAGGACTATTTGTAAACTTTGGGGGCACCAAAAGGAAAAAAAAAATCGTGGGACACCAAAAGGAAAAGTCGAAACCTCGGGGGTACCAAGAGGAATTTCCCTTTATTCAATATGCAAAAGAGAGCAGAACTATTTATTACGCATTGTAAGCTATCTTAATCGTAAAAAGCATAGTAGTGTATATCACAAAAATTTGAGCATATAGCCAAAGTATTACGTTTTCCTAAGCTTGTACTATGGAGAGTAACAAAGACCGTCATATTGTCAGGGGTCGGTTTATGGGTGGGTGAAGCTCTTCCACCACCCGACCCGCCAATAAAAATGACCCACCCGCCTCACCCATCACCCACAAAGCCTTTCACCCATACACGCCTCACCCATCACCTGTGAGTGAGGCGGGTGACCGACCACCCACAAATTATTGTGATATGCATACTAGAAGAATGGCACGTAGGGCTGGACATTATATATATATACAGCTATACATATCACCGTATGAAGGATCATCAATACTTGTTCATATAGTAAAAAGATTACCAGATTCAAATATCTAAGTTGTGGAGATTATGCAATTGTTAGAGATGATTATGAAAACGAATTAAGAGACATTCAAGCTTTCAAAATTTATTATACTTACACCAGTTGTCTTTCAAAAGAACAAACAACATATTCAGTAAAAAGAACAGCAAATAAAATTCTATGCTCCTAACAAAATAAGCACAGTAAGCATGATAGAAAAACATACCATACGCACTATTTGCAGTTGCAGCAGCTGCTGAGAGTAAGCCATCATAACAATTTCTCATGTCTTGCATTTCCTGGTAAGAAGTAAAAAAAAATAGTCTGTTACATGATCGAGTAGAGACATATGTGAAGAGCACAAGTAATGATTACAGGTGTGTTGCAGAATGTAGGATATGCCCATATGCAAACAAGGGCTCAATTTGGGCAAAGGGCTGCAGTAGAATAGTCAATACTCCTTTTAAGAGACCAAAATAAATTTTAATTCACCACATCATATCCTGCTCTACCACACAAGCAAGCAACCACCTTGCAACAACATTATGGCGCTTGCATGAGGACAAAGATGGAAAGTATCATCTTGGTAGTGAGAGTTTATACTGCATTCAACAGTAAAAAAAAAACTAATATGGCTCTTCGTTTGCTGGAGATAACAATTAACTTGAAAGTTTCAGCTTTATGAAATCTATCTTCATCAGTTCAGTATGGTATAAAATAACAAATTGAAAACAATATATGCATGAGAACATGCATAACATGTACATATTTTAGACCACAATCTAATCATCAAGCACAATGCAGTGAGAGGGGAATTCATTGTACTTCTCATTACGTAAGTTAAAACCGACAAAAATCACATATCATAGCCTGTATACTGTATCCTTCAAATGACAAATGAGGTGGTGATGTCCAGAGAAACCTGGGCATTCTTTGAAAATCCAACTTTTTTAGTCAAGTAAATTATATGAGTAAAAGAAGCTGATAATATAGATTGAAATTCGAAAATTGGTTATCATAGTTTAATCTAATCTGAGCAAGTAAAAATACAAAAGGCTTGTAAGCTAAGCACCTCACTTGACAAAACAGGTAACTATGTAGCATGTAAACCCAAGACTGCACCCAAGTTCCTTCAGAGATTATGTTATCTCCAGCTAGGATCATTTGAGACCCTCAATAGTATTTATACATCTGATGACTCATTTCCCAATCTCTTTCTAGAGCTAAAACCCATAAATGAGGAAGTTTATTGTAGAAACATTGATCTTAGCTCACGCCTCATAGATTGGTAAGACAAGCCAAGTTCCTAGTGTTCAACACCTCTATCACCGGGAAACTCTTATTGGACAGTGTTTACCATTTCCTCTTCGGGAAACTCGGACATGTGTACCCAAGATATTATATAGGGTAACTTCATACATTCCCCGATGTCCGTATGATTTCAGTTTATCTCATCAAATCTGCTCTACATTTCGGTACACATCTGTAATATTCCAAACCCTTGCTTAACACAGTAAGCTTCACATCGATAGTACTATGTTAGAACATAAAAATCTCAATTAATACAGCAAGGAAAACACCTGAACCATAATGTACTACAGCGCTAGCTATGCGAATTAAATTCAGTTACTAAAACCTGTACAGCATCTGAAATCGGCCGGGGAAAAGGAATCATAAAAATCCCTGGTGGATGTCAAAAGAATGCAGAAGAAACAGATGCTATCAGACTACACCACCCGATCAGACTAAAATCGAACGATTAATTACAAGCTTTATGGATGGATGATTACAACTCCTATGAAAAAATCAACAGAGAATCTCGCAAACAAGAAAGCACCAATTCGCAGAGAATTGAGGAAACCTAAACCTAAAATCTCACAAGCAACGGGAAAAGGAAAATTCAGATAACAATCCAAGGCAAGGATCCAACAGGAGAAAGAAATTGACCTGAGAGGCGAGAGCGAGCTCATCAAGCTTGGCGGGAAAGTGAAAGTCCCTCCTCTCTTTGGCGTCGTGCTTCTGGTGGAGGGCGAATCTCTTCAGCTTCCCGAGCGACGCCTTCATGTTCGAACCCCCGCGGAGAGAGGGGGGAGAGAGAAAGAGAGGGCGACGGATTGGTGTTCAAATTGTGGAGAGGAGGAGTTGCAGAGAAGTTGAAATTGGGGGAGATGGAAGAAGAAAGTACAGTGCGCAGAAGAGAGAGAGGGGAAGATTTGATGGTTGAGGGGTTCAAGACAAGGACTTGGCTGACTGCTGCAGACAAAGAGTGCAGAGAGAGAGAGAGAGGGGGGCTCTACCATTTTTACCCTCTCTCGACTTCTATACTTGTAAATGTAATAATGGCGTATACGTTTTGGACAATCAAATTTTACATTACTTCATTAGGACAACTAAATTAAGTTAATCAAGATCGGATTGAAAGTACTATTTCACTTATAAATCAAGATCGGATTTCCATCCAAACATATTCTTAGGGGTAAAACTTAGCTCTACCTAGACCCGGCAAAAAGTGACCCGAACCCGAAATCCGACCCGAACCGACCTGAACCGAACCCGAAATTAGACCCAAACAACGGAAAATGAACAAACCGAACACGACCCAGACCCGATCTGAATCCGAACCGAACCGAAACTCACCCGAACCGAAATGACCCGAATAAGATGTAAACCGAACTGACCTGAACCGAACTGCACCCGAACCGAACTGACCCGAACTAAACCTGACCCAAAATGACCCGATCCGAAATGATTCGATCCAAAACGACCCGAACTAATTTTGACCCAAAATCATCCAAACTAAATCTTAAGAGTAAATATACTATTAAAAATTAAAAAGTAATGATACAAATATTAGCATGGTGGTGCACACAAACAATGTATAGCAAAAGACCGAATAAGTACATCTACACTTTTAATAGCAACCAAATTGTGTCTCAAACGTTTCACTTATAAAAATACAAGTTCTAATGATTATACAAGTATAATCATATAATCATTTTATTGTACTTTGCATGTCTTGAGAAAATAAATACAAAACAAGTTATAATGATTAAACAAGCAATAATCACTTCACTCGTACGTATGTGTATATAATATAAATAGTAATTAATTTTTATAATTAACTACGTAGAAATTACATCTAAATCTTTGTCATTAATATGTAGTAACTATGTTTTATTACAAGACACATTAAAATACTCATTACAGTGCCCAAACTTTCTACGTTAAAAACTCACCGTTGCAGGTGGTCTTATAATTTAAAAAAAAAACGAATCCAAATAACACCCGAATCCGAATTGACCTGACCCGAAATGATCCGTTTCGAAGCAATCCGAAAAAGACCCGAACCGAACTAGACCCAAAACCGAACAACATCCGATCCGAACTAATCCGAAATATTACGACCCGAAACGACCCGAATCCGAACTAGACCCGAACCGAACAACATCCGAACCCAAACCTGAACCGAACCGAACCAAACCGAACAAGAGCCGAAATAACTGTTTGACCCGAACTAACCCGAACCGAACGACCCGATCCAAACTGACCCGAACAACTCGAATTGTCAGGTCTAGCTCTACCCCAGCATAAGAAACATACACTCTTATCTTTTATTTTTCCATGCTTTCTTTTTTTCTTCATTTCTAGTGTTTCACTATTCTTTCATTTCTTATCAATTCTTAATTAGTCAAATAGGCTCCTAGGTTAATCCCAAGGTTAACTTGAAGAGATAAAACTTTTATATTATAATTTACTCCGTAATGACTAGATCAATTAACTTGACTATTATTTTATGTCAAATTTGAATTATGAAATTATTTTAGTATTAACTTTTATGACAGAGTGGTCGTTTTTATTAACTAAGGAAACTCTTCCTCAAAAGGATATCGATCACAATATTTTTACATATTGTTTTCTTTAAATGAGTTTAGAGGATTATATCTTTGAATTTCATGTCCATCCTTAAAAATTAATATAATTCCTAGTATTTCAAAAAATGGAGTGAACTTCATTTTGTTTTTATCTTTAAATTTTAAAGAAAGCATTGAAGTCAAATTCTTTTGAATTCTATGCAAAAAATTATTTAATCTCTAATTTCAACGCATTACATCTAACACTTATCTTATCTTAGATATCACTATCTAATATCTTTCAGCCTAACTCCAAATAATTTTTTTTGCGATTTCATTTCCCTTAACTCATCTTTGAGAATGTTACTGGGAAGGAACATCTGGTAGATAATGAGCTCTTACTTTTGAAGTTTGTAGCTCCTATGCCTCACAGGTTAAAGCTTGTTAGGTTGAATAAAATGTCGGTATGCCCCCTTTGATAAAGTTAATATACTAAGAATTTAACTAGTAAGTTGAATGGTTTCCTAGGATAAAAATAAAAAGTCCATCATTATTGGGATAATATTACAAAATCTTATCATAATTGTGTATTTTAGGTCATATTAATCGATGTTTCCCTATTTGTGATAAAAGAGAAGTGTTTTTTCTTCAGTATCGTTCATGTGATAGATTAATAGGTTGATGGTTACTATATATAGTATTTGAATGAATAAAGTGGACTTTAGGGCTTCTGTATAACTACTCCAAAACCTTGGTTTAATCTCTCTTTTCTCATTTCATGATATCTAGTTGACAATTTGAAAGACTTTAACATATTGCCATTCATAGAGGTTTAGGACTTGTTTGATATCCAATGGCGGAAACGTAAACGGAGTGGAAACGAACCTAGTCCACATTAGCATCATGACACGTGTATCCTCAACCCACTTATGCTAGATCGAGTATGAGTCACTAATAGCATCGTATATCAGTTCAGCAATATTGGCCGTATTCCAAGCTAGTGCTCTTGGTTATACCAATAGAATTGTGTTGATGATCCCCCGGTGATCGTACACCATTAGATCTCTCTATCATCAACATGTTAGTAAAAGTCGTCAATTGCTCTTCTAGATTGGTGGAGAGTTGATCAAAATTTTATGACAATCCAACAATGTCATCCTTCACTTCTCCAATTTAGCGATCAATGGTTTCAAACCACCCTCTATTGTGCTCGTCTATCACCTCTAGCATGAGAGGGTACTTCAGGACTATACCCTCGGCCATTGCTAGAGACACGAACTCCGCGGTGTCCTTAAAAATGTCAAAGTCTAAAGGTGAGGTTTTTCTTCCTACGTCCGACATGCCTACAGAAATTGTCCAAGTAAAGTGGTTCTAAAAAAATCAAGAACTCAAAACCAAAACCTATTCTTTATGAACCACAATTTACAAGTTTTAGCTCAAGTAGGTAACTAAATGAAACTATTATAAGGCAAGATAAGGAATAAGATATCAAGATGAAAAACAGTAGGAAATTATGATTATACAATTGTTAATCAAAGAATCAAATTCCTTCAATAAGACAAATTAAACTACAAGCCAAAACAAAGATGCAAATTATCTATCAAGCAAGCAAATAGATATGTGAATGCTCTACTAGTTAGGGTAGATGATTTCTGATTGTTTGTTTTATCATTGCACATATTACTAAGATGTGCTACTAGTTACTAACACGGTTTTTTTTCTTGTTGAATTTAAACTATCAATGAAATTAATTAGGAGCAATTAAAAAACAAACAATGCAAAAAGAATTGTGCAAACTTTGCGGCCCTTAAGTTTGACATTAATCATAGCAAAATAAGTCAAAGTTGATCTATAAAATTTTCAATTGAAAAACAACATGCAACAAAGATAAAAACTTGACTAACTCTAGAAGACAATTTGAAAATCTTAAGTGTAGGAGAGTTCCAAACAAGGTGCGAAACCCTAGGTTTGTTCAAGCCCCAAAAATAGCAAGAGAAGAGAAAACTTTCGTCCTAAGGAACAAAAGCAAAGGTCACGGCTTTGGTTAGCTTGCCTTGGTGCGCAAGGCACAAGGTTGGCCAATTTTGGTCTTCGCATTAATTCTTTTCCCTGAAAAAACCAAATTTAGAAGGCAATCTAAGTAAAGGTTTTGAACCAAAAATCGCAAAATGTGAAATAAAAACAAGGATTAGATGACCTTAACTTGTACTTGAAGTCGTTTGACTTGTCATACCACTTGATACACGACAACCCGAGAGATCGCCTGCCTTGAATGGTAAGATGTCGACTTTGAGTATGAATTAAAGTCATGCACACCCTTATTCTTTAAACGAACCAATCTTGTAACACAACTCACACAACCACTTGAATTGTGAAGAGAAAACAATGAATTGCGAACCCAACAAAACACGAACCCAATTTTGATTCAAACCTGACAAACACTTGGATTGCCAAATATCAAATAGCGTCAAAAGCGAGAGAGAATCCAACATTCGGATTTCTCTCTTAATTTCACGCTAATTCAAACAAGCTAACCCTAGAACTACTTACAAAAATGCTAGGGCTAAAATCTGTCTAAGGAAAATAATAATTTGGATAAGAAGAAAGCTAACAACCAACTTATTAACCAAGCAAATAAAATATATGTGAGAATCTACCCATAATCTCCCAAAACACGTGGATGGATGGAATAAAACGTGTGAGTGAATTTTTGGCCAAGGCAAGCTAGCACTAGGAAGCTGCCCGAGCACGCCAGGAAAATGCTTGATCGCACTCATGCATGCCTACACACTAGCGATCTCACTTGGCCTATGCACACTCCCCTTCCATGCACCTCATGCCGCGCTTAGGAGCATCATAATTGGCTTCTTCTTGGAAGATTCTTCAAGCTTGAAAGATAGGCATTCAAGTGCTAGCATTGTCTCTGTCTCTTGCCTGATTTTCCTTGCTCCGCTCCTAGTGATAGGTCCTTGAATTTGATTTGTCATGATCTCTTTCACATCTTGTGGAGTGTTAGCATCTTCTTTGCTATCAAATATGAGTTGAAATTTGTCATGTAGAAGACAGTTTATTAATTGGTACATATTGCTTGTGCTTCAGTCAAACAAGTAGAGATTGGCAATATATAGTCATGATAGTTTTCAACTCCTAAGAATGGATTCAAACCGCAAAAAAGAAACCCTAGGGCTTAGAGGCGATTTTTCGGCGATTACCGGTGGTAACTTCTCCGATCGTCTTGCTTTCTCTCTGGCGCTCGGCTGTGAGAGCTAGGGTATCCCCGCCGCCCTCGTGCGGGTTTCGCCGTGTCTGTTTGCATTAGTGATCGGTTTTGGTAGTCTTGAGAATGGAAGGACGGAGACGAAATTTGCACTTAACAGAGAACGAGTGCGTGGAGGTTGAAGGAAGTGTGAGTAAGGCAGCGGATGAGTCGAGTCGCAACTCCCTAGCACTGGTGGGATCGCTGCTTACGTCGAGACCGTTCAACGTGTATGCCCTAAAGGCCACCATGCAGGGGGCGAGGAAGTTAAGGAATGGCTTTGTTTTCCGGGAGTTACGTCATACTTTGTTCTTATTTCAGTTCGCGGCCTTGGAAGACAAGGAGAAGGTCGTGAAAGGTGGTCCTTGGGCGTTCGATAGATCTCTGCTAGCGTTGAGGGAACCAGAATTGGAGCAGCCTTCGAAGATCATCATTGAACGTGTTCCTTTCTGGGTCAGGGTGTACGATGTGCCCTTGGAAGCAATGAACTTGGCAACGGCAGAGGCAATAGGGCAGACCTTTGGAGGGCTAGAAGAGATTGATGATGCTGACATGTTAATGTGTGCGAAATTCCTACGTCTTAGGGTCTTGATTGACATCAGAAAGCCTCTCCATCGGGGATTGATGATGAAGATCAATGGTAAGCGCATGTGGCTGGAGTTGAAATATGAGCGTCTACCAAACTTCTACTACTCGTGTGGTATGCTAGGGCATGTGGAGCTAGACTGTGATGATGAAGGAGCTAAAGATCTGCATGGAGAGTATGGAGACTGGCTGAGGGCATCTCCACTTAAAGCCCTGCATGCTCGAGAAGTTTCTGAGAAAGAGAAGGAGAAGATGATCCTGCGCAGGGGCTTAGAAGGAAAACAGGTCTCAGGCCAGTCGAATGGGAAAGCGAAGGAGAAGGGTAAGGTGAGAAGAGCCCTGCTGGATTTGCTAGATGAGGATGATGATAGTGGAGCTAGCTGTACAGGAGACAATGATGTAACGAACGAGGTCTGCCAAAGAGTTGGGGTCCTGGCGTCAGAGAAGCCCAGGAGTCTTAGGATGATGGTAACATGGCTGCTAGGACAGGGAAGGAGGTTGTAGGTTCGAAGACTGCGAAGGGTATGTCCGATGGAGGGAACGGGAAGGTAGGGCTTAATGAGGAAAGAGCAGAAATTCATACAGAAGGAGTAGATTCAGGGGAGAAGGAAAGGAGTTTGGAGGACAGTAGAAGCTCAGTAGGGGGAGGAAGAAAAAGTGATAGGCGTTCCAGGAAATCGTTGAAGAAGTTGGCGAGAGAGATGGGAGGTATTTGTGGTGGGAAGGGTGAAGGGCAGTCCGGGAAAAGAAAGGTTGAGGATCGGGTGGATATGGAGGTTGATGAAGAGGGTGTGAAGCGTTCAAAGTATCAGTTATCGGCGGGAGAGACGGGAGGTCTCTCTTGCCGGGAACAATGAGTACCCTAAGCTACAATTGCCGGTGATTGGGGACGGCCCGTGCAATTGGAAGGCTCACTTCGTTAGTGAGAAGGGAGGCCCCGTTGGTGGTTTTTCTTATGGAGACCAAGTGTAACCATAAGAAAATGGAGGAGGTGAAACTAAAAATTGGGTTTGAAGGGTGCTTTACGGTAGATAATGCTGGAAAGTCTGGAGGTCTTTGTATGATGTGGGATAGCAATGTGGAGGTCAGTATTTTATCTTATACAAGCCACCATATTGATGCGGAGGTGAAGCTGAAAAGTGATGATAAGAAGTGGAGGCTTACAGGGTTTTATGGGTGGCCCAAAAAAGAAGAGAAGTTCCATTCCTGGGGGCTCCTAAGGAGGTTGGCGGAGGACCCTCACGAGGCTTGGATTTGTATTGGCGACTTTAATCAAGTGTTGCGAAGGGAGGAGAAAGATGGGGGCCGTGAGCCTGACTGGGCTGAGATGATGGCTTTCAGTAATGCTTTAGATGATTGTAGGCTCAGTGAAGTGAGTTGGTCGGGCTGTCCAATAACGTGGGATAATGGGCGGGAAGGTGTGGATTTTGTACAAGAGCGTCTTGATAGAGGTGTGGCGAATGAAGCTTGGTTTAATCTGTTCCCGGGCGGTCACATTCGTCACCTAGATCGTATGGGGTCGGATCACCTTCCTATTGTGGTTGAAGCTTATAGGTGCTTGGATGCTGACAGTGGGGTGAAGAAAAGGCCTAAACCTTTTCGGTTTGAGGCAATGTGGGTGCAAGATGATGGCTGTGAGGTGGTTGTGAGTAATAGTTGGAAAATTCCAAACTCAGGGAATGAGGTGGTGAGTAAGCTTGCAATCTGTGCACGAGAGTTAAAGGAGTGGAGCAAGCGTGAGTTTGGGAATATTCTGACTAATCTGGAGCGTGTTAGAGAGGAGATTAGAAGAATGCAGAAGGCGGGAATGAGGGGTCATTTGGTTGAGAGAAGGAAGGAGCTGGAAAGGCAGGAGCGGGAGTTGATGATGAAGGAGGAATTGTTATGGCTTCAAAGGGCCAAAGCTAATGAGATGCAGTGGGGCGATAATAATACATCTTATTTCCACAAGAAGGCGAATGGTAGGCGGAAAAGAAACCAAATTCGGAGGTTGGTGGACGATTCCGGGTTGGAGTGGAGAAGTTCGGAGAATAAAGCTAGGGTGGCGGTGGAGTATTTCTCGGGGCTATTTAAAACCGATCACGACATGTACTCAGATGCGGTTCCTCAAGGAATCTCGCCTCTGTTTGCCCAAGCTACTTGTCAACAGGTGAATGAAATTGTCTCTATCCTCCAGCGTTACGGAGTTGCTTTTGGACAACAAGTGAACTTGGCAAAGTCAGATTGTCCTTCAGTGGAAATGTGGGAGCCGAAGCTAGGGTTCAGATTCAAGAGTTGATCGGGGTTCGGGAGGTGGAAAAGCATGAGAAGTATCTTGGTCTTGCTACGATGGTTGGGAGGTCATAGAAGATCATTTTTGCGCAGGTAAAAGACAGGGTCTGGAAGAAACTGAAGGGGTGGAAGGCTTCGTGTTTGTCTAGAGCAGGGCAGGAGATTCTGATCAAGGCTGTCGTTCAAGCGATTCCGACGTATACTATGTCGTGCTTCCTGATTCCGAGTGGCTTGTGCCGTGAGATTGAGCAGCTGATCTGTAACTTCTTTTGGTCTGATCAGGGGGGCAGAAAAACGCATTGGGCTAGTTGGAGGAAGATGTTTCTCCCGAAAGAGAAAGGGGGGCTTGGATTTTAGGATCTAGAGAATTTTAACTTGGCATTATTGGCGAGACAAGGGTGGTGATTACTGCAGAACCCCTCTTCCTTGGCTGCACAGCTCTTGAAGGCTAGGTACTTCCCACGCTCGGATTTTCTTCATGCTAAGCTAGGATATAAACCAAGTTACACTTGGCGAAGCATATTCAAGGCTAGGGAGGTTCTTGAACGTGGCTCTCTCTGGCAGGTTGGCAATGGAAGTGAGATTCACGTTTGGCAGGACCGCTGGCTTCCTAGGCCTTTCTCGTTCAAACCGGTAGGCAATTTCAACAATGCTGATCCGAACCTGCGTGTGTTAGACCTTATCGATTGGGAGAACCATTGCTGGAGAAAGGAAGTATTACAGGAAGTGTTCATTCCCGGTGATGTGGAGATAATTGAGAGAATACACCTGTTGGAGCCGGAGGTTTGTTCTTCCTTGTATTGGTATTTTACAAAAGACGGCAATTTTTCGGTAAAGTCGGCTTATCATATGCTTATGGCGAGTGCTGTTGATGGGAGCGGTAGGGGTGTGCAAGCTGATGAAAGCATGATGGATAGGGTCTGGAGGTCGTTGTGGAGGATCGAAACACCTCCTAGGGTTCGATCGTTTTTGTGGCGTGCTTGCAGGTCCTTTCTCCCCTGTAAACAAAACCTATGATGTAGGAAGATTGTTGAGGACCCTTGGTGCGATGTGTGTGGCCGTGTTGAGGACACTATGCATGTCCTGTTCGGTTGTAATCTCCCCATGGCTATTTGGTCTCATTATCCGAGAGTTCAGAAGATAGGGAGGAAAGCCGCCTCTGTCTTGGACTGGTATGCGGGGGTGTTGGAGTTGTCAAGGGCGGAGGTGGAGGTGTGGACTGTTCTCTGCTGGGGTGTGTGGCGAGCGCGGAATCGGAGGATCTTTGAAGGGCAGCTGAGTTATCCCAAGGAAGTTTTAGACACTTATCTTGGCTTGCAGAGTGAGTACTTCCATGCCAATGACAAGCTTCGTGTGCCCCGGGGTGCTGAAGTAGAATCCAGGCCAATATGGGAGAAGCCTCCATGTGGGTGGGTGAAAATCAATTGTGACGCCTCAGTCAAGGGCGAGGATTGTGGTGTGGGTATGGTGGCTCGCTCGGAGTCGGGAGATGTGGTGTTTGTAGGGGCTAAGATGATCCAAACTGGCACTTCGGTTGATATTGCAGAAGCTGAAGCTGTACTTTGGGGGCTGAGAGCTGGTCACTCGCTTGGCATCAAGAAAATTATCCTTGAGTCGGACTCGGTGAAGGTGATCAAGGCTATCCGAGAAAAGTGCGTTCTTTCGTTGGTGTTCGGGGCTTGTATTTCTTTGATCTTAGATGCTAGTTTAGCTTTTGAGGAGTGTCGTTGGGTGCATGTTCGAAGATCGGCTAACCAAGCTGCTAATTGGTTGTGTCGATGGAAACCTGCGGAACCTTTTTTTGTGTCTAGCAATTCCCACTTTCCTTTGGAACTTTATGATGTACTAGCCTATGATATTGCTTAATAAGAAGTGCTTTTGTTATCAAAAAAGAATGGATTCAAACCGCACCATTTTGTCAAATGCGTCTTCATCATGAGCATCCAACGCGCAATTGGTCGGGGTATTGTTGTGTGTATATATGAGATTATATACACGTACATGAATCCTTTTTTTATTTTTTATGCATACTTTCCGATAATGTAATATTCAAGGATATTGTGGAATAACATTCAAAGAGTAGTTCAATAAGGAAGCTGCCTAGAAGCTGCAAAATGCGATCAGCACAGAACACACCTAAAACGTGGGAGAAATTCAACTTTCAAAAGAATCGCAATCAAAGGTCTTTGAAAGCTAGAAAAATGTTAACCTCTGCCCATTCGAATTGACAGTCCACACAGGAATTGCTCAATAGCCTCAATATAATAGTTTTCTACACAAACGTTACTCAGCAAACATTAATCCATATAAGTTCACAAAAGGGCCTTAGCACAGAATGACTAGGATGAGTATTCACAAAGGTCCCTAGATGGCAATTGGAAAGAAGTGTGAGATCTATGACTCACTTGGGATAACATCATAGAAGTGGTATACTTCATCTTCATCAATGACTCCAACCTCTGTTGCGCAAACATCACAGCAGACTTGTCGCCCGACTGATTCAGCTGTCTGGGAATTGCCCTCATTGGTACTGGATTGCATTGCTTTTTGCCTCTTCTGCTTGCGACTCTCTTGTGGCAGCACTTGATTGTTTTTTATTTTGCAGTTGACAACAAACATGGCTCTATACTGCGTTACATATGTTTCATGCCTGCATATTTTAGCCAATACACAATACGACGTTTGTCAATAAGGCCATACACATTATCAGAGCCCCAGACTAAATCTAAGAAGCACATAAGAACCAAAGTGAATTGTCAAAATTACAACCCAAGTGATCCAAAATAAAAGTACCTCCTGAAGCCTCAATAACCGAGCCAAGGAATATTTTCCATGACAATAAGCCAACATACACAATATAGGAAAGTGAAAACACTCAAGAATCAAAATGGAAAGCTTCTAGGTAGAGAGAAGGTCAGAATGGAATTAAGGCCGAAATCAATTAACAGACAACTCTCTTTCTTGATTTTGTTTAATGAAGTATCTGAATATATTCTCATTATTCTCAAGACTAATTTCAATGTGAACCATATAAGATATAGTGCAGGAATAGCTCTCTAGATACAGTAGACTCAGCATACGTACTTTGCAATTTTCATTGGTGACTTGTTTCTGGTTGTTGTAAACCAAATTACCCATCCAATATATTTTATCTTGCTACTTTCTCCATTCTCAGCAACTAAAGGACTAATGTTCGAGAACCCTTGTCAAGTAGTTGCTCGTTATTGGGAGTAGTTCCTACAAAGAATCAAACTGATGATGCTCTATTCGAAGTCCTGATGTGGATGCTACATAGTGGGTTCTCATCCTTCAGAGACTATGAGTGTAACAAGACAATCCATTGAAAAAAGGATCACACACTAATATGACAATCTTATGGCTACTGAGAACAAATCAAATCAGACGGTCATATTACTCAATCTTTCTGACTTGCTCCTATTGAACCAAGGTCAAAAAGATTGAAGAAAAATCAGTCATTCACAAACCAATTTCTTGAAAAAGGTAAGAATTAGTAGTAATCCTTCTTTAGAAATCAAATGGAGGAAGGTAATCGAAACAGAAGACGATTTCTTCTTTCTTTTAAAACGATGCTAATCTGAAGTACTCTTCCTCCAAGAAATATTGACCAATTCCAATCCCATTCCTCAACTTATATATCCTGAGCGTTTCTGCATATCTATTAATGCTTGAAACTCATATAACACGCATGGTTCAAACCTTGATTTTGATCTAAACACTTAATTCTGTTAACTTAGCAATGGAAAATGTTAGTTGTCTGTATGGAGCCCTTTGATTAAAACAAACCTCACCACGGTGACTTTGAAAGCACAAAAAAAAATTGAAACAAATAGTTTCAACCAAGTAATATTAAGTCTTAGAGTTCTAGCTCTAAACTGAAGATGCAACAACAGCAACAATAACAACAATAGACCCGGTGCAATTCCCTTATGGGAATCTGGGGGGTCAGAATGGGGGCCCCCTAGCTAAACGCAGAGGGGGGGACGGGGGGGGGCGTCCAAAAGACCCAAAGATTACAGCTAGAAAGGCAAACCACCAAAGAAGGAGCACACAAAGCCCTAACCAACAAAACACAAACACCTAGACATAGCTCTGAACTGAAGATGCAAGACAAATTATATAAACATGTGTCACTGTTTCGATATCCATACCTTTGACTCTCATAGCAAAGAATTGTGAAACAAGCTGGACAGCTTAACACTGCATCAGAGTAACGCCCTTTCCTCTTCTTGGTTACCCATGACTCATCTTTATGATCAAGGTCGGAATCATAAAACTCCGGTTTGACGGTGTAATCGATTTCTTCATCATCAGACACTGGAAACAGATAACAAAGATCATAAGCATATCAAGACTGGTAAGCAGTAAGCATTACGCACAAGCACCATAGTTTGCTAGTTCATGAACTGGATAGCAAGGAGCATTTTAATTTAGTAGCAGTTGAATGTATATAACTGATGCTGAGACAAGAGAGAATCGCATTCAAAAACGTGTCTGGTCTCGAGATTTGTGACGGTGATTCTGTAGCTTGGATTGGACAAGGAAATTGATGTTCAAATTTTAACTAAACCCTAACTAGAGCGAAGAGGCGAAAATCAGAAGGGAAGACGGAGAAGGGAGAGAGACTAACCAGTTTTCAGCGAAGATGCAGGCGAGGAGGCTGTTTCGGTTGCACCACCACTGACCTCTCGAGAGTGTGTAGTGCCTCTATCGGCCACGCTTGCACTTTGTTTTGATGGTTCGTCTATGGCTGTTTCGGTCGCACCACTCATCTCTCTCTCTGAGGCTTCGAATCGGTTCGGCAACACCAACAGATATTCAGAAGGAATGGATTATTTTCTCTAATCCTACAATCGCCTACCAAATATACAATGCAACTCTCAAAATACGGCTCCACCTATAAACCAATTCTAATTCATCGAATAGTTTGAATTAGGGCTTGTTTCATTTGCATGGAGAAAGATGTTTTTGGGGAGGAACTGATTTTTTTTTGTGTATTGGAAAATGTAAGAACTAGAGAGAAGTATATGGATTTCGAGAGGAATGATTTTTGGATAAAAAGATCTTTTAGAAAGAAAAAAGAACAATGTCTTAGAGTCCGTTTGGTAACTCAGTGCTGATGCTGATGCTGATCGATTGCTGATGCTGATAGATTGCTAATGCTGATATGAATTGCTGATATTGTATGCTGATATTAGAGATAAGCAATTGGGCGTTTGGCAAGACGGTTTGCTGATTTTATATGTAGGATTAATGCAATTACAATTTTACCCCTAATGAAACAAAAAAAAACAAAACAAATCTGCCCCCATTCACGATAACCCTAACCGTCGTCCCTCTCGAGCCCTCTTCAACGTCGTTCCAGATCGGTGCACACCTCCTCCGGACGTCTCCTCCTCCGGAGATCGGAAACGGACGAGTCGGGGCGGATTTGCCGGTGGCAACAACCGGCGGTTCCGGGTTCGTCGTCGTTAGCCGAAGCAATTGCAGAGGGCGAGGTGTTGGGCGAGGGCGAGGGCAATTGCAGAGGGAGAGGTGTTGGGCGAGGGCGAGGGCAATTGCAGAGGGCGAGGTGTTGCGCGAGGGCGAGGGCCGGGCAAGGTGTTGGGCGAGGGGAGAGACAAGGCCGGAAGTTGGCGTGGGCTGTGTAGGTCGCCGGATGGCCGGATTTGACGGTGGCGGGGGTGGAGGGGCACGAATCCGAGAGGATGTGCGGGAGCTTCGGCTGATGCGTCCACCTCGGGGGCGGAGGCGGAGGTTTGGTGGAGGATGGAGCCGGAGAAGGTGGCGGACGAGTTCGGACAGGAGGAGGATGAGGAGGTTGGGGTTTGGAGAGGAGTACGGCGAGAGTGGAGTCGGAGACGGAGAGGGGCTCGTCGGCGGCGAAGTCGGAGAGGGAGGAGCCGGTGAGACGGAGGGAGCAGCAGTAGTCCGAGTGGGCGGCGGCCAGGTGGTGGCCGGAGAAGTCGGAAGGGGCGAAAGTCTCAGATGAAAATCGTGAATGGGGGTAGAAGAAGTCGGGGGTAGGGAGGGTAAAGACGATAATAAGCATTGCTGATATTTCCTTGCTTATTTCGATAAGCATGGGTACCCATGTTTTTTTTTTGTTGCTTATAATCAAAAGTTTGCTTATAAGTCTTTAAATGAAAATTTTGCGTTTGACAAGTCTCGATTGCTTATTTTGTGCTTATAAGCAAAATTGTGCTTATAAGTCTTTAAAATTTCGATTGCCAAACGGACTCTTAGTGTAGTTTCCCCCACCATATACTGATTTTTCTCTAAGAACATTCACAATGGACACTAGCAAAATTTCTTAACATTAGAAAAGAAAAACCACTCAAAATAATCTCAAGTATCAACTTTTAAACAAAAATAATCCCAAGTTTGAAAATCATCACCAACGATACGAACTATCATAATATCAACCAAAAATGATCCAGAATCATTTTCCGACAAGTTTTCCGGTGGAATCGATGATATGAAAATCAAAAATATTTCAACCAAGTGTAAAATTGTAAGTTGTTATGTCAGATTTTGGATTCTTGTATCATCAAATCCACCGGAAAACTTGCCGAAAAAGGCTTCTGAATTATTTTTGGTTAATTTTTTGATAGTTCGTATTATTGGTGATGGTTTCCAAACTTGGGATTATTTTGGTTGAAAGTCGATACTTGAGATTATTTTAAGTCATCTTTACTTAAAAAAATGCAAAAGTCAGAAAATGTGGCAGAGAAATTTTGGTCTGCAACCAAAATATTGCTATTGCAAGAATAGCAATCTGACACTCTCTCCTGCAAAAAATCTGATGTGACCCTCTTTCTTTTTCAATTTTTTAAAATTAAAAAAACAAACTCATCTACTTTGGTCTCCACTTTAATTCAATTGCATTTTACATACCCTCCTCTTTCTCCTCTTTTTGGTTACCCATCAGGTCAAAATTTGACCAACTTTTTTTTGGGCCCCCAAATACACATTGCTACCTATTTTTTTTTATTTTCATTTGTACGTACTAGTTCTTCTTCTTTTTTTACCCATCTTTTGTTTATAGGCTTTGTATTTTAGTATAATTAGTTGTACTCTTGTATTTGTGAGTAAAATTAAATTAGATTTTTATGTAAAAAAAATTAATAAGAAAAAAAGAGGTTTGATTGTATTTGTCCCTAAAAAATGGACACATGAAACAAACTTCAAAATGGGTTTGGTTGTACTTGTCCCTAAAATGGACACATGAATAAATTAAGAATTTGTGTAGTTATTATAAAATTGGTAATTTGTTCAATTTTGTTCTTTATAAATAGAGGAAGTTCTAGTAAAACATCAATTCAATATCACTTCCTTTTACTCTCTACTATTTATCATCTTCATTCTACTTTCTTTTTGTTCTTCAACATCTACCATGGATCCAAACAAATTTCATTTTCCATATGTTCAACAACCATTTGGTAGCTTCTCATGGACGGAGTTTCTAACGGGTAATGAAAATGTCAATCGTCCTCCATTTCAAGGTAACCAACCTCCATTTCCAAGTGACCACCATGGGTTTCAAGGGAACCGACCTTCATTTATAGCAATCCACCTCCAATTCAAGGTACTTCTAACAATCATTTTTCTCACAATCCATATTTTATGTTTTCAAGTGCTCTTATGTTTGATAATGAAATTAAAAATAACATAATAATAATATTATTATAATTAATATTATTGAAATTATTATAATAAATAATAATATTAATAAGTAATAGTTGTAGAAATAGTAGTAATAACAATAATATACAAGAAATACTATTATTTGAAAATATATGCTCATATTTTTACTAATTGATAGTAAAAGTTAATGAATATCGGCTTTATATGGTGATGTAAGCATGACAATTAGGGGAATTCATATATAGATTTCTTTATTGTAGACAAAATGTAGAGAACTTTCTTAATCCTATGTGGCGAAGAGAGAAGGTAGAAAAAGTAACTTAAGAAATCCATTCCACTCTCTCCATAGTGAATGCTCTAATTTTATACTATACTATAAATCTCGTACGACGTCAGCTCACTTGTTGATCATCCATTCATACCTTATGGATGTTATAGGCGAAGTCAAGTAGTACTTGTGCCAACCCTAATTTCTCCTTCTCAAATAAATAAATAAATCTCATTGTTGAGGAGGGTTTGTACCTTGAACAAATAAATTTGTCAAGACCCCGCTGAGTATAGCGAAGTCAGGATCGTCCACGGGAGTTAGTAGAACTATAGTCTAGCAATCAAGCTACAAAGCAAAACAAAGCAAAGCAAAGCAAAACGACCCGAACAAACACAAATCACACGTCTCAGGAGGAGGTCGCAGCCGACCCTGGGGAGTTCGCGGCCGACCTTCAACAGAACGTAACAACACACTAAAAACACCTACTGAGAGGGGTCGCAGCCAACCAGTTACAGGTCGCAGCCGACCTTTCTGGGCACGAAATTTTGTTTTGTAAAATCAAGGAAATACAACTAGGAGTAGGGATTCACCACAACATAATCATGCATTCAAACAATGATAAAAGACCAACTCAACTCATAATCTCATGGGTGACTTTCGTCACAAAAGAACACATTAAAGTCTCAACTTTCATGAAGATGTTAACATGCAATCCAACTTGTTTTCTAAGAGTTCTAACTTTCATCTTAACCCGGATAACCCTTATTCACAACATAATCTTTCAATTAGTTTGCAAACAAGAACATACCCCGACTTTCATCAAGGGTTTTAAGCATACAAGAGGGATTTATGGGAAGAGATTTCAAGTCAAGCATGGATCCAAGCTTCAAGGTTTCAAAAGCATGTTCATGGTGGGTTTCACCCCACACCTAGCAAGATGACTACTCACACATCACAAAACACACAAACAACACAAGGGAAGAGAGAAACATAACGAAAAGCAAACAACTTCAATTAATTCAAGATCCAAACTTACAAACTTAGCAAACCCACAAGGTTTTCCTCCACACCCTTTTCTTCCTTCTTCTTCCTAAAACAAACAATTAGGACAAGCTTTCTTCCCCACCATCTTCCCTTACAAGAGATCTCTCTCTCACACTCGGTTTCTTCTTCCCCACAGTCCACCTTCTTCTTTTTCCTCTAACCCCCACAACCCACCTTCTTCTCCCTAACCTAAAAGACAAGTGAGCTTTTCCAAGATAAAAGCTAAGTAGAAGAAGAGCCAAAAACCCCTTTTGTAGCAGCCCACAAAAGTCAAAAAGGAGCATGCCCAGCCTGCCACATCTCTGCCACAGCCGCCACCTTTTTCGAATTTCGAAAATCCCGCAAAAAAGCATTACTTGGGCGGCAAGGATCACACGGGCCGACCTCGGGCAGGTCGCGGCCGACCAAGAGATGGTCGGCGCTAAAAGGGGTCGCGGCCGACCACAGGGGGGTCGGCGCCTACCACCTGCAGGAGGTTGGACTTTTTCTCGTTTTGTTTCGTTCTTGCTCCCATGTATTGATCGGTCTTTTGCTCGGCGTTTCTTCCTTTTTGCTCCTTGATTTCCTTGAGCTCCTTGTACTTCTTTGAGGCTCCCTTTGTTACAACTTTGTCTCTTGGTTCTTTGACATTTTGACTCTTGAAAACTAACACTTCATAGAATGCTCCGAAATGCATGAAAACTTCTCCTAAAGGCTCCAAATACCTACAAAACACGAAACAACACACAAACGACTCCAACCCTCGAAAGAGAGTTGAAATCTTATGCAAAACACACAAACACAAAGGAAAACATGCAAAACAAACTAGAAAACGACCTAAGAAATCTAACTAAAAAGCACGACATCACTCGTACTATGTATGAGTAATGTAAATTTAAACAAGACCTTAATAAATTTGAGATCGTATTTTGAAACGAGTCTGCTTCTAGCTTGAGAATATACCAACCAAACCTGACATACCCGTGTTCAAATTTATGGACTTATAGATGTATTTTTTTATTAAATGTATTAATATAAACCCAATTTAAAATAGTTTTGCTTAATTTCCATATGTATAATACTATTTAATATTTTTACAGTAATTTAATAGTAAATATAAAAGTTTTAAAATGACATTATTAACCTATTGGTCAAACCGACATCGCACGAGAGCCTTTCGTAAGTAAACTCGTTTTAATTAACAATTCGATTGACTGGAACTTACCAAACCTCAAGCGACTAACCCAATTGACATGTCTAATATCTTTGTAGATTAAATATTTTCAAGTACTATCAATTTTATTAAAATAATTTATATAACTAGTTTTTTGAAATCTATTCATATTTGATACTGTATCTTTTAAAATTTTATATATAAATAAATAAAATCTATCAATTTGATTAACATTATTATATAAGATTAGATTCCCAAGTAATATTTATTCAAAACAAATTAGTATAAATTTATTAAGGTTCCCATTTGTATATAAAAATCACTTTAATTATGAACCATTATTTTATTTATTTATCTAGAAGTCTTAAAAGAGATATAAAAAAATGTTTTTCACCTGGAATAAAAAAGACGTTTCAAATAATTAAATGAAAGTTATACTTTCTAAAGATATCATATTAATGCAACATATCAGGTGAATATAAGGGTTAGTTTTAGGGTTAATACATGGACAAACTCTTGTACTTATATGAATTTTTCAAACAGACCCCTCTGCTTAAAAGGGTTCATCAGTCGGTCGACGGTCTTCCAGATTTGTTCTCTTCCCGGTCACCATTCATCAGTCGGTCTATTCAGCTGGTCGCTAACTCGTCGAGCCATTCATCTGTCCGATCGCCGCTTTGTCAGCCATTCTTGCAGCTCTATCCAGCCATTTTTTGCCGGGTAAGCTGTTTGTTAGACCTTAGTTAGCCTTTTAACACTAACGTCGTTGAGGACATCATATTAGTTGATTCTTTGCATCAAGAAGGTTAAATAACAATTTGTTGACCTTACTAGACGCTATAACGTAGGAATATCTCATTCTCATGAATCTCATTAACATTAATTGACTTAATGCTACTCTTGTAGTCGTATCGTTTTTATTTTGGTGATTTTGTTGTTGTTTCATTCTAATGACGAGCCGTTCAGCTGTTTGTTTGTTGCATTTCCGCCGGGTCTGCTCCTGGTCTATTGCATTAATCTGGTCTGTTGCATTCATTCATCATTTGTGTCGCTATTTTCTATAGCCTAGACTTTGCAATCTCTTTGTTTATGATTATTGGTTAAGCATATTCTATTATGATTAAGCAGCTTCTTCCATTTGTTTATGGTTGCTTTTGTGTCCCACGTCTCCTCTGTTCTTGCATGATTCATGTTTATTTAATGTGTTTAATTGTTCTGTTGTGACTTTGCAATCTCTTTGAATTGAAAACTCGTTGTACTTAATCATTTATACTAGATTAATGGAGCAACAAATTGAAGAAGTTGGGGATAATTTTGAAATTACTAGCATACCTACTGATCCAAGTGTTAATGAAGTGATTCAAGCTCAAGAGACAACTCATAATCAAGTCCCTAGTAAGGGAAAGAAGCTGACATCTGATGTGTGGAACCATATGACAAGAGAGATGAAGGATGGGAGCACTAAGGCTAGATGCAATCACTATAAGGCCTTGTTTTTTGTTGAACAGTCTAGAGACTAGAGGTACTTCTCATCTTGGTAGACATATTAAGAAGTGCCCTGCACGTGTTTATCATGATATCACAAATTTTTGCATTTCGAGTTCTCCTGTTGCTCCGTTTGAATAAATCAAATGACATTGAATAAGGTTGCACCAAATTTAGATGTTGTTTGTGAGGCTTAGGCTATGTTACTTGTATCTTGTGCACTACCGTTTAAGTCTTGTTGAGACACCATGGTTCAAATATTTCATGACTATTATTGTTCCTCAATTTGCCCAATTAAGTAGACAAACTATTCAGAGGGATATATTGAGTCAATATAAGGAACACAAGCTGGTAGTTGCTCAAGAGTTGCAAAACGCTCCTGATCGTATTTGTTTCACAACTGATAATTGGAAAAGTGAACACACAATTGATGAGTTTATGTGTGCGACTGCCCATTAAGAATTGGAAATTACAAAAGAGGATAATCAAACTTGGTGCTTTAAGTCCTTCACTTGATGGTGCTTCTTTGGCAGATGAGATTTTGTTGTGTTTGAGTGATTGGAAAATTATTGAAAAGGCATTTAGTTTCACTCACTAGTACAAAAATTGCTTTATATCACCTTTATTTATCACGGTTCCTTATAAAAGGGTGATAAAAATACCTTTTATCCCGATTCTTTAAACACCCGTGATACAAAATATAAGGTGACCCATATATGAAACTATATTATCACGGATATCAACCAATTATCTCGGATATATAAATGTAATTATAAACATGATAATAGTTTCTTATAATTTAATATAACATATTCCCAAAATAACCGTCCAGGCCGGCCTGTATTGATCGATCTCCCCAAACCCTAAGTCCCTAGGTAACTAGTGTGCTCGATTGATCTCTCTACAAACCTAGCATTGATGTGATGTGTTTCAGTGCAAGTATTGATTTGGTGCAAATATTGCAATTGGATCCTTTTGTTGAAGGACTTCCAATGGCGACATTCGAGCTCTACCGTAGATCCACAATCGGAATGTGTTTGACTGAGACATTGGACGAGATGGTTCAGAACGGTATGCTCAGTCCAGAAGGTGCCATTCAAATCCTTGTTCAATTCGATAAGTTGAACAATCATTGCTCTTAATTTCTGAATGCCTCTATTGGAACCGTTGGTAGTCTATATCATCCGTTTTGTGTATCGAGATTTTGGCTCTTGTGTTCTTTACAGTCTATGACTGAAGCCCTTGAAAGTCAAGTCAAGAGCACGGTCACCGTCAAGGTAAAGATTTGTGTGCTTATTGTGTGTTTCTGTGAGCTATTAGTTTATGCTGCCCGAGTTTCCATCCACAATCTTCTGTTCACTTCATCTGCACTGAATTATAATCGTCTAGACAACGTTTCGTGTTCGGCTGTCATGTTGTTATGCATGGGCATCTCCACACCTACAGGTTCTGTGACAATGTGTGGACCTTCATCTTACATGACGCCTTGCTTAAACGATGAGGCCAACGACAATGTTGGCCGAGTAAAGATAGTGGCTTGTGACTCGAAGTTGCTCAACCAATAAGGAATCTACTTCTCTGGCCGAGTAAAGATAGTGGCTCTCGTGACACGAAGTTGCTCAGCCGGTAAGGAGCGCCTACTTCTTGCTGTGTTGGAATTCAATTTTGCCTTTTCCTTTCCCCCGATTCAATTTGCAATTGATTTAAATGAGGTTGAAGTGTTATTTTGGAGTTGCTTTCCCATGAAAGCTTTTCTCTTTTCTCTACCTGAGCTTTCACTTTGTTTTCAAAAAGTCTCTTTTTGTTACAACACTTTTTTCCAATTGATTCTATTATTCTTGTTGATGCTTTATTCTTGAAATTGAGTTTATTTTTAGTAGATTAGTTTCTGGATAGAGTTTTTCCATCAAGTAAATGAATTTTATCTGATAGTTTAATGATGAATTGGAATTTGAAACAAGCTGGATTATTCTCCAAGCTCATTAAGCTTCTTTAACAAGTTGGCTTGAATAGTTGAAAAGATCTCGTTCTATGCTTCAATTTACATAGTTATAGGTTGACAATTTTGAATACATTCTCCAAGTTCTCTTTTTTTTCGTATGTAATTTTTATAGGCTTACGAATTTTCCAAAGAACACTCATTTTAGCTGATAAACATTGTCTGCAATACTGGGGAAGTAAAAAATGCAACTACAAATAGGATAGGTTTGAAACAAGGCGCATGTTGCTAGATCATACCACTTGACTAGGATGGATAGAGTAGATTTTGAAAAGATAATGTATTGTTTTCTACAAGGGAGAGCCTAATCAATGCTAAAGTGGAGTCGAAAAGGTGACAGTGATCACTGTCAATTTAAAAATTATGTGAAAAATAACAAGACATTGAGCTAAAATATTTACCAAGACAATTGTATTACATTGGTAAGAACACATTCTATATAAAGTAAACTTTTTTGTCCATAGCCAAATTAACAAGTTAGTAAGTTGGATACGTTATCCTATGGTGGTGATTTGGTATAGTAATTAGCTGGATCAATACGATCTATAACTTGCTTGTCTAGCAACTAGGCTTTCTAATCCAAATTAATTAAAGGCCAAATGAAGATATCGATCTGCATACTAATCACCTTCCCATGGTACAAATTGTAGCTAAAATTGAGAAAGATTTATATACTTATCACCTTTATATGATGCTTCATAGATTTATCATTTTTGTAAGGGAGATTCCAGTAGGGTATCACATCCACAACTTGAACCCATAAGAAGAGCATTCTTTGTTAAATGATGAAGTAATTGTCTTGAGAACTATTATTGATTTGATTTTTTTCTGAAAAAAAAAAAATTCCTTTTGATGAGAAAAACCTAATAGGCAGAGGGCAGTTGAGTTTGTTGCCACAAATGGATGAGAATTTATATTGTGAGTGGTATGTAACGTATGATTATGTATCTTAGTTGGAACATATAATTTAATATGTAGTAAACCTCTCTTCTCGATCTTCTCTTTTCTTGTTTGAGAACTAAAATTAGAATTTAGAATGATAGGTTTATTTTTATAAAATAATCACACGGTTTATTTTTATAAAATAATCACACATTCTGGTATGAGTCATCATCAATAGTTTGTCATTGTCACCTTAACAAATATTTTACTATTTCTATATAGATAATTTTATGAAAAGATAATGTCTTTTTTCGTAGTTTAGTTCTTCTAGTAAGAGAGGTAGGGTGTCGAACACACGGGAGTTCGTGCGTTGAGAGTACCCGAAAGACTAAAAAGAGGTAAAAGAAAGGCAAAACGAGGAAAAACAAGGGAAATCACCTCGGACCGACACTAGTCACTTCGGTCCGAGGGTGGATCGAGGTCAGATTGGCCGGGACCGACACACACTACGTCGGGCCCGATGTACTGGGGAACTCGGTCTTGCTCAAATAGTAGATCGGTCTTGGGTTTTTGGGTTCCTCCCCTAACTAGACTTGGGTAATTCCACCCCAATTCAGCCAATAAGTGTTGATCCTTGTTAGATCGAGGTTGCTAGCCTTCGATCCCTCCACTCTACACTTCGACCCAAGGGAGTTTTCACTCTCCTTCGATGCTAGGTCTAGTGATGGGCTAGAGATCACTTTCGCTTACTCTTACCAATCACAAGCCCTAGGTCCCTTGTTTCCACAAGAGAATTGAAGCTCAATGTAGAGAGGATTC
Source organism: Polygonum maritimum (assembly GCA_963924305.1). Taxonomy (NCBI): domain Eukaryota; kingdom Viridiplantae; phylum Streptophyta; class Magnoliopsida; order Caryophyllales; family Polygonaceae; genus Polygonum; species Polygonum maritimum. The sequence goes on from OZ002729.1 coordinate 37,011,084, forward strand.
ATAGATCAAGCACTCAAGGCTATGGAATTGGGATTTCCTACCCAATCCTAGCTAGGGGTTTCCCCCATAGCCCAAGACTATGGAATCTACTCCATCAAGTAAGAGTAAAAAGCAATCAAATGGAAAAGCAAGCAAATCTCAATCATCAATCTCAAATCAAACTCAAATTGCATTCAAATCCAAAGGGGTTCACAAGATCCAAGTCTTAATTCTACTAAATCCAAAGTAAAACAAGTACAAACTCACTAATCTCCTCTCTAGCTCCACCGATTTCCTCCTCTTCTCCTCCTCCTTTCTTCTCCTTGCTCTCCAAGTCTTCCTTGAGCCTTTGAGAGTGATTTTTGGTGTGTGTGTGATTCTCCCTCTCATCCTCTCTATCACCTCTAATTATCCTATTCTCTTGATTGGGGACCAAGGAATTCCAAATTAGAAGAAGGGCAAAATTGGAAGATCACAACATTTGTGCCTTGGAGCCTAATCTTCTCATTCGCCGACTCGGACCGACACGGGGCAACCTCGGGCCCGACGTTGGGAACGTCGGTCCTGTGCTCTGGTGCTCGAACTCGGGCCCGACTTGGTGGTGCTCGGTCCTGGGCCTCGATCCTTGTCTCTTCTTGGTTTTCTTTGAGTTCCTCTTCATTCTTTTCATGGCTCTTCCGTTCCTTAGCTCCCTTGCTTAGCTCCTCCTTTGGTGCTCCTCCAAAATGTCCTCAAATGAGCCATTTTACCTACAAAACATAACAAACTCGCATAGTTTCCGAATCTTGAAAAAAACCGGGAACTAAGCTAAAAAGGAACGAAACTAACAAAGAAGGGAATGAAAAACACATATTTACAAGGGAAATTAACTACTAAAACACCACCAAAATGAGAGACGTCAGAATACCCCATACTTAAACTTGCTTGTCCTCAAGCAATAACAATGTAAGCAAGACCGAAGCACAATCTTCAAGTAAAGCCTCATATGAAAAATCAATCAAGCACAAGTGATAGATATGCTAGCAAGATTACATCATCACACATGATCAAGTGTTTAAGGAATAAAGTCTAATGCAACCAAGCCTCACTTTAGGAATGTGAAAATGTGTACCACTCATCATGTGTTTAGGTTTAGCAATGAACACTCATACTCAACAATCATGCAAGTAAAGACTTTACTATTGAAGCTAATATCACCAATTCCTCCACCTAGAGATGCCTATTACAATGCACACAAAGAATATGAACTTGGCTCAATGGAGGTCCTCAAAGAGGTTCCATTCGGCCGGGTTGTAATGAGGCTTTTGGTGTTTCTCAAGGTGGGAATCATTTTGGTCTTGTGGTGCTTACAATGGGGATTGAACTTTCTAGTCCCTCACCAAACTCCACCAAATTATTCCACTTTCAACTTCACTCATCCAAAAGACTTTGATTTTTTTCTTTTCCTTCAACCCACTACTTTCACTTAACATTCCACTTCATCTTTGCACTAAACTTTTTGTTGGATTTTTTCACACTTTTTCCACTAGGATCGACTTGCACTAACAACTCGGGCCCGATGTGCACTTGAACTCGGTCGGAGCCCTTTTTCTTCACTTAAGCACTTTGCTTTCAATCCACTATTTTTTCCAACATTTCTTTCTTTCTTCACAGCAAAGATGCACTACCCACTTGATTTATAACTCCATTTCTTGCCCTTCACCAAAGAGAATCTCAACTCTCCAAATATTCTCCCAAAACCTCTCACTAAAGTCCAATCCCATAAGGGTCAAGTCATATAGGCTAGGAATCATATTTTTGAGGAGTTTCAAACAAAGGTCTAAGGCTAAAACGGGGCTTCAAACAACGGTTTATCTTCAAGGTAGGATATAGAACATTTTGTGACTAAATGAAATAAAGTTCAAATCAATGTGACAATGCATAGAACAAATCTCATATTGGTCTTGGAAAATAGATAAACACCTCAATAGCAAGTTTTACTAAGCATGCATGAGCTAATCACACAAGAAAATGAGGGAGATGCAATATGAACAAGCATCCCTAAAATGGCCAAAAATCATCTCACAAGGGTCACTCAAGCTTAGTTGCATCAAAACTCATCCTAGAACTCATGTGCTCAATAAAAACATGCAAGATATCATATCACATCAAAAACAACATCCATTTAGAGGCTAAACTATCCAAAAATATGCAAAGGATTTTACATGCTCACATCATCATTAGCCTCCGTATGGACATCTAAGATGGGAATTCCTAGTCCAAAACAAAATCTTTTTGACATTTTTAACACAATTTTCGAATTTTTAGGATTTTTGCAAAAATTTTCTCAAACAAAAACAAACAAACAAACTCATCCATTCATACCTTAAAATTCAATCATCATTCATGCATCAAATCGTGCCACTAACCCAAAACGAAACATCCCATAAACAAGACAAACACAAACACATGAAACTACACATGGAACTATGAACTACTAACCCACCCCATACTTAAAATTTTGATGTCCTCATCAAAAGAAATCAAAACTCAAAAGTAAAGGAAGAGTAGAGAAAGCTCACAATTCCTTATTCTTGAATGGCATGTGGAGGCTTAGTTTGGAGGGTGACCACGGCGTTGTCTCCTTTGGAGCCGTGCGTGCCGCTCTCGCTCATACACATGGTCGTGGAAAGGGTCTTGACTTGGCGGTTGGATTTGTGGTGCGGGACGCGTCCATTGATCTTCACGGGATGAGAAGTTCCCGGTCATCCATGCATTGAAACTTTCTTGGACGCTCCATCTTTGGTCCTCGACCGCCCTCAAGTCGTCCACCTCACGTCTAGTGTAGGCGATGTTGCGGTTCACTTCTTCAAATTGAGCTTGGAAGTCTTCTTGGTGGTGAGAAAGTTGTTGTTGTTGGAAGTTGAGGTGTTGTTGTTGAAGATTGATTTGATGTGCCTCTTGAAGCATGGTAGATTGTTGTAGTTGGAGATGCGCCAATTGGTTGGCCAAGAAGTTCATGTCCACCGATTGTTGAGGCTCGGGGAACACCATTCCAGGCCCGTACCATTGGGCATACCCTTCATACCCTCCATAGCTTGGTGGTTCTTGTCTTGCTCCACTTCCCTCACCCCTCTCGAATTGGCTCGGGACCGGATCGGGCAAAAAGACGTCGGACCGACGTTGGTGGACGTCGGGCCCGACATGAGATGCTCCTCGGTCTAGTAGTGTTGGTGCGTGGTCGGTGAGCAAATTGTGGTAACCACCCTCTTCTTCTTCTTCTTCTTCTCCTTCTCTAGGCAAGTCCACATCCATGTCATCTCTTCTCACGAACTCATATTGGTTGGGTTCCTCTTCTTCGGTGTCCGGGGAAACTTGAGGAGAAGTGAAACGAATGTGTTGTGCTCGTCTTCTAATCTCAAGTGTCCCCTCCGGCTCTCCATAAGGATTCTCCTTGCCCGCCCACACTTGAAACCAATTGTAGTAGCTTGTGAGGTTGAAGAGACGTGGCCCCAAGGGAATGTGCACCTTGTCGAAGTTGGAGTGTGGGGCTAGGTATGTGGTGGCACCGGTCACTTGCTTCTCCTTGATGATGTTGGCCTTCTTGAAGTATTTAAGGTCCATGAACTCTACACCATTTGGGGCCGGCGTGTAGGTAGACAAGTCCACCTCAAGACGATGAGCCAAGCGGGCTATCATGCCTCCAAAGTAGATCCATGAGGAACTTTGGAAATCCCTCACCATCTTCACCCATTCCCATGTGAGGTTCATCGGCTTCTCATTCTCAAACAACATCTCATAGAGTAACATGGCCTCCTCCTTCATTGGCTTGCTCAATTCGTGCCTAGCAAAGATGGAACAACCCAAGGCTCGGATCATGACTCGGAAGAGTGGATTTGCTATCTCGTTTGTTGATGCGCCTTTCCTCATCTCACTTCTTCCGGCTACAAACCTCTAAAGATAGTCCACCTTCTCATTATCAACATAGGCCTCATCTCTCGGAAATGGGAACCCAAGGTAGGTAGCCAAGTTCCGGAGAGAGAGCTCATGCAACTCGTTGCCCATTTGGAAGGAGATCATGCCTTCACTCTCGACTCCTTCATATGTGCACTTGAATGTCGCCATAAATTCGGACGTCAAGGCGGGATAATGAGTGTTGTTGCACCTTAGCAAGACATTGAGCCCAATGTGAGAGTAGCACCGAGTAAGAGCCTCTTCCATGCACATCTTTCTAATGGACTCCCAATCTAACCACCGGGTGTGGTGAGATAGACCCATGAGTCGCTCATACTCTTGAGCTACATCATCATCCTCGAAGCGCACATCGTCCATCCTTTGGACTCTCTTGGACGACTTCTTAGACTTTCTTGTTGCTTTCTCCATCCTTGAAGAAGATGCTCGGGTAGTCATGGTACCTACACACAATCAAAGCCAAGAACTCCAAGATAAAATCTATACAATCACAACAAGATCACAAGCTTCCACAACAAACAACTCATCATGCAAGGAAATGACCCCATACTTGCTCTTAAGACACTCAATCCACAAAATCCAATCATGCATGAACAAAGAATCACATATCAATGGTCAAGCTTCAAGATATATCATGATAAACATGCTATAACCAACATTCAAGCTCATGAATCCCTAAGCTCACATAAGAGAAAATCGAAAAGCATTGGACCGACCAACAAAGGACATCAGGTCCGAGGATCTCAACCTCGGTCCGAGTCTTGGACTGATATGCAACATCGGTCCCGAGGTTCTGGGTACCTCGGACCGACCCTCATTCGAGTTCTCTACCTCGATTCATCCATAAAACACTCTATCATGCTCCTAAAACTCAAAATCAACCATTTCTCATCATCAATCGAAGTTCTAAGTGGGTTTTAGCAACAATTAAGCACAAATTTCACCATGCATTGAAATCACCATGGATGCTCAAGGTCTAAGCTCACTCAATCATGGCATATCTCAAATCTAGCAATGAAAGCATGAAATTGACAAAGAATCAAGTAGAGATTGAGATTCACATACCAAATGTTGAAGAAACAAAGACTTCTAGCAATCAACTTCTTAGAACCCAAATTTCTCTTCTAGATCTAGAAGAGGGATGAAGATCTATGGGATTTTGTTGGGATTTTTGACTTGTGGATCGATGTTTGAGGATGCTAGGGGTATGGATCGATTTTGGTTGTGAGATTTGCTTGAGGTTCGAGTATGGTGGAGGTAATGGATCGATTTGGGGGTTTTTGAAGGGGCTTCGTATTTTGGGAAGGTGGTTATGAGGGTGATGGGTGTTAGGTATGGGAAAGAAGGCTTTAAATGGGTAAGAAGACAAAGTTAGGTCAGAGGGGTACAATGGGAATTTCGTCCAAGGTAAGACCAAAGTTGACCGGCCAAAGGGGACCGACGTTGGGGACCTCGGGCCCGAGGTACTGGGTACCTCGGTCCTACCCGTTTTGGCTTCCTAAAAATCCCTCGTCTTGGCAACTTTCTACCCACAAGTCTTTGCATCATTTCCACAAATACCACACATGCTCATGAAGCTCACATAACACATATTTCCGCAAAATACAAGCTAAAGAAGAGATTAGAAAGAATCTAAGATAAGGCAAAGAAAAACAAACTAGAAACTATGAAAATGAACCTACTAAACCCGGGTTGCCTCCCGAGGAGCGCTTCTTTTAAGTCACTAGCTTGACTTCTAACCTCTACCCTTCAAGGAGGGTGAAAAACGGTGAATTGATCATCCTTGCCATATCCATCTCCACACTCCTCATAGCCATAGTACCACCATTTGTGTTTGATGAAAGTGTGGCCTCCAAATTCTCCATCATTCTTCTCCTCCAAAGTGTAGGTTGGCATCTCTTGCATCATCTCAACTTGATCTTCATCACCTACACCACAAAAATCTAAAGAATTTCTAGGGGACTCAATGACATTATAACTCAAGTCTTCTTACAAATCACTCAAGCAAAGGTAATCATCCTCTAGATCCTCTTTCAAGTCACTTAAACAAATGTAAGAGTCTCCCACATCAAAAGGATATAAAGTAGGATACTCTTCATAGCTTGGTGGGCTATCTCCATCTCTTGTCTCTTCATGAACTTGAACATTGACCATGTCTTGATCTCTCAAAGGTGCTTCTTCCTCTTTTGTGGATTCCAACTCCTCTCTCTTGCGCTTGGCATTTTCCTCTAGCTTCAAGATTGCCAAAGCATCCGGTTCATTAAGAGCCTTGTTGAAATGGAACTCCACTTTTTCCTCGCCAATCTCGAAAGTGACTTTCCCATTTCTCACATCGAACTTGGCACCCGCCGTAGCTAGAAACGGCCTTCCAAGAATAACGGGCACCATCGGATCTTCTTTCATGTCGAGGATCACAAAATCATCGGGCACAAAATATCTTCCAACTCTAACCGGGACGTCATCTAGAATTCCGGTGGCCTTTGTTGATGAACCATCGGCCATAGTAAGACTCATGTCAACCGGTTCCATATCTCCGAGGTTATCCCTTCTCCATATGCTCATGGGGATAACCGATATGCTTGCTCCTAAATCACAAAGAGCTTTAAAGTTTTGGGATCCAATCCCCACGGTGATGGCAAATCTTCCGGGATCACCTAGCTTTTGAGGTAGCTCTAAGATCTTCACCTCATCTTGCATCTCCACAATCGACCTCTTCTTGATCAAGATTTCCTTCAAGAACTTTGCATAGGATGGCATCTCGCTTAGAGCATCGGTGAATGGAATGGTGATGTTCAAGCCTTGCAAAAGTTTCAAGAACCGCTTGAACTTGCCCTCAACAATCTCCTTGGGCTTCTTTAATAGGTATGGAAGAGTTGTGACACCTTGCTTCTTGCTTGGATCCACCTCCTTGGACCGATCTTGATCCCTCTCAACAATTTCAACTTGGATCGACTTCGGAGTGACCTCGGGACCGACTTCAGGAACCTCGGTCCTGGGGCAGGGAGCTTCTGGGCAAATCGGGCCGACTTCAAGGCATGTCGGGCCCGAGTGATGCTCAACCTCGGTCCAACTCAGGGGACCTCCTCCGTCTACAGGATCGACGTCTTGGCACGTCGGGCCCGAGGTGCTGGGAACCTCGGTCCGACTTTCTTCTCTTGTCCTTGGAACTTGTGGTTCGGGCAAACTCCGTCCACTCCTTAATCCTATGGCTCGAACTTCATTTTGTTGTTGTTGAGTACGGGGATTCTCCTCGGGTCGGCCCGGGAGTCTCCCTTCCTCTCTTGGAAGTTGATTCGCCATGTGAACAAATTGGTTGTCCACTTGCCTTCTCCAAACACCCAACTCTTTGAATTGATCATCAAATTTTCTCTCTATGTTGGTGACTTGATTCTTCAAATCTTGAGCCCATGGTGGTGTTTGCTCATAGAATCCCGGAGGTCGGTATGGTGGTTGTTGGGCCCTTGGCTCGTTTTGGTTGAAGTTGTTGTTGAAGCCACTAGCTTGACCTTGGTTCCACCTTCCTCCATTGTTGAAATTGGCTCTCCCTCCGAAATTCCTTTGAACATAGTGAGCCTCCTCAATTTGCTCGGCCAATCGAACTTGGCGCTCATTTGGGCACTCTTGGGCTCCATGCTTCAAAGAACCACACTCTTCACAAGCTCTTGTGTTTTGTTGGAGATGACCCATTTTCCTCCTCATCATGTTCAACTCATCCTCCAAGAATTGGATCTTCACATCTTTATCCACCTCTTCACCTTTTGGATCGTAGAGCCTCTTCGGACCGTCTCCATGGATTCTTACTTCCTTGCTCACTTGATTTACTCCATACATGGCTTCATAGTCGGAGAGCTTGTCTAGCAACTCCCATGCTTGCTCCGGAGGCAAGTCAATGAACCCACAATCGGTATGAAGGTTCAATTTATCCTTGGTGGCGGGGTTGATTCTTTGGAAGAATATGTCTTGAAGGACATAAGGTTGTTGCCCATGCGTTGGACATGCCCTCAACATCTCTTTGAACCGATCCCAAGCCTCGAAGAGTGGCTCGTGGGCTCCTTGTTGAAAGCTCGCTATCTTCCTTCTAAGCTCCGTCGTCTTGGTGGGCGGGAAGAACTTCATCAAGAATGCTTCATTGGGAGCCCTCCATGATGTGTTTGAACGAGGTGCTTGGCTCTCCAACCAATGCAATGCCTTGCCTCCCAACGACCACTTGAAGGCTTTGAGTAACACGTACTAAAGTGTCTCGTCATCCGTCGAGATGGTCTCGCATAGGTCTTTAAATTGCTTCACATGCTCGATCGGGCACTCATTCGGTCTCCCTTGAAATTCCTCTCTCTTGATGAGTGAGATAAATTGAGTTTTGATCTCAAAATTCTTTGACACCTCCGGCAAGACGATGGCCGGTTCCGGCACTTTCAACTCCGGATGCATGTATTGTCTAGCATTCCGGGGTTGGGTGTTGATTTGAGCCTCCAATCTCATCCTTTGCTCACGCTCTCTCCGGGCCTCGGCATCTCGGTTTGCCATTTCAAGTTGCATTCGAGCCATGTCGGCTCTCATCCTCTCGACCTCCCCATCACGGGCTTGGTCCGCCATTCTCTTCTTCTTTCGGGCTTGTTTGATGATGCTTTCCGGATCACACACAAAGTCGAGCTCAAGTGTTCGTCGGACGGAACGAGCTCGCATACACCTACAACCAAAGACACAAACAAAACCGAATCAAAACAAACAAGGGGCTTGGGCTAGTCTCTCACCCAAATCACTACCAAATTAAAGACTCAACAAAAGATGGGTACCTCAAACAAGTAGAACTCCCCGGCAACGACGCCAAAATTCTGATCGGTCCGGGTGTGGGGGTCGGATGATATAAACATCTAAATTTATAAACCGAACCTCTATTGTAGTAAGAGAGGTAGGGTGTCGAACACACGGGAGTTCGTGCGTTGAGAGTACCCGAAAGACTAAAAAGAGGTAAAAGAAAGGCATAACGAGGAAAAACAAGGGAAATCACCTCGGACCGACACTAGTCACTTCGGTCCGAGGGTGGATCGAGGTCAGATTGGCCGGGACCGACACACACTACGTCGGGCCCGATGTACTGGGGAACTCAGTCTTGCTCAAATAGTAGATCGGTCTTGGGTTTTTGGGTTCCTCCCCTAACTAGACTTGGGTAATTCCACCCCAATTCAGCCAATAAGTGTTGATCCTTGTTAGATCGAGGTTGCTAGCCTTCGATCCCTCCACTCTACACTTCGACCCAAGGGAGTTTTCACTCTCCTTCGATGCTAGGTCTAGTGATGGGCTAGAGATCACTTTCGCTTACTCTTACCAATCACAAGCCCTAGGTCCCTTATTTCCACAAGAGAATTGAAGCTCAATGTAGAGAGGATTCATAGATCAAGCACTCAAGAGAATTGATGGGCTAGAGATCACTTTCGCTTACTCTTACCAATCACAAGCCCTAGGTCCCTTGTTTCCACAAGTGAATTGAAGCTCAATGTAGAGAGGATTCATAGATCAAGCACTCAAGGCTATGGAATTGGGATTTCCTACCCAATCCTAGCTAGGGGTTTCCCCCATAGCCCAAGACTATGGAATCTACTCCATCAAGTAAGACTAAAAAGCAATCAAATGGAAAAGCAAGCAAATCTCAATCATCAATCTCAAATCAAACTCAAATTGCATTCAAATCCAAAGGGGTTCACAAGATCCAAGTCTTAATTCTACTAAATCCAAAGTAAAACAAGTACAAACTCACTAATCTCCTCTCTAGCTCCACCGATTTCCTCCTCTTCTCCTCCTCCTTTCTTCTCCTTGCTCTCCAAGTCTTCCTTGAGCCTTTGAGAGTGATTCTTGGTGTGTGTGTGTGATTCTCCCTCTCATCCTCTCTAATCACCTCTAATTATCCTATTCTCTTGATTGGGGACCAAGGAATTCCAAATTAGAAGAAGGGCAAAATTGGAAGATCACAACATTTGTGCCTTGGAGCCTAATCTTCTCATTCGCCGACTCGGACCGACACGGGGAAACCTCGGGCCCGACGTTGGGAACGTCGATCCTGTGCTCTGGTGCTCGAACTCGGGCCCGACTTGGTGGTGCTCGGTCCTGGGCCTCGATCCTTGTCTCTTCTTGGTTTTCCTTGAGTTCCTCTTCATTCTTTGCATGGCTCTTGCGTTCCTTAGTTCCCTTGCTTAGCTCCTCCTTTGGTGCTCCTCCAAAATGTCCTCAAATGAGCCATTTTACCTACAAAACATAACAAACTCGCATAGTTTCCGAATCTTGAAGAAAACCGGGAACTAAGCTAAAAAGGAACGAAACTAACAAAGAAGGGAATGCAAAACACATATTTACAAGGGAAATTAACTACTAAAACACCACCAAAATGAGAGACGTCACTTTTCAGTGGGATACTGATACATAGACTAACAGACGCTTCACACGAGCATTACTTCCTTTCTATCAAATAACTTAGCTTCAGCAACATTTTCTATACTAAGGTATGCCAAAAAAATGAACACTTCTTAATTGCATAATTGATGGTTCGATTGACTGTATATATACTCTCAAGTTCATGCACATTCTATTATACATAGGCCTTCGTTTAAATATTTATGTATGCATAATATTAATATTTATTTATGGCTAAATCGGATTATTATTATCTACATCAAGTATTTTGGATGTTAGTACTGAATATTTATTCGAATAAGGGATCGTGAATGGATGTCAGTTCTGATACGTATATGTAGTATAATTTTTGAAATTACTACTTCAATGGCTCTATTGAGGTTTTCGTACTGCTCTATTATTTGTCATGTATGTGGATCATATATTGTGGTTGGTATCAAGTTTATTCATACATATATGTTTCCCTTCTCTTTGATTGTTGCATCTGATGTACATGCATGTAAGGTTCGTATGGACATTAGACTTTTAAAGGAGAATAATTTTTTCTTTGAAACCAACAAAAACGTATGCACCATCATTAGTTATCTCTGAAATATTATTCTGACATTTTTGTATATGCATGAGCACATGAAAGCATGGTTTAAATAGTTAGCATTTTACTTACTCAGTACATGTATGATTGGCATCTTAATTTAGAGTAAGACTTTTGTAGTTAAAAAAAATGTGCATTCGATTTGCTTTTAAGTGTGTTGTATAGGCTGAAATGATCAAGCTATCAACATCAGATTTAATTAATTATATTTGTCATTTTCTTTAGTTGTTACTAGTATAACAAAGCAGATATTTTGAGGTATATATGTGTTTGTGTTTGTTTTGCAGTATTACACAAGACAAGACTCATACACCCTAGAAGAAATTAATCAGATTCGGGTGGAGTGACTTGAATTCTTTAGTGAAATTACTGATAATTAGGTAAAATGTTTTTCTTCAACGGTCAATCTACAATGATATATATTTTATAATTGTTATCGTGTTTTTATAATGCATGAAAAAGTTATAATACTTGAGATATGATTAATCATATCCAACGTGCATATATATATATATGCTTTCTCTACTATACAGGCCATGATAGCTCGGTGGATTTGATCGAGTTTCATCTACCTAGTTCATGTCGAATAAAAGACTTAATTAGGTTTTTTCATCTACAATAGAACCTCTAAAAATTAATACTCGATAAAGTAATAAACACAGTAAATTAATATTTTTCTCCGGTCCCGACTTGGGCTAGTGTAAAATTTGACGATTTTCGATAAGATAATAAGATAATAAATTTTCAAAATACCACTTTAGAAATATAAGGTCCCAATAAAATCATAAATTAATAATTATTTTTATAAGGAACTTACAATAATACCAATCAACCAAAATTTGGCCACCTAATCACAATCAACCAAAATTTGGCCTGAAATTGTCCATGTATTATTTTTAGTAAATATGTTAATACTTTTATTATTTCTAGTAAATATGTTAATAGTTTCGATAAGATAATAAAATAATAAAATTTCAAAATACTACTATAGAAATATAAGGTCCCAATAAAATCATAAATTAATAATTATTGTATAAGGAACTTACAATAATACCAATCATCCAAAATTTGGCCACCTAATCACAATCAACCAAAATTTGCCTGAAATTGTCCATGTATTATTTTTAGTAAATATGTTAATAGTTTGACTATACTTTTATGATTTTTGTAATTGGTATTATTTTTGGTCCAATGAAATTACTTGGTATTATTTAATTGGATATATTGACACTTATCACGGTTCATAACCGAGATAAATATCGAGATACTACGTGGGTAATTGTATTTGTGCCGTTTATTTAGTCCTTTTATCCTAGTTCTTTAACTAGGATAAATACCATTACTTTTAATCCCGATTATAAACCGTGATAAATACCTTCAAAGAGACGCTTTTGCTCGCATTTAATCCCAGTTTATGGAAATATTATCACGGTTCTAGAGTCGTGATAATATGGTTACCACTTATCACGGCTCCGTCACGGCTGAGCTATCTTGGAACTTATCATCCCGGTTTAAAACCGTGATAAATGGTGAAACAGAACTGTAATAAAACATAATTTATATACTAGTGATTGTTGATAATGCATCTTATAACGATACGATAATTGCATCCATTAAAAGTCATTTGTTGAGGGAACAATCTTTAGTGATGCATGGAGAATTTTTTCATATAAGGTGTTCTTGTCATATCATAAATTTGGTGGTGCAAACTGGATTAAAGGTGATAGATGATGTTGTTTCGAAGATAAGAAATGGGTGTCTGAGTTGAAGCATTCTATGCCCAAACAGAAAAAGTTTTATGAAATTGCAGCCATTAATTTCAGTTTGAACATTGTCAAAAAAATTTGTTTAGACACACCCGCTAGGTGGAATTCTACATACTTGATGCTTGAGCGTTTCATTTATTTTTGAGATGCCATTGAAAGTTTTGTTAGTAAGGCTCCAGATATGAAAGTTCATCGCCTTTAGAGGAAGAGTGGGGAAAGGTTTGTGTACTGAGGTAGTTCTTAAAACATTTTTATGATGTGACAAATGATTTTTCAGCGTCTAATACACCAACTGCTAATATCTATTTTTGTGGGGTTTGGAGACTTCATAAACTTCTGACAAAGGTGGTAGATGGGCCTCTTAGTATTTTATCTAGTATGGTGAATGCAATGGAAATCAAATTTGAGAAATATTGGGATGAGTATAATCATCTTTAGTCATGTGCTGCTGTTTTGGATCCTCGTTTGAAGCTAGAAGGATTCAGTGGGAGAAATACATCTCTAGGCCCTCGAACTTGTACGTTTTTGTCAACCAGCACCTTGTACTTTGGAATGTTCAAATAAGCCCCTGAAGTTAATTTTTTTTTTGTCTTTTAAGCACTCAATGTTGATTGTTTGAGCGTGTATGGCGTACCATCTCGTTTGAGCACATCAATTAGGGGTGAATAATGTGAAATGAGCATTAATAGTTCCAATAGATTTGTTGAAGTTAAGAAAAGGCTAATTTTTTTTAAAAGGCTTATTCTCTAAACGATAACATAGAATGTCATCTCTAATGTAAAATCCAAATTCCAACAACAAACACATCGACATCGACAACACTACCGAGCATATTCCAATAATATAGGGTTTTTTGTGCTTAAAAGACATAAAAAGATTAAGTTCAAGAGTCTATTTGAACATTCTAAAGTACAGGGTGGTGACTGACAAAAACATGCAAGTTCAAGGGCCCAAAGATGTATTTTGCCTTTCTATATGAGAGGATGTTTGGGCAAGTATATTCTAATGAGATGGCTAGGCAGATTAGGAGTACTTAATTGAGTTGTTGGATGAGTATAAATTAACATATGGTCAGAGTTCCAATACTTCAAGTGTTGATCTTGGTAACAATTCAGCTAGGAGAGTGGTTGTTGGTTCTGGAAGTGATTTAGGTCTGGATTGTGATTATGATGATAATATTTTTCTTGAACATATGAACAAGAGAATGAGGATTGAAATAAAGTCAAAGTTGGACATGTATTTGGATGAGAAGACTAGTGATTTGAATGAAGATCTTAATATTCTACAATTATGGAAGCACAATGCTAGTCGATTTCATGTTCTTAGCTTGGGCAAGAAAATGATAACTTCCTGTAGAAGTTATCTTTCCGACACAACAATTGAGTCATTGGCATGTTATGAGGATTGGTTACGTGCAAGGGGTTTTGATCCACTAGGTAATATGTTGTCACTTATATATTTTCAGCATGTTATTTTTTATTTATACTTACAAATAAGTTGACTAATTCCTTTATTGTTTTTGAAAAATTGCAAGGTCAAACAATCTTTAAAATTGGTGATGTTTCCATGGGCTACACCGATAATGATGAGGATGAATCTACCACAAGCACAAGCACAAGCACCGTGATCAACTAGAAGTTATTGAAAAAGAATTTGTAGTTTAAGTTTGATGATGTTATTGTTGGTTTTATGTAATTGAGTAGGATTGCAGTTTGTATCCCACGTGTGATTTGCCTTTAGGGACTTGTTGTCATTTACTTTGTTTTGTTGTCTTTGTTTGGATAGATGGACTCATTTAATCAGGTGTTTTTGGCTTAAGAAGGGATGGACAATTTTTATGTGTTTTTGAAAAGGTTTGTAAGTTGGCAGAAAGTAAAATCAGGTGTTAGAATTTTTGCGAGTTGGACTGTTCATGAGCCAGTCCGGCCCGCAATGTCGGGTGGGTTTGGACAGCATTTTTAGCCAAATGTCCGGGCCAGGGGGGGGGGCCGGCCCGAACATATGGGCAAAAAAAAGTTTTTAGCCCGGCCTAAGCCCGCGTTTGGATAAGTCTAATTTATTCTCATAACACTTGAAACTCGAAAGTCGAGCGCCAAGCTTATGCTGCCTCTTAGTGTTGGATCGTTAGTAACTGAGGGACGTCCTTTATGTAGATAAAGGCGTCCTTTGGTCAGGCGTCCCTACGAGGAGTAGGGGCGTCCTTAGGTAACGCAACGGAATAAAATACTAAACAAGTAAAGATGAACGTAGTGAATTATAGAGGAACCACTCAAGACCAAGTAGTCCTTGAGTGTAAACCTTTACCTCCTTGGAGGATTTTTGAATAGTTTTTCCTTTATATTGAACGTCCTTACAGTTGTACTGGCGAGTCTTTACAGTTCTCTGGCACTTAGCTTTTCTTCCCAAGTCCACTAGTAAAGGACTCCTCTAAGCCTACAACTTAAGCTAGTTCAATCTTATAAAGGACTCTATCCCTACGTCCTACAGTACTTCGTAGGACTCTCTTTCTCTTTTTGGGTTTTTCTAAATACAAACTGTTTTGTGGTTTGGTTACAAATCTCACTCGATCTAGCACAAGTCTTAGCACTGTTCTTGAGTTCTTGAGCTAGTTCTTCGTGTTCTTGAGTGAGCCGCTTTCCTCTGATTCTCTCTGAATATTCTCTGAAAGCGTTAACGTCACAATAAATGCCTTGGGGCTATTTATAGGACTTAGGGAAGGGCGTCATTCTCCTGGGACGATCATGCCCTTGGTGGACGTGGCTACAGGATCTTCCTCCACGTATGATGGCGGTGATGAGGAAGCTTCCTATATCCAGCTGTGTGTGATGAACTCCGCTACAGGATCTGCCGCCACGTATTGATGAACTCTGCAACAGGATCGTCCGCCATGTAGTGTTGGATTCCGCTACAGGATCGGTCTCCACGTGTCCTTGGATGATCAAATGTTGTCGAGTGATGTCATCCTGTCGGCTAGTGAGTAAGGACGCTTGGCTTTGCGTTCCTACTTTCTTTGGGACTCCGTCCTTGCTCAAGTAGTCTCTAGCTAGTCCTTACTTCCTATTAGCTAGCGTCCCTAAGCCTAGAGAACGCTCATACACACTTGTTGTCCTTTTGTCACTGGCGTTCCTGAACACTTGGACAAATTTATTAGAATCAAAGTGAGTTTGTCATATCAAAACAAAGGGACGGTTGTGGGCACACTACCAAGTACGCAAGCGTCCTTGATAGCGTCCCAACAATTTCCCCCTTTTTGATGATGACAAACTCTTAAGCAAGATAGTTTTGACATTGGAACTTAGCATGCATGAAAACTTAGAAGCGTCTTCTAACACTTAGAGAAATTACAGTAAGCACAAGTTTTCAATCTTTGATTCTCTAGCTTTTGGATTTTAAGGAGAGAAAAGCGTCCTAGAATTTTCTAGACGTCCTCTAGTTTATTCTAGCATGGCGTTCCTTAGACCTTTCACTTAATAGTTCCCCCTTAACACTTGCTTATTCTAGATAACTATTTTATAGAGCATCTCTGCAAAACTACACTTCCCCCTTTTGGCATAATCGAAAAGGATAACAAGTGATAAGGACGTTAGCATAAAAACACAACTATAGGCATTGGAACGCTTAAACAAACACAATGCAAGCAAACAGTGTAATAGCCATTCAAAGGAAGTAGAATAATTGTCATTACAGACCAACGATCAAAAAAGATCAAGTGCTTTCAAACAAAAGAAGAAAAGGCAAAAACATTGAGGGATAAAGGGTTGGAGGACGGCGATCACTGAGGACGGCTTTGGTCTTAATAGAACTTGAGAAGCTGTTCATGAAGTTCTGCCGACTTGGTGAAGGCCGAAGACAAGTCCTTGAGAGCAGAGAAGATGAGGCACTGATTGTTCATAATAGCACCCATAAGTTCTGCAGGAGGATGCTGATCAGGATTAGCTGGGGCAGGACGAGGCGCGGGACCTGAACTGGAAGAGGGAGCATCTATATGCGGTAAAGAAGTAGGAGGGGACGACTCCATCATCAGCTGATCAGGATTAGCTGATCATCACTGAGGACCTGAAGGCGCTCTGCCTTGGGACGTCTCCGCAGCGTCCTGAGCCGCTGTTTGAGTTGCAGAATTAAGCTCAGCGTCCGCAGGGACTTGGTTGGATTCTGTTTGGATTGTGGGGGAGGGGTTTTCTTGTGAAGTAGGGAGGGGATTGAGGATAGGGAGGGATTGGTCATAGGGGGGGACTTCAGCAGCGTCACGCGCGAGCTCATCAGAGAGAGTGGGCTCGGCGTCCTTTTGAGCGACCTCGTGCTCGCCAGCGTCCTCAGCAAGTTCAATAATTTCGGCCTCCTTTTCAGTAGGAGCAGTTTCAGCATTCTCAGCCTGAACGTTTTTAGCCTCATCTTGGGAGTCCCCTGTTATATCAACAAAAGAGTCATCAGTAGGAGTCCCTTGGTTACTCTTCTCAGAAGAGCTTGAACTTGAGGAACTAGACGAGGGAACGGGTTCTGGCGCTGCCACTTCCTTGACAAGCAACACCTTAGGCTTTTCACATGTTTTGCGGCGGCGGAAGGTGTGCGCGAGGGTGGAACGCTGCTCAACGTCCTCTGGGCCACTTTCTGAAGAGGGACGACGGGACCTTGGAGTCTCGGGGTCCTTTGGAGGTGAGATATGGGCCGGGGCGGAGGGAAAGTTGGCAAGATTAAGAGGTGAGGATTGAGGATTAGGTTGAAAGGGAATAAGGGCATTTGCTTTTGAAGGTTTGGGGGACGCAGGAGGAGTTGGGAGTTGGACGATTTTGAGAGGTTGAGGTTGAGGAGTGGATTGCTTGGAGAGTTTGGAGGGGCCTTTAGTGATGCTAGGCCGTTTTGTGGAGCTTTTAGTAGGGGGGATGCTTGAGGACTTGGCCTTTTTAAGGGGCCGTGGGTCATGGGTCTTTTTGGAGCGTCCCTCCTGAATATGAGGTGGAAACTTGTCCACAATCTCAGTTGGTTTGGTGGAGGAGAAGGGTTTAGAGGATTTTGAGAGAGGGGACGATGGGGCAGGACGCTTTAACAACTTTTTGGTTGTGACTGTGGGAATTTGAGGAGGTGGGGGAGAGGGACTCGCCAAGCGGTGTTTTAACATTTGGAAGGCGGGGGAGTCCCTTGGGTACATAGGGAAGTCGGGAAGGACTTGGTTATGTAGGTCTGGGATAAGATCAAGTAAGGGAGCAAGATTCTCACCACCAAATTGTTAAAAGAAGAGCACGTCCTCCATCCGGCCAGGCAGGTCGTGGTAGATGGTTTTGTGTAGGCCGTGGATGACGAAGTGTTCAATGAACTTCTCATAATTCCTCGTCTTTTCAGCGTCCTGCTTGACGTCTGGACGGTCCATGCGTTCCTTGATTAGCATGTAGATCGTTTTGGGCTTCTTGTTGATGAAGTCCAACAGAGATTCGTTGAGAGCAATAGGTTTGGGCTTGTCAATGGTGTGGGACTTCACCAATTTCCTTCTCTTCCCGCCGGCAGAAGATCCGGCTGCGTTCCCTAGTAGTTGAGACATGTTTCTGATGACTTGTAGAGAGAGAAACTCGTCGGAATTCTAGAGAGAGGAGAGAGCTGTTTGAGAGCAGGGAAGTTGTTGAGAATAAAGAATGAATGAGAGCGACTGTTTCTGCCTTATATAGAGGAAGCGGTGGCACAACTGTAATTAACACTGATTTTCTGTGCGACACGTGGCAAAACTTCCCCCTTAAGAATTGAGCAAAAGCAACAGTCACTGTTCAAACGTTCAAAATTCAAATTTCTGACTCTTCAACTTCTTCTCAACACTGAACTGGCGTCCTCTCTTACAAAAACGGAGCGTCCTCTCAAGCTTAGCAAAAATTTACCTCTTCAAGTAAACCAATAACCTTGATAACCGTCCTTGTGATCACCTTACGAACCATTTGAGAACAAAGCAAGTACGTCCCGTAAAAGGAAATATGAAGCTCATAGGATGCTTTTGTAGAGTTCTCGGCTAGGGTAAGCTTAGAGTTCCCATCATTTCGGCTTATGATGTGGGTTGGGTGATCAGGAAACTCTTTTCAAGACAAATAGAGAAAGATGAATGGCGTTCCAAAATAGCAAACACATGAAGTTTTAGACTAGCGTCCTTGCAAATATGAATTTAATGCTAAACAATTCTTAAACACTTAGAATCTACTAAACATAGCCAATCATTGAGGGAATAGTAGAACGGGACTTGCTACTTAAAAGTTATCATCCCCAAGAGCAACCTTAGATGCTCATAGGGACGTCTATCAAGCGCCTTAGTGAAAATATCAGCTATTTGGTCTTCAGTCCTTACATGCTCCATACTAATAAGTCCGAGTTCAACATTATCACGTAAGAAATGATGCCTTATATGAATATGCTTTGTGCGTGAATGAAAAACAGGATTCTTAGAAATTTCAATAGCACTTGTATTATCACAGCGAATTGGAATGGTTTCAAGATTGATACCGTAGTCCTCAAGTTGATATTTGATCCAGATGAATTGTGAACAGCACGAGGCAACAGCAACGTACTCGGCTTCCGCAGTTGAAGGCGCCACAGAGTTCTGTTTCTTAGATCCCCAAGAGACTAAGCATGAACCAAGGAACTTTGCCATTCCTGAAGTGCTTTTTCTATCAATCACATGACCAACATAATCAGCGTCCGAGTAGCCAACAAGCTTGAGGGACGTCTTCCTAGGGTACCAAAGGCAAAGATCATCGCGTCCCTTGAGATAGCGAAAGATCCTCTTGACTTCTTGAATGTGGGACTCCTTTGGATTCGCCTGGAAACGTGCACACAAGCAAACAACAAACATGATATCGGGACGGCTTGCGGTCAAGTAGAGCAAAGAGCCAATCATTCCTCTGTAAAGCTTTTGATCAACGTCCTTTCCTTGTTCATCTGCGTAAATACGTGAATTTGGAGAACAAGGAGTAGCAACAGGCTTGGACGTGTTCATCCCGTACTTCTCAAGCATTTCACGGACATATTTTTGTTGGTGAATACGCGTCCCTTCTTTGAGTTGGTTGATTTGTAGTCCCAAGAAGAAATTGAGTTCTCCAATGAGAGACATCTCAAACTCACTACTCATTAAGGACTTGAACTCATCTACAAGTTTCATGTTAGTACTACCAAAAACTATATCATCAACATAGACTTGAGCAATTAAAATGTCCTTGTGAACTTTCTTGATGAAAAAAGTTTTATCAATTGAACCTCTTGTGTACCCATGAGACAAAAGAAAGGACGCAAACCTATCGTACCATGCACGAGGGGCTTGCTTGAGTCCATAAAGTGCTTTGTCCAAGTAGTACACATGATCTGGGTGAGAGGCGTCCTCGAAGCCAGGCGGCTGAGCAACATACACTTCCTCCTTGAGTTTTCCATTGAGAAATGCAGTCTTGACGTCCATCTGAAATAACTTGTATCCCTTGTGCGCGGCAAAGGCGATAAGGAGACGGACGACCTCAATTCTAGCAACAGGTGCAAAAGTCTCATCATAGTCTATGCCTTCCTCTTGCTTGAATCCTTGAGCCACCAGTCTTGCCTTGTTCCTTGACACACGTCCGCTTTCATCAAGCTTATTTTTGAACACCCAACGTGTCCCTATGATGTTTTTGTCTTTGGGACGAGGGACGAGGGACCAAACTTTGTTCCTTTCAAACTGGTTGAGTTCTTCTTACATTGCTTGAATCCGGTCAATGTCCTGAAGTGCTTCCTTGATGTTCTTTGGTTCCATCATAGAGACAAAAGCATTGAACGCACAAAAAGCTAGATTTGCACTTTGGGACTTGCTTGCAGCTGACCTTGTTTGAACTCCTTGAGAAATGTCTGAGACAATCTGAGAGGTTGGGTGGTCCCTAGAGAAGCGGGACTCCCTTTGAAACAATTGAGCAAACCTTGGATCAATATCTCCATCAGAATCATCACTGTCATCTTGTGCATCGTCCTCAGTGTGTTCCCCCTCAAAGAGAGCGTCCACACCTTGACATTGCTCCCCTTGTTGACCTGATTCAGCCATATCTTGTTGAACTGGAGATTCACTTCGAGATGGAACTCCCTGAACAACACTAGGAACGTCCACTGAGACTTCTTCAGGATTTGGAGTAGCGTCCTTAGGAACATAGTATTTTCCAGAGGACCAATCTTCACCTTCGTCTTCAGAGTCGTCCTGCTGTTGTACGGAAGAGCGTTCTTTCTTACTTTGTTTTTCTTTGTGAGAAGAACTCTCTTTGAACACAACGTGAATACTCTCCTCAAGCTTTAGAGTTCTTTTGTTGAAAACTCTATATTCTTTGCTGGTGAGGGAGTACCCAAGGAATATGGCTTCATCACTCCTTGCATCAAACTTCCCAAGTCTTTCTTTGTCGTTGTTGTGAACAAAGCACTTGCATCCAAAAACTCTGAGATAGTCAATGCGAGGCTTCCTTCCATTCAACAACTCATAGGACGTCTTCTTCAGCAGAGGGCGGATCATGGCACGATTGATGATGTAGCATGCAGTAGCTATAGCTTCAGCCCAGAAGTACTTGGGGACGCTATTTGCTAGCAACATAGTTCTTGCCATATCCTCAAGCGTCCTATTCTTTCTTTCCACAACTCCATTTTGTTGAGGAGTCCTTGGAGCTGAGAAATTGTGGGAGACACCATGTTGATCACAGTAGGCCAGGAACTTTGAGTTTTGGAACTCCGTCCCATGGTCTGATCTTAGGGCTTTGAGAGGCGTCTCAAGAGCAACTTCCACTTGTTTGATGAAAACTTTGAACGCGTTGAAGCAATCTGTTTTTGAAGCTAAGAAAAGAACCCAAGTGAATCGAGAAAAATCATCTACAAGAACGTAAATGTACCTCTTTCCACCATAGCTCAACGTGTTCATTGGTCCACAGAGATCCATACGGAGAAGTTCCAAAGGCTTCTTTGTACTGACTTCGTTCTTGGACTTGAAGGACGTTCTTGTTTGCTTCCCTTTGATACAGGCTTCGCACTGTTCAACTTTCTCAGGATCAATTCGGGGAAGTCCTTTCACAAGATTTCTTTGATGTAGCTTAAAGATTGTGCTTGGTCCAGCATGGCCAAGACGGCGATGCCAGAGGTCAGCGTCCTCCTTTGAAACAGATAGGCACAATTCTGATTTAGGCTTGAACTCCTGGTTGAAGATGTAGACATTGTTCTTGCGAACGCCTTTGAGAACAACTTTGTTTGATTTCTTGTTGATAACGAGGCACTCCTTTGAATCAAATGTGACTAGGTGTTCACCTTGATCACACATTTGAGAGACGCTAAGAAGATTGAAGCCAAGTCCTTCAACAAGACTGATATTTGTTGCCTTGATGGACGGATTGAGAATAGCAGTTCCCGTCCCTTTAATCTTTCCCTTGCCCTTGTTGCCAAACGAGACAGTTCCTCCCGTGGCACTACGTTGGATAGAAGTGAGATGGATCTGGCTTCTTGTCATATGATTTGAGGCGCCACTATCAATGATCCATGGGCGTCCCCTCACTTCCACCTGCCAAAACAAAGTTAGTGTTTGGCGACCCAGGCAAGGTGTTTCTTACCTGGTTCGTTACAGAAATAGAACTCTGGTTCTGGCATGTAGTCATTTATATTCACATCATTTGAAATAACATGTTTTCGGAAAGAGTTCCTAGAACGTCTAGGACGCCTAGGATTAGCCTTAGGGACGGACTTAGCATTTTCATTTTTAGTCCTAGCAGCTTTTCCACTTTCAATATCTTCCTTGGGTTTTAAGCAATCATATTTGAAGTGATCTCCTTGTCCACAGTACCAACACGTCCTATAGTAAGTACCAAGGTAGTACTTCTTGTTGGGACGTTGAATTTTGTTCTCTTTCATCTTTTGAGGGTTGCAAACTTTAGAACCTTCCCCCTTAGCAATTTTCTTATAGATCCTATGACTAGAATAGTAGTCCTCTTGACCTTTCTCTCCACTCTCTAGGACTCTAGTTCTTTCAAGAAGATTCTTGGTTTTCTCCCTTTCAAGTTCAAGTTCTGAAGTCTTGCTTGCCTCAAAGTCGCTAGGTAGGGAGTTCTTAGTGTCAGACTCATAACCTAGTCCTCTCTTGGATGGGACAAAAACCATTGGTCTAACTTCCTCAATGATAGGATTCTTTCCTAACACCTTCACTTCTTCCCTAAGCTTAGCGTTCTCTAGTTTGAGACACATCACTTCAGGTTTTAGGGATTTGCTTTCTTCACATGAGGACTCTAGTTGAATGGTCATGGAACTACAGTTTTCACATTCAACTACAATATTTTCATCTTCAAGTTCATCCATTCTTCGTTTCATAGCAAGACTTTCCTCCATGATTTTACCAATGAGTTTAAGGAGTTTTGGTTTTGAACATTTTTCTATAGAACGCATCATGGATTCGTGAGTTACCTCTTGTTCATTTTCAGAAGCGTTCTCTTCAATAGCTGGGGCGTCCTCCATTGCCATGTATGCAACTTGATCTCCTTGTTCATCATCACTTGAACTGAGATCATCCCATGCACCTGTGCATGCTCCAATGAGAGCTTTCTTCTTGTCCTTGGAGGACGTTCCCACGGTACACTTTTTAGCAAAATGTCCTTTCTTGTTACATTTGTAACATGTGAGTTCCTTCATTTCAGCTTCTGTGTACTTGGGACTCTCCTTTTTGTAAGGAGTCTTGTTCTTGTTACTATACTTGTGCTTCTTATTATAATACTTGAGAGCCTTGTGAATAAGAGATAGTTCTTCATCTGAGTCAATCTCTTCCTTTGACTTGCTTTCTTTCTCTTTGGGAGTTTGAACACGCAAGTTTTCAAGTTTTTGTGTTGTTTGACCTTGCATCATCAATGCTAGATCTCTTTGGCCGCGTAGGTACTCGGCGTACTCTGGTGTTGTGGACGCCAAAGCAAGATCAGTTTGAGGATTCTTTCCTAGCTGAGCCATGTCAGAGATCCTTCTCTCTTCGTACTGCCTGAGCTTCCCATAGATCTCTTCCATATCTAGAGTTTTGTTGGCTGTATTCTCCTTGAAGGTTGTCCTATCAAAGTTCCAGATTCCAGTCAACCCATCAATAACTACTTGGACTCTGTTCCTCATGGAGATCTCAGATTCTGGGATGCCCAAGTTTCTCATCTTGGTGACAAGAGCTTCAAAACGGTACGAGTAGTCATTGACCGTTTCATTCGGCAGCATGCTAAAAGCATAGAACTCCTTTTTGATTTTCAGCTGGACGCCCTCCTTCATTTCAGCGGTTCCTACATGGAACTTTTCAAGAGCTTCCCACTGTTGTTTTGCTGTGGGGAGATTGCTAACTCTTGTGGCGTCCCTTTCGCAGAGGGACGCTTGAAGAAAACATATTGCCTTAGCGTTTGTTTCCATAAGCTTAAATTCATCAGGACCCCACTCGTCCTCTTTGTCAGCGGGAACTTTGAGGTCACCTTTCCTGATGACGTTCCAGCATTGATAGTTCTGACTTCTGCAAAAGTTCTCAAACCTAGTTTTCCAGCGGTTGAAGTTGCCGTCCGTCAGACGCGGAGGCTTCACAAAAGATATTTCAATAGGTTCCATGTCCATCTTTTACCTGCAACTCAACAAAATCTAGAGCGCCTGCTCTGATACCAATTGTTGGATCGTTAGTAACTGAGGGACGTCCTTTATGTAGATAAAGGCGTCCTTTGGTCAGGCGTCCCTACGAGGAATAGGGGCGTCCTTAGGTAATGCAGCGGAATAAAATACTAAACAAGTAAAGATGAACGCAGTGAATTATAGAGGAACCACTCAAGACCAAGTAGTCCTTGAGTGTAAACCTCTACCTCCTTGGAGGATTTTTGAATAGCTTTTCCTTTATATTGAACGTCCTTACAGTTGTACTAGCGAGTCTTTACAATTCTCTAGCACTTAGCTTTTCTTCCTAAGTCTACTAGTAAAGGACTCCTCTAAGCCTACAACTTAAGCGAGTTCAATCTTATAAAGGACTCTATCCCTACGTCCTACAGTACTTCGTAGGACTCTCTTTCTCTTTTTGGGTTTTTCTAAATACAAACTGTTTTGTGGTTTGGTTACAAATCTCACTCGATCTAGCACAAGTCTTAGCACTGTTCTTGAGTTCTTGAGCTAGTTCTTCGTGTTCTTGAGTGAGCCGCTTTCCTCTGATTCTCTCTGAATATTCTCTGAAAGCGTTAACGTCACAGTAAATGCCTTGGAGCTATTTATAGGACTTGGGGAAGGGCGTCATTCTCCTGGGACGATCATGCCCTTGGTGGACGTGGCTACAGGATCTTCCTCCACGTATGATGGCGGTGATGAGGAAGCTTCCTGTATCCAGCTGTGTGTTATGAACTCCGCTACAGGATCTGCCGCCACGTATTGATGAACTCTGTAACAGGATCGTCCGCCACGTAGTGTTGGACTCCGCTACAGGATCGGTCTCCACGTGTCCTTGGATGATCAAATGTTGTCGAGTGATGTCATCCTGTCGGCTAGTGAGTAAGGACGCTTGGCTTTGCGTTTCTACTTGCTTTGGGACTCCGTCCTTGCTCAAGTAGTCTCTAGCTAGTCCTTACTTCCTGTTAGCTAGCGTCCCTAAGCCTAGAGAACGCTCATACACACTTGTTGTCCTTTTGTCACTGGCGTTCCTGAACACTTGGACAAATTAATTAGAATCAAAGTGAGTTTGTCATATCAAAACAAAGGGACGGTTGTGGGCACACTACCAAGTACGCAAGCGTCCTTAATAGCGTCCCAACACTTAGTATTTTTCTTGGATGTTAGTTTTGGATTTGTGATCTTTTTTGTATTTTTCTTGGGTGTTATTTTTGGATTGGTGATCTTTTTTGTATTTTTCTTGGGTGTTTTTTATGGATTGGCGATTTGGTGGGAATGTAGACTTCGACGATCCTTCTTTCAATTTCTGCTTCCTTCATCAATGATGATTACTGTTTATCATGATTATTGTACATCAAAAACGGCTATGTGAAAAATGATATGATTCCCTTTCGACAAAATAATGAGAGTAATGACTTATCTTTTTGTTTAAGGAGGGATGAACAATTTTTATATGTTTTTGAACGGGTTTGTAAATTGGTAGAAAGTAGAAACAGGTGTTAGAATTTTTACGAGTTGGCTGTCTAGGGGCCAGTCCGGCCCACACTGTCCGCACATATGGGAAAAAAAAGTTTTTAGCCCGGCCCAAGCCCGCATTTAGAGAGGTCTAATTTGTTGTGATAACACTTGAAAGTCGAGCACCTAACTTATGCTGCCTCTTAGTATTTTTCTTGGATGTTAATTTTGGATTGGTGATCTCTTTTGTAGTTTTCTTGAGTGTTATTTTTGGATTGGCGATTTGGTGGGAATCTAGACTTGGACGATCTTTCTTTAAAGATCTGCTTCCTTCATCAATGATGATTACTGTGTATCATGATTATTGTACATCAAACGGCTGCGTGAAAAATGATATGATTCCCTTTCGACAAAATAATGAGAGTAATGGCTTATCTACTTTACTCTTACAGCAATACATGATACTTATCATTTGCATTATAATTGCACATTACAGTTCAAACTTCACCTAGCATCACTATTCCAAATTGAACCAAAATTTTGTCATATCAAACCTTACAATTGAATTCAAGTCAACATGATATATGACAGCCTAGTTCAACACCCTCATGAATTGAGCCCTAGCAATGAGGGAGCAATTGTTAACAATGGTTGTAGGGCATTGGGATGGAACTTTCTTGCAAAAAGGAATCAAATCAAATGTTGCGCAGTGCCTTGCACAACTAGCATCAATTCTAACTCGAACAAGAAACGCCAAAGAGGCAAAGATACATCCTGTCTCACAAAGGTAGTAGGAT
This sequence comes from Polygonum maritimum, assembly GCA_963924305.1. Taxonomy (NCBI): domain Eukaryota; kingdom Viridiplantae; phylum Streptophyta; class Magnoliopsida; order Caryophyllales; family Polygonaceae; genus Polygonum; species Polygonum maritimum. The sequence goes on from OZ002729.1 coordinate 37,037,630, forward strand.
GAGAACTGGGTTCGCACGAATGAACCCAAGCGACGGTCATATTCAAGTTAGAATAGTGTTTGTGGAGAGACGATTGATGTTATGAGGCTAGCGAAAGCACAAGTGAATGTGGACAAGGCAGGCGATGGAACGAGATAGTGGGCGGGAGGTTTATATGTTTTGATCGAGTGATTAGATCAGAAGACGACGAGACTGGAGTGATCATCATGAATGGAGATGGAGGGAGTTGTAGATGCAGCATCAGCACGAAGAAGATAATGTCAACAAGATGAAATGGAGGTTACTACAACAACGCGATGACAGAGATAGATTAAAGACGACGAGTTCTTCTGTGGATAGTCATTTGACTCATTGCACATGAATTGAAGCCGTTACCATCATTTTACAAAAGTTGGATTGCATAACGAATTCAAGAACGTGCTACGGGGGGGCTTTACAGGACCAGCAATCCCTGAGCAAGTATTACTTTAATTCTCAAGAAAGCAAAAGAACATACACAAATTGCTCCGAGAGCAAAACACCAAAAAAACAACTAACCACAAATCACCTCACCAAAAGAAAGAAAGAAAAGGGCATTCAAACAATGGAGACCTTGGCACCAGCGGCCTCGAGCTGCTTCTTGGCGTCCTCGGCCTCGTCTTTAGAAACGCCCTCCTTGAACTTCTTAGGCAGACCTTCAATGAGCTCCTTGGCCTCCTTGAGGGCGAGGTTGGTCAGAGCCCTAACAGCCTTGATGGCGCCAATCCTGTTGCTGGAAGGCACCTCCTCGATGACGACATCGAATTCGGTCTTCTCCTCCACGACGGCGGCCTCGGGGGCAGCGGCGGCGGGGGCGGCGGCGACGGCGGGAGCGAAGGAGGCCGCGGAGACCCCGAGCTTGTCCTGGAGGAGGTCGACCAGGATGCGTGCTTCCTCGAGGGTGAGGGAGGAGAGCGAGTTGCCCAGGGTTTGGATCTTTTCTGGGGCGTCCACGGCGGCGAGAGGAAGGACGTGGGAGGCGCGGTGGCGGAGGGGGAGTTGGAGGGATTGGGGCTGAGGGAAGGTGGTTCGGAGGGAGAAGAAGGTGGTTGGTGTGGAATGGGAGCGGAGGGGGAGGGTGGTCGAGAGAGCGGTCGCCATTGATGGACGAGGCTGGGTGAGGGAGAGTGTGTGTGTGTGTGTGTGTGTGTGTGTGAGAGGAGGATAAGTTATATAGGATAAGGAATGGGAGAGAGAGATGGAAAATACTACTCGATCGATTCGAAAAAAGATGGAAGAGGCTTTTAGCGGAGCCTGGTTCAGGGTTTCTCTACAAACAAAAAGAAATAAATACTTGTTGGGCCGGCCTGGTCAAAAGTATCAAAATAGGACTGTTTCAAATCTGCGTCCATTTAGGGGCTGGTGTGGAGTGCTCTGATAAATGGTGAGGTTTCGTTTGTCCATCCTGTTGTTACTGGCTCATGTTGTGTATACGGAAATAGGCCAAGGCAAAACAGACGTGCTTCTTATTACAACTCCTAATTAACATAGATAGCAAATTTGTTCAAAGGTGGTACACATGTGTAGCAAGATTTAATACGTGTCTGGATGTGCAATAATTTAAACAGATCGAGCTGAGCCACAAAGAAGGATGATTCCCATGATCATTCCAGCATGTGCACAGAGATAAAGTTTGTAGTTCCTCGGTTGACAAACTTCCTTGTCAATTGTAGTTCCTGCACCATCTAAAAGCTGAAAAATCCTTACTACATCAGTAAGCAACGTAAAAGTGCAAAAAAAAAGAAGAAAAACACATAAAGAAATCAATGTTGTATGCAAATTCAGACACGTTAATATAAGGCAAGTAAGGTAAATGAAAACCTGTTGAAAAAGACAAGTGTGTTCTCCATCTCAATAAAGTAATAGCCATGACATGAAAAGAGGATGTGATGAATCCGAGTACGAATGATTGGATATGAAAATTAGACATTTATTCAAAAGCGAAAAATTTCCTATGGAAAATTGATATGAATGGACTTCCAACGAAACAAAGACTATATGAAAAATATATTGCAATCCACAAGGATGTCTCATGTGTAATGGAACCCATGAAGACTCAATACACTTGATGATTAGTTGCCCACACATGTTACGGGTGATCAAAAGTATAAATGTAAATACCGAGCGAACCATTAGAACATATGTACCTCCACAACAGAACCCAAGGAATGTTTTATACGACATTAAGAGGAAATTAGGGAAAGTAGAGTTCATTGAACTGGCAGTAACATGGTGGAGCATATGGCATCAAAGGAATAAACTAGCATTCCAAATAACGACTAATGATGCTATACAAGATCTAAGCCAACATATTCGAGCACAGTTGAGGCAATGGGAACAAGCCAAGAAGTGGCAAGAGGATGAAGAAAAGGCACAAGATAGTATGGTTACAAGACGGTCAACTGCACGACAAAAGCCGAGCCACTGGAAAAGGCCGAAACCTCATTTTGCAAAGCTAAATTTTGATGGTTCTAAGATAAGTAATGGAAATGCTTCAGGTGGATCGATTATTAGGGATGCAAATGGAAATCCGTTAATTGGAACTGTAAGAATATTTGGCAACGTATCAGTCCTGATGGCTGAAGCTCTGGCATTGTGGGATGGAATATTAAAGGCCAAACAAAGCAATATTAGGAGAATTGAGATAGAAGAGGATAATATAACGATTATCAAAGCTATCAAGGGTCAAATCAGTTGTCCATGGGAAATTGAAAGAATTGTAGCAGATATTCTCGTATTCCTCCGCGGATTCGAGTCAGTCCGAATTTCACATGAGAATAGGCAGTGCAATGCTGTGGCCGATAAAATTGCAAATCTGGGCCACAGTCACTCATGGGAAACAATCTGGAACCATCACGAGCTGCTGGCTCTCATCCATCAGGATGCTCTAGGATTTCCGCCTTAAGTCGGAATCCTAATCCTCACCAAGTCAAAAAAGAAAAGAAAAGAAGTAATAGCCATGATAGCTCACATAGTACTATGAAAAGAGAAAAACTAAATGTATGAACAATAATATAAGTAAGACACACAAGTCTAGTAATATACTAGTAATAGTGCCCGGGGCCCGAGAGGGCACGACTTGTATTAAATAAATGTCTATGTTTCATCAATTGTTACTATGGAGTATCGTTTTTCAATTATTTTATTATTAAGTAGTTTTGTGCATATTCAATATCATTTAGATATTTCTAATAAAATAATTTGTATTTTAAAAGAATTAAGAACCTTTGGTTATTTATCTATAAATTTAATGTTTTATATCTTATAAATCTAATATTTGAATAGGATATATTTATAATATTTCAATCAGATACGTGACAACATAGTTAAAAATATAATAATTACATAGATACAAGATTTAGTAAATTTTTTAAAATACTCAAATTCTTTTTTTGGAATATTTTAAATACATAGCGATCAAAATTAAACAAAAAAAACTCCATGAAAGATTTGATAGTTACTAAATCAATAATTTTTTATTTTATTTTAGCTATATTTTTTTTCCTTTATAACCCCCTTTTATTTCAATTAATTAATTCATATGAAATATTTTCCATATATGTGGGTCTATAATTAAATTTCACCTGAATAACTCAATTAGATTCTGAATACTTATATAAGTTATATTAGTTTTAATAAAGATTTGTGATATAGTTTAAGTTATATTTTAAATACATAGTGATCAAATTTAAACAAAAAAAAATTCAATGAAAGATTTGATAGTTACTAAATCAATAATTTTTTATTTTATTTTAGTTATATATTTTTTCCTTTATAACCTCCTTTTATTTCAATTAATTAATTCATATGAAATATTTTCCATATATGTGGGTCTATACTTAAATTTCAACCTGAATAACTCAATTAGATTTTGAATACTTATATAAGTTATATTAGTTTTAATAAAGATGTGTGATATAGTTTAAGTTATATTTTAAATACATAGAGATCAAGTTCAAACAAAAAAAAACTCAATGAAAGATTTGATAGTTACTAAATCAATAATTTTTTATTTTATTTTAGCTATATATTTTTTTCTTTATAACCCCCTTTCATTTCAATTAATTAATATTTTCTATATATGTGGGTCTATAATGAAATTTCAACCTGAATAACTCAATTAGATTTTGAATACTTATATAAGTTACATTAGTTTTAATAAAGATGTGTGATATAGTTTAATTTGGAGTTGACATGTGTTGGACCCGCTTTTTGGCCAAAGAAGTATCAAGACCTAAGTGATATTTCTTTGTTACCTCTTCAGAGCGAGACAAGAATTGTGGCAAAGAGGAAGGTCGGTCGAACAAGATAGAGCCGAAGATATAAGATAGATTTCGTCCGATTTATGTCGTTAAGATTAGGATTGATTAGAATCTTGAACAATCTTATCTTTTCATAAGATAGAATGACCTTCGAGGGTGCTATATAAGCACAATTGTAAACGTTTTACACACATACATTCAGACATTCAATACAATACACAGGTTTCTATCTTTTGCTTGATCAGGCCCGATTTAGGTCAAAGTTCCTCTTAGGGAGAATTTTGACTCAAACAATTTGGCGCCCACCGTGGGGCCGTGATCGATACAACCATAGGAAGAAACACCATTCGAGCATCTCCTCGAAGTCACAACACAATGTCGGGTAACGGTGAAAAAAGTCCTAAAACCCCGACTGTCAGTCATGACAAAGACCCCGAGCTCCCAGGAAACCGGTCACAAGACGAAGAGATGACCGACCTCCGGGAGCGCATGCAACTCCTTCAAAAGGAATTGAGCGACAAGAAAAGTTTCTATGACGCCCATGTGGCACGACTCACACGGGAAAACAGCCAGCTGAAGCAGCAATACGAGGTTGTGGCTACCGGCCGCCGATCACTCCGTGTAAACCGCCGCACCGATGGCATAGTCAGAAGGCTCAATTTTGACGGCGGGGAAGGAACCTCAAGAGGGGGAGCAGACGTGAACACACGAGATAAAACACCAGTGTTACAAGAAGAAGCCCCAGGCTTCCTCCATCAAAACCACCATGAAGAGGTCTTCCGTAACGAAGATCTACCAAGGAATCTCCGGTCAGAGGCTAGACAACGCCGGACACCACCTCGAGATGCCTGGTTGGATGATGAAGAAACTGATGAGGAGGATTACGAGAGGCGAAGGCCAGTCAACCTTGACGCGGCCATACGAAGGAAGGTGACCGAGCAGATAGGTGTCATTGCCGATCAACTCAGGACTAGCCGAAGAAGTTTCCAGCCTTTGGAACCCGAGGCCCCTAATGGCTTCGATGAATCGCCTTTCTCTCGCCGCATCACAAGGGTAGAGATCCTAAAGAAGTTCACCGTACCGAATATGACCCCATACAACGATACCACTGACCCTGATGAGCATGGGGCGATCTATAAACAGAAAATGATGACAAGCGCGGTCCCCTCTCACTCCAAAGAAGCAGTGATGTGCAAAGGATTTGGCACAACCTTGACAGGTCCGACATTGACTTGGTTCATAAAACTACCACGCGGTAGTATCAGCTCTTTCGCCGACCTCTCAGATTCCTTTCGCACACAATTCGCTAGCAGCCGCAAGTTTGAGAAACAATCCAGTGATCTCTATCGGATCCGCCAAAGGTACCAGGAAACTACCAGAGAGTTCCTAGAACGATTCAACCGTGAAAAAGTCTCAATTCAGTCTTGTGACGTCACCACCGCGGTTGAAGCGTTTAGACAGGGGATAACCCCCGATGGCGGCCTATACAAAGAACTCACCAAGCACCCTTTCTACACCTTTGAAGAAGTTCAAGCAAGAGCCACATGTCCGGCTCGAGGAAGACAGAACCTTACGGAAGAGAACTTCAGAAATAGAGAGGTCTGAGAAAAGTGGCCCGATTGACAACCGCAAGGGGTCGGCTGATCAGAGGAAAGAGCGCCGGGTACACCCTTATTCCCGTCCTAGCCACGGACAGGTCAACACGACTAGGTCACGTCCGTCAGACGATCGAAGCCGAGACCCACCACCGCCATCACTAGATTCCCTTAAGCTCAACATATCTACGGACAAGCTCCTACGAAATATGGCAAAGCAAGGGGAATACGTGAGGTGGCCGTAAAAAGATAAGGCCCCGAAGGCCGACCGAGACACCACCAAGTGGTGCGACTACCACGAGTATCACGGCCATTGGACTCGAGATTGCATCATGCTCAGGAAGGAGCTGTCTCGCCTAATTGCGGAGGGAAGAATCAAAGATGTAGCACCTGATGCCCAAGTTCCCAAAGAAGTAGCAGAGAATCTTCGATCCGAGCCGAGAGGAAGGAGGGACTCCCCGACACCCGACAGGGTCGTCAACGTCATATCAAGGGGGTCGAACATTTGTGGACTCACATTTTTGGCCGCGAAGCGCCATGCGCGTGAAGGCAACTTTGGTCGACCACACCAATCCGAACACGCGGGTGGGGGATCTTCAGGACCCGCCATTGTCTTTGACGACAGCGACGCGGGATTCACTGCAGAACCACACCACGACGGCCTGGTGATATCCCTGCATATGGGAAATGTGCTGATGAAGAGAGTCCTGATCGATACTGGGAGATCTACCAACCTAATGACGCTCGACGCCCTGAAGGAGATGGGGTTATCCGAAAGCGACATCCACAAACACCCAGTACCGCTGGTGGGCTTCAACGGCGAAGTTAAGCACACAGTAAGGGACATAGCCCTCACCACCTTTGCCAAGGGGATCAACAAGCAAGTCAACTTCCTAGTAATGGACTGTCCTTCATGCTACAACGTCATCCTAGGGCGTCCATGGCTGCATGATATGAAGGCCGTCGCATCTACCTATCACCAAACTGTGAAGTTCCCAACGCCATGGGGAGTAGAAGAAATCCGCGGGGATCAGAGGTTGGCCAGGGAGTGCTACAAGGCGGCCCTCAAGCCGACTACCCTACGAACGGAGGCATAGCAATTACAGAGCGTCACTCCTCCACCAGCACAAATCAAAACTGAAGAAAAAGCGGAGGAGGTGACTCTCGAAGAAGGCAAGGTGGTCAAGATCGGAGAAAAGTTGGAACCCACAATCAGAGAAGAATTGATAAAGTTTCTAAGAAGTCACAAAGATTGCTTTGCTTGGAGCCATGAAGATATGACAGGGATCGATCCCTCCATCATCACACACAAGCTCAATGTCGACCCCGAAAACCCACTAGTGAAGCAAAAGAGGCGAAGGTTCGCACTGGATCGGGTCCAAGCGGTCGAAGAAGAAGTAAAGAAGTTACTAGGAACAGGGAAGATCAGAGAGGTGAAGTACCCGGAGTGGTTGGCCAACGTGGTCGTAGTACCAAAGAAGAACGGGAAGTGGAGGGTATGCGTGGATTTCACCGACCTCAACAAAGCTTGTCCAAAGGATTCTTCCCCTCTACTCCACATTGACACGATGGTAGACGCGACAGCCGGGTACGAGCTCTTGACCTTTATGGACGCTTTCAGCGGATATCATCAGATTCAAATGGAGCCTCAAGATCAAGAGAAGACCTCCTTTATTACAAGGCAGGGCACCTACTGTTACCGCGTAATGCCGTTTGGTCTCAAGAACGTCGGGGCAACGTACCAACGACTAGTCAACCGCATGTTCAAAGACCAAATCGGCAAAACCATGGAAGCATACATCGATGATATGGTAGTGAAGAGCACGAAGAGCTCCTTACACAGGGGTCACCTCAAAGAAACGTTCAAAATTCTGGAAGAATACAACATGAAGTTGAACCCCCAAAAATGCATCTTTGGGATACAATCTGGTACTTTTCTGGGGCACGTAGTGACCAAACGGGGGATTGAGGCTAGCCCTGATCAAGTACGAGCGATTGCCTCCCTGAAGTCCCCCCGAAGTGTGAAAGACGTACAGAAGTTAACCGGAAAAATAGCCTCACTAAACCGATTCATCTCTAAATCCTCTAACAAGCGCCGCCTGTTTTACGAAGTCCTCAAGAAGAACAAGAGTTTCCAATGGACTGAGAAGCATGAAGCCACCTTTGAGGAACTGAAGAAGTATTTCGCTAACCCGTTGCTGTTAGCCATGCCTGTTCCTGAAGAAGTACTACAACTCTATGTGGCCGTATCAGAGAACGCCCTGAGTGGGGTCCTTGTCAAGGATGAAGAGGGTCAACAAGTCCCAGTGTACTTTGTGAGCAGAACCATGGTCCCAGCAGAAACCTGATACTCCCCAACAGAGAAGCTGGTCCTGGCAGTGGTGATGTGCTCAAACAAACTTCGGCCCTACTTCGAATCCCACACCATTGTGGTCCTAACAAACTACCCACTCTGGCAGATCATGCAGAATCTCGAGTTCTCAGGAAGAATGGAAAAGTGGGCAATCCACTAAAGTGGGTACGACATCAGGTACGAGCCCAGGAAAGCAATCAAGTCACAAGTTTTGGCTGATTTCGTTGCCGACTTCACCCCAACCCTCGAAGAGAGCGCGACCAAAGAAGTCTTAGCTGTTTCCAGCGACGACACCCAAGAAGAGTGGCTGCTACACACCGACGGGGCCTCGTACATAAGAGGGGCAGGGCCTCGGAGTTGTGCTGAAGTCAACAAAGGGGGACATGATAGCCCAAGCAATAAGGTGCGACTTCGAAGCAACCAACAATGAAGCAGAATATGAAGCCCTCATCTTCGGCCTAGAGCTGGCCGCCGACTTGTCCATCAAGAGAATCAAGGTACGTGCCGATTCCCTGCTCATCATTAATCGAATCTTAGGCATATTCGATGCCAAAGACGATAGGATGATCAGTTACCTCGGAATAGTTAAGACACTATCCGAAAAATTTGATCAAATCGAATTTGAGCAGATGCTTTGTTTCTAATACATAGTCTAGAGTTTGTTCCAGTACTATTCATGATGTTTCATGAGACAACCACTCTCCCACAACTCAAGTTCACTTTACGCACTATTTAAACGTCTTTCTAACTAAATAAATACGCAGTCCAAACACAACACACAAAAAACCATTGTAAAATTACATGGTTATACCGTCTAGAAATGGCGATGTCGTCACGCATACAACGTGGTGATGTAACCCATAAGTTGGTTACCCCCCATCTAAGTCCAATCAATGTAGTCACGTTGGATTAGTACGGGAAGGGGAAAGCTATAGCAACGATAAACCCAAGGCCACAATTCGCGGGACGCCGCGAGAACACTATATCCTAAAGACTAAACTTATGGATCCAAAGGACCCCTAATCATAAGCGACTATGCACGGAACTTTGCAGTAAACAAAAGCGCAAAATTTTGAAATCTTATTTCGTAAAAATAATGCGCCCTGGGAGATAGTCACAAAACACTTTCCCCGGATGCTGATCTACTAACGCATCCACAACCTACATAGGCGCGACCTTAGACGAGGTCCTAAGCCATCACCATCCTCTAAAAGAAATTGCAAAACAAACGCAAATTAAAGCAAGACATCACAAGCAGGACAGCAACAATTACCAAAATGCGCCATACAGAGGGTGTCAAAACGATTAAGGCATAATATCTTTTTGGCCCACGGCCAAAGCATCAGAAAAGTAATGGCCCACCGGCCGTAGAAGTAGCAGAAAAGTTTTAAGGCCCCAGGACAAGAAAACAACAACACAAAGTAACATAAAGTTTCTTCTTTTTTCACAAGAAAGAGGTAGGGGTAGTTAGTCTTCTTTCGGGCTCTCCTCCTCTTCACCCTTAGCATCATCACCACCATCCTTAGAATCCGCAGCGTCACCCTTGACCTCGGCATCACCCTCGGCACCAGCATTCTCGGCAACCACATCCGGAGTCCCGACCTCCTTGGCTTTCTCAAGCTCTTCTTCTTCAGCCTCCTGCTCAGCTGCCTCCAGGAACTCTTGACCAGGAGCAGGGTTGCACGTAGGGAAGAATTGTTCTAAGGCTTTTTGCTGGGCCGTGAGCTCCCAATTCGCTCCGTTCCCGTCCGCCAAGTCCTGAAGAAGTTCCACTCGGGCCTTGAGTGTGTAATACCCGGCCACCTGAGTCACCACCTCAGAGAAATGCTTGGCCGACCGCTTCGCTTCTTGGATCTAAGACTCCTGTGAAGCCTTTTCAGCTTGAAGGTCCTCCACTTGGACCGATAAAGCGTCAACGGAAGATTGGAGCTTGTGGACCTTCCTCTCAGATACGGCAGCAGCTTCTTTGGCACCTTTGGCTTGATCCTCCAGCTTGGATAGCTCATCCTGAGAACGGCTGTTGGTCGCCATTGTTGGATCGTTAGTATAACTGAGGGACGTCCTTTACTTTGGTAAAGGCGTCCTTTGGTCAGGCGTCCTTACAAGGTGTAAGGGCGTCCTTTAGTTATGCAGCGGAAAAGTAAACTAAACAGGTGAACTTAGCATATAATGAACACAATGATTTATAGAGGAACCACTTAAGACCAAGTAGTCCTTGAGTGTAAACCTCTACCTCCTTGGAGGATTTTTGAATAGATTCTTCCTTTCTTATTAAACGTCCTTACGTTGTACAGGCGACTTCTTTACACTTCTCTGGCACTTAGACAGCGTCCTATGTCCACTAGTAAAGTCCTCCTTTAAGCCTACAACCTAAGCGAGTTTAAACTTCTAAAGAACTTCTATCCCTATGTCTTACAGTACGTTGTAGGACTCTCTCTCTTTCTTTTTGGGTTTTCTGAATTACAACAAAGTTGTGGTTTTGGGTTACAATTCTCATTCGATCTAGCACAAGCCTAGAACTGTTCTTGAGTGTTCTTGAGCTAGTTCTTTGTGTTCTTGAGTGAGTCGTTTTCCTCTGATTCTCTCTGAATATTCTCTGAAAGCGTTGATGTCATAAAAAATGCCTCGGGCTATTTATAGGACTTGGGGAAGGGCGTCTTTCCTCTTCGGACGATCATGCCCTTCGTGGACGTGGCTACAGGATCTTCCTCCATGTAGTAGGGCGGTGATGAGGAAGCTTCCTGTATCCAGCTGTGTGTGATGGACTCCGCTACAGGATCTGCCGCCACGTGTTGATGAACTCTGCTACAGGATCGTCCGCCACGTAGTGTTGGACTCTGCTACAGGATCGGTCTCCACGTGTCCTTGGATGATCAAATGTTGTCGAGTGATGTCATCCTGTCGGCTAGTGAGTAAGGACGCTCTGCTTGCGTTCGTTCTTGCTTCAGGACTCCGTCCTTGCTCAAGTAGTCTCTTGTTGGTCCTTACTTCCTGTTAGCTAGCGTCCCTAAGCCTAGAGGACTCCCACAAACTTGTTGTCCTTTTTGTCATTGGCGTTCCTGAACACTTGGACAAATTTATTAGAATCCAAGTGAGTTTGTCATATCAAAACTAAGGGACGGTTTGTGGGCACACTACCAAGTACGCAAGCGTCCTTGACAGCGTCCCAACAATTTCCCCCTTTTTGATGATGACAAACTCTTCAGCAAAATAGTTTTGGCATTGGAACTTAGCATGCATGAAAACTTAGAAGCGTCCTCTAACACTTAAGAAGAATTTCTGTAAGCACAAGTTTTCATCCTTTGACTCTCTAACTTTTGGATTTTAAGGAGAGAGTAGCGTTCTAGAACTTTCTAGACGTCCTCTTGTTTATTCTAGCATGGCGTTCCTTAGACCTTTCACTTAATAGTTCCCCCTTAACACTTGCTTATTCTAGATAACTATTTTAGCGCATCTCTACAAAACTACACTTCCCCCTTTTGGCATCATCGAAAAGGATAACAAGTGATAAGGACGTTAGCATAAAAACACAACTATAAGCAGTGGAACGCTTAAACAAACACAATGCAAGCAAACAATGTAATTGCTATTCAAGGAAAGTAGAGTAAATGTCATTACAGACCAACGATCAAAATGATCGTGTTTGCAAAACAAAAGAAGCATAGGCAAAACATATGAGGGATTAAAGAGGAGGACGGTGATCACTGGGGACGGCGGCTTTGTTCCTGATAAAACTTGAGTAGCTTCTCGTGAAGTTCCGTAGACTCAGCAAATGCCGTTGACAAGTCCTTGAGAGAGTTGAGAATGAGGCACTGATTCTGAAGTATTGCAGCCATAAGTTCTTGAGGAGGGTGCTGTTCAGGATGTGCCGGGGCAGGAATGGGCGTGGGACCAGAGCTTGAAGATGGGGCGTCCATATGAGGCAATGAGGGAGGAGGAGAGTTAGCCATCAGTAGCTGATCAAGAGCTGTATAATTGACTGGGTGCTCATGTTCAGATTCTGGCTCTTGATGCATAGATGCAAGACGCTCCTGTTCAGCTTCTTGAGCGAGGCGTTCTTGCTCTGCTTTCTTCTTGGCTTCCTCTGCCTCGGCCTCTAACTGCTTCTTGATGGATGGCAGTTCCTCGTTGTGCCTGATTTCAAGCAGTCCCTTCTTCTTGTTCCAGGTCAGTCCCAGCTGCTCAGTGGGGGCAGATTCATCATAAGCATTTTGAGACTTGAGAATCAACTTGGCAAGACCAGGGTACGGCAAAGCATGTCGCTTCTTCCCACACTTAGCCATATGTTGCATAGCAATTCTGGCAAGGTTGATGGGGCGGCGGTTGAAAAATGCGTCTAGTAATATGCAGTCATGAGTTTGAACCACGGAACGTTTCTCTTGCCTAGGAAGGACGGCGCGGCAGATAAAATAGTGTGCAATTGCGCCAACCTTGGACAAAACATGAGCCACTCTATCCGTCCCAAAGGGTCTTTTTCCTTGGAAGATTCTTTCAAGCAGCGCCACTTCTTCGTCGTCCGTCATTTCGAAGCCGTTCTTAGGAAGAGAGCTTAAAGCATTGGACGGCGGCTTCTGAGTGCTGAGTCCCATGAAAGCGCGGACTTGGCATTCAGAGACAGAAGCTTTATCATCATCAATCTTAAAATGCAATGAGCCGTCGTTGGACTTAAAGCGGAGACTCTTGAAGAACGCCCGAATTTGATCATTATTAACTTCGGCGGGCGCAGGTCCAACAAGCAACCATCCTTGGAACCTTAGGAGCTCAAGAAATTCCTGCACTTTCTCATCATCAAATGAGGCGAGCCACTGTTCAGAGTAGACCAAGGGGCCTATGATGTTTGCTGGCTCATCATCATCTTTCTTCTTCTTCTTTGAACGCTTTGGGGACTCAGAATCCTCATCATCATCAGAACTGTTTTGAGAGTCCTCAGCGTCCTCATCTTCTTTTTCTTCGCCGTCCTTGGCACCAGCGTCCTCTGTGCCTTGGGCGGATTCATCATTACCACCAGCAGTGGTCTGTTCAGCTTGGGAGGGGGCTTGGTTCTGGGACGGCTCTCCTGCGTCCTGAGCATCTGTTTCTTTTTCAGGAGAAGGCTCAGCGTGTGCAGGGACTTGGGATTCTGTTTGGATTGTGGGGGAGGGGTTTTCTTGTGGAACTTGGTTGGGGATTGAGGATTGGGAGAGATTGGTCATAGGGGGGGATTTCTGTTGCATCACGCTCAAGCTCATCAGAAAGAGTAGGCTCGGCGTCCTTTTGAGCGACCTGGTGCTCACCAGCGTCCTCAATGACTTCAACAATCTCATCTTCTTTGGCAGCAGGAGCATTCTCAACACCTTCTGCCTCATCATTGGAGTCCCCTGTGATATCAACGAAGGGGGAGGACTCTGCGATGGGCGTTCCTTGATGACTCTTCTCAAAAGAGCTTGACGAGGAGGAACTTGAGGTGGAGATGTGCTCTGGTTCAGCAGCCTCTTGGACCAGAACCCTTGGTGCTTCGCCGGTTTTACGGCGTTTGAATGTGTGTTCAAGGGTGGGACGTTTTTCGGCGTCCTCTGGACCAGACTCGCGGGGGGGGGGGGAGATATGAGCAGGGGCGGAGGGGAATTGAGCAAAGTTTATGGATGAAGGACAGAATTGAATGAGGGTATTTTCTTTTGAAGGTTGGGGGGACGGTGGAGGGGTTGGAAGTTGGGCAATTTTAAGAGCAGGAGGGGGAGCAAGATTTGGTTTATTTGAAGTTTTGGAGGGGCCTTTTGAGGAGCTTGGCCTTTTAGTGGAGCTAGGCTTAGTGGTGGAGGGGACGTTGGAAGACTTAGGCTTTTTAAGAGACCTTGGGTCATGTTTGCGTTTGGAGCGTCCCTCCGACAAGTCTTTAGGGAACTTGTCCACTATTTCGGTTGGGTTGGAGGAAGAAAATGGCCTTGAAGATTTTGAGAGAGGGGACTGTGGAGCAGGGCGTTTGGAAGGCAAAATTTTCTTTGTTGTTATGGTTTGAATTTGAGGAGGAGGGGGAGAAGGTCTTGGCAGACGGTTTCTTAGCATTTGGAAGGCAGGGGAGTCCTTAGGATACATGGGAAAGTCTGGCAGAGTAGCATTATGCAAATCTGGGATGAGGTCAAGTAAAAGAGAGAGGTTCTCACCACCGTACTGCGAGAAGAACAAGACGTCCTCCATCCTTCCTGGCAAGTCCTTGTAGTCATTTTTGTGAAGGCCATGAAGGACAAACCAGTCAAGAAACTTCTCATAATTTCTCGTCTTTGTGGCGTCCTGCTTGATGTCCTCTCTATCCATCCTTTCCCTGATTAACATGTAGAGAGTTTTGGGCTTCTTGTTGATGAAGTCCACCAGAGATTCATTAAGGACGATCTGTTTTGGCTTCTCAATGGTATGGGACTTCACCAGCTTTCTTCTCTTGCCACTGGCAGAAGCTCCGGCCACGTTCCCTAGTAGTTGAGACATTTTCTGGCGAGCTTTTAGAGTGAGAAAGTCGTCGGAAAACTTAGAGAGAGGGCAGAGCGATTTGAGAGCAGGGAAGTTGGTGAGAGCAGTAAATGAATGAGAGCGACTGTTGCAGCCTTATATAGAGGAAGCGGTGGCACAAACTGTAATTAACACTGATATCCTGTGCGACACGTGACATAACTTCCCCCTTAAGATTTGAGCAAGTACAACAGTCACTGTTCAAACGTTCAAAATTTCAAATTTCTGACTCTTCAACTTCTTCTCAAAAACTGATCAATTCTGAACTGGCGTCCTCTCTTACAAACATCTTGCGTCCTCACATACTTAGCAAAAAAAATTACCTTTTCTAGCAAACCAAGAACCTGAGCAACCGTCCCTGTGATCACCTTGCGAACCATTTGAGAACAAAGCAAGTACGTCCCGTAAAAGAAAATATGAAGCTCATAGGACGCTTTTGCAGAGTTCTCGGCTAGGGTAAGCTTAGAGTTCCCATCATTTCGGCTTATGATGTGGGTTGGGTGATCAGGGATACTCTTTTCAAGACAAAATAGATAAATTGAATGGCGTTCCAAAGTAGCAAACACATGAGATTTTAGACTAGCGTCCTTGCAAATATGAATTCAATGCATGACAATCCTTAAACACTTATAATCTACTAAACATAGCCAATCACTGAGGGAATAGTAGAACGTGACTTGCTACTTAAAAGTTATCATCCCCAAGAGCAACCTGAGATGCTCAAAGGGACGTCTATCAAGCGCCTTAGTGAAAATATCAGCTATTTGGTCTTCAGTCCTTACATGCCCCATACTAATAAGTCCTAGTTCAACATTATCATGCAAGAAATGATGCCTTATATGAATATGCTTTGTGCGTGAATGAAAAACAGGATTCTTAGCAATTTCAATAGCACTTGTATTATCACAACGAATGGGAATAGTTTCAAGGGTGTTACCGTAGTCCTCAAGTTGATATTTGATCCAGATGACTTGTGAACAGCACGACGCAGCAGCAACGTACTCAGCTTCCGCAGTTGAAAGCGCCACAGAGTTCTGTTTCTTAGATCCCCATGAGACTAAGCATGAACCAAGGAATTGTGCCATTCCCGAAGTGCTTTTCCTATCAATCACATGACCAGCATAATCAGCGTCCGAGTAGCCAACAAGCTTGAGGGACGTCTTCCTTGGGTACCAAAGGCAAATATCATCGCGTCCCTTGAGATAGCGAAAGATTCGCTTGACTTCCTTTATGTGGGACTCCTTTGGACTCGCTTGGAAGCGTGCACACAAGCAAACAACAAACATGATGTCGGGACGGCTTGCGGTCAAATAAAGTAAAGAGCCAATCATTCCTCGATAAAGCTTTTGATCAACGTCCTTCCCTTGTTCATCTGCGTAAAGACGCGGGTTTGGAGAACAGGGAGTAGCAACTGGCTTGGACGTGTTCATCTTGTATTTTTCAAGCATTTCACGGACATACTTTTGTTGATGAATACGCATCCCTTCCTTGAGTTGATTTATTTGAAGTCCCAAGAAGAAATTGAGTTCTCCAATGAGGGACATCTCAAACTCACTACTCATTAAGGACTTGAACTCATCTACAAGTTTCATGTTAGTACTACCAAAGGCTATATCATCAACATAGACTTGAGCAATTAAAATGTCCTTGTGAACTTTCTTAATGAACAAAGTTTTATCAATTGAACCTCTTGTATAACCATTAGACAAAATAAAGGACGCAAACCTGTCGTACCATGCACAAGGAGCTTGCTTGAGTCCATAGAGAGCTTTGTCTAAGTAGTACACATGATCTGGGTGAGAGGTGTCCTCAAAGTCAGGGGGCTGAGCAACATACAGTTCCTCCTTGAGTTTTCCATTGAGAAAGGCTGTCTTGACGTCCATCTGAAATAACTTGAATCCTTTGTGCGCGGCAAAGGCAAAAAGAAGACGGACGGCCTCAATTCTAACAACAGGCGCAAAGGTCTCATCATAGTCAATGCCTTCCTCTTGCTTGAATCCTTGAGCCACCAGTCTTGCTTTGTTCCTTGACACATGTCCACTTTCATCAAGTTTATTTATGAACACCCAGCGCGTCCCTATGATGTTTTTGCCTTTGGGACGAGGGACGAGGGTCCAAACTTTGTTCCTTTCAAACTGGTTAAGTTCTTCTTGCATTGCTTGAATCCAGTCAGCGTCTTGAAGTGCTTCCTTGATGTTCTTTGGCTCCACCATAGACACAAAGGAGTTGAACGCACAAAAAGCTAAGTTTGCACTTTGGGACTTGCTAGCAGCCGACCTTATTTGAACTCCTTGAGAGATATCGGAGACAATCTGAGAAGTTGGGTGATCCCTAGAGAAGCGGGACTCCCTTTGGAATAATTGAGAAAACCTTGGATCAATTTCACCATCTGAATCATCACTATCATCTTGAGCATCGGCCTCAGTGTGTTCCCCCTCAGAAAGAGCGTCCACACCTTGGCGTTGCTCGCCTTGTTGACTTGATTCAGCCACATCTTGTTGAACTGGAGATTCACTACGAGAGGGAACTCCGTGATCAATACTAGGAGCGTCCACTGAGACTTCTTCTGGATTTGTGTTTGCGTCCTTAGGAACATAGTATTTTCCAGAGGACCAATTATCAACTTCGTCTTCAGAGTCGTCCTGTTGTTTCGAGGAAGAGCGTTCTTTCTTACTTGATTTTTCTTTGTGAGAAGAACTCTCTTTGAACACAACATGAATACTCTCCTCAAGCTTAAGAGTCCTTTTGTTGAAAACTCTATATGCTTTGCTTGTGAGGGAGTACCCAAGAAATATGGCTTCATCACTGCTTGCATCAAACTTTCCAAGTCTTTCTTTGTCATTGTTGTGAACGAAGCACTTGCAACCAAAAACTCTGAGATAGTCGATGCGAGGCTTCCTTCCATTCAACAACTCATAGGACGTCTTCTTCAGCAGGGGACGGATCATGGCACGATTGATGATGTAGCAAGCTGTAGCAATATAGCTTCTGCCCAGAAGTACTTGGGGACGCTATTCACTAAGAGCATCGTCCTTGCCATATCCTCTATCGTCCTATTCTTTCTTTCCACAACACCATTTTGTTGAGGAGTCCTTGGAGCTGAGAAGTTGTGGGAGACGCCGTGTTGATCACAGTAGGCCAGGAACTCTGAGTTTTGGAACTCCGTCCCATGGTCTGATCGTATGGCTTTTAGAGGCGTCTCAAGGGCAACTTCCACTTGTTTGATGAAGACTTTGAAGGCGTTGAAGAAATCTGCTTTTGATGCTAAGAAAAGAACCCAAGTGAATCGAGAAAAATCATCTATAAGAACGTAAATGTACCTCTTTCCACCATAGCTCAGCGTCTTCATTGGTCCACAAATATCCATATGGAGAAGTTCTAAAGGCTTCTTCGTACTGACTTCATTCTTGGACTTGAAGGACGTTCTTGTTTGCTTCCCTTTGATACAGTCTTCGTACTGTTCAACCTTCTCATGATCAATTCGGGGAAATCCTTTCACAAGATTTCTTTGATGTAGCTTATGGATTGTGCTTGGTCCAGCATGGCCAAGGCGGCGATGCCAGAGGTCAGCGTCCTCCTTTGAAACAGATAAGCACAACTCGGATTTAGGCTTGATTTCTTGGTTGAAGATGTAGACATTATTCTGGCGTACTCCTTTGAGAACAACTTTGTTGGATTTCTTGTTGATGACAAGGCATTCCTTTGAGTCAAATGTGACTAGGTTTTCACCTTGATCACACATTTGGGAGACACTAAGGAAATTGAAGCCAAGTCCCTCAACAAGACTGACATTTGATGCTTTGATGGACGAATTGAGAATAGTAGTTCCCGTCCCTTTGATCTTTCCTTTGCCCTTGTTGCCAAACGAGACAATTCCTCCCGTGGCACTATTATGGATAGAAGTGAGATGGATCTGGCTTCCTGTCATATGATTTGAGGCGCCACTATCAATGATCTATGGGCGTCCCCTCACTTCCACCTGCCAAAACAAAGTTAGTGTTTGGCGACCCAGGCAAGGTGTTCCTTACCTGGTTCGTTACAGTAATAGAACTCTGGTTCTGGCAAATAGTCATTCAGATTAACATCATTTGAAATAGCATGCTTTTTGAAAGAACTTCTAGAGCGTCTAGGACGCCTAGCATTAGTCTTAGGGACGGACTGATCATTTTCAATGTTAGTCCTAGCAGCTTTTCCACTCTCAATGTCTTCCTTCAGTTTTAAAAAATCATATTTGAAGTGGTCTCCTTGTCCACAGTACCAGCACGTCCTATAGTAAGTACCGAGGTAGTACTTCTTATTGGGACGTTGGATTTTGTTCTCTTTCATCTTTTGAGGGTTACAAACTTTAGAACCTTCCCCCTTAGCAATTTCTTATAGATCCTATGCCTAGTGGAGTTAGTGTAGTAGTCCTCTTGATCTTTCTCTCCACTCTCTAGGACTCTAATTCGCTCAAGAAGATTCTTAGTTTTCACCCTTTCTAGTTCAAGTTCTGAAGTTTTACTTGCCTCAAAGTCGCTTGGGAGAGAGTTCCTAGAGTCCGACTCATAACCTAGTCCTCTTTTGGCGGGGACAAACACCATGGGTCTTACTTCTTCAATGACGGGACTCTTACCTAGCACTTTGACTTCTTCCCTAAGTTTGGCGTTCTCAAGTTTGAGACACATCAATTCAGTTTTTAGGGATTTGTTCTCTTCACTAGAGGACTCTAGTTGCAAAAACACTGTTTCACAATTCTCACATTCAACAACAATATTTTCATCTTCAAGTTCATCCATTCTATGTTTCATAGCTAGGCTTTCTTGCATGATTTTACCAATGAGTTTAATAAGCTTGGATTTTGAACAATTCTCTAAGGAACTCATCATAGATTCGTGAGGTATCTTTTTCAGATTTGGGAGCATTCTCCTCAACAACTAGAGCGTCCTCAATGGCCATGAAGGCCACCTCATTATCAGAATCATCAGCTTCATCTGAGTCGCTATCGTCCCAAGCACTGATTGAAACAGCCTCAAAAGCACTCATCAAAGCATTCTTCTTTATTTCCTTTGAGGACATTCCCGAAGTACATTTCTTGGCGAAGTGTCCTTTCTTGTTACATTTAAAACAAGTAAGTTACTTCATTTTAGCTTTAGTGTACTTGGGACTCTCCTTTTTGTAAGGCATTTTGTTCTTTTGGTGAGCTTTGTTCCTTTTACTCCAGGAACGGAGAGCATTGTGCAAGAGAGCAACTTCTTCATCTTCATCAAGTTGTTCCTTTGACTTCTTTTGACTTTCCTTTACTGCTTGGACGCGCAACTTCTCACGGTTTTCTCTCTTATCGGCGTCCACCATCAATGCTAGATCTCTTTGGCGACGAGGGTACTCAGCGTACTCTGGTGTAGTTGATGCTAAAGCGAGATCTGTTTGTGGGTTCCGTCCTAGTTCAGCCATGTCAGAGTTCCTCCTTGCTTCGTACTGCCTTAGCTTCCCATAGATCTCTTCCATATCCAGAGTCTTGTTGGCTGTATTCTCTTTGAAGGTTGTTCTATCAAAATTCCAGATTCCAATCAACCCATTGATGACTACTTGAACTCTGTTTCTCATTGAGATTTCAGCTTCTGGGATGCCCAAGTTCATCATCTTGGTGACAAGAGCTTCAAAACGGTAGGAGTAGTCAATGACCGTTTCATTTGGCAGCATTCTATAGGCATAGAACTCTCTTTTGATTTGCAGCTGGACGTCCTCCTTCATATCAGCGGTTCCTACATGAAATTTCTCAAGAGCTTCCCACTGTAGCTTTGCTGTTGCCAAATTGCTAACTCTGGTGGCGTCCCTTTCGCAGAGGGACGCTTAAAGAAAGCAAATTGCCTTAGCATTTGTTTCCATCAGCTTGAATTCATCCGGACCCCATTCGTCCTCTTTGTCGGCCTTGTCAGCAGGGACTTTGAGGTCACCCTTCATGATTACTTTCCAGCATTGATAGTTCTGACTCCTACAGAAGTTCTCAAATCTTATCTTCCAGCGATTAAAGTTGCCGTCCGTCAGGCGCGGAGGCTTCACAAAAGAGATTCCAATAGGTTCCATGTCCATTTTCACCTACAACTCAACAAAAATCTAGAGCGCCTGCTCTGATACCAATTGTTGGATCGTTAGTATAACTGAGGGACGTCCTTTACTTTGGTAAAGGCATCCTTTGGTCAGGCGTCCTTGCGAGGTGTAAGGGCGTCCTTTAGTTGTGCAGCGGAAAAGTAAACTAAACAGGTGAACTTAGCATATAATGAACACAATGATTTATAGAGGAACCACTCAAGACCAAGTAGTCCTTGAGTGTAAACCTCTACCTCCTTGGAGGATTTTTGAATAGATTCTTCCTTTCTTATTAAACGTCCTTACGTTGTACTGGCGAGTTCTTTACACTTCTCTGGCACTTAGACAGCGTCCTAAGTTCACTAGTAAAGTCCTTTAAGCCTACAACCTAAGCGAGTTTAAACTTCTAAAGGACTTCTATCCCCACGTCCTACAGTACGTTGTAGGACTCTCTCTCTTTCTTTTTGGGTTTTCTGAATTACAAACAAGTTGTGGTTTTGGGTTACAATTCTCACTCGATCTAGCACAAGCCTAGAGCTGTTCTTGAGCTAGTTCTTCGTGTTCTTGAGTGAGTCGCTTTCCTCTGATTCTCTCTAAATATTCTCTGAAAGCGTTGATGTCACAAAAAATGCCTCGGGCTATTTATAGGACTTGGGGAAGGGCGTCTTTCCTCTTCGGACGATCATGCCCTTCGTGGACGTGGCTACAAGATCTTCCTCCACGCAGTAGGGCGGTGATGAGGAAGCTTCCTGTATCCAGCTGCATGTGATGGACTCCGCTACAGGATTTGCCGCCACGTGTTGATGAACTCTGCTACAGGATCGTCCGCCACGTAGTGTTGGACTCTGCTACAAGATCGGTCTCCACGTGTCCTTGGATGATCAAATGTTGTCGAGTGATGTCATCTTGTCGGCTAGTGAGTAAGGACGCTCTGCTTGCGTTCCTTCTTGCTTCAGGACTCCGTCCTTGCTCAAGTAGTCTCTTGCTGGTCCTTACTTCCTGTTAACTAGCGTCCCTAAGCCTAGGGGACTCCCACACACTTGTTGTCCTTTTTGTCACTGGCGTTCCTGAACACTTGGACAAATTTATTAGAATCAAAGTGAGTTTGTCATATCAAAACTAAGGGAAGGTTTGTGGGCACACTACCAAGTACGCAAGCGTCCTTGATAGCGTCCCAACAGCCATCAATTCTTGAAAAGCCTAAAAACAAGCACGGCACAATAAGCAAAAATAAAGAGCTAAAGTATCAAAGAAAACGCAAAGAAATATCAATTACAAGAAATTAACTTACCAGCCTTAGAGTAGCGCCCACATGGCTAAAGGCAGCGTCGAGAGTCAAGGATTGGAAGTATGATTTAACGTTAGGCAACAAAGTGTCGCGAAAGACACTCAGGAGGTCTTTGGTCTCTTTCCTCTTGGCAACAGGGGTTGGGGTATCTTCGATCCTTTTCCGCTTTAAGGATTGGGACTTCTTGGAATCAACAGATGGGGTCGGAGAGGTCATGGCTTTGATGCCGCTCGATCTCAACCTATTAACCATCGCAGCGGCAGAGGTGTCGATCTTAGAGCCTGCACGCAACCAGCAATCAGCAAAAAGATCGCAAGACAAACCACGGCAAAATAAAATAAAATGCAGAACGTCAAAGAAACAACCCGAACCTGATTTCTTCTTTGAAGAGCTTGCCATGTCGGAAGACAGCGGGGTCTCGTCTGTTTCGGTCTCGTCCTCGTCGGATTCCAACACCTCCTCTTCCTCTTCGCAGCCTTCGGGTTCAGGGCGGATTTTCCTGGGCTTGCGTTTTTCAACCTTAATCTTCAGCAATCTCCGGCAGACACCAGTGTCCGTACGCCTAGAGTTTATTCCTATCGGAACTGCACCGAGAGAACAGAGTTCAGCACTAATTCAAGCACAAATTAAAGAAAAGTAGCAAGCAAAGGCGCAGAGCCTTACGAGATGTGTTCTACCCATCTCGAAAGACCGCCTTCACACCATCATCTATACCCTTTAGGGATGCTAATTCAATAAAAAAAGAATCGGGCTTGCAGGCTCCGAGAAGGCATTTTGGTCTTGGGAATTAGGGGGTTCTTGACATTTCAAGCATGAAGGGTAATACGGCCGGCTCTTTGAGGGACAATTTTGTAGGCAAGAAGAAGCTCCCCCATGGTCATTTTAAGCCCTCATTGCGCAGCGAGCTCATCAATACGAGCAAGCGTGCGCCAAGTCGTAGGGAGGATTTGACAGGGAGAGACTTTTAGAGAACCGATGAAATCTCGGATAAAATCAGAGAAAGGAAATTTTAAGCCTAAGGTAAAGGGGTAATCGAAGAAGCAAACCCAACCTTTGCAAACCCAATCAACCTTTTCGATCATCGGGGCATGAAATCGGGTTCCTTTGGGGAAACCCCCAAAAGAGACCCATTTAGCGATTTCGTCCCGAGTCATCTCGCAAGGATGGAGATCGGCTTCGCTCAGGGATTGTGAAGAAGTAAAAGGCATAACAGCAAGAGAGGATGGAAGGAGAAAACAAAAGAAACAGCGAAGAAGAAGGAATTACCTGGGAAGACCGAGAGCGGAAAAACGAAGAAGGAGAAAGATGAAGATGAGGATGAAGGAGCGAAAGTAATGATGGAAAAGCGGAAGAATTAAACAAGGTTTTGCAGAGAAGAATCCCGAAGATCGAGGCCATACTAACGTCTCATCAAATAAATGCACCGTACGAAATTTGAAAATCAAATTGCGGATGCTACATTTAGGGGTAATGTTGGACCCGCTTTTTGGCCAAAGAAGTATCAAGACCTATAGGTCTTGATAGAACTGCGTCCGAAATTTCTTTGCTACCTCTTCAAAGCGAGACAAGAACTGCGACAAAGAGGAAGGTCGGTCGAACAAGATAGAGCCGAAGATATAAGATAGATTTCGTCCGATTTATGTCGTTAAGATTAGGATTGATTAGAATCTTGAACAATCTTATCTTTTCATAAGATAGAATGACCTTCGAGGGTGCTATATAAGCACAATTGTAAACCCTAAGCAAGGTTACGTTTTACACACATACATTCACACATTCAATACAATACACAGGTTTCTATCTTTGCTTGTTCTTCGTGGTTTACCTTGATCAGGCCCGATTTAGGTCAAAGTTCCTCTTACGGAGAGTTTTGACTCAACCAACATGTAGTGATGAATCTATTATTTTAACCTCCGTTTTAATAGTATGGTGGTCGAGTATAGGAAGGAAGCAAGGGGTCGAGTCCTAGAGGAATCGGTTGCTCTTGATTATCAATTAAATCAACAAAGAGATCAAACAAGGGGTTGGAAGGTTTGAGCAAGAAACAGACAAAGCAAAGACTTTTAATTCTATAAATAGACACGAGTGATGACTATTCAATCAAAATTACTTAAAAAGTCCTTCGATCATTGGTTTATCCCAGTTTCTTAATTTCCTTTATTAATTCCTATTCCGATCTTATTTAATCACATGTCCACAATCCAGGGAATACTTTAATATTAGGTAAGGATGCTTAACCTAGAATTAGCAATGCAAACAAGAATATGCAGGATATCAAATGAGACAACCAGGCCACGAGTCAATTGCAAGATTAAACAATCCATTATCTCTCTCAATCCTAGCCCACTGTCCTAGAAATTGAGTTGTCTTCGGAAATTAGATAAAATCTCATAGACATGAATCGAATCTATTCAAACTATAGAACAAACATAATTCAATCAGTTGATCAGGCTCAAAGAATCAATCAATGGTCATGGAATTAAGCAAAAAGAGAAAGATATTAATCAAGGTAAGAAACTGTACCAAAATATCACGAATTGTCAATCAAACTTCAGTTCATGAATAAACCTCGAAGGAGAAATTAGTTCTCCATAACAATTGAAACTCAAAACTTTTATGAACAGAAAACTATCTATGGATGAATGAATAGATACTAAAAATTTAGAAAACCCAAAACTTATAAAGTGCTCGGAAGAAAAGTTATTCGAAATAATAGAAAAGAAAAAGAAAAGATGAAATAAAATCTAGCCGCCTCGGATCTGGGATGCACCGTGCACTCGTCTCGTCCACCGCGCACGCACTCCATGGCTATCGGGAATCCTTCGCACTTCACTCATCGCCTTCTATTGCGCATGCCTTTAGGGATCTGCGCATGCGAGCTAAACTTCTGTAAGGTAGAGCTCTCTAGGATGCCACCACGCATGCGGGCTGTCCGCCGCGGATGCGGTACTTGAGCAGATTCATCTCTTCTTCACGAATTTGTCTGCAATACTCTTGAAACTTGAATCCTTATGTCTACGGTCTTGATGTTACAATTATACTCAAATACTAACTTAAACATACTCAATAAAGCCCTAAAACACAAGACTTATCATATCCTAAATACAGTGTATCAAATTCCCCCATACTTAGATCTTGCTCGTCCTCGAGTAAGCTCAAAATAAATCTAACAATAAAAACAATCCAAGATCCACAGGAAATATAAAGGAAGATAAAAACACTCAACTCACAACCCGAACCCAAAACAGAGTAATAGTGAGCAAAACAATAAAGCTCAAACACACACCTCACAACATGATAATAAACACTCAGAAACTCAAATAATGAAAGCGCTACCTATGTGAACTACTCATGTCCTAGTCTCTCGAATTTTACTACTCAATTCTGCTTAGGTGCCTTTTCGGATTTTCACGTAGCCTCTCTTTACATTTTTCAATAGATTTGCTCACAAATCCTCAGAAACACTCATAAATTAAACCACTTATTACCCCAACCTAATGCTGGTCCGGGCTACTTATTTATTACTTGAGATGCTCTTTCGGGTTTTTAGCTCATCCCATGATTTAATATGCCTCTTTATCAATTTCTTTTTGGCTTATTTTTCATTCATTTTTTCCGTACAAAATATGGAACAAGTATCCCAAGAAGATAAAGAAAATCAAAGAAATTCAACTATCTAGGATAAGCGTAGTGAGTACTCCCTCCCCCATACTTATATCCTTCATTGTACTCAATGAACTCAATGAAATTAAGAGTGAGGAAATAAGTAGAGAAGGAAGAAATCGGAAGACTCACATACGAAGTAGAAGTGATGGAATGGATGGACTCTCAAAGTAGGTGAATACACTGCTCTAGTACACTTTGAAAGACAAAACTTAGCTTCTGCAGAACATCCGCGGGTTCTATAGGCGACACGACCTCGGCGAAGCCTATTGGGAAGAAGTCGCAGCTAGGTATAACTGCGAGCGCGGTCTATATATGTGGGCGCGGTCTGGGCGACAACGAACACAAACAACATTAACGAACACAACACTTGAACGAAACTCTCGAACTCGTCTCAAGCATCACTATGTAGCATGAAACTTGAAGACGAAGACGTCCCCATACTTGAAGATCACCACGAACTGCATTACAACTCCAAAGAAGGATCAGGGAAAGACGGATGTTTTTTTCTTTTTCTTTTTTTTTTCTTTTTTTTCCTAACCTCGCACATGAACGTGTGCGGACCAAGATTTGCGTGCACGTGCTAGTGCCTGTTCATTTGGAGAATTTTGGATGCTACCGCGAGTGCGATTGGGTAACCACGGGCGTACTATCATACCAGAACCGTCCTTTCGGACCTAGTGACTGCACGTCAATCCAAAATCTAAACCAAACTAAACTAACCAAAGGAAATACAAAGGAGAAGAAATTCTACCTACCCTTGAGTTGCCTCCCGAGCTGCGCCTTGGTTTAACGTCGATGATTCGACGTCCTTAAGCTCAAAAAGGGTCCTCATCAATGTGGAACTAAACCTCCTTATCATTATGTGCCATTAAGAGTAGTCCTTTGGTTAAAGCTCATTGTTCATTATCTTGAAAATATTACAATAATGTAATATGTTACATATTCTAGGAGCACGGCCAATAATTTTGTTCCCTTAACTTTATTAAAAATCTTTTATATTAGTATATTTCATGTGTTCATTGTAAATTTAAAAAAAAATTACTATATCTTAGATATTAATATATTTTACAAAATTAAATGTTTAATTATAGTGGTTAAAGCTATTTCCTATAATTTTGAATTATAAAGAAAATTAGTGAAATCTATCGCAATATCAAAATGTTGCATTATTAACTACATTTTGTTTTTTTTATCACGGGAAACTATAGAAAATTTTATTAACCCTTATTGAGGCAATTATGTATTTATTTCATTATTAGCCCCAAAACATGTATTATTGTTCTACTTTTGTTGGAAAAGTAGTTTTTTAGACGAAAGAATTTTTTAGTGTATTGGGAAATGTAAAAAGTAAAAATAAGGCATGAATTTCAATGAAATTGAAAGCAGTTTTTGGATGAAAAGTAGTTTTTAAAGGGAAAAAGAATCACGCCTTTGAGCATCTACCGTGGAGAAATATGTAAGATTTCTTAACTTCAAAAAAAAAAACCATAAAATCTTACCCAAAGCAGCTTTTATCGGAAAAAATTTCCTTCTCTTTCCTCCTTCTATTCTACTGCAAGATATTTTGTCTGACAAATAAGAAATTTTTACACACAATTCTGATTATATTTATTTTCTTTTTTTTTCTTTTTAAATTAAGAAATTTACACAATTTCACCATTACGGAGGCTGTTAGTTTCATTATAGAAAAAGTACTTTAATCATTTCACCCTATTTAACAATTTTTAAAATATGATATTTTATTCCAACATTTCCATGTGTTTTCCAAAAAGATGGCAGGACACATTCATTTTCAACAAGGCATTACATGATGGAGCCAGCATTATCCATGTGTTTTCCATGTGCGGATTTTATCCAACAATCCATCATCATAACTCTTGACTAGCCGGTCCTCTTTGACTATATATATTTATATATAATTCCAATAATAAACGGTTGTTTTACATTTGTTAGTGAATTTTGATCCAAAAAATTTTGGACGAGGGAATGGTGTCCCAGGTTCATTAGTGAATTTAAAAAAGGAAAAATGAATTAAAATAATCTTAAGTATCAACTTTCAACTAAAAATAATCTCAAGTTTGAAATCATCACCAACAATACAAATTATCAAGAAATTAACCAAAAACGATTCGGAAGCGTTTTTCGACGAGTTTTCCGATAAAATCGATGATGCGGGGATCGAAAATAAGACATAACAACTTGATATTTTACACTTAGTTGAAATATTTTTGATCGTCATATCAACGGTTCCACCGAAAAACATGTCGGAAAAGGCTTCCGAATCGTTTTTGGTTAATTATGTGATAGTTCGTATCATTGGTGGTGATTTTCAAACTTGGGATTATTTTTGGTTGAACTTGATAGTTGAGATTATTTTAAGTTATTTCTCCTGTTATATACTCCCTTCGTCCCTAAAAGATTGTGCAGTATTCTATTTCGGGTGTCCCCCTTTGTTTGTCCATCTTTAACAACTTTCCATTTATATCACTAATTTCTTCCCTTTTTACCCTCATTCAATCTCTTATACTTATTTAATTATCCAACTTTCTCATCAACTTTATTACTTTTTCTATAGAAAAATACAAAACTACCCCTATCCAATCTCATATACTACCACCATACCCAATATTCCCATCAACTTTATCACTTTTTTACTTTTTTCCCACCAACTTTTCACATATTTTACATATTTTCTTAATAACCGCAAAAACCATCCTTTTGGACGATCTTTTAGGGACGGAGGGAGTAATAAAGATTTAGATATAATAGTTAATAACGTAATTATAAGATAAAAGTTTAGTTTTAAATACATTAAATTACATGGAATTGTTTTTGCCAAAAACACAACTAACAGTCTAACATGTTGTTTTTTTTACTCAAAGAGATATTGAACAATTTTTTTTGGAAGTCATATATTAATTAGCTCGGTAATTCATAAACTCGTATTTAAATAAAAAAATAAGAAATTTTATTCTCACTCCACCTTATATTTTTATAAAGTGTTTTTTTACATTTTCTATTAAGTTCCTATTTTTTTTTATACCAATGTTTTTATTTATATTCATGAATATCATGATCATTGAATGTATGTTACATTTTAATAAGAATTTTTTTTGCCTTATTCATGCATATGGAGGCAAAATATTATCCATTAAATATTATGATTAAAATAACTAAATGTTTAATTTTGTTATATCAAGTTAATGCTTGTATACTAAAATATAAGTATATACATTTGGCATAATAATGTATTTTATTGACTGTAAAATATAAATATGTGATTTGCATAATAATATATTCACAATCAATCATTTAAAAACTAAAAACTTCCAATATTCGATGAAATGAAATTATGTTAAATTTTTTTTATAGATTTTCACATTAATATTTGATCTATAATATATCCAAAATTATTTTGTAGCATAATATTCATAATTACTAGATAAAGTTGGATGAGAGTTTAGAAACAAGTTGAAACCCTACTTCCTTCTGAACACAAAAACTCAATCTATGAAAAACAAAAGCCCCACTTTTAGCATTGTTAGAGAGAGAGAGAGAGAGAGAGAGAGAGAGAGAGAGAGAGAGAGAGAGACTTAATATGTAAAAGTGTGTACAAAGTAGCTTTATCAAATTCCCCAAATGTAGAGAAAACAAATTGAATAAATTTATATCCGTACTCTTCACATTTGGATACATACTTCTTTCTTTTCCTCTCCACGACGTTGTGCAAGGTCAACCCAGACACCCAAGAACTCGCTCTCACACCAGTAGAGGGAGAGACCCCGGTCATAGCCACGCACGCATCCTTACCTTGATGTCAATTAAATAGTAAAAGGTCAGCGGACCTAAGATCGTGCCCATTCTCTGAGAGGAAACCCATGGAAGCTTGACTTTGGAGCAAATATAAAAAAAAAAAGAATATCATGTACCAAATTATGCCTGAACTTTACACCCACCTCACTTAAACATTGGACAACGTTATCCCCCCATTTGTCCATCCTTAGAGCATTGCAACTCGGACAAATACTACAATCAGAAAACAAAGGTACCATAAGTTTGTACCACAGCACAGAAAGAAACTGATAGTTCATCCTCTGCCCCAAGCCATCAATAAGGATATTGAACAACAAATCTTACACATGAGGAGCACGAATACAACTAAAAACGACAACCTGCCTTGAGCGAAGTATGTACCTATCAACGAGGCTCTTCTCAACGGCACCAAAGTAACACCTTGCCAAAGTTTTCATCATTTGGGGGGCAAGAGAAACAGTGGTGAAAGAGACAACATCGACATTGCAAAAGGCATTGATGTCATTAAGAGCATGCTAAAAGGAAGGGCTAGGAGAACCCATACCCATATCCAACAGAACATTGGCCTGTAGAGTGTCCGTCTGAAGTCGAGAAGCAAGGAAAGCATAACGGATAACATCCCCAACAACAAAGATGTCAAGGCCATCTCCTTTGATGGGGAGAGTGGCCTAACGCCATTGCCAATCGCCAAATCCTGGCGCCCTCGCAACGACCACCTTCTCTAAGGAGAGACGCAAAGCATGGTCAAACTGAACTTGAGCATGGGGGGAGCAAGTTCTCAAAGCATAGGACAACTTAGCAACCCCAACACGGATACGAAGGAGAATGAGCTCACATCGGGGGTCATTTAGCCGGTTAACTATCTCCATTAATGCAATAGATTTAGAGACCCTCTTCAAGGCCAAGTAGTCCTGACTGAAATAGGGCAAGAGATGTCCGGTCCTCTTCAAGGCTAAGTAGTCCTGACTGAAATAGGGTAAGAGATGTCCGATATGGAAACAACCTCCACCAAACCTCTCCGCTTCCACAGGCTAGAAAAGCTCACTTTTACTAACATTTAGAAACAAACCACGAACGGGTCCATCAGACCTAATAATGTAAAGTGTCTTAGCCACCATGCGGGTATCTCCAACAATAGGGGACACAACAATGGGATATATCCAAAAGCAAATTTAAAACTACAAATCATGCATGACACAAAGGGGTATAATTATTATCAATTCTGGGAAGGTTTTGAGGTTGCTCTGACACTATACTTGAACAAAAATGTGAAAACTATACCTAAAACTGTGCCAACACTATAGGCCAAAAGTTAAGATTTGGAACTAAGCAAAACTTCCGAAGATGATGATTACATTCATATTCATAAGTGGTAAACTCCCAGACCCAAAAGAATGTTATATTTACAGACAGGGGCCAAGATCATCTAACTTCATACATGCAGAGCACACGTACTTAAATCTATCTCCTCCATGCTAATTAAATCAGACAGCAAAATAGAGGTTTATTCCTAAGTAATAACAGCCGAGGTAAGTCTTTGTTTCCGCCTTCAAAGAATGATGATGAATAATTAATGTAGCTTAACGCTTATTTCTGTATCAATTCAGGGATGAGCTTGAGCAGGAACGCCAGCTCCCTCTGGTTGAACTGGAGCTGCTCCTCCCTGGCAACTTCAGCCGCCTCCACCTCATTCGACTTGATCACATTATAGCTGCTAACCGCTTCGGTTATCTCTCGTACGAGGTCCACAATCACACCGTCGATTCCCATCAGGTGTTGCATATACACTGCCTCCGGAACATTACTACACAAACACATACATACAAGACATGCATATTAGCTCACGAAACGAAAACGAGCCAATCCAAACCCGAAACCCAATTATACTTACTTCAACTGCCCGTAGGTGAAGAGCGAGAGGTTGGAGTCCTTGATCTTGCTGACTGCACCCGGGTTCTTAAAGATGCCTTTAACTTCAGACACGATCCCTTGTAAGCCGCCCTCCAAACAGAGCTTTAAGGCCTCTTCCAAGGAGTTGCGCCTCACGTCGTAGTAGAGCTCGTTGCCTCCGTTGGTTAAGAAGAAAACAGGGTACGTTCCCTGTAGCTTCTTCATCAGTAAGGCGGCGTCTGGCTGGAAGCTCGAGAACATCACAGGCCTTTCCTTTGCATACTCCATCACCACCTGCACAAATCAAAACAACCCCTTTTTGTCAATATAAACTCCCACACAGTATTTGTTACTGATCAAATAGTAGGTGAATTAGAATAAGTCCATATATGTTGATTACGACCTTGGAGATGGAGGTGAGCATGTCAGTGAGGTGGTCGGGGTCGTAGACGACATAATCGTCGAACTTGAGCTCGATGTTGAAGCCGAGGCGAGAGTCGACCTTCTCAAAGGCCTCCTGGAGAGTGCAGTGGGTGTCGTCTTTGTCGACGCTCCAGTTCCTGATCTTGCCGTCTTTGGTTTTCCTAAGCAAGGGCTTTCCGGAGGAGTTTGGGTCTTTCTGAGGTCCGTAGGAGAGGAACTCGGCCAGAGTTAGATCGGTCACTCTTCTCTCGTATATGGTGTTCTGCTATATATACGTATCAACACAACAAGGACATGTAAGGCAACTCTCCCTCGTATATGATTTACTAATTCTTGTGTGGTAAAAGTAAATATTTGAATGGCTGTTTAACTTACATGTTCTTCGGACATGATGAAATTGTCATGGAATATGATGGGGCATCCATCCTTTGTCACCTACAATCATCCAACAGTAGAACACAAGGGTCAGCCTTGTTGACCATCATCAATTCGAAAACAGTAAGGCAAAACAGTGGTAACAAAATCAAGATCTGCCCGATAGATGGAAACTGTTGAGGCCCAGGACAAGGCCCAAGAATGGGCCCAATACGAGGTAATAACAGTAAAATTCCTAGTTTCCCTACAGAACTCATTAAATTCAAATAATAATAATAATACTCCGTAATAATCATTATTTAAATACATTAAAAAGAAAAAACACGAATGCGCAAGATAAGTCAGACGCGGCGACAGCACATGGCCCAGTTTCGTTGTTAAGCTTGTTTTCCCCCAATGAGCATCCAACTTAAACATCAGCAAACGCCAAATACAATAACCAATTCATCTATCCAGACGATCCAGATCTTACCAAAAATAAAAAAATAAAACAAAATCAAGAAAAATTCAAGATTGTAGGATTTCTTGACGCTACGGAAATCGCAAGTAACAGAGACGGAAAACAAAGAAAAGAGGTCAAACTCCGATACCTGAACGTCGAATTCGACGAAATCGAGGGGCAAATGGGCGGCGGAGTTGAAGGAGAGGATGGAGTTTTCCTTGAAGGCCTTCATTCTTGGATCCGGAGACTGGAGCAAGTTCATGCCATGGCCCCGGTGCCCAATCACCAGAAACTTGGCCGCCTTGAACGAACTCCGGCTTCCTACATCATCAAAATCGGTCAGCATCGATCAAACATGCAACCAAACAAACAAGCAAAAAAAATAATAATATAAAATAATAGGACGTACCGCTAGTGGAGAAGGCGGTGGCGTAGCGAGGGGGGACGAGGTCGAGATTGGGGACTTCGGACACGTGGACGGCGGTGAGCGCCATTGATGTCGCCGAGGGGCAAAATCGGAAACACGCGACCACGGGGGGCGGTGAGGGAGCGAGAGCACGAGGATTGGATCGAGAGGGTTTTCTTGAGGGTGTAGCTTGAGAATGGGGGGAGGACGAAATCCACATTCTTAAGGGGGAGGGAGGGAGCAATGGAATCGGAACAAGGACCAAGGGAATATTCTTTTCTAATTGGAGGAGCCTAATAGAATAATCCTAGAATAATAGGGTTTGGAGTTGAGGTGGCTTCGACTCGGATCTGCGTCGTATGCTTATGGATATTCTTTTTCTATTTCTTTTCCTGTCTTCTTCGCGTTTTCTCGAAGCTGTTTCTGTCTTCTTACGCCCGCTTGAGTTTCCCTTTTCTGTTTATTTTAATTTATTTTTATAAATAAATAAATGTATATGGAGCAGTACACCGTAGAAGTAGCTCAGCAAATCTAGAATGGGCTGAAAATAATTCGAGTGTATAAGCTTAATTTGAGGCACGTAATGTAAGAGATAACGCATGCTGCGTGCCACGGATGTAATGACGCACATTTCACGCGTCTCGAATGTCTTCCGTTTTCTCCGCGTTACTACTTAACGGAGCATCTCCACCTCCTTCCAACGGCTGCAACGGCATCTCTTATTTCCGGTAATAACCCCTGTACGGATCAAATTTAGCTATACCAATTTAAAACCCTTTATTTTGCGAATTAACATATTACGGGATCAACTATTTATATTTGATAAATAAATATTTTTTATCCTTATCCTTATATATGTATATAATATTTTCTTATTTATTTTAAAATAACAAATATAATTTTATTTATCTTATCCACATACATATAGTCATATCAAAATGATATTTGAAATTATATTAATTTCATTTATAGATACTAAGTATATGATATTATACGTAATATCAATTCAAATCGTAATATTATCTAACCAAATATAAAATTTATCTTTAATTTATCTTTAATTTATCACATATATCGTATCTAACCAAATCTTATCTATTGAATAAAATATTATTAATTTTTATTTAATTTTTATTTAAGTAATATTATATAAAATATAAAATTTTAATTTGATCTTAACCTCAAATCACGATCTTAGATTAAAAAAAATATTATCACGGTTTGAGACATAAAATGCTATCAACATCTAAATCCGAATAATATTATGTTATATTGTTTATCAATTAGATTATATGTCAAAACAACATTATCGGTCTTATCTCATACAGGGTACAGACAATTAATTAATTTTCATGAGAAAAAACATACAACACATTCAATATTGTGAAGTATACAATTGACAAAGTTTTTTTAATATAAATTTTAACTAATAAATATTATTACTATTTTGATATTGATAAAATATCATGGTAGACAATTATTTAATTTAGATTTGAAAAGAAATTAGACATTATAAATAATATAGCATTACTTTTTGAAATGAAATATAGTTGGTTAATTCTTTTTGGTAACTTTCCACATGTTATGAAGTATATAGTAATTTTAACAAATAAATATATACTAATACAAATTCATTTGATATTATATAATATGACTTATATAGATATGATGATCACTTAATATTATAATTTTAATATTTATTGATAAAATTGTCATTTTTTTTGAACCGGTGAAGATTAGGATCTCGTCTTAAGACGGGATTCTTAGGGCATGCTTTCGGACGAGAGCAAGAAGCTCGTGATGGTTCCAGATAGTGTCCCATGAGAGACTATGGTCCAAGAAAATAATTTTATCGGCCACAGAATTGCAGTGCATACTCCCATGAAATATGTGGATTGTGTCTGTAATAATTCTTTTAATTTTCCATGGGCAGTGATTCTGTCCTATTATAACTTTGATAATTGTTATGTTGTCTCCCTCTACCTCAAGTTTTCTAATGCCCAATTGCTTGGCCTTCCTTACACCATCTCATAGTTTCATTGCTTCCGTTAATAACACCGACACTAACCCGTATATTCTAGCTGTTCCGTCAATTGGTTTTCCAAATGCATCCCTTATAATCGAGTCTCCTGAAGCATTTGCATTACTAAGCTTGGATCCATCAAAATTCAGTTTTACATACCCCTAAGATGGTTTCTTCCATTTATCCACTTTATTATGTGGCCGGCCTCTTGATTTTGCTCACATCTTTTTCTTCATCCTCATTCCATTGTTTCGCTTGTTTCCATTGTGTCAGTTGGTTCCGGATATATAGGCTAAGGTCTTGTATGGGATCATTTGCTGTTTACTGGAAAAGTAACTTATTTCTTTGGTGCCATATGCCCCACCAAGCCACTGCTAGGGGTGGGCAAAAACAACCGTAACCGTTAAACCGAAGCGTTAAACCGATAAACGATTGCTTTTTCCGGTTAACCGTATCGAGAAAAACCGAAAAACCGGTTATGGTTAATAGACAGAAACTTTAAATGGTTTAACGGTTCGGTAATGATTATACATATTTTCCAACCGGTTAATCGATAATATATTATATATTTTTTTAGAAAGAAATAATATAAATAAGCTAGTTTGATACTATTAGGTTTTTTTAATAAGTCATTAAGTCTTTAACTCAAATGCAATTAATTACATATGTTTAATAATATAATCTCTTAATATAGCAAGTGTAATTAATTAATAACTAATTATTAGATTGTACTCGTTAGTTTGGATTTTTTTTACTGATATTCCATCTTCAATCTAGCTCATCCTTGCTTTGTACCCGCACAGACGGACAAACGCATTGTACAACCGCGCGGCCCGCACAGACGCATTTGTCATTCTCATCTCTCATATCCTTCTCCACTCAACTTATTTCGATCCATCCATTCCATGTAATCCCACACTAATACTCCTTCCTAGATTCCTATATCCTCTCGACTCGACTTCGTTCGACTTTGAGAAGGTTTGCTCCTGTTTATGTTAGAGTAGCCATCAATAGAAATCAATGAAGGTATGGGAGAATGAAAAAATATGAAATATTTTTTCGGAGTTTAGTTATGTATTTTAACCTTAATGATTCCACTGACTAGATATTTATATATTTGTGAAAATCTATGAATTATGTAATTTGATGTTTTGGTATGTAATTCAATTACATAATTCAACAATGTATTCGACTATATATTTTGATTATGTATTTCGACATATATCGGTCAAAATGCATGTATTAAAAATAAATAATTTCTTTTTCGAATAATGGTTAACAGATTAACCGTACTGGTTTTCATGGTTAACCGATATCGGTTAACCGGTACATAATGGTTCGGTAGTGGTTATCATAATTTGACAACCGAATTTCCGGTTAACCGATATCCGGTTAATCGAATTTCCGGTTAACCGAATTTCCAGTTTTCCGCCCGTGCCCACCCCTAGCCACTGCTAGCTCTATAAGCTCCTCCTTTTGTAATTTTCCATTCAGTTTGCACATGATGTTTCGTGGGTTCATTTGTAACGGAATGTGATCTTTGATTATATGTTCCGTCTTTGCATTTATGCTCTTTATTATCGCCAGCGTATGCGGACATTGAGTCACTAAATGAGCGGTGTTCTCATGAGTAGCGCTGCACATGAGGCAACCTTAGGGCACCACAACCTGTTTTTCAATGAGTCTTTGTTTGGTGGGTAGACCGTTTGTGTCAATTTTCCAAAGGAAATTCCTCACTTTAGGGTATGTATCCAACTTCCAGATCCAAGCGTTGGGACTTGGTGTCATGGTTTTTTCCTTCGTTATAAGTTTTAATACTAACTTTGTGGAGTACCACCCGTTTCTGCTGGGAGCCCATATCAGTTTATCGCCAATTCCATTTTCAGGGATCGGGACTCTCAATACTTCTTCCACCAATTCTTCAGGGAGAACTTGTTGAACCCTTCACAACTAGTGAAGGGTTTTTAAGTTCAATCTTGTTGAACCCTTCACCTAAATTCAATCTTTTTTTGATAGCAGAATCCACCTTCGGTGACACCCTAGACACATGCTCTACCATGAACTATGTAAACCGATTTGTATCAACCAATTTAACCCAATGGTAAGAGGAATAATAAGATTTGGTTTCTCACCTAATTATGTTATGATTTTCAATTCAATCTATTGGTGAACATGGTTTTTGTCTTGGATGATA
Organism: Polygonum maritimum; assembly: GCA_963924305.1. Taxonomy (NCBI): domain Eukaryota; kingdom Viridiplantae; phylum Streptophyta; class Magnoliopsida; order Caryophyllales; family Polygonaceae; genus Polygonum; species Polygonum maritimum. The sequence goes on from OZ002729.1 coordinate 37,074,924, forward strand.
CCAAACATAAATATGAATGACAACTAGTGAAGGGTGGAATGGAACCTATGGATGTTCATTTAATACAAACTGGACCAATTTACCTAGAAAATTTGAGACCATGGACCACTGTCATATCCAATCTTGTACCGGATCGATCAATCCTATTAACTTGAATTCTAGTATGTGTAAAATTCATACATAAAATAGTAAAACCATAAATTTCAAACCCAAAAAGACATCTATCAATAGTCACAAACATAACCCTAAATCAACAAGAATCAACCAAAAAATATACAGAGTATCAAACTTCATCCTAGACAATCCTACAAACCAAAACTTGATCACAATTTGTTCAACACCATGAAGTCTGAAGTCTAAGAAGTCTTCAACATGCATAAAGTATCATACTTGATCCAAAAATATTCCCATATAAGAGCTTGTACCTTCTTATAAACGCGTAATGTAAAAAAAATTAATAAAAGAAAATATAATCATGTTAATATAGCTCTGTATAAGATCTATGTTTAGTCATCGATATACCGTAATGATCTATTAGGTCGTGTCCTTAAGCATTGAAGGTAATTAACAGGCTAGCTCTATGTAAGATCTAAAGTTCGTCCTTCAATGCGAAATGCAAACTCGGATGGAAGCGTAAAAATTGGTATAACAATAATGTCACGAGTCATGTGTGTAGGAGTCAAATATCTTGAACCTTTGAGTTTCTACCACATCAAAATACCCTTTTATTTATGTTCACCTTACACTTGAAGAAAATATGAAATAACCTTTGATCTTCATAGCCCTGGATGGTTTGACGTTTATCGGCTTGATTTTGAGTCCATGCATTTATCCAAGCTAGGTCTTGATCATCATCCACAATAGTTGGATATGCAATTGTGTTGTCCCTTACAATGTTCAAAGGAGTATAAACTTTCATATATTCATCAAACAACTCATAAGTTAAAATCTTCCTTTTTGTCCAAGTCTTCTTGCCCAGAAGTACCTGACTCGGCTAAAGTCGTCGTGCCAAGATCAAAGATAAATAACCCAAACTACAAACTAGTATAGCATGCAAGTAAGGGGTCGAACCCAAGAGAACTATGGCTTCTAGTATTAATATAATTATCAACCAAAGATAAGGGGGGAAATCAAGAGAAGGATCTAAACTAAACTAAACTAAGAAAACAAAACAAACAAACAAATAAAGAAACAATAAAATATGAGAAACAAGTTCATTCAAAAGATCCACTCTGAAATAATCACTCGATCATAGATTCATCCATTGATTTCATTCACACCTATGGTTAATTCCTATCCTGATCATTAACAATCGCAAGTCCACCGTCCAAGCAATTCTATTACCCTAGGCAAGGATGCTTAACCTAGAATTAGCATAGAGAACAAGGAGATTCAGGATATAATATCAAACAATCAAGTTACGAGTCAATTGTAAGATAAAACAATCAATTCTCTTCTTACTCCTAGTTGCATAGATAACAGGTCTAGGTTAAGTTGTTTTCACAGATTGGTTTTGTCCACGGTCCAAACCCAATCCAACAGTAGAAAATCAATCAATTCAATAGGTTCATGACTCCTAGAGAAACAATCAACATTCATAAGATGAAGCACAAGAGAATTAATAATAACCAAAGGATAGAAATCAATTACAAAAACCTCACGAGTTTATACATCAGAGCTTCTCCCTTGAACAAACCCAAGGAGACTAGCTCTCCATAACTAAACTAAAAACCTAAAAAGAGAAGAATTGGATTATGAATTGGAATGCCCGAAACCTAAGGCAGGCTCCTCCTTATATAGACCCAGGGAACAGGCTCCCCTAATCTAATTAGGAAAGGAGAAAAGATAGAAAAGAAAAGAGGAAAAAGATAGAAAAAGAAACAAGATAGAAAAATCTCGTCCGCTCCGGATTGCGTACCACCGCGCCCGCGTCGTCTCCACCGCACCCGCGCTTTCTCGACAGAATGAACAAGTCGTCTCGGGCAGCCACCGCGGGCGCGGATCACCCACCGCAGGCGCGGAAATCGGACAGAATCACTGGCGTCACTTCGGAGGCTGTTTTGACCCTTTTTGTCTTGGAATCTGACTTTGGTGTAAAATGATTAATTGAATCTCTTCGAGTTATCTTTCCAATGGCACCGGAATCAGCTTCATCCGACCTCTGTAGCTCTAGATATGGCCTTTGCAAGCAAGCGGTGTCGTGCAGACAGCTCAAAACGCCTTAAAACTCTTGAAACTTGAATTCTTTTGTCTTCAGCCTAGATATTACAATTACGCACAAACTCTAACCTAAACACACTCAATATAGCCCTAAAATACAAGAGTTAACCCATACAAGCTAGAGCGAATCAGTACCAACAATTACAACTTTCACACCTTCAAATTCTAAGTATGGATAAAAAAAATGATAGTCATAAACATGACAATGTTCATTCTTTCATAAGAGTCTAAATACTTGTGTAACTTCTTCATCAAAAATATTTACATTTAAGGCATGTGGCGAAGATAGTGGTTTGAGACCATGACTAAGATTATCTACATTTAATCAATCTCTTGTTGATTTTATGCAATTGACTTTAGGATCCGACAAACTCATTTGTGAATTAGAGTTTTTCTAAGTTGTTTAAAATTTTAATGGTGAAATATGCATGATATTTTGTAATTTAGTGAAAAAATTTACTATGAGGAGGTGCAAAGTTGAAGACGATGAGAGGTTGGGAGGAGATAAGAAAATGTGAAGACAAGAGGTTGAGGGTATACTTGTCACTTACATGAATATTAATGGCATTGTGATGGACATTTGGAAAGAAGTGATTCTTTTTTAACGGAACTCTTCATATGGTTGGTTTACGGAAATTTGTAATATTGCCGAAAATCAATAGCTCAATATCATTCGGGTAGTCTCTAGGAAAAACCTCTAACATAAATATAACTTCTCTGCCAACCAACTTACATTGCATGACACTTTTGTTGATAAATCCATGCATACTTGTTTGTACATTGTTTGGATAAGTTCCTTCCACTTCATATCAAAACTAGTATTAGTCTCGTGCCTTAAAAGCACGAATTTGATTTAACTAAAAACTTATTTTAAATTTTATATAAAGTTATTCAAAAGAACAATTTGATATAAAATCCTGTATTATTTTATTTAATTTATTTCTTATGAGATTTATTTTAATGATACAAACTTCTACTATAATATATTTTTTTAATCGAACAAAGATTTGTAGGAGTATATTTTTTGTATAAGGATTGAACACTCCTAAGATTTGTAAGATTTATTTTAATGTTTATGCATTATAATTTTAATTATATATTTAATTAAAGTTGACATATGTTTTTCTATATTATTATTTTAATTTCTAATTTAGTATACATTAAGATTAATTAATAATATATTTAAGAAAAAGTTATAGATACAATTTCAATGATATATATTTTTTCATATTTTACATATATATGGGGGCCATAATCAAATTATTAACTAATTAAATTATTTTCATAAAGATGGGTGACGGATTAAAATAATCCTAAGATTGAATTGTTAAAGAATTGTTTAATAACCTGATTGTTCCATAAACTAATGGTTACGAATTATATCAAATATTGTTATCTCAAAAAAACTATGATATATCCTAGATCATGGTAACGAATTATGTGGGTGACGAATTATACATGTGGGGATGAATTATTTTTCAATTAATTTGTCCTAAGATTTTTTATGAAAATAATTTAATTGTGCCGAAAAAAGATTGAATTGAAATTAAGATTTTGATCAAGGCACGATTTTTTTTAAACCATTAAGGTTGAATTGAAATTAGTACATAAGAAGATTTCGACAAAAATTATGTATAAAATTTAAAGTTTATTTTTTTCTAAAAAAAGTTAAAATGGAAATCAGAAGAGTTCTAATGTGGGGTCTACATTGAAATTTCAACCAATTAAATAAGTTAAATTATTTTAATAAAGATTGGTGATGCGATCTAATGAGAAGTTGACATGTATCGTGCGAATTATTTTTTTAACCTCCGCTTTATGTATAGTTATGATTATGATGGATTAGAGGAGTAAAATGATCAAATTCAGGATAAATATCGAGGAAATACTCAATTAGGAATAATACTGATTGTAGAGTAAAAATATATAGTATATAAAAAATATTACTTTCTATTTTGTTTTATTCATTGTAATACATATTCCATATCTATTCTAATTGAAAATGTTAAACAATCATTTCAACAATTGCCACTCTAGGATGATGAGAAGTCACGCATTAATACAAAACACCAATCAATAATAAGGATTTAGGTAGCAAATAAATCAATAATTGGAAAATTAACAAGCAACCAATAACTTTATAAATTGATAGTGACTTCATGTCGTCCATTGCTTAGAGGGATGTGAATATACTAGTGGATATGCCAATTAAGGATAATGGATTGATTTGGTGCAAAGTAGTAACGTGCATGTATTTGTTAGAGGGATGTGAATATTCAATACATCACTTTGTCTAGATGGGCCTACCCTTTTTTATCACAGTAGGGTTCCAAGTTTAACTGGAGCTCAATATTTTATCACCATTGTTGATGATCACACTAGGGTGACTTGGACCTTTTTGATCAAAAACAAAACAGAGGCTTACAAAAGTCTTCTAGACTTCTTAAGTTATGTTACAGACCAGTTCAACACTACAAATAAACAGTTGAGGAGCGACAACGGTACAAAGATCATTTAGAGTCAGTGTTGTTAGACGTTGCTGGCAACAAAAGGGATCATTCATCAAAGGAGTGCACCTTATACTCCTCAAAAAAATGCTCGTGTAGAATGAAAACACCGACACTTGCTTGAAACCGCCAGAGTCTTAAGGCTACATGCTCAACTACCTCTCAAGGTTTGGGGGGATTGCATGTTGACGGCTACATATATTATTAACAAGATGCCCACAACAATTCTTAATTGGGAAAAACCCTTTAAAAGATTGTTTCACAAGCCACCAACCTATGACGAGTTGAGATCCATAGGCTATCTATGCTTTGCTAACCCTCAACCTCACATAAAGGATAAGTTTGGACCAAAGGCACACAAATTTGTCTTGATTGGATTACCTTTTGGATGCAAGGCATATAAATTATGGCTCAAATCATATATAGCCCCATGTACTTTCACAAAATTGCCACTTAAACACCCCACCTTTGAGTTGGCCCTATCGAACACTCGAACTTATGATTTTGTACCTATTGAACACCTCGTGCGCTAGCTCGTAATACACGTCATTACGCATTTTTTTACTTAATCCACATAAGCACTCTTGATTTAGCCACATAAGCATGTCACATAAGCAACTTTAAAAAGAAAATTAAACACCCAATTTGAGAGATTTTCCCCCAAATTGATGTTGGAAATGGTGGCCTCCGTTTGGAAAGGGCACCAATTCCAGTCGTGAACATCTTCCAGATGTTCAACCCCCCATGATTGTTACCCACCGAATCCGATTGCTCAATCAACTCCTTCAAACCCAGACTCCCCAGTTTCTCATCGCCTTCCTCTTTCTTCGTGAGTACAACCTTGATCTGCAACATCCTTTCGAAGTAACTCCCGTAGATATACTCAGGTGTGTACCCAATCTTGTCATCGAACAGCATGATGTGGCCGTGCCACTCCCAAACGCAATAATCCGACCCGATTTCATCTTGAAACCCTACGCAGATATGGTGCTCGCCGATCGAAACGGCCTGGCCGGAATTAGGTTTGAGCGAGCCTGTCTTCCCGCTTAGAATAACCCTAACCATCTCCTTCTCGAGATTGGACTCCTCTCTGGCGAGCAGGCTCCTCGTGTCGCCGGAATCGGAGGCGGCGAATTCGTCATCGGAAAGGGGGTAGTTGGAGGCGGCGTCGAGGAGGAGGTCTTCCAGGGATTCGGAGAGGAGCGGGTTGGGGTGGACGCCGGCGGAAGAAGGTGGAGGGGGCCGGATTTGGAGGAAGAGGTTGTCCGGGTTTGGGGTTGTTAGGGATTGGGGTCGGAGTGGGAGTGGGAGGTGGAGACGGTAGTGGAACGACGTCGTTGGGGTGATCGAGCCTATTTCCAACATCAATTTGGGGGAAAAGTCCCTTAAATTGGGTGTTTAATTTTTTTTTTAAAGTTGCTTATGTGGCATGCTTAGGTGGCTAAATCAAGAGTGCTTACGTGGATTAAGTAAAAAAATGCGTAATGATGTGTATTACGAGTTGGCGCACGAGGTGTTAAATAGGTACAAAATCATAAGTTCGAGTGTTCGATAGGGTCAACTCAAAGATGAGGAGTCTAAGTGGCAATTTTGTGAAAGTACTTGGGGTTACATATGATTTGAGCCTATAAATTATATGATATGGAAACACACAAGACCTTCATTAGTAGAGATGTGATTTTCCAAGAGAATATTTTTCCATACAGAGCTCAAACACCTTCTTTAGTAATGTCTACACCGACTACACATCAAACTTTGCCCATTGTCAATCCTGTATTGGATAATGAAGACACCTTGATTCGGCCTATTTTGTATAGGTTTACTCTTGTATTTTAGGGCTATATTGAGTGTGTTTAGATTAGAGTTTGTGCAAATTGTAATATCTAGGCCGAAGACACAAGAATGCAAGAATCAAGAGTTGTAAGGAGTTTTGAGCTGTCTGCGCGACACCACTTCATTGTGAAGGCTATATCTTAAGCTACAGAGGTCGGATTGAGCTGATTCCGGTGCCATTGGAAAGCTAACTTCAAGGGCTTCAATTCATCTTTTCACACCGAAGTCAGATTTCAAGCCAAAGATGGTCAAAACAGCCTCCGAAGTGACGCTAGTGGTTCTGTCCCGATACCGCGACCGCGGCGGCTGCCGAGACCAACCTATTCTTCTCTATTGCGAAAGCGCGGGCACAGTGGAGACGACGCGACCGCGGCGATGCCGGATCCGAAGCGGGCCGAAATCTTTCTATCTTGTTTCCTTTTCTATCTTTTGCCTCTTTCCTCATCTATCTCGTGGAGCTTGTTTCTTGGGCTATATAAGGAGGAGTCAGCCTTAGGCTATTCTACCTTCTATCTTCTTTCTCATCACCAATTCTCTCAATCTAATTCTTTAGTTTAATTTTGGAGAGCTAGTCTCCTTGGGTTTGTTCAAGGGAGAAGCTCTGATGTATGAACTCGTGAGATTTTGGTAATTGATTTCTATCCTTTGGTTAATATCTCTTCTCTTTGTGCTTAATTCCATGAGCTTTGCGTGATTCTTTGAGCTTGGCCAACTTGTTGAATTATCATTGTTCTGTAGTCTGAATTGATTTGTTTCATTGTCTGTGTGAGCATCTCTTTTCTAGAAGACAACTTGATTCTAGGACCGTGGACTAGGATTAAGAGAGAGAATTGATTGTTTTATCTTACAATTGACTCGTAGCTTGATTGTTTGATATTATATCCTGCATATCCTTGTTCTCTATGATAATTCTAGGTTTAAGCGTCCTTGCCTAGGGTTATAGAATTGCTTGGACCGTGGACTTGCGATTGTTAATGATCAGGATAGGAATTAACCATAGGTGTGAATGAAATCAATGGATGAATCTATGAGCGAGTGATTATTTCATGAGTGGATCTTTTGAATGAACCTGCCTATTATCTATTTGTTTGTTATTTGTTTTCTAGGTTAGTTTAGATATCTCTTTGATTTCCCCCCTTTCTTTAGTTGATAATTATATTAATACTAGAAGCCGTAGTTCTCTTGGGTTCGACCCCTTACTTACTTGCTATACTTAGTTTGTAGTTTGGGTTATTTATCTTTGATCTTGGCACCACGACTTTAGCCGAGTCAAATTTTGGCGCCGTTGCCGGGGGACTTATGTTTCTTTCTAGTATTAATGTTTTTATTGACTATGTAAAAAAAATCGGGCTAACATGCAGGTACTAGGTTCGAAAGAACATTCTGTGCTTGAACCGCGTCCGCGGGTGCGCAACCGCCGTCGCGTTTTGAATACAGAAACTCCCGACGTACAGGTACTAGACACTGCGGTCGCGGTCCACAAACCGCGCCCGCGGTGGTAATGTAGTTGGTCTTGAAAAAAAAAACAAAAAAAAAAAAAAAGAAAAAAAAGGGAAAAAAAAAGAGGACTTTTTGGTCCCATTCTATCTCTATATCTTTCCATCTATCTCTTTTCACCATCTTCTATATGTTCTTTTCATCCATCTTTAGATTTTTCCATTCTTGGCTATGTTCAAAGCCTAAGTATGGGAGAGCTTTGTTCCCCCGAATAGCATCATCGAGGTTCGAGTTCAAGAGTTCACACTTATCCCGAGAAGACGAGCCCAATACCTGAGAGCCACATTGAGCATTCATGTTCGAGGAGACGTCCAAGTTCGCAATCGCTCAAGGCCGCGCCCGCGCTTCTCGTACCGTGCCCGCGGTTGGTTCCCAAAAGATGATGTTGCTTACGGCGTTGGATCCGCGCCCGCGGCCCGTACACCCGCGACTGCGGTTTGCCTGCAGATGGGTGATTCCAAAGCCTTTCTTCCATTCTTCTACCACCTTAGAAGAAATCTTCCATTTCATCACTCTTCAATCGATTGTGAGTCTTCTGATATACCTTCTTCCTTGCTTCTATCCTTTCTCTTTGCTTCATTGAGGACAATGAAGGATTTAAGTATGGGGGAAGGAGTACTCGCATTCGCTTATCCTAGTTAGCTTAGTTAGTGATTTGCTTCAGGTTTTTGATTTTTTTCTTTTCATGGAGCACTTGCACCATACTTTTTGCATAATAAAGAAAGAAAGAAAAAGAAAAAAAAGATAGAAAAAGCCATAAAAATTTGAAAAAAGGCATATGAAATCCTGGGATGAGTCGAAAACCCGAAAGGGCGGCTCAGGTAATAACCAGGTAACCCGGACCAGCATTAGGCTGGGGTAATATGAGGTTCATGAGAGTTGTGAGTTTTTGTGAGCACACCTTGAGAAAAATGAAAAGAGCGGTTAGGTGAAAACCCGAAAGGGCGCCTAAGCAGAATTGAGTGGAAAAATTCGAGTGTTTAAGATTATTCTTGCTTGGGGACTTTGGGGCTTCATTGTTAGATTTGGATAGATCCTAGGTTGCTCTCTTTCATGTTTTTAGAGCTTGAGTGTTATATCATGTTGTGAGGTGTGTGTTAGAGCTTCATTGTTTTATGCTCATGATTTCTCTATATTTTGGGTTCGGGTTGTGAGTTGAGTGTTTTGTTTTCCCTTGTATTTCCTGAGATCTTAGATGTGCTGCCTTGTTATATTTGTTTTGAGCTTACTCGAGGACGAGTAAGATCTAAGTATGGGGGAATTTGATTCGGCCTATTTTGTATAGGTTTAATCTTGTATTTTAGGGCTATATTGAGTGTGTTTAGGTTATAGTTTGTTCAAATTGTAATATCTAGGCCGAAGACACAAGAATGCAAGAATCAAGAGTTGTAAGGCGTTTTGAGCTGTCTACGCGACACCACTTGATTATGAAGGCTATATCCTGAGCTACGGAGGTCGGATTGAGCTGATTTCGGTGCCATTGGAAAGCTAACTTCAAGGGCTTCATTTCATCTTTTCACACCGAAGTCAGATTCCAAGCTGAAGATGGTCAAAACAGCCTCTGAAGTGACGCCAGTGGTTCTGTCCCGATACCGCGACCGCGGCGGCTGCCGAGACCGACCTATTCTTCTCTGTTGCGAAAGCGCGGGCACGGTGGAGACGACGCGACCGCGGCGATGCCGGATCCGAAGCGGGCTGAAATCTTTCTATCTTGTTTCCTTTTCTATCTTTTGCCTCTTTCCTTATCTATCTCGTGGAGCTTGTTTCTTGGGCTATATAAGGAGGAGCCAGCCTTAGGTTTATTCTACCTTCTATCTCCTTTCTCATCACCAATTCTCTCAATCTAATTCTTTAGTTTAATTTTGGAGAGCTAGTCTCCTTGGGTTTGTTCAAGGGAGAAGCTCTGATGTATGAACTCGTGAGATTTTGGTAATTGATTTCTATCCTTTAGTTAATATCTCTTCTCTTTGTGCTTAATTCCATGAGCTTTGCGTGATTCTTTGAGCTTGGCCAACTTGTTGAATTATCATTGTTCTGTAGTCTGAATTGATTTGTTTCATTGTCTGTGTGAGCATCTCTTTTCTAGAAGACAACTTGATTCTAGGACCGTGGACTAGGATTAAGAGAGAGAATTGATTGTTTTATCTTACAATTGGCTCGTAGCTTGATTGTTTGATATTATATCCTGCATATCCTTGTTCTCTATGATAATTCTAGGTTTAAGCGTCCTTGCCTAGGGTTATAGAATTGCTTAGACCGTGGACTTGCGATTGTTAATGATCAGGATAGGAATTAACCATAGGTGTGAATGAAATCAATTGATGAATCTATGAGCGAGTGATTATTTCATGAGTGGATCTTTTGAATGAACCTGCCTATTATCTATTTGTTTGTTATTTGTTTCCTAGGTTAGTTTAGATATCTCTTTGATTTCCCCCCTTTCTTTAGTTGATAATTATATTAATACTAGAACTGTAGTTCTCTTGGGTTCGACCCCTTACTTACTTGCTATATTTAGTTTGTAGTTTGGGTTATTTATCTTTGATCTTGGCACGACGACTTTAGCCGAGTCACACCTACAACACGGAAATTTAGTCTTTGGGACATGCTCCGCCAGAGATTGTGCCTCGTTCAACCATAGAGATTAAGGATTCGCAATCAACTTCACATCCTACAAATATAGAAGTGGAAGACGCATCAACTCAGTGATGCAACAAAATTTCCGCCCCTTAGAAGAAGGACCAGAACTCATGTGCAACCAACTCGATACCAAGATTATGTTCTTCGGCCTGCAAAAAATCAGGAGTAGCAACACAATTCGTAATCTCAGTCTTTCTTAGCTTTAGTTCTTGGAAATACACACGGTTTTCATCCAGAGTTTGTTCAATCCTTTGTCAATATGGCAAGATATGTAGAACCAACTCGTTACAAAGAGGCACAAAAGAACCCTAAATGGACAACAACCATGCAGCAAGAGTTGATGACTCTACAGAAGAATCAAACTTGGTTCTAAACTGAATTGCCCCCTTCCAAGACAGCCATAGGGTGCAAATGGTTTTATAAAATAAAGTATAGGCCAGATGAAAGCATAGAGCGCTATAAGGCTCGATTGGTTAAAAAAGGTTACAACCAAATTAAAGGGAAGGGCTACAAGCACACATTCTCTTTCGTGGCCAAATTGACCACTGTTAGAGTTGTGCTCGCCTTTGCCACCATGAAAAATTGGCCAATCCGTCGGTTAGATGTGAATAATGCTTTCTTTCATGGAAAGCTGGATGAAGAGGTCTACATGTTGCCACCAGAGGGGTATTCTGCCGCAAAACCGGGGTGAGTCTGTAGGCTAACTAAATCTCTATATGGCCTCAAACACGCGTCGAGGCAATGGAACACTGAACTCCCCAAATTCTTGATCAGATTTGCCTTCTCTCAGTCGAAGCATGACTATTCCTTGTTTGTCAAAAAGGTTCCTATTGATATTGTTACAACCCTAGTGTATGTTGATGATTTATTACTCACAAGTGATTATGAAAGTGAGATTTCTCAACTCAAATCAGCCTTGCATACTCAATTCACGATCAAAGACTTGGGACATGCTCGGTATTTTCTTAGGCTTGAGATTCCTAGAAGCGACTCAGGCACACTATTACACCAACGTAAGTATATTTTAGAAATCATATAGGACTGTAACATGAAAGAATACATGACAAGTCTATTCCCACTTCCAAGAGGCTTGAAACTCAGTATTGATCAAGACACACCTCTCTCTGATCCAAGAAGATACAGAAGGTTGATAGTTCGTCTTTTTTTTCCTCAACTTGTCTCGGCCGGATCTCTCATATACGATGCAACACTTGAGTCAGTTCATGGCAGATCCGGGGCAACCTCATTTTGATGCAGCACTGCACGTGGTCAGGTAATTGAAGGGCACCATACGGCTCGATTTGTTTTATCCTGCCACACCATCCTTCAAGCTCACAACTTACAACGATGCTGACTGGGGCACTTGTCCCTTCTCGGCCCAGTCACTAACAGGGTATTGTGTATATCGTGGTGACTCGATTGTCTCCTGGAAAACCAAGAAATAGAAAACTGTTTCCAAGTCATAAGTAGAGTCGGAACATATGAGTATGTCAGCCACTTCTAGTGAATTGGACTGGTTGCATGGTTTGCTAGAAGATTTTCCCATTCAAGCTCCTTTGCCGATCAACCTCTATTGTGATAACAAAGCTGCTCAATATATCGCGGTGAATCTGTTTTTCCACGAGCGGACTAAGCATATCAAAGTTGATTGTCATTTCGTTTGTGATCAAATTCAAGAAGGTTTCCTGCAGACTGTTTACATCGCCTTAAATCAATAGACTGCAAACATAATGACCAAACCCTTAGGGGTAGAGCCGTAGAGAGCAACATCAGTATTTTTCATTCAAGTTAGGCCTCATTGACATATCCCCGAGTCCAACTTGAGGAGGGGATATGAAAAATATGTGTCTCGTTTATCCTTAACTGGAAGTTGTGGGTTTACTATTTTACCCTTCTTCTATTTTAACCCTAGTATTTAGTATATATTGATAGCTAGCTACCTTGTTTTCTGTAAGAAAGTGAACATTATCTGGGATCAAGGGCTAGAGCGTCGCTTTTCACATTTACATCAATGAAATGAAATTAATTGTCAGCTTGTCTTGCTTGTTAGTTTTTGCTTAGCTACTTAATAATTATAAATTGGGAAAATACATATAATTCCCCTTAAAATGGAAAATTTGTGAAAAATCACTAATCTAGCGTAAAATTCATGAAATTAAACTGTCTTACATTTTTCCAAAATGAGATTTCAGTTGGCTATGTAAGTGACTAACTACTCCTTTAAAATTCTTCTTTTGTGAAAATAATTGTGTTGTAGACTTGTAGTTATTCATTGATTATTTAATTTTTTTCTAAATAGGTTTATGAAAATAACTATGCTTCAGTGAGGCTCGAATTAACAACAACTTTTCTCTTGGCTTTAAAGGTTTATTGTGTGTAATACTCCCAATGCGTTGTCCAATTTCTAATTTAAGATTTGAATGAACATGAACTCACTTTATTCAAACTAAATTAACAAAAATTGTCTCTAGTTTTTGTGTATAGCTGATACAAAATGGATCAAATTAATAAGAATAGTCCTTACAAAAGAATGGAAAGAATGCACCACCCAACCGTTCAAAAATCCGATCAAAAGGAGAAATGACGACGCAGTGACATTTTCATAAATAACCCAAAAAACTTCACTATGTAACGTTAACATATATAGGCCTTTGGATCCTAACGTAATCAAGGTTCAAGATCTATCCATCAATTTAAATGGGTCGTACCGTACGTACGTCTGATTCCCCACATGATTTGTAAGCAAGCTCATCGTTCAACATCACTATTCAATGGACGAGGTCTTTGGGGTATCCAATGTTCATTGTCATTTTGTGGCAGATCTCCTATATATGTTGATCACCATTTTCTTCTCTCCATTCACATTTCTTTAAATTCTAGTTTTGTTGAATTTCCTGATATTATCCCTTGTATCCCTGATGCTTAGTTAACTTACTGATGTACGTACGCTCCATCCATTAGTGGTGCAAACTTTGATTAATTCTTAATAAAACATCAGCAGGAACTTTCAGACCAAAAAAAAATAAAGGCTAAATCAAACAAGTAAAAAATGCCTAACACCCACTTAAAAGCAAATAACGTATGAAAGGGTCAAGTCAAGCAACAATATGAAAGGGCTAAATCAAAGCTGTCTCGGTACGACCCGTCTACTGATGAAAACCAATGTCTCCCTTGTATGATCGGGGGATGGAACAAGATTCATTTGAACCCAACTATCAGGATGGATTAAACAGCTGCAGAATAGAAAGCAATAATGCCACAATGATAAAAACTTAAGCGGGCTGAACTGCAAGGCAGAGGCAGGAATCAGGATTATGAAAACAAATCAGGCCACACAGAACAGCTCTAAAATGCCCATATACTGAACATCATTCATCCATCACAAATCTAATGGAGGCATCCATACACTATTTACATGCAAGCCTACTAAATTGCGTAAAATTGGATGCATGCAAGTTTTCGATAGGTCACTTATACGGTGTCTTGAATCCGACATTCTCTACATCCCCTGCAGTCTTGCATACACGCCTCCTATTGATCTCCCCATCATCAGTGTGTTCCGCAACTCCTGGCTCTGGATGTCTACTAGAGATTTGTGCCTCGTCATTTTGCTTTTTTTCCATCTGCCTAGTATCACGGAAATGAGCTGTACGGTTTTCGTTCGGTCGATCATTTGCGCTTCCTGAATCAGAACATCCTTCAGAATGTATGGAGTTATGTTCGGCTTCAGGCCGAGATGCTTCCCATTTCTTCCACTTCGGTACCAGAATTGAAATTTCTTCATCTATCATGTTTGCAATTTCCTGAGGATCCCAGTTGGCAATTTCCAACTCCTTCACCATCTCATTTGCAACGTCCATTGGAGTATCAGATAAGACATCAAATGGAAAATATATATTCCTGGCAGAATCTGCACAATAACAGCATACAATTTACCAAGTAGAAACCACAAGTCAATGCTGAAAAGTAAAGCACAAACACATGTTACATCCAATGAATGTAATTGGCTTTTACTAGACCAGCCATCTGGGAGGACTTTCTACTAATCCAGAATGCATGCACTTTTAAGCCTGTTTGGTTTCAGCTTATAAAAACTGGAAACAGAAATGAAGCTAATCTAGTCCATTTTTTATGAGACCATACACTGATCAAAATTCTGATCTTGGCTCACATTCCTAACTTCTGTACATCTAGGAGGAAGTGGGAGTGAGTGATTATATCGTTTTCAAACCCAACGCGAATATGGAGAATGAACTCATTCTATCAATGTGGACTGCAAGTTTTCATATTGGAAATGAGGGGCTGCAGGCCATGATAAATATGTATATTTTACAAATGAGAGATGACACCATCATTGAAATGAAATAGTTTGTAGGGGATTAGGCTAATAAGTGTTGTAGTTCAGGGAGTAATGGCTTAATTAGGTGGACTGCTTTTCTGAATAGTGTCTGCCTTCAAAATGATCTACCATGGGTAAGAAGATTAATTAGCTCAGACAAAAGTAAGACATAGATACAAGATAACAAAGTAAGACCAAGGTGGTATCTGTACCATTTTCCTCAGAGATCATCACTTTCAAGAAGATGGTACCATCTTCAGGATTCAGCTTCCCTGTTATAGTAATCTTTGTCCTCACAGGATCCTGACCAAGCTTCAACTTTTCTAGTTGTAAGTCATTCAGGAAAGGATTCTGGCATCCAATTTTAATAGGCTGTGACAGCTCCTTATTAAGAGAGGAGAGAAATGGATCCATCAACAAGTCTTTTGCAGATAATCTCTTTGAAACACTGCTCAAGCATTTCCCGATAAATCTTTGTGCTTCTGTATCTTTGATCTGGTAGAATACCCTGGGAAGCTTCCCCTAAAATAAAACAAAAGCAAGAACATATCAGCAGATCTATTGCGATATTTCTTTCTGGCATCATCAGTCATATGAAGTAGTAGCACATACCAAAGTTACTTTCTTGTAAATTTGAGCAGGGTTGGTGCATTCACTATATGGATATTCACCAGTAAGCATTTCCAGGACACACATGCCGAATGAGTACACATCAACCAATTCATTATAGTCTTCTTCATACAATTCCGGCGCCATGAACTCAGGTGTTCCTACATTACGTACATCCAGAAGAGATCTTGATACATGAATTCACTAAAATAATATCACCGTATATAATTGCCTCAGTTAGAGTCTCATTTGAAATATTATAAATTGCTCTCGCATCATAGAAGAGAAATTCCACTCTTAATTTCCTCATGAACCTAACTAAATCCTTGAATGCAGTTAGAATGAGGTTCAAAGGCGATTAGATTACCAATAATGCTGTGTGCAGATTGAGAGCCTCTGAGAATAGCTGCCAACCCAAGATCACCAATTTTAACCTGCCCTAGATGACCGTTAACAAAAATGTTATCACATTTGAGATCCCTATGGATCACTGGAGGGTCATGACCATGCAGATACACAAGGCCAGACAAGATCTGCCGGGCCCAGCTCTTGATGGCATACATATTTATCCTCCTAAATTTCTTCCTATACCTGCAGTAAAATTAGAGGTATTCATCGAACAATAAAAGAGCTACAAAGGAACAAGAAGTGACCATCTTTCTCTAAGGGATTTAGAAGTAGCAAGGAGTGACAGCACATACTCTCTTAAGGTACCAGAAGTGAACATCTCTGTGATGAAATTGAAGGTGGTGTGGCGGGTATCGATCCAAGAAGCGTGAAATTGAATTACGGAATCGTGATTCAGGGTGCTGAGCAGGTGCACTTCGGAGTATAGGCGTTCCAACTCCTCCGATGAACTGAGCAAGTGATTGAGGCGGCATTGGTTCCATGCTACTTCAGTGCCGAGCAGTTCATCAACGGCCTTATACACTGTTTTAACAGCCCCTTTTCCAAGGATTTGATCAAACTATCAAAATCAAGCACACGTAAACCTTTGGTAACTCATCAGCAAAACTAATGGGTAAATTTCATTTGTGATTCCCAGTCTTTTGTCCTTGTCATACCCAAGCCCCAAAACTTTAGTTTGTCCAATTGTTTCTGTAACTCTGTTTTTTCTCCTCTTCTTCTTAAGGAAAACATAGAAGTTGGCCTCATAAAACAGCAAATGAAGAGTTAGAGACCAACAAAAATTGCCCAAAAGGAAAAAGTTTGTTGACCACAAAGGGAATTTACCCAAGAACAAATAATCCCACCCAAACATAAGCAAAATAACCTGCTTAAACAGCGGAGCCACAACCTGCTTAAACACACAGTCATCAAAAAATCAACACAAAAAAGCATAGCATAACCCACAACAACAAAAAAAAACAGCATACCCTAGCATAACTGACCCTAACAGCAAACACCAACTAGTAGCGCCCCCACAGAAACATTAACACAAACACATGGCGTGCATAGCAACACAAAAAGAAAAACCCGATCAAAGTGAAAAGAAGGGTTGATCGATGAGGAGGAGCATACTCGAGCATAGCGACCAGAAGGATCAGTCTCCACGTAGGCTCCAAGCTGTTGATGGTGGCTCTGCATCTTCCACAAAAGCAAGGGCAAGCCAAACTAATAATCGGAAAGCGCTATTAGTATTATGCGGTGCTGAATTGTTGGGTATTGGGGAATGGGCAAACAAGGAACCAGAGAATGGGAAAGAAGAGATGAAACGCAAGCACGGAAAGAGAGATGCTGATGCAGGATTATGGCTCTGGTTTTATGTTAATTTGATTTTTATGAATTGAACCCGGTTTATTATGCTATTTGACCCGGTTTGTTCCGGTTTACAACAATAGATTGTACTTAAGGCCTTGTGCGCCCTATTTCTCAGTTAATCAGATTTACAAACCAATTTCCAATCCTCAAATTCTCTCAACGAATTCACTGAATTCTCTTCCACTCTTTCAATCAACAGATCGTCCTTTCTAAATCCGGATTGATCTCTGATCAAGAGTACCCGAATCCAGGCTACTAGCTAGTCTCATTTGGGATTATCGGTTCTTAGGTTTTCAATATCGTCATCCGGCATCAGATGCGTGAGCAATAAAAATGCATCTGGGCTGCAGACAGAATATTTAGTAATTGTGGGCGGGCGGTCAAACTTGAACGTCATGCTCGTAGCAATTGTTGTCTGCACAATGACTCGTCGTCCTGTTATAACATTTTGTATCTCTCTGTTCAAAGACGCAGTGGCAGCCCAGACTATATTAATGGGGAGATTTGAGATATGCTCCACTGCTCTGCCATTGAATCTGATTTAGTTAATTCATAAACGAGTTCCCTACAGATTTGTGTCACGTGTCCACCCATCCTCTCGAAGTTAAGCATTTAAGGGGATTTTGATAATTTAATATTTCTACTCGCTTTCCTCTCGAACGTCATGCTCAGTTCTTTCCCAAAAAAAAGAAAAAAAAAAGAGAGAAAGCTCAGACTTGTTGGGATAATAAAGAATACTTTTGTTTTTTTGGTACATTATCACTGGTTGAGTATTCATGAAGTTTTGAGTTCAATACTCCAGGGTGGCGGTACTCAGTGAGCATTAATGAGGTTTCGGATTCGAGACTCCAGGGCGGCGGTTGAGCACTCATGGTTACAATTTGCCCACTTTACCCTATTTCCTTTAAATCAACTCAAGGTACTCCAATGCGAATATTTGTTGTAATTATCCTTCAGTGTCAACTTAAATTAATCAACTCATGGTACTCCAACGCGAAGATTTGTTGTAATTATCCTTCAGTGTCAACTTAAATTGTACAGTACATTTTTGTTTAATGATGCAGTTCATCTGTGTAGTAAACATGGTTCAAAATCATTGTTGCTGTTTTAAACCGAAAGAAGTACACTAGTTGGAAAAACAAAACAAAGCTCCCTAAATAACAACCATCATGGGGTTCTTGCTTTAACTTTCTGTTCACTTTGGCCAGAGAAGGTAATTTGAAGCTCAGTACTTGTAAGAACACTAAATAAGAGAGAACTTTGATACAATCACACACCAATGCCATTACAAACAACACTACTCAGCCTTAGTAAAATCAATCAAACCCAAGCAAGCTCCCTAAAACACACACACACACATAATTGACTTTTTCCTCAGCACACTACAATACACAAATTGGCCAACCCCACTCCACACCTGAAACAAGCAAACCAACAACAAAACCAAGCCAAACCAAACCCGACTGAACCAAACCCTCATCATGTCCGAACACTTCAATCCAAACAAACCAACTTCGGTATTATGCCTCCTTTCTCTGGTTCAAATTCTGCATCCCACTAGAACTCCCCCCAACAGCACGGTTTTGCTCACCAACCCTAGCAGCCAAAGCAAGCACCTCAGGTGACATCTCCCAGTTCCCACTCTGCCTTCCCCAGCTAGCACGTCTAGGATGAGCCACAGCACGCTCCCCATGCTCATCTACATGAGTCCTCATATCTGGCGGTGATGCCTCTCCCAATCCTGAATCCTTGTTGTTATTATTTAGGATGTCATTTTCGTCGATTTGGGCTTCAGTAGGTTCAAGCCCAGATGCAAACTCGCCTCCCCAAGTTGCTTTCCGGCCCATCTCTATGTCGTCTGTTCCTTTTCCCATGCTGGGGCTCACAAATCCAGCAACCATGGGCTGGCTTTGCAGTGGAGGCTCCCTCTCCACTTTAGCTCTGAAGTTGTTTTTGGATGGGGGGACACTGGTGAAGAAGATTTCCTTGAAGTTTTCAACTACACCCTTGTTGTAAGGGTTTGCCCTGTGGTCATATCTATATCTGAAATTCTCGTATGTCGTCTGAAAAAGAAGCATTACTTTTCTAATTATAACTTGTGAATTCTCAGAAAAGCATGTTTCATACACCATGTATTTATAACAAAACTGTTCTTTTTTAACCAAATGTCCACAAGCACCGCACAAATTCAAAATAAACACATAAATTTGAAAGTGTTAAAAGCTACTTTTTAACATAAAAGCACATTATAAGTTAGAAAAAACAATGCCATTAAAAAACTACCAAACCAAGCCTTAACATGAAGAGAGATTCAATCCAGAGATGAAGCAAGATAATCTGATAGTATACCTGATTTGTACTGATGAGATATAAATGGAAGGCAGTAAGTCCTCCGACAAACCATACTGCTATGAATGTGTAAACAATTAGCACAATGGAAGCAGGGGTCTTAATCATTGCTCTCCAGATGGTTGTCTCCTCTGCATCCATGATTCTCTTGATATAAACCCAGCAGAAACCAAACACATATATGCACAGGATTGTAGTTGAGGACACAAACATAAAGAAGAAGCGATAGTTCCGCTGCAAGAGTTCAACAAAAGAATTGTTCACAGCAGAAAATGCATGTGTAATGGCCTTAATGCTATAATATGCATATTAATATTACAAAAACATGTATATAAGAGTCCATTTTATTTTTCTCAAAAAAAAAAAAAAAAAAAGAGTCCATTTTATAAATATAGGCATAAACAATCCACTTTCAACGTTTCAGTTTACAGCAATAGCAGAAACAAATGCCGCTTTCCAAAACCTTCCACCAGCGCCTTGTGTAAACTGTAGCTTTAGATCTCTGCTAATTTTTAACTTGCAGTAAGAATGTGTTTACGTGCACTCCATCATGATCCCTACATTTAAAACTTCTTAACAAGATTACCCATGATGTACAGCACAATACTCCCAATATTACACACACACTTAAAATCAGTTTTGGTCTAATAGACCTCTCCACTCTAAAACCTATTCCCATTATTAAAGAATAACACTCCATTAGCTTGGAACAAACATATTCAGCAAATTTAGCCCAACAGAAATGTATGTCAAGCTATTCTATATGCAAACAACAAAATCGAGCTTTGCATGGACATTTAACTTCAAGATTGGCACTCGTGACCTCCTCAATGCTTCAGAATGGCGATCCACATGTAATCCTTTTATGAATGATCAAATGAAGCAAATACCATACAGTATTAATGGTATATTGGCAAACTCATAAAATGGATCACAAAATGTGAAATGACAAATCACAGAAGTCACAAGAATTCAAGGCATAGATCTGTATGTCTTATTGTAAGAATAGATACTAACCAGCCCAATGCATTGTCCAACCCAAGGACAATGATGATCAAATCTTTCAACACAATTGTTACATATTGAACAGTGTGAGCAGCGAGGAGGTCTGTAGAGCATGCAGGTGTCACAATACTTAATCTTAACAGGATGACCATTGACCTCCACTTCCTTGATACGAGGCAACCGTAACTGAGGTGTTTGGCCACCCCCAGCATCTGCACTACCATCATAACCCTCTGGTTCTGGTGGGTGAGCATTCCGAGGAATTATACCAGGATCCCTCCCAGAAGTTAGCAAAAGAAGAACCAAATCCTGAGAAACGAACAAAATAGTAGTAAAAACAATCAATAAAGAGAATAACATATGGCACTTTAGTCCAAACAGGATATGGGCACATTCATCAATTCAAATATATGCAAGTAGAGAACAGAAATAAAGTTTCTTGGTGATTTTTTACCACCTTCTACCAAAGTAACACAACCGTAGTTTCAAGAAATATATTTTGGGTCAAGTATTGCAGCTTCCTTGTCAATGCTGTCCATTCCAAGGAATGCAAGCCAAAAAAAACAGGTAGTAGCAGGTTTAATCATTTACTTCAGACTCATACAATATCACCATCATGCTATAATCTCATTGAATCATATATTTTAATAATTTCCACTTTCCACCTATATATTCAAATAAAAGCCAAATGGCCATCAACTTTTGTCCATTAACTTATACCCCACAGGTAAACATCTTCCACCGTAGTAAGTGGGTATATAATAACTACGGAGCCCACACATACAGTACTAGAACAGAGACATAAACAGATAAAAAGAGGCTGAACAAGACGTACAAAAAAAGCAGGACAGAGAAAACAAGAAAGCTTACATAGAAGGTGAACACAACAACAACTACCACAATTGATATTCCCCAATTGTCAGGATAATCATTCATCAACTTCCTTGCAACAAACACACAAAAAACTGCTACTGGAGCTACAATCAGGAATATGGTCAAGAATAGAGAACGAACATCTGGCCCAAATACAAAGTTCCCTTGAAGGAAAAATATCTGCATATATTCAATAGAAAAATTAGAAGGCTGCCCAGCAAATCAGCTGTAAGATTACTTTTACATAAATATTACTGAAAACAACATGACAAAAAATTGCATAAGAAATTAGAATAATGCACAGCAAAGCATATTCAATCAAGATGGACGAAAAAATCAATAGGCAATCCAAATTTGTAATTTAAAATACTGAATGTTGCAGGATAAAACTCAAAGCAACTCCCCTCCCATCCCTCCCCCTGAATGGACAGATGACACTGAATAATAACACATCATTTTCATGATTTATAAATGGCTAATATGATTCTCACATTCTCATTCGTTAGGTTCAGCATCCAGGCTGGCAATTATTATGTAACACAAACAGGTTACAACTAATCAGGTTTGCATTGGCGTTTCTCCAGAACATAACTTCAAGAAAGCCAGCCAAAGTTAAAGCCCTTATATTTGGGGCTTTAGTTGTAAGAGTCAAATTAAATTTCAAATTGCTAACTCAGTAGTCATTTTAGATCTAAAAAACAAAGCTCCATCAACATAATGAGCTTATCATGCCAAGAACTAGATTAGCTGACTATAATGCCCTCACAACTGATACTAGTGTTCATTTTACTAATTTCCTAATCATCTGATCAAGTGATTAATCACTATGACCTAAACAAACAGGAACGGTAACCTTAAGAAAAGGAATTGCTTGATTTTGAGCATGCTGCATTGAATGAGTACAGGACATAGTGATATCCCTTTGATGTGCTAAGTAATAAACCGTGGTTAAAAGCTATACAACAAAAACAGATTAAAATCAAAACATATAAAAACAAAATTCCACTTACGTAAGCAGCGAGTGTAATTATAGGTAGGTTACCTCTTGTCATATGAAAAGGGCATTTTGGAATCTTTTGTAATTAATATCATTAAAGTAAGAGCTACTATCTCCATTAACAACTTGAAATTGTTCTCCTTAAGCTGAAATCAATCATGTTTTAAAACAAGGCCTCCAAGTAAGCCTGTACAGTTGGCTGGCTACACTCTATCAAGGCTAGCAATTATCACTTTAAGTTATAAAATGTTTCAAAGGTAAGAGACCCAAAAATAGAAGGAAACCTTCATCCAATTATCCCAAACATCAAGGTAGTGAAATGAACATTTTCCTTATAAAACTAATCTCTCACAATAGACTTAACTTACAACAGCACCGCATCATATACTTCTAAATTAGCTGCCACATGGGCAAGGCAAAAGTAGAACCAAGGGACCAGGTTAAGCTGCCTAATAGACAACATTGGTCCTCAACATAGAATGCTCAAAATAACTGAAGGCCCTCACCTTATAAAATGTAAAGGAAAATCAAACTGTAACACACTAGTGTATTAATTCTTCCAAAGCATTGCAAACCATTTCGACATTTTCATGCCCCAAAGGAGACTTGCTCACAATCCTAAGAAGTTCAGCTTACGCCCCAACATTTGTTAGGCTATATCCCACACACACAAGAACATATATGTAGCCACTAATACACAGTTTACTGACATTTAACATTTCCAAGTTAAAAAGGGGAAAAGGTAAACATTAACTCCAGAAAGAGGGAAAGGAACAGTAAGAGCTAGTGTGAAAGAATCAAGAGGAATACAACGGCTAGAAAAAGGGGGGGGGCTTACATTACTCCCTTTCCAAACTTGATAAACCCTCAAATCTCCGGACGCAGATCCCGGATCCGCCTTCTGCGAGGGCGGAGGCACCACGTACATCTTCCCGGGCGAAATATCCTCGTCTCCCTCCCCTGAACCTCGAAATGGAAGAGGTTTTAGGGATTTAGCAGCAAAGGGGGGAACTTTCTAGGGTTAGGGGTTTGTTGAGGGCTAGAAGGAAGCCATGAATGAATAGCCGAATGTTTGGCTCTCGTTCCGACGAAGCACCGGCGAGCGAAGCAGCTGAAAATGGCGGCGGGAAGAGCCGAATGAAATCGGGAAGGGGATATGGAGTCGGACGGCGGATGGTGGTGGTGGAGTGAGGAAACGCTCTCTCTCTCTCTAGTTCGCTTTCTCTCTCTTTCTCCTTCAAGTGTGCGTTTCGCTCAAGGGTGCTTTTTTGCATTGCCTTTTTTCTCGCTTTTTCCATCTTTGTTCCACTTTACGTTTTTCCCTTTTCTTTTCTTCCTCCCACTTGCGATCTTACCCTAACTCTTCAACTAGTTATTTTAATTACTTTTTTATAAGGGGATTTTCTTTTGGGTCGAAGGAGAGGCGACACTCTCCGGCTCCTCGAGGGAGCGTTTTATTAAAATTTAAAAAGGCTAAATAGTCATCAATCGCGGGATAGCCCGGCCCTTACATCATCAAAGACAAGTAAAGAAACCCCCTCAGGTGGGGCAAGCAATACATGGCAGCCAAGTTCAAAGCTAAACGCTAGGGACGCTAATCGATCGGCCACCACATTGGCATCCCGATAAATGTGACAGAACTGGACCTGCCAATTTCTACTAATAAAGTCATGGCACTTAGAGATCAGGCTAAACAACGGATGACACTTATTTATTCTAGAATTAATAAAATTGATCACAAGGAGGGAGTCCGAATCAACCATAACACGACGAAACCCTCTATTCCAAGCAAGCTCGAGACCGTCGATGATGCCCCAGAGCTCCGCCATCGGCAGTGTGCAATCACCATTGTTGTGGGTGAAGCCGCAAATCCAATGCTTTTCCGAATCCCTTAGGACGCCTCCAGCCCCAGCACGCTCCTCCCTAACGGCACCGTCGGTGTTCAATTTGATTCAACCCGTCCCCGAAGCGCTCCACGAAATGCCCTGCCAAGATTGGGATTGCAAAGAGGGGGACTTACCATACTTACCGACAGCCGAGGCGTAGCCATGGACTTGCGATAATATGAGCCCAGCTTTGTCCTGAATGTGCACGGGATCGCCGTTTCGCCACCGCCAAATCCACCAAAGGGTCGTCGAGAGCACCGCATTCCAACTCAAATCACCTTGCTTCCGAGGATCCAGAGTGTTAGCCCATAACCAAGAGGCGAAGTTGACATGGAAAAAGTTCAAACACATATCAGTAGCCTTTAGATCAACCCAAATTTGCTTTACCTCCCTACAATCCCTAAAGAGATGCTCATAGGACTCCTCTGCCTCCCTGCACAAACCACACTCGCCATTGGTTGCAATATGGCGCCACAACCTCTCGACATTTGATAGGACACCCCCTTTGCTCACCAGCCAGATCATGTGGCGAATCTTCTCTGGAACATTAAGGCGCCAAATCAATTTCGAGAAAACCGCATCAGCCGTGACCTCGGAGCTACTGCAGATCGACCTGTAATTGGAAGCGATGCTATAATTGCCATCAGCCGACCGATCCCATCAGAGGATATCTTCCTCGTCATCCGGTCCTTCCAAAACCGCCATAACAGTGGTCTTAAGCACAAGCGAATGGGGATGAAAAGGCGTGATCAACTCCCAGCTCCAACCCACACTCAGAATCCAAAAATTACAAATCAACCTGTCATAATGGTCTTGAGGAATAGGTTGGGTAGCCAGTGACAGGAGAGAGTGATCCACGATCCAAATATCCCTCCAGAATCGAATACTCTGCCCATTTCTAAGGAGCCATCTCGTATGCTTGATGATTACATTAGAGATGCCCGACTTCAAACTCTTCCAAATATGTGAGCTGGCGGGGGAAGAACCCAGAGCACAATCAACATACTTTTTCTTTAACACAGTATCCCAAAGTTCTCCCTCGCTCATGATAAAGCGCCAGCCCAATTTCCCAACCAAAGCAAGATTCATCTCATGCATCGTCTTAATACCCAAACCGCCAAGATCTTTCAGTTTCGTAACTTCAACCAAAGTGACTTTGTGCATTTTTCGTTGAGTACTCGAACTCCCCCATATGAAAGCACGGTTTATCTTATCAATTTTGTTGCAAGTGCTAGCGGGAAGGAGGGTCGACGCCATAGTGTAAACCGGGATCGACGACAAAACAGATTTGAGAAGGGTTACTCTACCCGCAAAATTCAAGAAATTCGATTTCTAGCCAGCCAAACGAGCATCGAATTTGTCAAGTAAGCTGTCAAAAGTATGCTTATTCATCCTTTTCTGCAGGATAGGCATCCCCAAATAGTTCCGCAAATCTATAGTAACTGCAAACCCACTTTCAGCCTTGATGCTCCTAACAAGATCTTTGTTGACATTAGGCGACAAGAAGACTTTGGATTTTTGAACATTTACTTTCTGGCCAGAAGCACCACAAAACCTCTCCAAACAGCTCTTGATGGCACGAATTTGATCAGCCGAAGCTTCCGCAAATTAAAGAATGTCATCCGCAAAGAACAAGTGCGAAAGAGTTGGCCCTTGACAAGTCAACTTAATCGGCTTCCAGGCTTTCCGCTCAATAGTGTCATAGATCATATGACTCAGGCGCTCACACAAAGGAGAAAAAGATAAGGAGAAATATGATCACCTTGTCTAACCCCCTCAAAGCCGAGAACGTGGTCGTGAGCTCTCCGCTCCACAGAACCTACATACGAGGCGATGAGATACAAGCCATAACCCAATCACACATCTGATTCTGAAAACCCGCAGCCCTCGTCGAATCTTCCATAAAATTCCAGTTAACTCTGTCATACGTTTTTTCAAGGTCCAATTTCAGAATCATCCATCCACTAGCTCCCCTCTTCCTTTTCATCGAATGGACCACCTCTCGGGTTATGATGATGTTGTTTGTGATCATACGACCCGGAAGAAAACTCCCCTGCGTCGGGCCAATAATCGCTGACAAAACCGGCTACAACCTAGTAGTAAGCACCTTCGTAATAATCTTATAAAGGACATTGTAAAGGCTTATGGGACGGAACTGAGTGATCTTCTCCGGATTATCAACTTTAGCCAAGAGCACTATAAGGGTATCATTGACACCATCAGGGAGATATCTAGTGCGAAAGAAATTTCGAACAAACTCAACAACGGAAGGACCCACCTTTTGCCAACACTTCTGGTAAAATCCGGGATGAAAACTGTTGGGACCAAGCAATTTAAACGCACCCATGCACTTCGCGGCCCGCCAGATTTCATCACCGGAAACATCCTTGACCAAACCATTTAGCATATCAGCATCAATAGCCGAAAACCCGACATTAAGACCCAGCAAATCACAACTGCTAGACGAGTCAACTGAATACAGAGTTTGAAAATACTCCACAACAATTTTCTCCAGCTCAGCTTTGTTGTCGATCCAGTTATCATTATCATCTTTCAACCCCTCCACATGATTTCTTTTCGTTCTAATCACAGTACCAACATGAAAGAAACTCGTATTTCTATCCCCATAAAGAAGCCATTGCTCTTTGGCTTTTTGATACCACAAGACCTCTTCCTGCTCCAAAACAAGCTCAAGATCGGCCTTAAGCTGCTCCTCTAAATCAAGCAGGCCAGCAGTCCCACCTATACTGATTCTACGCTGAACCTTTTCAAGCTTAGCGAGTAGCTCACTTTTCCGAGAATAAAGATTTCCAAAAATAGATTTGTTCTAGCAAATCAGATCATCTTTGAGAACATCTAAAGCTTTCGGAGTCTCCAAGTCATGCCTCCAACTCTCGTTAATTTTTTGATTGAACTCAGGATGGGAGAACCACGCAGCTTCACACCTAAAGGGGCGTCTATTCTTATTAACCAAAACAACAGGCTTGAGATTGAGCAGGAGCACGCTATGATCAGAGCAAAATCTCGGAAGATGTTTAACACTAGTATCGGCCCATCTCACCCTTCCTTCCACATTCATAAAAACCCGATCAAGACATTTAGAGACAACCGAGCTCTTAGACAGGCGACGACTCCAAGTAAACTTTGGACCACTAAAACCTAGGTCAACCAGCCCCAGGGTGTTAATCACCCAATTAAAGACACTGGAATCCACATGAAGCCCCCCCAAGCCACCATCACGCTCATGCAAGAAGAGGGTGCAGTTAAAATCACCACCAATCACGCAAGGCCCAACAACCCTTTTAATCGACAACTCCAGACTAGACTAGAAGGGAACCCTACGATTAGGAGAAGGAGGTTCGTAGACCACAAAGAGGTTAACCACCATACCGGAATCAGAGAAGACTACGTGAATGAAATTTGGGTTCTGCTCCACAACAACAATCTGAGCACTGGAACTTTTCCATAAGAGCCAAATGTCGCCGGCCATACCGTTAGCCTCAACTCTAACAAAATTAGAAAAATCCACAACGGTCATCCGATTACACACATCATCTACCCTGTCCCCGGAGATTCTCGTTTCAAACAGAGCAAGAATATCAATCTTATGGCTTCTACACATGTAACGAATGGCGCGACACCCTGCACTGAAACAGTTCCACATTAGAATATTCATAAGAAAAACAATAAGAAAAGGGAACAAAGGGAACGAGAGAATCAGCAGGACCAGCCCGATCGGGCATCACCGCTATAACCCATAGTCGTATCAATCGATTCTTGAGGAACACGTTCCTCCATAACGAACAGGGGGTTCGAGTTGATGATAGTAGAGCTCTGCCTCGGAACTTCTTCCGGAATACTCCCAACCTCGCCAGGACTAAAGCCCTGCTGCATAGGGATGGTCAAAGCCACAAAACAGGTGCGGCGATCTCCATCAAAATTAGGACCATCGGGTTGCCTTCGTCTTTTACCACTGGAAATCCGGGCGGCAATCTTCATATCCTCCTTCTTTTCGCTAATGGCTTCCACCAAACCCAAATCGTCACTGACTTTCGACGAGTTTGATGGTTGTCTACGATTGATCTTTCCATGTTTCCCTTACGAAAGCGGTTTTGAAACCGGTTCAGACTTGACCTGCCCGGTCGAGTTGAAAACCGGGTTAACTTTCTCCTTCTCACCCTTTGGTCACACCGATATTTCCATGTCAGAAGTAACCGCCACAGGATCCTGGAATCCTTGCGCAATATTAGGATGAATATTCTCCTTGGCGTTATTTGTAACCACCTCCACATCTTTCCCCTTGCTATTCTTTCCATTCACCGAAGATTTTTTTCCAAGAGGTTCCACAGAAGCAGCCGAAATTTTCGTTCCATCCCCATTGATCGAGGTAGCGCTCCTATCTTCTTCCGAAACCGTTAGAGGTTCGAATCTGTTAGTTTCCATAAACACCGATTAAAAAACAGTTTTCCCTTTAGACTGATTGCTTCCACTTGCCTTAGCTGAATTCCTAGTATGGCCATTCTTTCCCTCTTTGTTAGCCGCGCCAGATTTGGAAGAATCCTTTCCTTTGCCATCCTTAGGATCCGCCCCGGATTTCGGCGTTTCCTTAGTTGGACGAACTTTCCTAACCGTCTTCATCCACTCACCGTAGGTGCCCTTACCGGTCCAGGCAGCCTCATGACCGGACATCAGCACCGGAGAAGCTCCGGACGACGATCCTTTGCTACTCCCGTCGTTAGTCGGTTTAGAAAATTCATTGGTAACCACATCCACGGGACTAGACGAAGGAGCTTGACTTTGGCTAGGACGATAAGGACAACTGGTTTTGAGATGACCAAACCTGCCGCAATCAAAACAAATGGTCGGCAGTCCTTCGTACTCCACGAAAAACTTCTCCCCATTGATGCTAACAGTCCCTTTCAACGGCTTCTTTAAATTCAATTCGACACAAATACGAGCAAACTTGCCTCTGTTAGTGAACGTTGTTTTAGTATCCACTTTTATTGGGATCCCCACTCGTTCTGCAAGACCCAATAAGGCATGCTCCTCATAGAGGGAAACCAGAAGATCCAGAATGCGGATCCACGCCGGAGTAGTAGTAATGGGATCGGTAGTACGGAACGCCGGAGTCCAGCTACGAACCGTCAAACATCTTCCAAACGCCGTCCAAGGACCCAGAGTTAGGGACTTCATGCAGTCCTCCTCATGTTCAAAACGAACAAGAAAGCAACCCCGGGTCAAATCCGTTCGCCACATATCTCGGGTCTTCCTATCCATGACAGGAAAAGCCACCGGATACCCAAACAGCTTCACCACCACCGATGTCTTCCAAACACTGGTAAGAGCATCCATCACATCATCGGCGATCAGGAAAGGCGGATCTCCCTCCTCTCCATCAAGGAAAGATAAGGACTTCTTGCCCTTCAAGAAATTCTCATCCATTATGGTTTTCAGTTGAACTGTTCCCCCAGTAACAACCACATCCTTCCAAGATGACCGTTGATCTGGTGGTTTATTGGGCGGCCTGACCCCAGCGCTATGGTCGAGGACCATGGCCGTCGGAGCGGTCAGAACAGTTGGACCATCGGCGCCAGAACTAGAGACAGACATAAAGAGCGTTTTGATCTTTTATAACCGGATTGTTTGATAGGAATAGAGTGTGAAAACTTAAAAGGGAAAAAAACAACTATATAAATATGGGTTTGAATCAAATGAAAACTTTTCTTAACCTATAAACTAAAAATTATGAACATGAAATAGAAATACGTGAATATGAAATATATATACGTGAACACAAAACAAGAAATACGTGAACTTTAAAAGTGTTTGTGATTTTGTGTTATTATATTATTATGTGTAGTAATGTGATCCATAACACATAATTTTGAGAAATTTTGTTATTACATATATTAATACGATCTATAATAAAAACATGATTTTGTTCACATATTTATTCCTATTGTTCACATATTTATGTATTTTGTTCACGTTTTTAGTTTATAGGATAAGAAAAGTTTTCACCGGAATCAACCTCTACATATATAACTCCGGATAAACATGATTCTCCTGTGTTATATGATGCATTGTTTCAGCCATTTTTTTGATAAAGGAAAGACATTAGACTAGTTCCTATACAACGAGAAACTATCCTATAGCATCCAACATGATGAGGTCCTTAAGAGCCGGATCGGAACTGAGCGTGCAAGTCGTCGCATGACAGAACGTAGCAGCGATGTGCATAGACGGACACAGGGGGAGCATGAGTGGGCCGGTGCAACCCCTTCACTCCGACGAGAAATCAGTATAGAGCAGAGGTGGTTGAGATTGCACTGTGTTTACCGTCGGCTCGTTGACGCCATTGCTGTGAATTGTGAAGCTGTACGAAGAAGAGGACTCATTTTTACCCTATATTAAGAGGGAAAAAGAGGCCTCAAAACGGCGTCGTTTTTGGCTAACCAAAACGACATCGTTTCACTAAAAAAAATTAAACTCTGATTTTTAAAATTGAGGGAAAAAAGTTATTTGTTTCAACTGATTCTTATATAACTTATATGGTTTCAACGAAGATGGGCCGAGTTGGTTAACCACCGCATTCAATCACGAGACGGGGAATGCCACTCCGGATGGCTTCAAGAATCCCCTATCAAACCGCAAAAGCTTCGGAAAACACCACGGAGCGCCATACGAGAAAACCACCATCATAGGAGACAATGCCACTTGAAAAAATTCTGATAACAAAACCATAAGAGGCAAGACCAAAAGAATTAACGACACCATCAAAGTTAAGTTTGAAAAAGTTATTGGGAGGTTTAGTCCATCTAACATTCCTTATTTTATTGGTTTGGTTTATATTTTTTGAGCCTTCATTATTATCATCTTTGTCTGTTTTTTTCGAAAGCATAGATCTATTCCAGTCAGCCATTTGCTTGGACGCAAATTCAATTGTTTCTTTGGGAGTAATTTGGGGTTGGCCATTCCCATTAAAAATGTTTTTGTTCCTGATAACCATGTACACCATGAGAGAGTGAATACGGATTCAATTTGAGTTGTAGTGAGTCTAGCTTGCATCTCGCTAATAAAGTCTAGCGGGTATCGATTGTGTGCGTCTAGTTGTCCCAACACCCGACTTATAGCGGGCTTAAGCGCAATTAGAACCTGTCGAGCATGATTACATTCAATAAAAAGGTGATATGCATCTTCATTCTCTGAAGTGCAGGACCCACATCCTTGCGGCACCGCTATATGGTTCGCAGCTAGTCTGGATTTAGTAGTTAGTCCATTACGACAGACTTTCCAGATAAAAATTTTCTGCTTCGGTGGGATGTTTAGCTTCCATATTCATTTGAGGTCGACTTTTGGACTTGTTTTGTTGTCTTGAATCCACTTCATTGTGGCATTGGTGGAGTACCATACATCCTTACTTGCTTTCCAATACAACCGGTGATCGGTCCGGGAATCGGAGGGTCTCACAATTTAAATTTATAAAACCGAACCTCACTTGTAGTAAAGAGGTAGGGTGTCGAACACACGGGAGTTCGTGCGTCGAGAGTACCCGAAAAGACTAAAAGAGGAGAAAATAAAGACAAATGAAGGAAAACAAGCGAGATCTCCTCGGACCGACACAGGGTCACTTCGGTCCGAGGTAGGATCGAGAACAATTTGTACGGGACCGACGTTGATCAAGTCGGGCCCGAGGTGCTGGGTATCTCGGTCTTAGCAAATAAGTAGATCGGTCTTGGGTTTTTGGGTTCCTCCCCCAACTAGACTTGGATATTCCACCTCAATTCCGCCAATAAATGTTTGATTCTAATGAGATCGAGGTTGCTCGCCTCAAATCCCTCCAATCTATACCTCGACTCAAGGGAGTTTTCACTCACCTTCGATGCTAGAGACTTGTGATGGGATAGAGACCACTTTCGCTTACTCTTACCAAACACAAGCTCTAGATCCCTTGTTTTCACAAGAGAATTGAAGCTCAATGTAGAGAGGATTCACAAATCAAGCACTCAAGGCTATGGAATTGGGGTTTTCTACCCAAATCTAGCTAGGGGGATTCCCCCATAGCCCAAGACTATGGAATCTACTCCATGTGGTAAGAGAAAAACGAAATCAAAAGGGAAATCAAGCAAATCTCAATCAACATCATCCAATCAAACTCCAATTTCATTCAAATCCAAAGATGTCTACAAAATCCAAGTTCAAATCTACTTGATCTAAGCAAAACAAGGTACAAAACTCACAAATCTTCCTCTCTTCTCCAACGACCTCTCCTTCTCTTCCTTCTTCCTTCTTCTCCTTGCTCTCCAAGCCTTCCTTGAGCCTTTGAGAGTGAAATTTGGGTTTGGTGTGTGTGTCCCACTCGTCCCCCTCACACTCCACACTTGATTTGATCACTAATCACCTCTCTTATCCTTCCTCTTGGATTGGGGACCAAGGAATCCCAATTTAGAAAGGGGCAAATGTGGAGAGTTGCTAAAAATATGCCTTGGGGAACAATCCTCACATGCGCCGACTTGGACCGACACGGGTCGACATCGGGCCCGACGTTGGGAACGTCGGTCCTGGCTCTGGTTGCTCGATCTCGGGCCCGACATGGGTGTAACTCGGTCTAGGGCCTCGATCCTTGCCTTCTTCCTTGGTTCCCTTTGCTTCCACTTGATTCTTAGCTTGGCTCCTCGAAATGGTCCTCTGTTGGGACGATATTAAGGACGTCAGTCGTTAATATCTAAACCAATAATAATCGTCCCTTGTTTTAATAATGACAAACTCAAATGTATTTGATAAGTTGTCCAAGTTTTGATCTCAGGTAAGTCCAGTGGACGCACATGAGCGAAAAGGACAACAAGTGAACAGCAGTCCCTATGCTGTAGGGACGCATGTTACCAGAACTTCCAAAGCTAAACGTAATTGGCGGAGTCCCTGCGCAAGATAGGACGGAGTCCTCATCAAGAAGGGACGCGCGCCAAAATACGGACGAAGTTCAAATTCAAATCAAGGCCGCCCCAACATGATTACATCATCGTCCAGCCTTAGTCCTCAGAAGGAAGCTTCCTTTGTCTGGGCACGTGTAGACAATGCCAAAGACGTCGCTTTCCCAGCAATGGTCCCCTACCCACGCGGAGGCTTCCCAAGCGTCAACAGAGTTGACCTCCTCAAGGCGCTCATCGCACCGTTGATCAAAGATCGAGGATCCTGCCAAGTCTCAGAGGACGCTAGAGGACAAGAATCACTTCCGCTATAAATACTCTCCAAGGAGTATGCATAGCGGTATGTGTGTGCAAGAGTGGACTTTGAAGACTTTCTCTCAAGCTCTCCCGAAGCATTCAAGAACACGAACGAAGATCAAGAAGATCAAGTGAGCTTGAAGCAAGAGAAAGAAAGTCCAACCACATCAAATCCAAAACAAACCACAAATCAATTAGAGTTGTAGTTTGTCTCTCACAACGAACCGTGAGAGACGTGAGTGATAGCTTCCTTATAGCTAAGAGTGTTAGGTTACTTGTTAGGTTGAAAGGAGTGTTACTAGTGAGGCTAAGGACGGACGCTTAGCTCAGAGAAGTGTAACGACTCGCCTAAGTTGTAAGGACTCGCTCTTAATAAGATAAGGGACGGCTATTGAAAATCCTCCAACGGAGGTAGAGGTTTACCCATAAGACTAGTTGGTCTTAGTGGGGTTCCTCTATAAATACTCGTGTCCACTTATCTTGTATTCTGTTAAGTCTATTTTCCGCTGCACTAAAGGACGCCCTTAACCCAGTTAAGGACGCCCTCATTAGCTGACTTACGATCCATCAATTGGTATCAGAGCAGGCGCTCTAGATTTTTGTTGAGTTGCAGGTACAAGATGGACATGGAACCTATTGGAATCTCTTTTGTAAAGCCTCCTCGTCTGACGGACGGCAACTTCAACCGCTGGAAGATCCGCTTCGAGAACTTTTGCAGAAGTCAGAATTATCAATGCTGGAGAGTGATCATGAAGGGTGACCTTACCATCCCTGATGACAAGAAAGACAAAGAGGACGAGTGGGGTCCTGACGAATTCAAGCTTTTGGAAACAAACGCTAAGGCTATATGCTTCCTTCAAGCGTCCCTCTGCGAAAGGGACGCCACCCGAGTTAGCAATTTGGCAACAGCCAAACTACAATGGGAAGCTCTTGAGAAGTACCATGTGGGTACGACAGAGATGAAGGAAGACGTCAAGCTTGAAATCAAACGAGAGTTCTATGCCTTCAGAATGCTTCCTAACGAATCTGTCAAGGACTACTCATACCGCTTTGAAGCTCTTGTGACCAAGATGCGAAATTTAGGCATCCCAGAAGCTGAAGTCTCAATGAGAAACAGAGTCGGAGTAGTCATTGATGGGCTTACAGGAAAATGGAATTTTGATAGGACTACGTTCAAGGAGAACACAGCCAACAAAACCCTGGATATGGAAGAGATCTAAGGGAAGCTGAGAGGCTATGAAGCGAGAAGGGAAGCTGATATGGCTGAATTGGCTAGAAACCCCCAGACAGATCTTGCTTTGATGACGTCAACTCCAAAGTACACTGAGTATCTGCGCCACCAAAGAGATATTGCCCTAATGGTGGAAGCAAATAAAAATGAGAATCGTGAAAGGATGCGTGCTCAAGCTTTGAAAGAAAAGGAAAGCAAGACTAAGGAACAGCTGGAAGAAGAGGAAGAGATTGCCCTTCTACACAAAGTTGCTCGCTTATGGGGTAAAAAGGCCAGAGATTCCAAGAAACACAAGATGCCTTACAAAAGGGAGAGTCCCAAGTATACAGAGGCAGAGATGAAGGAACTTACTTGCTACAAATGTAACAAGAAAGGACACTTTGCTAAAAGGTGTACTACGGGACTAAACTCAAAAGAAATGAAGATGAAAGCTCTCTTGGGAGCGTGCGAAGCCGCATGGGATAATGTGAGTTCTGATGATGAAGAACCAGAAGGACCAGTGGCGTACATAGCCGTAGAGGACGCCTCAGATGATGAGCAAGTGGCGTACATGGCTGTGGAGGACGCCCCAGTCCTTGAAGAGGACGCTTTTGAAAAGGGACAAGAGGTAACTCGTGAATCCATGATGAACTCCTTAGAGAATTGTTCCAAAACCAAACTTATTAAGCTCATTAAAAGAATCATGGAAGAAAGCGTTGTTATGCAACATAGAATGGATGAACTTGAACTTGAAAGTGAAAATAGGCTAGTTGAATGTGAGAACTGTGCTACAGTTTCGTTACAACTAGAGTCCTCGTATGTCGAAGTTAAATCCCTGAAAACTGAAGTGATGTGCCTTAAGCTAGAGAACGCTAAGCTTAGGGAAGAGGTGAAAGTGTTAGGGAAGAGCCCGGTAACTGAGGTAGTTCAACCAATGGTGTTTGTCCCAGCCAAAAGAGGACTAGGATACGAGTCTGACACTAGGAACTCTCTCCCTAGTGACTTTGAGGCTAGCAAAACCTCAGAACTTGAATTAGAAAGGGAAAAGACCAAGAACCTTCTTGAAAGAATTCGAGTCCTAGAGAGTGGAGAGAAAGGTCAAAGGGACTATTACACTAACTCCACTAGTCATAGGATCTATAAGAAGATTGCTAAGGGGGAAGGTTCAAAAGTTTGTAACCCTCAAAAGATGAAAAAGAACAAAATCCAACGTCCCAACAAGAAGTACTACCTTGGTACTTACTATAGGACGTGTTGGTACTGTGGAAAAGGAGATCACTTCAAATATGATTGCCTGAAACTGAAGAACGACATTGAAAGTGGCAAAGCTGCTAGGAATAACATTGAAAATGATAAGTCCGTCCCTAAGGCTAACCCTAGACGTCCTAGACGATCTAAGAGTTCTTTCAGAAAGCATGCTATTTCAAATGATGTGAATATAAGTGACTACATGCCAAAACCAGAGTTTTATTTCTGTAACGAACCAGGTAAGGAACACCTTGCCTGGGTCGCCATACACTAACCTTGTTTTGGCAGGTGGAAGTGAGGGGACGCCCATGGATCATTGATAGTGGCGCCTCAAACCATATGACAGGAAGCCAGATCCATCTCACTTCTATCCAAAGTAGCGCCACGGGAGGAACTGTCTCGTTTGGCAACAAGGGCAAAGGAAAGATCAAAGGGACGGGAACTGCTATTCTCAATCCGTCTATCAAAGCGACAAATGTTAGCCTTGTTGAAGGACTTGGCTTCAACCTCCTAAGCGTCTCTCAAATGTGTGATCAAGGTGAAAACTTAGTCACATTTGACTCAAAGGAGTGCCTCGTCATCAACAAGAAATCCAACAAAGTCGTCCTCAAAGGAGTCCGAAAGAACAATGTCTACATCTTCAATCAGGAGTTCAAGCCAAAATCTGAGTTGTGCTTATCTGTGTTATAGGAGGACGCTGACCTCTGGCATTGCCGACTTGGCCATGCTGGACCAAGCACAATCCTCAAGCTTCATCAAAGAAATCTTGTGAAAGGTCTTCCCCAAATTGATCCTGAGAAAATTGAACAGTGTGAAGCATGTATCAAAGGGAAGCAGACAAGAACGTCCTTTAAGTCAAAGAACGATGTCAGCACAAAGAAACCTTTGGAACTTCTCCATATGGATCTTTGTGGACCAATGAAGACGACGGGTTTGACTCAGATGAATCTGATTGGACGGACCCTAGATGTACTCCTGTAAGGGACGATACTCATAAGGGATCCCATCTTTCGAGACTTCATTCAACGGATCAAATCATCTCAGATATGTCAAAAGGAGTTCAAACAAGATCAGCCGTGAATCAGTCCCTTAATGCTAACATAGCGTTCTGTGCCTTCAACGCCTTTGTGTCCTTGGTTGAACCTAAGAACATAAAGGAAGCACTCCAGGACGCTGATTGGATTCAGGCCATGCAAGAGGAACTTAATCAATTCGAAAGAAATAAGGTTTGGACCCTCATCCCTCGTCCGAGAAACAAAAACATAATAGGGACGAGATGGGTCTACAGGAACAAGCTTGATGAGAATGGTCGCGTGTCAAGAAACAAAGCAAGGCTTGTGGCTCAAGGCTATAGGCAAGAGGAAGGGATTGATTATGATGAAACCTTCGCTCCTGTCGCCAGGATTGAAGCCATTCGCCTCCTCATCGCCTTTGCCGCTCACAAAGGGTTCAAGCTTTTTCAAATGGACGTCAAGACAGCCTTTCTCAACGGCAAGCTCAAAGAAGAAGTGTACGTCGCTCAACCTCCAGGATTTGAGGACGCTGATCACCCAGATCATGTGTACTTCTTGGACAAGGCACTCTATGGACTCAAGCAAGCCCCTCGTGCATGATACGATAGGTTTGCGTCCTTCCTCTTGTCCAACGGGTACACACGAGGTAACATTGATAAAACCCTGTTCTTAAAGAAAGTTCTTAAAGATGTCTTAATTGTCCAAGTCTATGTCGATGACATAGTCTTTGGAAGCACTAACATGAAATTTGTAGAGGAATTCAAGAACTTGATGAGTAGTGAGTTTGAGATGTCCCTCATAGGAGAACTCAACTTCTTCTTGGGACTCCAAATCACTCAGCTCAAAGATGGGACGCGGATTCATCAACAAAAGTACATCCGTGAAATGCTTGAGAAGTATGGGATGAACTCTTCAAAACCCATTGATACTCCCATCTCCCCAAACACTCGCCTCTATGCTGATGAAGAAGGCAAGAGTGTAGATCAAAAGCTCTACAGAGGAATGATAGGGTCCTTGCTATATCTTACGGCAAGTCGTCCCGACATCATGTTCGCTGTATGCTTGTGCGCTCGATTCCAAGCAAATCCAAAGGAGTCCCATATGCAAGAGGTCAAAAGAATCTTCAGATATCTCAAGGGACGGGATGACCTATGTCTATGGTATCCCAGAAGGACGTCCCTGAACCTGGTAGCTTACTCTGACGCAGATTACGCTGGCCATGTGGTGGATAGGAAGAGCACCTCAGGAATGGCACAATTCCTTGGCTCATGCCTTGTATCTTGGGGATCCAGAAAAAGCAAAACTCCGTGGCACTATCAACCGCGGAAGCTGAGTACGTTGCTGCTGCTTCGTGCTGCTCACAAGTCCTATGGATCAAGTACCAACTTGAAGATTATGGTACGTCCCTCAACACAGTCCCTATCTTGTGTGACAACACCAGTGCTATAAGTATTGCCAAAAATCCCGTTCATCATTCTAGGACGAAGCATATTCACATAAGGCATCACTTTCTTCGTGATAATGTTGAACTTGGATTAATTAGAGTGGATCATGTTAGGACTGAGGACCAAGTGGCCGATATTTTCACAAAAGCACTTGATAGACGTCCCTACGAGCACCTCCGGTTGCTCTTGGGGATGATAACTTTTAAATGATCAAGTCCCGTTCTATTATTCCCTCCATGATTGGCTATGTCTTGTTGAGAACTTGTTTTAAGGTATGTCATGCATTAAAGTCATCTTTAAAGGACGCTAGTCTAAGATATGTGTATTCGCTTGTGTCCTTGAATGGTATTCATTTCGCTTTTCATCTCAAGAGTATCCCTGATCACCCTACCCTCATCATAAGCCGAAATGATGGGAACTCTAAGCTTACCCAAGCCGAGAATCTTGCAAACGCGTCCTATGAGCATTCCTTGTTTCACCTTTACGGGACGTACTTGCTTGATTTTCAAAAATGGTTCTAAGTGATCAAAGGGACGCGTGCTAAGAGCTGAGAGTTGTCTGTACAGAGTTCTAATTACAGAGGTTGAGATCAGTGAATGGGACGCCGTGGTTCAGTTCTGTGTTGTGTAGTGTCGTGTGAGAAAGGACGTCAGGTCAGAGTCCTTTGCAGTTGTGAGAAGTTTGAATGGTTGAAATTGGGAAGGTAAACCAGCGAAAATCTCGGGATATGCGCAAACAGTGCTCAACAGCTGTATTCCTTAGCAAAGAAGAAAGCCACGTGTGGGAAGGCGGGTGGAGGAAGCTGTGTGTAAAGACCCTGTTACCCCTGACCGTCCAACTTCGTCTTCTTCCTATATATACCCACCTGTGCACTCCGAAAACCTTTCTTCGCTCATCTGCTGTTTGCACACTTTTAGAAATCTCAAACATCTTCCAAATCTTCAACCGAATCCCGAAATCTCTCTCCAAACCCTAATCCTCCCCTATTTAAACCATCTCAAAAATGGCCAACACAAGAGCCTCAAAGAATCCCTCACCCTCGTCGGCAGCGAAAAACACTAGCTCTTCGAGATCTCCTCCGGTGAAAGGCCGGTCATTAATGGAGTCGAGAGGCAGACCTTCCGGCCAACAAGAACCCCCTCGCCACTATTCCTCCTCTCAAAGCACCCAGCGCCGCCTCTCCAACACCCCTCCTCAACCCCTTCGCTCCCAACCTCCTCAACAAAAACAACCATCCCGCTCTCAATCCAAAACCCAGCCGAAGAGGTTCTCATTTCTGGAGAAGCCCTTCAAACCCGAGCCTGAGCCAGAAAATATCACCAAAGCCTCTGTTTACAGTGGCTCAATTGGCCGGCTCCCCTCTCAACCCAAACGCCGTCCTCCCCTTGACCCTCTCATTGAGGACTGGCTTGAAAAGGAGCCTAGGACGCTCGCCAACATTTGTCTTAGGGCGTCCACTCACGAACATCCTCCTAAAATCCAACGCCTCCTCCACTACTTCATGATCACATATGTCAAGCCCCGCCTTCAAGAAACCAATCACACCAACCCACCGTTCATGGGGCCAGGAATCATTTCTGACTCATTTGGTGGAACCGTGGACGAGCTCGCCAAACTACTTCCTGATATAATGGAGTTTGTTGTGGCTCCTACGGGCTCCGTCCCTTCTCAAAAAAGGAAAAGGCCTTCCTCTCCCCCTCCGTCCAAATCGCTCCAAATTAAAGGCCCTTCCTCCTCCCCACCAAAGCCAATCCCTTCCTCCCCTCCTCCTGCCCCAAAACGACGCCTTAAGACCTCTGCTCAGCTTGAGGGCGTCACGGATGAAGAAATGGCCGCCATTCGCCTCTCCGAAATTCAACTGGCAAAAGAGGAGAAGGCGCGCCAAGAGCAAGAGCAAGTAGAGAAAGCAGCCGTTGAGAAGGCGATCCAAGCGAGTATGCAGGACCTTCGTCAACTCCCTCCACCTCCTCCAAGGGTAGAGGACGCTCCTCAAGTCCAGGCCAAGGACGCTCCACAAGTCCAGGTCCAGGACAAGGATGCTACCCCTGCTACTCTGCCGCCTCCTCCCTCTGCTCCGCTCAAGGTGAAACCGATCTCAGTAGTTCCGCCCAGCTCCTCCTCTGCTCCTCCCCCAAAAGCTAAGCTCCGCACTCCCTCTCCCTCTCCCCCTAGAGCTTCTCCTCCTCCGCCTGCTCCGGCCGTCGAAGAAGCTGCTCAAGTTCAAGGGACGTCTCCTCCATCCGTTCCCACAGAGTCCTTGGCAAGGACTCCAGCGGTGGACGCGCCTCCCACAGAACAGGCGTCCACAGCTGAGGACACTACAATGGTTGAGTTCCAAGAACAACGGAACGAAGCCTCCGATGACGAGGACGCCCCTCCCCAAGATGAGGAACCTGAGGAAGAGGAGGGAGATGGAGATGAAGAAGATGCTGGTGATGAAGTGATCGTGAGCAATGGCTCCAAGCAGAAACGCTTTAAGAAAATCCTATCGCCGCTCCTCTTCACCGCCGAGTTTCTGGCAGAGAACCAGCGCCAAGAGTTCTTGGATCTTCTTGAGTTCCAGGGTTGGACGCACTTGGGCGTTGAGGCCGCTGAGGTTGACCCTGATGAGGTTCTCCGTTTCTACTCAAAGTTCGAAATCACAGAAGTAAACGGGAAGCCTCAGGGGACTTTTGAAATCGATGGGGACGAGTACTCAGTTGCTGAGGGCACCGTCCGCAAAATGCTAGGCCTGCGTCCTTCTCCGCAAGATGCTCTGCACGATCTGCCGTGCAAGAACTTTGGCCGTTTCTCCCAAGATGAAATCCTCAACAGAATATTCAATGGGAGACAGCCAGCTGCTAAGGACAGAGTTGCTCATTGCCTCACCAAGACGGGCGTCCTTGCGCATCACTTCATTGTGCGCATGGTCGTCCCCCGCAAGAGAAGAAGTCCATTGTTCAGATCACTGATAGTATTCTCTTGGACGCTTTCTTGGAACACAAGCCGATAAACTTGCCCCGAGTAATCTTGGAACACATGGGCAAGTGCACAGGAGGCAGGCACTCTCTTCCTTTCCCCGGCTTGGTCAAGCAAATTCTGAAGCAGCAGGGACTCTATGCTCCTAAACAAGAGCGTTCCTTTGGCATTCATTGGGACGTCAGGCAAATTACACTCCCTCCAGTTGGGAAACTCAGGTGTGATGAGCCCCTTCCGTCCGTTAAGCGCCAACTGGAAAAGGAACGGAAAGAGGCTGAAAGGAAAGCCCAAGCTGAGAGGAGAGCTCAAGCTGCTGCTGCTGCTGAACCTGGAGAAGGAGATCACGAAGCTGAAAATGTCCGAGTAGTTGGGACGCCAGCTGAGGACGTTGCTGATGACGAGGACGAGCTCGATGGTATGAGCGTCCCTGATGAGGCTGAGAGGCACTCTACGAAGTATCTGATGGGCATGATGATCGAGAACCAGTGCATAATGATTGATCTAATTCAGCAGGTTCACGACACACTTCACGTCCACACAGACCTTCTTGAGCGCAACAACGAGCTCCTTGCCCAGAACAACCATCTTCAGGAGCAACACCTCAAAGCCCTTGGCAAGCGTCCCAGAAAATGATCACCTCCCCCTTCTCTAACCCTGAAACAATTTATCATTTCTTGAGTTTTTGTTAAGACAATGGGACGCTGTCCCCGTTTTGAACACTTGTTGTGAATGTCTGTAATGAACGTTCTCGTTTCTCATTCTGAATGCCATTCACTACATTTGTGCTTCATTTTGTCTAAGCGTACCTTTCTTTAGTTATGACTTTGTGCTTGCATGCTTTTCGACTTGTTCTCCTTTTCGATGATGCCAAAAGGGGGAAGTATAGTTTTGCAGAGATGCGATTGTCCTTAAGTTATCATAGAAAGCATGTGTTCAGGGGGAATTTCGGCCAAGTCAAAAGGTCGTTAGTTAGGAATAAAATAGAACGCACTTAAAAGAATGTGTTGCATGCCAATCTAAGCTGAAAAGAAAATCAAAGTGTAGTTCCTCATGCTAAAAGCTTTACTTCTGTGTGCATTATTTGAAAGAGTTTGTCATCATCAAAAAGGGGGAAATTGTTGGGACGATATTAAGGACGTCAGTCGTTAATATCTAAACCAATAATAATCGTCCCTTGTTTTGATAATGACAAACTCAAATGTATTTGATAAGTTGTCCAAGTTTTGATCTCAG
The DNA here is from genome assembly GCA_963924305.1 of Polygonum maritimum. Taxonomy (NCBI): domain Eukaryota; kingdom Viridiplantae; phylum Streptophyta; class Magnoliopsida; order Caryophyllales; family Polygonaceae; genus Polygonum; species Polygonum maritimum. Next base: position 37,117,771 of record OZ002729.1, read on the forward strand.
GTAAGTCCAGTGGACGCACATGAGCGAAAAGGACAACAAGTGAACAGCAGTCCCTATGCTGTAGGGACGCATGTTACCAGAACTTCCAAAGCTAAACGTAATTGGCGGAGTCCCTGCGCAAGATAGGACGGAGTCCTCATCAAGAAGGGACGCGCGCCAAAATACGGACGAAGTTCAAATTCAAATCAAGGCCGCCCCAACATGATTACATCATCGTCCGGCCTTAGTCCTCAGAAGGAAGCTTCCTTTGTCTGGGCACGTGTAGACAATGCCAAAGACGTCGCTTTCCCAGCAATGGTCCCCTACCCACGCGGAGGCTTCCCAAGCGTCAACAGAGTTGACCTCCTCAAGGCGCTCATCGCACCGTTGATCAAAGATCGAGGATCCTGCCAAGTCTCAGAGGACGCTAGAGGACAAGAATCACTTCCGCTATAAATACTCTCCAAGGAGTATGCATAGCGGTATGTGTGTGCAAGAGTGGACTTTGAAGACTTTCTCTCAAGCTCTCCCGAAGCATTCAAGAACACGAACGAAGATCAAGAAGATCAAGTGAGCTTGAAGCAAGAGAAAGAAAGTCCAACCACATCAAATCCAAAACAAACCACAAATCAATTAGAGTTGTAGTTTGTCTCTCACAACGAACCGTGAGAGACGTGAGTGATAGCTTCCTTATAGCTAAGAGTGTTAGGTTACTTGTTAGGTTGAAAGGAGTGTTACTAGTGAGGCTAAGGATGGACGCTTAGCTCAGAGAAGTGTAACGACTCGCCTAAGTTGTAAGGACTCGCTCTTAATAAGATAAGGGACGGCTATTGAAAATCCTCCAACGGAGGTAGAGGTTTACCCATAAGACTAGTTGGTCTTAATGGGGTTCCTCTATAAATACTCGTGTCCACTTATCTTGTATTCTGTTAAGTCTATTTTCCGCTGCACTAAAGGACGCCCTTAACCCAGTTAAGGATGCCCTCATTAACTGACTTACGATCCATCATCCTCTTTCTTGCCATTTTACCTACAAAAACAAACAAACTCGCATAGTTTCCGACTCTTGAAGAAAACCGGGAACTAAGCTAAAAAGGAAACGAAACTACAAAGAAGAGAATGAAAAACACATATTTACAAAGGAAATTAACCACTAAAACACCACCAAAATGAGAGACGTCAGAATACCCCATACTTAAACTTGCTTGTCCTCAAGCAATAACAATGCAAGCAAGACCGAAGCACAATCTTCAAGTAAAGCCTCGTATGAAAAACTCAAGTAAGCACAAGTAATAGACATGCTAGCAAGATTATGTCATCACACATGATCAAGTATTCAAGGAATAAAGTCTAATGCAACAAAGCCTCACTTTAGGGATATGAAAATGTGTATCACTCATCATGTGTTTAGGCTTGAAAATGAACACTCAAACTCAACAATCATGCAAGTAAAGAATTTACTATTGAAGCTAATATCACCAATTCCTCCACCTAGAGATGCCTATTACAATGCACACAAAGGATATGAACTTGGCTCAATGGAGGTCCTCAAAGAGGTTCCATTCGGCCGGGTTGTAATGGGGCTTTTGGTGTTTCTCAAGGTGGGAATCACTTTGGTCTTGTGGTGCTTACAATGGGGATTGAACTTTCTAGTCTCTCACCAAACTCACCAAACCATTCCACTTTCAACTTCACTCATCCAAAAGACTTTGATTTTTCTCTTTTCTTTTTTCAACTTTCAACCCACTCTTTACTTAACATTCCACTTCATCTTTGCACTATACTTTTTGTTGGATTTTTCTCACTTTTCCACTAGGATCGACTTGCACTAAACTCGGGCCCGATGTGCACTTTAACTCGGTCGGTGCCCTTTTCTTTCACTTAAGCATTTTGCTTTCAATCCACTATTTTTTCCAACTTTTCTTTCTTTCTTCCCAACAAAGATACACTACCTACTTGGTTTATAACTCCATTTCTTGCCCTTCACCAAAGAGAATCTCAACTCTCCAAATATATTCCAAAACCTCTCACTAAAGTCCAATCCCATAAGGGTCAAGTCATATAGGTTAGGAATCATATTTTTGAGGAGTTTCAAACAAAGGTCTAAGGCTAAAACGGGGCTACAAACAATGGTTTATTTTCAAGGTAGGATATGGAACATTTTGTGGCTAAATGAAACAAAGTTCAAATCAATGTGACAAAGCATAGAACAATTCTCATATTGGTCTTGGAAAATAGATAAACACCTCAATAGCAAGTTTACTAAGCATGCATGAGCTAATCACACAACAAAATGAGGGATATGCAAATATGAACAAGCATCCCTAAAATGGCCAAAAAAATCATCTCACAAGGTTCACTCAAGCTTAGTTGCATCAAATTTCATCCAAGAACTCATGTGCTCAATAAAGACATGCAAGACATCATATCACATCAAAAACAACATCCATTTAGAGGCTAAACTATCTAAAAATATGCAAAGGACTTTACATGCTCACATCATCATTAGCTCTCATATGGACATCTAAGATGGGAATTCCTAGTCCAAAAACACAATCTTTTTGACATTTTCACACAATTTTTCACATTTTTATGGATTTTTTCGAAAAAATTTCTCAAACCAAAAACAAACTCATCCATTCATGCCATAAAATTGATCATCATTCTCATACATGTCATGCCACAATCCAAATTAAATCATCCCTTAAACAAAAAAAACAAACAACCTACACATGGAACTAATGAGCAACTAACCCACCCCATACTTAAAATTTTGATGTCCCCATCAAAAAGAAATCAAAACTCAAAAGTAAAGAGAAGAGTAGAGAAAGCTCACAATTCCTTATTCTTGCATGGCATTTTTGAGGCTTAGTTCGGAGGATGGCCTTGACGGCGTCTCCTTTGGAGCCGTGCGTGTCGCTCTCGCTCATACACTTGGTCGTTGAAAGGATCTTGGCTTGGCGGTTGTAGTGGTGGCGCGGGAGGTGTCCATTGATCTTCACGGGATGAGAAATTCCCGGACATCCACTCATTGAAACTAGCTTGCATGGACCACCTTTGATCCTCGGACGCCCTCAAGTCCTCCACCTCACGTCTTGTGTAGGCGATGTTGCGGTTCACCTCATCAAATCGTACTTGGAAGTTCTCTTGATGTTGGAAAAGTTGTTGTTGTTGGAAGTTGAGTTGGTGCGCTTCTTGGAGCATTGATTGTTGTTGAAGTTGGAGATGCGACAATTGGTTTGCCAAGAAATTCATGTCCACCGATTGGGTAGGCTCGGGGAACACCATTCCGGGCCCAAACCATTGGGCATACCCCTCATATCCTCCGTAGCTAGGTGGTGCTTGGTGTGCTCCACTTCCCTCACCCCTCTCGAAGTGGCTAGGGACCGGTTCGGGCAAGAACACGTCGGACCGACGTTGATGGACATCGGGCCCGACGTAGGATGCTCCTCGGTCCAAGAGAGTTGGGACGTGGTCGTTGAGCAAATGTTGGTAACCACCTTCTTCTTCTTCTTCATCACCTCTTGGCGCGTCCATATCCATGTCGTCTCTCCTCACAAACTCATAACGGTTGGGCTCTTCCTCTTCGGTGTCCGGGGAAGCTTGAGGTGTAGTGAAACGGATGTGTTGTGGTTGTCTCCTAACCTCAAGTGTCCCCTCCGGCTCTCCATAAGGATTGACATTCCCCGCCCACACTTGATACCAATTGTAGTAAGAAGTGAGGTCGAAGAGTCGAGGCTCCAAAGGAACTTGCACATTGTTGAAGTTTGAGTGCGGGGCTAGGTAAGTAGAAGCGCCGGTCACTAGCTTCTCTTTGATAATGTTGGCCTTTTTGAAGTATTTGAGGTCCATGAACTCCACGCCATTTGGGGCCGGTGTGTAGGTAGACAAGTCCACCTCAAGACGGTGAGCTAGCCGGGCAATCATGCCTCCGAAATAGATCCATGAAGAACTTTGGAAGTCCCTCACCATCTTCACCCATTCCCATGTGAGGTTCATCGGCTTCTCATTCTCAAACAACATCTCATAGAGAATCATGGCCTCCTCCTTCATCGGTTTACTCAATTCATGCCTTGCAAAGATAGAACACCCCAAGGCTCGGATCATGACTCGGAAGAGCGGGCTTGCAATCTCATTCGTTGATGCTCCTTTCCTCATCTCGCTCTTCCCGGCCAAAAAACTTCCAAAGGTAATCAACCTTCTCATTGTCAACATAAGCCTCCTCTCTTGTAAATGGGAACCCGAAGTAGGTGGCCAAGTTCCGGAGAGAGAGTTTTTGCAATTCGTTGCCCATTTGGAAGGAAATCATGCCTTCACTCTCGGGTCCCTCATACGTGCACTTGAATGTCGCCATGAACTCGGACGTCAAGGCGGGATAATGAGTGTTGTTCCACCTTAGCAAGACATTGAGCCCAATGTGATTATAGCACCGAGCAAGAGCTTCATCCATGTTCATCTTTTGAATTGACTCCCAATCTAACTACCGAGTGTGGTGAGATAAACCCATGAGACGCTCATACTCTCTAGCATCATCCTCATCCTCAATACGTACATCATCCATTCTTTGGACTCTCTTGGAAGACTTCTTGGATTTCTTGGTGGCTTTCTCCATCCTTGAAGAAGATGCTCGGGTAGACATGATACCTACACACAATCAAGACCAAAGAAACTACAAGGTAAAATCTATACAATCCACAAAAACACAAGCTTCCATCACAAACAACTCATCATGCAAAAAGATAACCACGGGGTGGTCGAACTCGACCCTAGGGGGGGTCGATCCTGAGGGTATACATCCATGAATACTCACTAATCATGCAAAGAGATAACCCCATACTTATACTTAACACACTCAATCCACAAAATTCAATCATGCATGAACTAAGATTCACATATCAATGGTCAAGCCTCAAAATATATCATGAATAACATGCTATAACCAACATTCAAGAGCAAGAAATCTTAAATCCAAACAAAAGAAGCTTGGAAAGCGTCGGACCGATATGCAAGAGACAACGGGCCCGAGGTTGGGGACCTCGGTCCGAGACACTGGACCGACGTTGGACATCGGTCCCGAGGTACTGGGTACCTCGGACCGAGTCCATTCTGACTTCTCTTCCTAGATTCATCCACAAAACACATAACCATGCCCCTAAAATCCAAATTCTACCATCAATCATCATTAATCGAAGTTCCAAGTGGGATTTAGCAACAATTAAGCACAAATTTCATAAGACATGCAAATCACTATGGATGCTCAAAGTTCAAGCTCACTCAATCATGGCATATCTCAAATCTAGCAATGAAAGCATGAAATCCATAAAGAATCAAGTAGAGATTGAGATTCACATACCAAATATGAAGAAAACAAGAACTTCTAGCAAGCAACTCTTAGAACTCAAATTTTCCTCTTCTAGATCTAGAAGAAGAATGTAGATCTATGGGATTTGGGTGGGATTTTTGGCTTTTGGTTCAATGCTTGAGGATGCTAGGGGATGGATCGAGATCTTGTGGTGAGGTAGCTTGAGGATCGACTATGGTGGGGGGGAAGGATCGATTTTGGGTTTTGAGAGAGAATTGGGTATTTTGGGAAAGTAGTTATGGGGATGGTGATGTTAGGTAAGGTAAAAGACTCTTAAATGGGGAAGAAGACAAAGGTGGGTCAAGAGGGTATAGTAGGAATTTCCACCAAAGTCAAGGTCAAGGCAATCGGCAAGCTTGGACCGACGTTGGGCACCTCGGGCCCGAGGTACTGGGTACCTCGGTCCTACCCGATTTGGCTTCCTAAAATTCCCATGACTTGGTTACTTCTACCCACAAGTCATTGCATCATTTCCACAAATACCACATATGCTAATGAAGCTCACACAACACACATTTCCACAAAATACAAGCTAGAGAAGAGATTAGGACTAATCTAAGCTAAGGCAAAAAGAAACAAGCTAGAAACTACGAAAATGAATCTACTAAACCCGGGTTGCCTCCCGAGGAGCGCTTCTTTAACGTCATTAGCTTGACGTCTAACCTCTACCCTTCAAGGAGGGTGAAAAACGGTGAATTGATCCTCCTTGCCATGCACATCTCCACAATCCTCATAGCCAAAATGCCACCATTTGTGTTTGATGAAAGTGTGGCATCCAAAATCTCCATCATCCTCTAAAGTGTAGCTTGGCATCTCTTGCATCTTCCCATCTTGCATCTTATCACCTACATCACAAAAGTCTAAAGAATTTCTAGGAGACTCAATGACATCATAACTCAATTCATCTTGCAAATCATCTAAGCAAAGATAATCATCTCCTAAATCCTTTTTCAAATCATCTAAGCACATGAAAGAATCTCCCACATCAAAAGGATATAGATTAGGATACTCTTCATGATTTGGTGGGATATCTCCATCTCTTGACTCATCATGGATTTGAACATCGACCATATCATGGTCTCTCAATGGTGCTTCTTCCAACTTCTCCCTCTTGCATTTGGCACTTTCCTCTAGCTTCAAGATCGCCAATGCATCCGGTTCATTAAGGGCCTTGTTGAAATGGAACTCCACTTTTTCCTCTCCAATCTCGAAGGTGACTTTCCCATTCCTCACGTCAAACTTGGCACCCGCCGTGGCTAGAAACGGCCTTTCGAGAATAATGGGCACCATCGGATCCACTTTCATGTCTAAGATCACGAAATCATCGGGCACAAAATATCTTCCCACTCGAACCGGGACGTCATCAAGAATTCCGGTGGCCTTTGTTGAAGAACCATCGGCCATGATGGGACTCATATCGACCGGCTCTATATCTCCAAGGTTAGCCCTTCTCCATATGCTCATGGGCATAACCGAAATACTTGCTCCTAGATCACAAAGAGCTTTGAATTGTTGAGAACCAATCCCTACGGTGATGGCAAATCTTCTGGGATCACCAAGCTTTTGAGGTAGCTCCAATATCTTCACCTCGTCTTGCATCTCAACAATTGACCTCTTCTTGCTCAAGATTTCCTTTAAAAACTTTGCATAAGATGGCATCTCACTTAGAGCATCGGTGAAAGGAATGGTGATGTTCAAGCCTTGCAAAAGGTTCAAGAACCGCTTGAACTTGCCCTCAACAATCTCCTTGGGCTTCTTCATAGGATATGGAAGAGTAGTGCCACCTTGCTTCTTGCTTGGATCAACCTCCTTGGATCGATCTTTCTCAACAAATCCACCCTGGACCGACGATGGAAGTACCTTGGGACCGACTTCAGGGACATCGGTCCCAGGGCAAAGCTCATTTGGGCACGTCGGGCCGACTTCAGGGCAAGTCGGGCCCGAGTTGGGTTCAACCTCGGTCCACTCCAAGGGACTTCCTCCGTCTATAGGATCGACATCTGGTAACGTCGGGCCCGAGGTGCTGGGAACCTCGGTCCGACTCTCTTCTCTCGGTTTTGGAACTTGTGGTTCGGGCAAACTCCGTCCACTCCTTAATGCTATGGCTCGAACTTCATTTTGTTGTTGTGGGGCACGGGGATTCTCCTCGGGTCGGCCCGGGAGTCTCCCTTCCTCTCTTGGAAGTTGATTCGCCATGTGAACAATTTGGTTGTCCACTTGCCTTCTCCACACACCAAACTCCTTGAATTGGGAAGCCAATTCCTTGAACTCGCCTCTCATCTCTTGTGCCCATTGTGGTGTTTGCTCATAGAACCCCGGAGGTCGGTATGGTGGTTGTTGGGCTCTTGGCTCGTTGTTGTTGAAGTTGTTGTTGTAGCCACTAGCTTGCCCTTGGTTCCACCTTCCTCCATTGTTGAAATTGGATCTTCCTCCGAAATTTCTTTGGACATAGTGAGCCTCCTCAATTTGCTCGGCCAACCGAACTTGGCGCTCATTTGGACACTCTTGTGCTCCATGCTTCAAGGAACCACACTCTTCACATGCTCTTGTGGTTTGTTGGGCATAACTCATCTTCCTCCTCATCTTGTTCAATTCATCCTCCAAGAATTGGATCTTCACATCTTTGTCCACCTCTTCACTTTTGGGGTCGTAGAGCTTCTTCGGACCTTCTCCATGGACTCTAGCTTCCTTGCTCACATTGCTAGTACCATACGTCGCCTCATAATCCGAGAGTTTGTCCAACAACTCCCATGCTTGTTCCGGCGGCAAGTCAATGAACCCACAATCGGTATGGAGGTTCAATTTATCCTTTGTGGCGGTGTTGATCCCTTGGAAGAAGATGTCTTGAAGGACATAGGGTTGTTGACCATGTGTCGGACACGCCCTCAACATCTCCTTGAATCTATCCCACGCCTCGAAAAGTGGCTCATGAGCTCCTTGTTGGAAACTAGCAATCTTCCTTCTAAGCTCCGTCGTCTTGGTGGGCGGGAAGAACTTCATCAAGAATGCTTCATTTAGGGCCCTCCATGATGTGATGGATCGAGGTGCTTGACTCTCCAACCAATGCAAAGCCTTGCCTCCCAAAGACCACTTGAAGGCTTTGAGTAGCACGTACTCAAGTGTCTCATCATCCGTGGAAATGGTCTCACAAAGGTCCTTGAATTGCTTTACATGCTCGATCGGACACTCATTCGGCCTCCCTTGTAATTGCTCTCTCTTGATGAGTGAGATAAATTGAGTTTTTATCTCAAAATTCCTTGACACCTCCGGCAAGACGATGGCCGGCTCCGGGACCTTCAACTCCGGATGCATGTATTGTCTAGCATTCCGGGGTTGATTGTTGATTTGGGCCTCCAACCTTATCCTTTGCTCCCTCTCTCTACGGGCCTCGGCATCTCGATTTGCCATCTCAATTTGCATTCTAGCCATGTCGGCTCTCATCCTCTCAAACTCCTCATCTCGGGCTTGGTCCGCCATCCTCTTCTTCTTTCGGGCTTGCCCTAGAATACTCTCCGGGTCACACACAAAGTCGAGCTCAAGGGTTCCTCGGACGGAACTAGCTCGCATGCACCTACAACCAAAGACACAAACAAAAACCGAATCAAAACAAACAAGGGGTTTGGGCTAATCCCTCACCCAAATCACTACCAAAATCAAAGACTCAACAACGATGGGTACCTCGAACAAGTAGAACACCCCGGCAACGACGCCAAAATTCTGATCGGTCCGGGAATCGGAGGGTCTCACAATTTAAATTTATAAAACCGAACCTCACTTGTAGTAAAGAGGTAGGGTGTCGAACACACGGGAGTTCGTGCGTCGAGAGTACCCGAAAAGACTAAAAGAGGAGAAAATAAAGACAAATGAAGGAAAACAAGCGAGATCTCCTCGGACCGACACAGGGTCACTTCGGTCCGAGGTAGGATCGAGATCAATTTGTACGGGACCGACGTTGATCAAGTCGGGCCCGAGGTGCTGGGTATCTCGGTCTTAGCAAATAAGTAGATCGGTCTTGGGTTTTTGGGTTCCTCCCCCAACTAGACTTGGATATTCCACCTCAATTCAGCCAATAAATGTTTGATTCTAATGAGATCGAGGTTGCTCGCCTCAAATCCCTCCAATCTACACCTCGACCCAAGGGAGTTTTCACTCACCTTCGATGCTAGAGACTTGTGATGGGATAGAGACCACTTTCGCTTACTCTTACCAAACACAAGCTCTAGATCCCTTGTTTTCACAAGAGAATTGAAGCTCAATGTAGAGAGGATTCACAAATCAAGCACTCAAGGCTATGGAATTGGGGTTTTCTACCCAAATCTAGCTAGGGGGATTCCCCCATAGCCCAAGACTATGGAATCTACTCCATGTGGTAAGAGAAAAACGAAATCAAAAGGGAAATCAAGCAAATCTCAATCAACATCATCCAATCAAACTCCAATTTCATTCAAATCCAAAGATGTCTACAAAATCCAAGTTCAAATCTACTTGATCTAAGCAAAACAAGGTACAAAACTCACAAATCTTCCTCTCTTCTCCAACGACCTCTCCTTCTCTTCCTTCTTCCTTCTTCTCCTTGCTCTCCAAGCCTTCCTTGAGCCTTTGAGAGTGAAATTTGGGTTTGGTGTGTGTGTGTGTCCCACTCGTCCCCCTCACACTCCACACTTGATTTGATCACTAATCACCTCTCTTATCCTTCCTCTTGGATTGGGGACCAAGGAATCCCAATTTAGAAAGGGACAAATGTGGAAAGTTGCTAAAAATATGCCTTGGGCAACAATCCTCACATGCGCCGACTTGGACCGACACGGGTCGACATCGGGCCCGACGTTGGGAACGTCGGTCCTGGCTCTGGTTGCTCGATCTCGGGCCCGACATGGGTGTAACTCGGTCCAGGGCCTCGATCCTTGCCTTCTTCCTTGGTTCCCTTTGGTTCCACTTCATTCTTAGCTTGGCTCTTGCACTCCTTGACTTGGCTCCTCGAAATGGTCCTCTTTCTTGGCATTTTACCTACAAAAACAAACAAACTCGCATAGTTTCCGACTCTTGAAGAAAACCGGGAACTAAGCTAAAAAGGAAACGAAACTACAAAGAAGAGAATGAAAAACACATATTTACAAAGGAAATTAACCACTAAAACACCACCAAAATGAGAGACGTCAGCCGGTCTGTTAAATTGTTGACCGGTAAGATTATCTTGGCGATCTCATTAGCATCGTCAAGATTCAGGACTTGTCTTAGTTTATGAAGATCCCAGGTTTTATCATCTCGTATGTATGAACACACGAATTCTTCCTCATTGATTACATGGCGAGCCTCCGCTTTTGGTTTGATGTTGAGGTTGGGAACCCAACAATCCTTCCAGAAACGGATGGTTCTCCCATCTCCAACTTGCCACGATAGCCCCGAGAGGAAAAGATCCTTGAGGCTCATGAGTTTGGACCATTGCCATGAAGTATTCTGTTGATTGTTATAATTCCATAGGTTTTTCGTGTTTAGATATTCTTCGTTAACGATTTTAACCCATAAGTTCCCCGTGTCCGCAATTAGTTTCCAAAGAAGTTTCATTTGTAATGCTTGATTCATTTCTTCCGCTTTAGCGATACCAAGCCCCCCATGATGAGTAGGCTTGTAGATAGAATTCCATCTTATTAACGGTTTGTATCTACTAGCCTTATTCCAGAAGAAATTACGGTTTATCTTGTCGAGTTCATCATAAGTACCTTTGGTTAGGTAGAAAGATTGCATTAAATAATTTGGTTGTGTAGACAGATTAGCCTTAATCATTATTGTCAGGCCTTCTTGAGAGAGTGTGTTAGCTTTCCATTTTGTTAGTTGGTCCCTTGTTCTTGTTGTGTACGCATTGAATGTAGTCTTGGTAACCCTTTCGTTAATGAGGGGACACCCTAGGTATTTATCCAGGGTTGTGGTGTTTGTTATATGGAGAGTTTGTTTAATTTGATTTTTGGTTTCATTGTTAGTCTTTTTGTGGCTTGAAATGTTGATTTGTGAAGATTGATTTTCTGACTAGAGGCTTGGCAGTATTCCTCAATTATGCTCTTAACATTCTGGCATGCTTGGCGTTTGCTTGGGAAAACCTTTAGAGCGACGACATCCGCTCTTCGGTCTCGTCAGCCTTGGGCAGGACCTTCTTCGTAGGAATTGGCTAGTCCAATTTCGTCACATTTTTCGAGAGGCGAACGGCGCGGCCGATTATCTCGCTTCATATGCTTTTGATTTCCCTTTGGGATTTCATATGTTTTGTAATCCGCCTGATGGGGTTTTGCCTTTTATTTCGAATGATATGAGGGGCGTAGCTACCCCTCGAATGATCCTGAACTAGTCCTGTATCTCGCTTTGTTTTAGTTCAAGGAGCTCAGCTCCCTTTCCACCAAAAAAAAATGCTTGGCGTTTGCTTTAGCAAAGACGATTATATCATCTGCATACGCAAAAAATGGGATTTTTGTACCTCCCCTCGTGATCTGAATTCCGATCCCACTCTTTAGGTCCATATTGGCCCGCTGAAGTTGCTTAGCCAGCACTTCAGCTGCCAATATAAACAGATATGGTGAAAGGGGGTCACCCTAGCGTAGACCTTTGTGAGGTTTGAATTGTTTCGTTGGATCATTGTTGACATGGACTGAGAAGGTAACTGTTTCAATGCATTGTTTCAGCCATTTGATTTATTAGATTAATGATTGAGATTAAATATTATTTTTTTTTGTAAAATCGCGATTAAAATTGCACACGGCGGCAAACTTGTATTTTTTTGAAACCTATACCCCTCTTTTAACATAACAAAAATATCATCCAATTTCTATTTGCGATATTCCTCCCCGATCCAATTTCGCTCTTCTTCCCCAATAGAACTTCAACATCTTCACATCACGTCTCCATCTTTAGATCGCCGGTTTGGTTTTCTTCCATCTTCAACGCCATTGACATCTCGCTTCCTTCCATCTTCAACAACAATCAGTTGCTCAAAATGCCTCACAATTGTCAAAAAATTCTCTCATGTTGGGGTACGACCGGTCTATATGTGAGAGAAATTCCATGGAGTCTTGTTGGGTTAGGGTTTAACTGATGAACTTGTGGACCACAACTTATTTGTGAAATTGCATTGGTGAAGTTTCTCTTTGAGCCTTGCAATAGGGTTTTCTGCCTTTCTAATGCCCCAATGAAGATTCAACTACTGAAGAAGAGTTTGATGTACCAACAACAAAGACAGAAATAAAAAAGTCAGGATTGTTCAAAAGTCACAAAAAGTGCATTAGTATATTGAAGCAATTCATTACTAAGATGAAAAAGTGCAAGGAGAAATGAAGTGCATTAGAAAGTAGTCAGGATTATTCGAAAATACAAAAGTGCATTAGTAAGCTGAAAAAGTGCATTAGTAAATCGAAAAAATGCATCACTAAGATGATAAGGTGCAAGGAGAAGTGAAGTAGATTAGTGAGAAGTCGGGATTGTTCGAAAGTACAAAAAGTACATTAGTCAACTGAAAAAATACATTACTAAGATGAAAGGGTGTAAGGAGAAATGAAGTGCAATAGTAAGAATCAAGATTGTTCGAAAATACAAAAGGACATTAGTAAACTGAAAAAGTGCATTAGCAAATTAAAAAGTGCATTACTATGAATAAGTGTAAGGAGAAATGCAGTGCGTTTGTAAACTGAAAAAGTGCATTACTAAATTAAAAAAGTGCAAAATTAAGATGAAAAAGTGCAAGGAGAAATGGAATACATTAGTAAGAAGACAAGATTGTTCGAAAATACAAAAGTGCATCCTTCGCAAGAATCGTGCATTCATAGTATTTCAAATAGAAACTGAGAAAGTGCATTTATAATGTCAAAAAATGCATTTGTAACATTAAAAAGTCAAGTGGTATCATCAAATAGTGTAACCTTAACAAGAAATCGTGCATCCATAGTATTTCATCTAGAAACTGAAAAAGTGCAACCATTACATCAAAAAGAGTATTCGTATCTTTAAAAAGTGCATTCTTAGTTAGAAGTGCATCCGTAGTATGTCATACAAAAACTAAAGAAGTGCAACTATAACATGCAAAAGTGTAGTGCTAATATTAAAAAGTGTAACCTTAACAAGAAATCGTGCACATACAATTTAGAAACTAAAAAAGTGCAGCCATAACGTTAAAAAGTGCATCCATAATATTTTATCGGGCCCAATTATTCGAGACCATCGTCAATCCTGACTTGACCGCTAAAACCCTAGTTGCAGTAACTTCACAACTTTCTTCATCATCATCTCCTTCCTTCACTATTTACACTCGTGCAGTCCATACGAGTCTGTTCTACTTTGTCAATTCATCAAATTATTCATCAATTCACCATCAATTTCCTCAATTCATAAATTTCGGTTTCTCAGATCCGGGAGTTTTACCGATTTCGAGCATAGTGTATAGATTTAAGGTCGAAACAAGTTGATTTAAGGTCAAAGATACAGATCGAGAAAGTGGAGCCGACAGAGACAAAGGATCGAGAGAGGGAATGTCTGCATATCGTCACACGATCGCCAAAAAAAATACCCCGTGTGTTAAAAATCACCTTAAACTATGAACGCTTGGATTTGGCTCATCAAACAGCCCACATCTCACCCATGGGGGACATGTTTTATACATGATCGATCTAGAGTCATACAAATATATGTTTCAAAAGTTATTAACCACTTAGCTGAATTAAATTTGCTTGTTCATAATGTTTTGAAGTTTAAATTAGAGTCATTTCCCACGTCATAGGCATAGGCGGGTTTTATTAAAATTATTCTTGGTTTTATATAAATAAAATGTATCTTTTATTGATATGTTTAACAATTGTTAATGTCATACTACTACTAATAATTGTCCATTAATGCTGCCAAAAAAAATTGTACATCAATGCTACCAAAAAACAATTGTACACTAAGGCTCCGTTTGGTAGTGGCTTTTCCTAACTGACCGTGGCTGGGGTAGGCGAACCAAGCTCGCGTAGAATCGTTCAGCGGAGCGACTGGAATGGAAGTTGGAGAAGCTAACCGTGACTGGATGGCGACTAAAAAAGCCCCCATTCCGGTTGGAAAACGGCCGATTATGGTTTGGGTTTTGGCCCAAACTACTTCCCGGTTTTTTAACTCCAATTTTGGGCTGGTTCAGATTTTATTTTTTATATGACAGAATAATAGACCAGCTTTGACTTAGGGTACCAAAGCCAGTCGGGGTCACAATTTTAGAATAGGATGGTCTGGATTAAGTTGCTCTAATTAGCTTAAATAACCGGCGATTTCAACGACTAGAAACCGTTAGTTTGTCCGGTTAGCAGAATATCCCATCATGTTAGCATAATTTTGTTTTTAAAGTACGTACAAACTGATGGTTCCAGCCTGGATTGAAGTGACCGGATTCGAACAGGGCAAACTACTGATTTGGCTGTTCACTCTTGACCTATCATTAATCCAAACCTTTACGGAGCCAAATTTTCAGTTTCGGTTTTGATCCGATTTAGGTTTAAGATTTGGGCCTAGGGCAGTATATCTTTAGGCCGGACCGGAAAAACTCGAGTCGAACCCGGACTGAAAGTACCCAGTCTGGTCTGGTCTAAACCCGGAATTTTCCGGTCCGGACCAGAATGTATCTAAATTAAATATAAACCTATTGAAAAAATCTATAAATAAAATGATTTTTTGAATAAAAAATTCAAAAAATAGATTGTAATTTAAATATATTATATAAAAAAGAAATCCGGCTCATCCGGTCCGGTCTCCGGTCTATGATTGTAAAAAATCCCGGTCCATGGAGTCGAACCGGAGCAGATGCACAACTCTATTTTGGGACAGTCCAATTTGCGTTTAAAAGTTGACCAAACTCATCCCTAGCTTATTTTACGCTAATACTTCAATGTTATTGACGAGAGAAATGCATCTGTCAAAACAAACATTGTATTTGAGAAGAATCACGCTCCACGAAGCGTGATGCATAGTGAAGCATGAAGCCACGTGAAGCGTTGCGCTTCGTGAAGCGTGAGCTTTTCGTGTGCGCCGGGCAAAAGTTTTGTGTGTATAAAGATTTCCCATTTTTTTCTATCACTAATATAGTAATATACTATTAAAATCACATATATAAGCAAAAATATTAGTCATACACTATAATTGAAATGAAGTTACTTTGGTCGTAGAGACAATGATAAGAAAAAGATGGTTAAACATATGTTTATTGGAAAATACTAAATGACTCGGGCAAAGTCGTTGTTCCCTTATCAAAAATAAATCCCAAACATGCAAACAACAGTATAGTAGGCAAGCAAGGGGTCGAACCCAAAGGAATCAGTTTCTAATCAGATTTTATGGTTTTCATGCAAGAGTTCAAAGGGGGGTTTGAAAGTCGGTTTCAATCAAAGGTTATCAAGTAGAGTTTATCCAATCAATTCCACTTTATTAATCCGTTGATCATGAATTCATCCACCTCTTTATATGCCTAGGTCAATTCCAATCCCAATCATTAGAAATCGCAAGTCCAGTCCAAGCAATTCTATAACCCTAGGCAAGGACGCTTAACCTAGAATTAGCATAGAGAACAGGGATAATAGGAAATCAAATCATGCAATCAAGCTACGAGTCTCATGCACAATTAAACCATTGAATACTCTTCCCTAAACTAGTCCACGGTCCTAGAATAGAGTTGTTTCGAGAATTAGGAAAGATGTATAGACAACAACCAATCCTAAATCAAACGATAGATCTAAGTCAATCAAACAAGTTGGCCAGACTCATAAAATCAAGCATAGATCATGGGATGAAGCACAAGAGTATCAATAAAGACCTAGGGATAAAGAGGTTACCAGAATTTCACAACTTCATAATAAAGCTTCCTTGATCGAATAAACTCAAGAGGAGAGTTAGTTCTCCATTACAAAGAAAACTCCAATCTTTATTGAAAGAACAATTGATTGACAAGTAAGTTGAATCTCCTAAAAACCTAGAAAGGTTCCCCTTAAATAGCCCCAAAGATCAACCTTTTCGGACTAGAAAAGAAAGGAAACCGAAAGATAAGAAAGGAAACAAGATATAAAAGATAGAAATTCGTCTGCGTGAAAGTCGGCCGCACCACGACCGCGGCATCTCCACCGCGCCCGCGGCGGTCTTCGAAAGTCAAAAGCTGAGTCGGCTTCTACCGCGACCGCGCCACCGACAGTGCGACCGCGGCCTTCATGGTCTTGGTTGGTTCGTCTCTTCACGCCACCACGCCCGCGTCCTAGACAACGCGACCGCGATATCCATACAGTGGCGAATCTTCGTCTTTAAGCTCTTTAACTCTTGATTCTTCATAACTTGTGTCTTCGGTCTTCATATTACAATATCGCTCAAAACTCACCTAAACACTTACTAAATCCTCTCAAAATACAAGAGTTATCCTATACAAAATAGCCTGAATCAAATTCCCCCATACTTAGATCTTGCTCGTCCTCGAGTAAGCTCAAACAAATATAACAAGGTAGCACATCTAAGATCTCAAGAAATACAAGGGAGGATGAAAACACTCAGCTCACAACCCGAACCCAAAAATATAGAGAAATCATGAGCATAAAACCATGAAGCTCAAACACACACCTCACAACATGATATAGCACTCAAGCTCTAAGAGCATGAAAGAGAGCAACCTAGGATCTACCCAAATCTAACATGAAGCCCCAAAGTCCCCAAGCGAGAATGATCCTAAACACTTGAATTTTTCCTCTCAATTCTGCTTAGGCGCCCTTTCGGGTTTTCACCTAACCGCTCTTTTCATTTTTCAATAAGGTGTGCTCACAAATACTCACAACTCTCATGAACCTCATATTACCCCAGCCTAATGCTGGTCCGGGTTACCTGCTTATTACCTGAGCCGCCCTTTCGGGTTTTCGACTCATCCCAGGATTTATATGCCTTTTTTCAAATTTTTATGGCTTTTTCTATCTTTTTCTTTTTTTCTTTCTTCCTTTATTATGCAAAAAGAATGGTGCAAGTGCTCCATGAAAAGAAGAAAATCAAAAATCTGAAGCAAATTTCTAACTAAACTAACTAGGATAAGCGAATGCGAGTACTCCCTCCCCCATACTTAAATCCTTCATTGTCCTCAATGAAGCAAAGAGAAAGGATAGAAGCAAGGAAGAAGGTATATCAGAAGACTCACAAACGATGAAGAGGGGTGGAATGGAAGAACTCTTCATAAGTAGGAGAACGAAACACTTCGTAATTCCAATCGGCGGCCAAACCGCGGGCGCGACACCAAGGGCGCGGGCGCGGAATCTGTGCAGAGAGCGAAGTCGGCCTCGGGTGGTCACCGCGGGCGCGGCTGATGAAGCGCGGGCGCGGTTCTTGTGCAAGGGCATAGCCTCGACTGCGTCTTGAATAGCGTGATGGGCAAACAACCTTCGTATCTTGGCTCGTCTCTCGAGAGATAGATGAATACTTGAACTCGAGCCGTGGAGATGAAATCCCGGGGAACAAAGCTCCCCCATACTTAGGCTTTACACATAGCCAAAGAATGGAAAGTACAAAGGTGAATGAAAAGAAGAGGTAGAAGATGAAATGATAGAAGATGGATAGAATGGGATAGATAGACGATAGAGATATAGAGGTAGAATGGGACCAAAAAGTCCTCTTTTTTTTTTTTTTGTCTTTTTCGTTTTTCCATTTTTTTTTTCAAAATAAAAACGAGCTAAAACCGAGACGCAGTATGGTTGCCGCGAACACGGGCTAGTACCTGTTCGTCGGGGCGCGCTGGTGATCCACCGCGGGCGCGGCCAAGGCGGTGCGGGCGCGGTTTCACGCCAGGCGTGTCCTTTCGGACCTAGTACCTGCATGTTAGCTAGAAAAACAAGCAAATCCTAAGCTAGGAATGGAAAAACAATCTAAACTAGTCCTTGGGTTGCCTCCCAAGCAGCGCTTTTGTTTAACGTCGTTGGCTCGACGTGGATACGATCAATAAGGGTCCTCATCAACATGAATTCGGACCTCGTTGCCACCATGAGATATGGAAAGAGATCCATTGGCAACATCAATGACCGTCTTGGCGGTTTTCATGAATGGGCGACCAAGTAAGAGAACCGGGTCGTACCGCCGTTCGCCTATCTCCATCACATAAAAATCTGCAGGAAAGATCAAACCATGCATCTGCACTAGAACATCCTCAACTAACCCTTTCGGGCGCACATTAGAATGGTCAGCCAACTCAATAACAATATCAGATTCCTTTAAAGGACCAAGGCCTAACCTATCATACATGCAAGCTGGGAGAACATTAATGGAGGCACCTAAATCTAGCATAGCACGCTCAATTTTAGTTTCTCCAATAGTGACAGGGACAGTGAATCTTCCTGGGTCAGAGCATTTTTTAGGCAATTGCTTCTGGAGTAGGGAATTATAAGTCTCAATTTTGCTATCCTGCGTTTTCTCAACTGGAGCTACTTTCTCAATTTTAGGACTAGTCCTATTCTTTCTTTTTATGGTGCATGGCTCTTTCATAAACTTAGCAAAACGAGGGACACTTTGGATGAGATTGATGAGAGGAACATTTACCTGGCAATTGGCGAAGGTCTCGAAGAGCTCCTTGTCATGTGCCGGCTTCCTTGTGTCCTTGAGTGCGTCGGGGAATGGGGGAGAAGGCTTAAAAGAGCTCAGTGGTGGAAGTGGTTGAGCTACATAGCCATCGTCCTCCTCTACTACTAGGGCATGGTCGCGTCTAGGAGAGCTCGGACGCGGGGGCGAATAGTTCTTGAAAGCATAGTCGAGCAACGCCCCAAAGTTCCGCTCTGCCTCCTTTATCGCGGGCGCGGTCCGGGCTCCGCGGTCGCGGTGCTTCACGCCTCTCGTGGTCCAAGTCCTCTGTTGGATTTCCATGGGCGCGGAGGGGAGAGCGCGGGCGCGGATTTCCAACAGAGACTTGGTCTTCAGCTTCTGCTGCCCCGGCGCGGTCGCGGCCAGGGGAACGCGGTCGCGGATCATCACCAATGGGTGATTCCCGACTCGTTAAAGTTCTACCACTCCTTAAATTCATGGAACTCACATTCTCCTTGTGGTTGAGCGGTTGAGAGGGATGTTTCCCGGAATCCTTAGACTCGAGCCTATTGATCATGGTGGCAAGTTGGCTCAGCTGAGTCTCAAGATTCTTTACAGCAGCTCTCGTCTCTTGGTTCTCCTTCAAGAGGGCGGTAATAGCATCATTCTGAGATGGAGCAGGCGCTCTCGGGGCATAGTTGTTGGACCGAAATTGTTGTTGCTGGCCCTGAGGATCGTACTGCTGCTGCTGTGATGGTGGGTCTTGCTGCTGCTGATTGCTCCACCTTAGGTTAGGATGGTTCGCACACCCCGGATTGTAGGTGTTAGAGTAAGGATCATTCCGGGGTCGAGGCGCACCATAATTGGCAATAGCATTGACCGACTCCTCGGTCTCTTGAATAGTTGGGCATTGATCCGTGTGGTGGCTCGCGTCATAGCAAAGACCGCAAGCATTAACTTGTTGAGCCGTCTTCTTTGTGAGCAGCTGCTTCATTAGATCTTTGAGCTCCCTTACTTCAGCATTCAGGGACTCGTTCACCACGCTAACGGACCTCACATTGGTCCTGGACCTCTGATTGCGGGCTTGTTCGGCCAAGATCTCAACTTTCTGAAAAGCTGTAGCGGGGGTCAAGTTCTCGTAACTACCCCCACAAGATGCATTCACGAGCCTCTTGTCATTGTCGCAGAGTCCCTCAATGATGTAGCAAATAAGATCCTTGGCCTGGTAGCCATGGTAGGGACAACTTGCGATGAGCCTCTTGTAGCGCTCATAATAGTCATAGAGGTTCTCGTCTTCCCCTTGCTCCAAACTGCTGAGCTGCTTTTTAATAGACGTTTGTTTGGAAGCGGGGAAGTACTTTTCAAGAAACGTCTTCTTCATAGCCGCCCAAGTAGTGATAGAACCCGGCACCAAATAAAGGAGCCAGTCCTTGGCGGAGTCCTCCAGAGAGAAGGGAAAAGCCCGGAGCTTGATTTGATCCTCCGTCACATCAGTGGGCTTCATACTCACGCACACCGCGTGGAATTCAGTGAGATGCTTGTTCGGGTCCTCACAACTCAACCCGTGGAATTTGGGCAAGTGGTGGATGAGACCGGACTTCAGTTCGAATTTCACACCCTCCCCAAGTTCGGGGTATTGAACAGCGAGTTGCTGTTGCTGGAGATCGGGCGCTGTGAGTTGGCGAATAGTTTGTTCCGCCATGACGCCTTCTGGTTCAGAATCAGAGAGAGAAAGAGATTCAAGAAGATTGTAGGATGTAGACACTCTGGGGGCACTCCTTATCTTCCAAAGAGTCCTGTCAATTTCTGGATCAAAACGAACAGGAGAAGTATTAGTAGACTGGGTACGGACCATGTGTTAGGTCCGAACCCAAGGGATGGTTCTGCGCACGAACCGCGGGCGCGCCGAGTGGGCCGCGGTCGCGGTTTGAGCGCAGAGCACGAAAACGCACACAATCAAAATAAGAAAAAGGATTCCCCGGCAACGGCGCCAAAATTTGACTCGGGCAAAGTCGTTGTTCCCTTATCAAAAATAAATCCCAAACATGCAAACAACAGTATAGTAGGAAAGCAAGGGGTCGAACCCAAAGGAATCAGTTTCTAATCAGATTTTATGGTTTTCATGCAAGAGTTCAAAGGGGGGTTTGAAAGTCGGTTTCAATCAAAGGTTATCAAGTAGAGTTTATCCAATCAATTCCAGTTTATTAATCCGTTGATCATGAATTCATCCACCTCTTTATATGCCTAGGTCAATTCCAATCCCAATCATTAGAAATCGCAAGTCCACGGTCCAAGCAATTCTATAACCCTAGGCAAGGACGCTTAACCTAGAATTAGCATAGAGAACACGGATAATAGAAAATCAAATCATGCAATCAAGCTACGAGTCTCATGCACAATTAAACCATTGAATACTCTTCCCTAAACTAGTCCACGGTCCTAGAATAGAGTTGTTTCGAGAATTAGGAAACATGCATAGACAACAACTAATCCTAAATCAAACGATAGATCTAAGTCAATCAAACAAGTTGGCCAGACTCATAAAATCAAGCATAGATCATGGGATGAAGCACAAGAGTATCAATAAAGACCTAGGGATAAAGAGGTTACCAGAATTTCACAACTTCATAATAAAGCTTCCTTGATCGAATAAACTCAAGAGGAGAGTTAGTTCTCCATTACAAAGAAAACTCCAATCTTTATTGAAAGAACAATTGATTGACAAGTAAGTTGAATCTCCTAAAAACCTAGAAAGGTTCCCCTTAAATAGCCCCAAAGATCAACCTTTTCGGACTAGATAAGTAAGGAAACCGAAAGATAAGAAAGGAAACAAGATATAAAAGATAGAATTTCGTCCGCGTGAAAGTCGGCCGCACCGCGACCGCGGCATCTCTACCGCGCCCGCGGCGGTCTTCGAAAGTCAAAAGCTGAGTCGGCTTCTACCGCGACCGCGCCACCGACAGTGCGACCGCGGCCTTCATGGTCTTGGTTGGTTCGTCTCTTCACGCCACCACGCCCGCGTCCTAAACAACGCGACCGCGATATCCATACAGTGGCGAATCTTCGTCTTTAAGCTCTTTAACTCTTGATTCTTCATAACTTGTGTCTTCGGTCTTCATATTACAATATCACTCAAAACTCACCTAAACACTTACTAAATCCTCTCAAAATACAAGAGTTATCCTATACAAAATAGCCTGAATCACTAAATATTAGGTAACTTTAAAAAAAGAGATGGATTTTTGTATATAATAATGGAAGAAAATGTATACAAAAGTGCAAATAATTAGATTTTGCCCAAGGCTTCTTATTTTGTTAGGGACGCACGACCATTTTTTGACTCAGATTTGCCTGCCTACGTTCGTCGACCGCTTCACTTCTGCAGTTTTGCCCGCCTCCAACAAGTAAGCCCCTGAACTTTTTCTTTACAATTTTTATCCCTTCCCCACCTCTTTTTACTCCCCCTTCCACGACCTAGCTGCTCATTCACGACCTTCCCCCCCCATTGTTGCCTCCTACAAGCTCTCATCTCACTTCCTTACTCCCTACACCTCTGGATCTACCTCTTTTCTCTCAAATTCCACCAAAATCCTTCCTAATCTTTCCTCCTCTACTCAAATCAACCACAAAATCCCAGAAATTTCGAATCACCCATACCCAAAACCCACGACCCCGACCTCTCACAACCTCGGCTTCGACCCCTATTTAGCTTGCATTCATCCTGTTTAACACTCTTTTGGTATGTTCTTCTACTCCCTTGCTCTTAAATTTAAGTTTACTTGGGTAATTTTGAGGGTTTAGTTTGAAACCTAACTTTGGGTGTTCTTGAGCTTGAATGTTGAAATTTGGGTTGTATGTGCTTAGATCTACATGTTTGGTTGAGGCTTAATGAGTTTTGGTATGATTTAGCGCTTGATCTATGCTTGTTTGGGTGATTTTGGGTCATTAGAATTTTTCTATGATTTTTGGTAGCCATTAGAAGGGATAAAAGCGGATTTTTCGAGTATGGCTAGCTGCTACAGGTCGGCGCCGACCTCCTCAAGGTCGCCGGCGACCACCGCCAGAATTTGAAGGTTGTTCGTTCCTTGATTTGGCGCGTACTTGTGCATGTGCGAGCTTCCATGGGTCGTCCCCGACCCCGGATGCCTCGTGATCTCTTTGAAAACGTGTTATTTGAATTGTTCTTGCCATGATTTGATGGATTAAAGCTTGAGTCTTTCCCATTCCTTGCCTATGATTCATGATTATGCATACTTGGTTGAGAATTTTTCATATGAAATTGAAAGTGTGTGTTTCTTGCAAGTATGGGGTGACTTTGTGGTGATTATTTGAGTGCCCCTTGTGAGGTGTTTGTGTTCTTTGAGTTGGAGATTATCTTGGAAAATTGTTGGTTTTGATGGAAAATGGCATCATCCTCAAGGGCGACCAAGAAACAAAAGAAGGGCAAGAATGTGGCGGTAATGGATGACATGGTGATCCGAGACGAAGGGCAAATGCAACTCTATGAGAAAATGATGGAGGAAACGGTGAAGGTGCGGTCTTACTATCAAGAGTCGCACGTGAACCTCCACGTGCACTCGGCGGTAGAGGAAGCGTTCCGTTTGCTTGGAGCCGATGGACTCATTGATGACCCCGTCCAAAGACACTACCCGGCGCTTACTTGTGAATTCGCCACCACTCTCACTATCTCGGGGCCACACAAGGAGGACTTTGGCAAGACCAAGATCGAATTTCAAATTGGCGGGAAGAAGCATGCTACCACTATTACCAAGCTCAACAAGATGCTAGGCCTCCCTACACCATCGGGAGCCTACGCCTTAAAGGACTTCCCCGTCCAACAGATGTGGTCTTACCTCGCCGGCAAAGGAGAAACCACGAGCAATCCACTTGCTCGGGACATTGCTAGCCCGGTCTTCAAGGTGATCTTACGCATTCTTGGCGCCGCTATTTGGTGCAAGTACGAGCTCTCTCGCCCCACCTTGCGAGAGCTCGCGTGCTTGTCCTCCCTCCTCCTCACCGATGCTCCAACAATAAACTTTGCCTATGAGTTCGTCCACAACATCATCAACCAACGAAAGAGCCTGAAGTATACCTGGTGTGGTTGGTTGGTAGTCCTCATTGCCCAAGCCCTCAAGGTCGATCTCGCCCGCTACAACTCCAAGCCCGTTACCCGCATGGATGTCTGGTACTACTTGAATACCAAGGTGGTCGAGTGGAGAGATGGGACCGGCTACTTCGACAACTTCACCGCTCCCACCGGCATCACTCACGAAGTGCGCCTCAATGATGAAAATTGTGAGTTGTTTTACCTCCCTAATTGTTACGATGTTTGGGCACCTTCGGAAACACCCTCTCCCTACTCCCAACTCCTCTCGGAAGATGAGCATGCCAGACGACAACCGAGTCGGTTCCCGAGAGATGGCTCAACCACGCGCACAAGGCAAAAGCGAGCAAGAAGAGACTCCCTGGAAGGGGTCGGCGCCGACCACCCTAAGGTCGGCCGCGACCACTTCCAGCAAGGTGATTCCTCTCAGGAGGGGGTCGGCTTCGGGCAACAAGGGGTCGGCGGCACGACAGGGCAGGCGAGCGGAGATCCTATGGACTACACGATGGGTCCCCAACCCGAAATGTTCCCGTACTCCTCCATTCCCTACGGATTTGAGTGGTCCGGTGGTCCCTAATTTGAGCCTCAAGGAGGCGAGTCTAGCTCTCAAGCTCCCCCGACCATGGACATGCTCAACGCCAAGATGGACGCCCTCGGCATTCAACAAAACTTCCTGCACTCCACCATCCAACACCACCACAACCAAACTCTGATGCGGTTCCAAGATGCAACTCGAGGCTTCGATAACTTCCGGGATGAGTACAATGAAGACCGCCAAGCCCAATTTGCCTACAATGCTTGGTTTGCCCAAAAGATGTTCCCGGATGCTCCATTCCCTCAACCTCCTCAAAGGTGAAACTTCTCCAACAATGCTCCAAACCCAAGTTAGTTTCTCTTTTCCCTCTCTTTACTTTTTAATCAATGGGGACATTGATGTTTTAAGTATGGGGTGGTCTGGGAGACGCTACTTGTCTGTGTTAAGTGTCTTCATGTTTGTGTGTGTACTTGTTTATGTGTGTTTGCATGATTGAGTCTTTTTGTTTTGATTTTCATGATGGAAAAATATCTTTGCTAAGATGTCCTCGGATAGTGATTATGAGCATCATCATGTAATTCCTTGTAACTTGCTTTGTAAGATTGCCCACCATGACATTGATTTTCAAAATTTTGAGCATATAATGAACATTGAGCATGCATAATTCTAAGTGAAAAGCAATCCAACAATTTGAACCTAAGTGAGAAATCTTTTGGCCACAAGGAATGTATGCTTTATTCCTTGGGTTTTCATGTGTGACTTTTACTCTTCCAAATGCATTTATCACTTGACAATGGCATGCTTATTTGAAATTCGAAACCAATGAAGATGTGTTCATGACTTGTTAGATCAAATGATATTGAACTTGTTTCATTAGCCTATTTCTTTCCCTTTTTATCCTACCTATGCATGATCCTTTGATTTGAAGCCCCTTGTTTGAGCCTTAAAGCCTTATTTCTAGCCCCACAAAAATATCCTAACCATCATAAGCTTGACCCCATTAATCCGGGAATTGGGACTTAGAGTGGGTGGTGATGTTGATGTGGATGAGGGGTGAAGATGAAGAGATTGTGAAAGTGGGAGTTAAAGGAATTGTCTTAAGAAAAGAACGAAAAAGATGAAGTGTCGGCTCGGAATGCACAAGTGTAGTGGAAAATAGGGCCCTCTGTCAAGGGTTGGGGCCGACCACCTAGAGGTCGCGGCCGACCCTCGCCAGGCTTGTCAAAAAAAAAAATGGTGTTTGAATAAGTGCTAGAGCCAAGGCTTCTTCATAAGAGAAAGACGAAGGGATAGGTGAAGTGAAGAAGGATGAGCTTTGAAAAGTTTTAAGTGTTTGGTGTTTGGAGGAAGAAAGAAGAGTTGGTTGAGTGTTGTTGAGTTTCGAGGTCTAGGAGTCTAGGTTCCCGGATTCATTAGCACCACAAGACCAAAGCTTTCCACACCCTTTGAATTACCGAGCCCCATTACAACCCGGCCGAATGGAACTTCTTTGAAGTCTTCATTGAGCCACCTAAGTTCTCTTGATGGTTTAACTTGTTTTGATTTCTTCGGTGGAGAATTTCGAATATAATTTCCATTATCTATGAGGTATTGCATTTGGAGTTGAGATTGAGTGCTCATTGATATATCTTAAACACTTGAAAATGAGTGAAACACATTAACCTTGTGAGGTTGGATTGTTATTGCTTGGAATTTACACATGTGTGCTATGATATTGAAATTGTTTGCTCATTGTTCTCCTTGCGCTTACCTTCTTTAAAGGCATTCTTTGAGCTCGTCACTTGGTCTTGATGCATGTGAGTGATTGCTTGAGGACAAGCAAGTCTAAGTATGGGGTATTTTGATGTCGTGCTTTTTAGTTAGATTTCATAGGTAGTTTTCTAGCTCGTTTTGCATGTTTTCCCTTGTGTTTGTGTGTTTTGCATAAGATTTCAACTCTCTTTCGAGGGTTGGAGTCGTTTGTGTGTTGTTTCGTGTTGTGTAGGTATTTGGAGCCTTTAGGAGGAGTTTTTCATGCATTTCGGAGCATTTTAGGAAGCGTTAGTTTTCGAGAGTCAAAGTGTCAAGGAGCCAAGAACCAAGTTGCTACCAAGGAAGCCTCAAAGAAGTACAAGAAACTCAAGGAAATCAAGGAGAAAAAGGGAAGAAGCGCCCAGCAAAAGTCCGATCAATTGGAGCAAGAACGGAACAAAAACAAGAAAAGATCACGTCTCCTGCAGGTGGTCAGTGCCGACCTCCATATGGTCGGCCGCGACCCCTCTCAGCATCACGCGATCCTTGCCGTGCAAGCAAAACTTTTTGCGGGATTTTCGAAACTCGAAAAAGGCAGGCGGCTGTGGCAGTGCGGTGGCAGAGATGTGGCAGAGGAGGAAGCTTCCTTCTCTGGCTTTTGTGGGCTGCTACAAAAGACCCCTTTTGTCTCCCTTTCTAGCTAGCTTTTTCTTCTTGGAAAAGGCTCAAAGGTTAGAGGGGAGAGAGACAGGAGTTGGCTGAGAAAGGAGAAGGAAGAAGAAGAGGAGCTGAGAGTTTGAAGAAGAAGAAAGTGACGGTGGAGAAGAAGAGTTTGAGTTTGAGAGAGAGATTGCTTGTAAGGAGAGGTAGTAGAGAAGAAAGCTTGTTTTACTTGTTGTTCTAAGGAAGAAAAAGACAATGGTGTGAAGAAACCTTGTGGGTTGCTAAAGTTTGTAAGTTGGATCTTGAAATTAATTGAAGTTGCTTGCTTTGGATGATGATTTTCTTTTCTCTTTTGTTGTTTGTGAGTTTAATCATGTGTGAGTAGTCCTCTTGCTAGGGTTGGGGTGAAACCCACCATGAAAGTGCATTTGAGACCTTGAGACCTAGACCCATGCTTAGTTTGTAATCTCTACCCCCAAATCCCTCTTGTATGCTTAAAACCCTTGATGAAAGTTGGGGAATGTTCTTGTTTGCAAACTAATCGAAAGATTGTCTTGCTAATTAGGGACTATCCGGGTTAGGACGAAAGTTAGAGGCCTAGAAAACAAGTTGGATTGCATGTTAATTTCTTTATGAAAGTTGAGATTTTAATGTGTTCTTTTGTGATGAAAGTCACCCATGAAATTATGAGTTGAGTTGGTGTTTTATCATTGTTTGAATGCATGCTCGTGGTGTGGTGAATCCCCTCTCCTAGTTGTTTTTCCTTGATTTTTCCGAAACAAATCTTCGTGCCCAAATAGGTCGGCTGCGGCCAGTTGCAGGTCGGCTGCGATCCCCCTCTGTAATTGTTTCCCGTGTGTTGTGAAGTTCTGTTGTGGGTCGGCCGAGACCCCCCTAGGGTCGGCTTCGACCTCTTCCCGAGACTTGTTGTTTGTGTTCGTTTTCCTGTTTTGTTTTGTTTTGTTTTACTTTCGTAGTTTGATTGCTAGACTATAGATCTACTAACTCTCGTGGACGATCCTGACTTCGCTATACTCAGCGGGGTCTTGACAAATTTATTTGTTCGAGATTCACTCACGACAACATGATCGTGGAGGAGGATTTCATACTTTTCATGAGGAGGAGAGGCAGTACCATAAGCAGCAGACACACTACTTTCAACAACAGGCGACATTCTTTCAACAATAGTGGCTTGGATACCTATCCTACCCTGACTATCTGCCACTACCACCACCTTCGCAGTAGTGCAGGTGGCCCATATCAACACCATGGAGGAGCATATGTGACAGTAGAACTTATTCTTAGGTTCTTAGTTATTTGATCTAGCCACCACTACCTTTACAATAGTGGTATTTTTCCTTACTTCCCCTTATATTATTTTTGACTTTCTACATTGAGGACAATGTTTATTATAAGTGTGGGGGAGTTGGATTTATATTACTATTGCTATTACTTAAAAAAAAAAGCCATAAAAATGGAGAAAAATGCAGAAAATTCCTGGGGTAGACTGAAAACCCGAAAGGGCGGTTCAAGTAAAAAGCAGGTAATCCGACAAGCAAATGGCTTGGGCAAAAACAGATTTTTGAGTGATGTGAGATTGTGAGTCCAACATTGAAAAATGAAAAGAGAGATGTTAGGTGAAAACCTGAAAAGGCGCCTAAGCAAAAAGAGTGAAAGAAAAAAGAGTGTTTTAGGATGTTCTTTTGACTAGAGCTGGCGACATAAGAAGTGGAGTATAGGAGTATTTTCGGGTTAGGTTTTCACTTGGTGGGATAAGGTGTAGTATGTTGATTTTCATCTTCTTTATTGATGTATATTGTTGGTGATGTTGGATGTGTGGAGTTGGTGTTAGATAGGTTGATGGTTGATTGTAGCATGCTGAGTTGTGTTGATTAGAGTTGTGTTGTTAAGGATTGTTGGATACTGGCGCTGATTATGTTATATTTTGTTATGGGATGGTTGGATAGAAGCTTTGATGATTATTGCTATTACCTTTAGCTGTAGGCTCTCTCTACTCTTGATGATCTAGGTTGTTATTGATTACGAGTGTTAGTTTTCTGATTCACTCGAGACGAGTGAGATTCAAGTGTGGGGGAGTTTGATATACACATTTATGTTGTGTATTTAGATGGGGTTTTAGCATACTTTTAGTCATGTTTTAGGTGCTAAAGATGGAGTTTGGAGCCTTGAAGAAGGAAGAGCCGAAGTGCACCAAAGACCACTTGAAGCTGAAGTGAAGAGAAGACGGAAATATGCGTTCTGTGGGAGGCGGCGACCGCTGCCAGTACAGAGGCGAAATCCGTCTTAAACGCTGCGTTTTATTTAGTGGACTTATGGATATTGTTTTAAGTCCGGTTTTATGTATTTTTGGATATATTGTTTTCTCCTATTTAAGGAGCTTTAGACCCTTTGTTTAGACCTAGTTTTTGAGTTTGGAATTGATTGGTATTGTGGAGATCTATGGAGAACTAAGCCTCTTTGCTTAGACAGACAATTGAAGTGTTCGTTCTGATTCAGTTGTGAGATTTCTAATTCCTTGTCGATTGTATGGATTTAATCTTTTCTCCTGCTTGAATTGCTATTGACTTGTTTCAATAATTTCTAGCCTGATCATCTAGGATTTATTGTTATTAGGTTATTGCTAGATTTAGAATGTTTCTCGTTAAGCATCTCTAATTCATAAGTAGTAATTGCATTGTGCTAATATTTGGCTGTGTTAGTTGTATGCATAAGAGAATTGATTTGCATCCTAGGGTAAAAGCTGGTTGTTTTATCTTAGTTTGTATCCAATTATATTCCTGATGTTGAATGCTGCTAGTTAGATTGAACCTTGATAGTTTCATGATTATTTAACTAGTTAGGGTTAATAGTATCTGATTGTGCTATTAATTACTTTTGAAAAGGAATTGGAATTTCCATTGCATAGATATTGAATGAAATCAATTATCAACTTGTCAAGCGAATGCGGATATTTGTTTGCCTAAGTGTTTCCAAATATTGATTAATAAACTCTTGAATTCGTATGATTTGCATGTTAGTGTGTGAATTAATCCCAAAAACCCCCCTGTTACTTCTGTCTGACACAAACTTCACTATTAAAGATAACTTGTCTCCCTGTGGAATCGACCCTTACTTGCTTTATACTTTGGTTTAAGTTAGTTTGGTTTTCTTTGCATAATTGTGGTTTAAAACGACTAAATCACCGTTATCAAGATGCCAGAAGGGCAGGCATTAGGGTCGTAGGAAACGAATCCTCAACCACCCACTATAAATACAACCCTTTGTATTTATTGTGAGGTGACTTCTTCCACACACTCTCAAGATCAGTTGTCAAGAACACGAAGAACAACTGAAGAACGAGAGTGATAGAGTGTGTTCAATCGAAGAAGAAGTCCAAATCAAACCACAAAACTGTTTGTATTAAGTGATAACGAGAGAAGTGTATCTGAAGGGACTGTGAAACACGTGAGGTTTGATTTCCTTGTATCTTGCATTTGAGTGTTAGTTTACATGCTAAGGGCTGATAGGAATTTCACTAGTAATCTATATAGACAAAAGTTTATAGATTAGATAAGAGTGAAATTTGGCTTGTAATAGCTGTAAAGACTCGTGTAATAACAAGTAAAGGGAAGTCATTCAAAATCTTCTTCAAAGGTAGAGATTTACCCATCTAGACTAGTTGGTCTAATTGGGTTCCTCTATAAATCCTGAGTCCGTTCTTTGCTTGTGTTAATTATGCATTCTTACCTGCCTAAGTCATTTCCGCTGCATAAGGACGCCTTCCCTAAGGAACGTTCATAGTCCTTTTACTACTAACAGTCCAGCAACTATTTAGCTCCCTCTGGGATAAATTTGTGGATCCGCCACTAGTAAAAAATAATACATTAATGATCCAAATAATGATCCAAATATATAAATACATTAATTTGAAGCTGATTGATTAATTTTCTATTTTCGCATCTACTATAATACAGTATAAAGCAAAACTCAAGTCTTTGTTAAAATTTGTCCCACGTTATCCATGCTAAATAAAATAGTAATTTTATTTTTGTAATTATATTCTCTAAAAAAATTATTTTTATTTGATATCTTACCCAATTTTTGATATCTTTAAGATTTTTTTAAAAATCTTTTTATGAAGTTTCTAGATAATTAATTAAAATAATAGATTTCATAATTTTATTTATAAAAAATTAAAATAGATCAATAGTTTTGGATTTAGTTGTGTCCGGTTTGAATTGTACATTATCATTAAAAGCAGAATCGCGTCAAAATTCGATCTCGGATCACTTAAGTCGGGTTAATTAATTCAGGTGCAACACTCACAGGCCTAATGAAGATATATAAGGTGAATAAGGAAACTGCAACGATGTTCACTAGTTAGAATATTTGGTACTAGTATTTGTAAGAATTAAATAACGTATTATAGTAGGAGGAATTGGGCTACTAGACTAATTGGGGGAAATATTGTACTAGCTAGCCCACAAGGAAAAAAAATCAACAAACAAGTCTTTTTTCCAATTTTATCCTTTTCTTTTTTTAAATTTATATGATGACGTCATCAATGGCATATGATGATGATGTCTCTCAAATTGGTGGTGTTTTATAAGTTATTTTCCCTTGTAAATATGTGTCTTTCGTCCCTTTTCTTGTGTGTTTTGTCCTTTTTAGCTTGGATTCCGATTTTCCATGAGATCCGGAGACTATGCGATTTTTGTGCATTTTGTAGGTGTTTTTGGCATGATTTGAGGACATTTTGTAGGAGACCGAATAAGGAGTAGGACTCGAGTCAAGGAGCGGAAGAGCGGAGCAACTCATGAAGAGAAGCAAGAGAAGAACCAAGAAGAAGAGGATGACCGAGTTCTAGGACACCTCGGGACCGAGATCGACTTATGGACCTCGGACCGATGTGCCAGCACATCGGGCCCGACTTTCCTCCGTGTCGGTCCGAGTTGGCGAAAGTAGATTGGGCACCAAGGCAAGCAAATGTGATCTACCACCTTTGCCCTTCTTTCAATTGGGGCATACTTAAGCTTCTAATTAGAGAGAGAGAGAAAAAGGGGGGGGGGGGGAACAACACACTAATCACCCTCTCAAAGGCTCAAGAAGAATTGGAGAGCAAGGAGAAAGGAGAGGAGAGTGAGAGGAAGAGAAATTCAGTGGAGAGAAGGAGAGGATTAGGGATTGTAAGTGAAGTTTGGATTTGTTTTGCTTTGCTATTGTGGATTTGGATTGGTACTTGTTGATTTCCTTTGCTTTGAATGAGATTTGGATTTGGTTTGAGTTTGATGATTGAGATTGATTTGCTTTGTGATTTGATTGCTTTTTACTCTAGCCATATGGAGTAAATTCCATTGATCTTGGGCTATGGGGGAAATCTCTAGCTAGGTTGGGTTTGAACCCCCAATTCCATAGCCTTGAGTGATTGATCTAGGAACCCACCCATAGAGCTTCAATTCCTTGCGGAAGCAAGGGATCAAGGGCTTGTGGTTGGCAAGAGTGAACGGAAGTGATCACTTGCCATCACGAGACCTTGCATCGAAAGGGAAGCAAAATCCCCTATGGGTCGATGTGTAGAAGTGCCGGGAACGAGGCAAACAACCTCGATCCTACGAGGATCAACACTTATTGGCTGAATTGGGGTGGAACTACCCATATCTAGCTAGAGAAGGAACCCAAAAACCCGAGATCTATCTCTCCGATTTGCAGTTCGACTTACCCAGCTATATCGGGCCCGACTTGCCAGTGTCGGTCCCGACTTCCTTCTCGTCGATCCACCTCGGGCCCGAAGTGACAGTGTCGGTCCCGAGCGATTTCTCTTGTTTTGCTTTGTTTTAGCTTTCCTTTTCCATTTTCAAGTCTTTTAGGTGCACTCAACGACAGAACTCCCGAGCGTTCGACACCCACCTTGTGCTACAACGGGGTCGGGTTTATAAATTGTATTCTTGTGACCCTCGCGTTTGAGAGCGATCAGAATTTGTCGCCGTTGCCAGGGAGTTCTAATTGCTTGAGTTACCAAGTTTGTTGAGTCCTTTGTGTTTTGGTAGTGATTTGGGTGAGGGAGTAGCCCGAGTCCCTTGTTTGTTTTTGATTGGTTTTTGTTTGTATTTGTGCTTTGAAGGTGTATGCGAGCTCGTTCCGCCCGAGGAACACTTGAGCTTGAATTTGTGAGTGATCCGGAAAGCATTCTCAAAGAAGCCCGACGAAAGAAAAAGATGGAGAACCAAGTGCTCCATGATGATGAGGTTGCTAGAATGAGGGCCGAGATGGCTAGATTGCAACTTGAGGCGGATAACCGAGAGGCGGAGATAAGGAGGGAACGTGGCAAAGAATGAGGGTGGAGGCTCAACTCAACGCTCTACCCCGGAATGCACGCCAATACATGCATCCGGAGTTGAGAGTTCCCGAGCCGGCCATTGTTTTACCGGAGGTTGCTAAGAATTTTGAGATCAAGACTCAATTCATTGCTCTCATCAAGTGGGATCAATTTGAGGGACGCCCGCAAGAATGTCCAATTGAGCACGTCAAGCGTTTCGTTGATATGTGTGAGACGATCTCTACGGATGAGGAGACGTTGGAGTATGTGCTTCTCAAAGCATTCAAGTGGTCACTTGGGGGTAAGGCGGCACATTGGCTCAAGAGCCAAGCCCCTAGGTCGATCACCAC
Organism: Polygonum maritimum; assembly: GCA_963924305.1. NCBI lineage: Eukaryota > Viridiplantae > Streptophyta > Magnoliopsida > Caryophyllales > Polygonaceae > Polygonum > Polygonum maritimum. The sequence goes on from OZ002729.1 coordinate 37,151,338, forward strand.
ATGGTGAGCCCTTAATGATGCGTTCTTGATGAAGTTCTTTCCACCTACCAAGACAACCGAGCTTCGGAGAAAAATTGCAAGTTTTCAACAAGGACCGAATGAACCTCTCTTCGAGGCGTGGGATTGATTCAAGGAGTTGTTGCGCCAATGTCCAACCCATGGGCAACAACCATATGTGCTCCAAGATATCTTTTTCCAAGGCATCAACCCGGCCACCAAGGACAAGCTAAATCTCCACACTGATTGTGGATTTATAGACTTGACCCCGGAGCAAGCGTGGGAGTTACTTGATAAGCTTGCGGACTATGAGGCTATGTACGGGGTGAGCCAAGCCAACAAGGAGGTGAGAGTGCAAGGTGATGGCACAAGAAAGCTCTATGATCCGAAGAGTGAAGATGTGGACAAAGATGTGAGGCTCCAATTCCTAGAGAGTGAGGTGACCAAGTTGAGAAGGCAACTGCATAATTACAAGCAAACCACTAGAGCTTGTGAGGAATGTGGATCTTTTGGCCATGCTACACAAGTGTCTCCAAACGAGAGCCAAGTTCGATTGGCGGAGCAAATCGAGGAGGCACACTATGTCCGAGGGAACTATGGAGGAAGAGGAAATTTCAACAATGGAGGCAATGGAGGAAATGGCCGGTGGAATCAAGGTCAAGCCAATGGCTACAACAATAACTACAACCAAAACGAGCCAAGGGCCCAACCGCCGCCATATCGACCTCCGTGGTTTAATGAACAAACACCTCAATGGGCGAAAGAGTTGAAGGATGACGTCAAGGAGATGAAAACTCAAATCAATGAGTTGAGTGTGTGGAGGAGGCAAGCCGACAACCAATTTGCTCAAATTGCAACTCTACTTCCGAGAGAGAATGGGAGACTCCCGGGCTGACCCGAGGAGAATCCCCGTGCCCCGCAAAATCAAAATGAAGTACGAGCTATTGGTTTGAGGAGCGGTAGAAACTTGCCTGAGCCACATGTGTCGAAGTCAAGAGAAGAGAGCCAGACCGACTCGCCTAGTAAGTCGGGACCGACTTACCAGGACGTCAATTCAGGAACCAGAGCCACTCCCCTGCCCAGGACCGAGGATGAGAGCAAGTCGGGCCCGACTTCCCCACATGTCAGTCCGACTTCCCAGCCAATGCTCTGCCCCCAGACCGAAGTACAGGACATCGAGCCCGACGTGGTGCCTATGTCGGTCCAAACAGAGGAGGTTGTGAACGAGTCGAGCCAGCCCAAAGATGTGGATCCTAACAAGATTCAAGGTGGCACAACTCTTCCCTACCCGTCAAAGAAGCCAAAAGAAGTTGTTGAAAGCAAATTCAAAAGAACTTGTTGAAAGCAAATTCAAAAGATTCCTCAAGCTTTTGCAAGGGCTAAACATCACAATCCCCTTCACCGACGCTCTAAATGAGATGCCATCCTATGTGAAGTTTTTGAGGGAGATCTTGAGCAAGAAAAGGTCCATAGTAGACATGCAAGATGAGGTGAAGATTTTGGAGTTGCCTCAAAAGTTAGGGGATCCGGGAAGGTTTGCAATCACCGTCGGTGTAGGGTCACAAAAATTTCCAAGCTTTGTGTGACCTCGGAGCAAGCACGAGCATTATTCCTTACACCATATGGAAGTCCACATCCATGGGACTACTTGCTCCGTTTAACATGAGATTGACCATAGCGGATGGATCCTCTATTGAACCGATTGGTATCGTGGAAGATTATCCGGTGTGCATTGAAGGTCACTATGTCCCGATAGACTTTGTTGTGGTGGACATGATAGAAGTGCCGGGTGAACCAATCATTCTAGGGAGACCTTTTCTAGCCACGGTGGGAGCAATCATAGATGTGAAGAAAGGTCACTTGTCCCTTGACATCGGAGGAGTAGAGCTCGAGTTTTCCTTTAGATAAACTTCGAAGGGAGCCATGCACAATGAAGCCAAAATGATCCAAGCTAGTTTGAAGGGTGTGCAATGGGATGCCGTTTCTAAAAAGCCAAAGAAGAGGGAGATTCAATTGAAAGCCATTCCACCACCATATGGAGTTGAAGTGACGAACAAAGGTTTAGCCGTCAATATGGTGGAGAATGAGAAATTGGAGGATGGAATGTCCTCCTTCGAGGTATTCAAGGCCGAAATGGAGGAAGTTCAAGCACCACCGGAACCATCTCATGAGCTCAAGGAGCTTCCGAAGGATTTGAGGTACGCATTTATTGGTCCTAACTCTTCATTGCCCGTGATCATATATAAATGCTAACTTGAATAATGAGGAAGAGTCTAAGTTGCTAGGAGTCCTAAGGAAGCATAGAGGAGGAGCTTTAGGGTATTCATTAGAGGAATTAAAAGGAATCTCACCCTCAATTTGCATGCATAGGATTTACATGGAGGACAACCATAAACCCACTATTGAACCACAAAGAAGATTAAATCCTAACATGAAAGAAGTGGTAAAAAGTGAGATACTTAGGATGTTGGATGCGGGAATCATCTTCCCCATTTCCGATAGTAAGTATGTGAGTCCCGTGCATGTAGCTCCTAAGAAGGGAGGGTTAACCGTTGTGCAAAATGAAAAGGGAGAAATGATCCCCACTAGAACTACTACAAAATGGCGTATCCGTATTGATTACCGTAAGCTAAATAGTGGTACTCGTAAGGATCATTTCCCTCTTCCTTTCATAGACCAAGTGCTCGAAAGATTAGCACAACATGAATACTTTTGCTACCTTGATGGGTATAGTGGGTTTTGGCAAATTCCCATTCATCCCGATGATCAAGAGAAGACGACCTTTACATGTCCCTATGGAACATTTGCCTATAGACGCATGCCTTTTGGCTTGTGCAATGCTCCGGCAACGTTTCAAAGGTGCATGATGTCTATCTTTTCCGACATGGTTGAGGATATAGTGGAAGTATTCATGGATGATTTTTCGGTCTATAGTTCCTCTTTTGATGCTTGTTTAGCTAACTTAGATAGGGTCTTGGCTAGATGTGAGGAAACTAGTTTAGTGCTTAATTGGAAGAAATGCCATTTCAAGGTTAATGAGGGAATAGTTCTAGGACATCTCATCTCTAGTAGGGGAATAGAAGTTGATAGGGCCAAAGTTGAAATAATTGAAAAACTTTGTAATAACCAATATTTTTATAACGTAAAAAAAAAAATAATAATAAAAAAATAAAATAAAATAAAAATTATGTAATATATTTTGTTAGAAGTGTAAAACTTTACTCTTATGAATTCGTTTTCTTAATGATAAACAAAAACATTCAAGAAGCGGTATTATTAATTAAATTATAATTTAAAATAGAAAATAGTGGTTTATAATCTAAAAATAAGACTAAGTATTTTCACTTATAAATAATTTACAAGTCTAGTTATTATAGAAGGGATAAATTAAGAATGTAATTTAAGAAGATTAATATCAGTAATCAGTAAAAAAAAAATAATCGAGTTGGGTTAGTTGCTATTTTTATGAAATTCAAACAAGATATTGGGTTTAGTCTTAAATAGGCCCGAAACTCAACCTAACACCTTGTTTGGGTAATAAAAAGAAAATGGAGAATTGTAATCATCCAAATTCGAACCCCTGACCTCTCCAACCCCTACCCTTCCCTTACCAGTTAGACTACGAGAGCTTCTCGCTGTGTTAAGGGGATGTATTTTTATTAAACCGATTTGTGTGACTACCAAAATCTTTGACCAAATCTCTGACAAGGATTTGTCAGCATCTTCTTTCCACCCTCCTTCACGACAACGAGGACCAATTTCTGCCAAACAAAATCCGGTGAATCCATGGTTGTACTTCCTCCCATCATTACACCCATCTTCCTTCCCTCATCTCTTTATCCCTGTGCACTCCAATAACCTCCACCCAAAACCCACGACTGTAATTGCAAGCGTAGTCCCGATTGAATTCGTCCAAACAAAAACGCCCAAATCCATCACTTTCAAATCTGATTTTTTCCCCGAACCCAACCGAGCCTAGCTCCTCCGAGTCCGTTGCCTGTCTCGTCGGGTGGGTCGCGTCTGCACCCCGCTCGAACTCGCCGAGCTGCTGTCGTCGCCGCGAGCCGTCCTCGCCGAGTCGCCGTCGCCTTTCCTCGCCGCTTCCTCCTCGTCGCCGGATCTGCCAGCCTGAGCCGAAGTTGTCGAGGTGAGTCGGGTCTGCTGTGCTGAAGATGTTCATGGAGGTGTGGAGCTGAATTTTTTTTGGGAACCTCCATTGTTGTTGTATTGAGATGTTGTGTTGTTGTTCGGACGCAAAGGAGGCAGGGCAAGTTCACCCATCAGCCAAAGTGATATAGGTTTGCTCTTTTGTTTGATTAAGTTGGGCTTTTTCATTATTATTTTGGGTTTAAAACTAACCAAGCCCATTAAGTCATAGTTGAAAGAAGAGAAGTGTATTAAGTGGCCTATTAACATCTTTCTATTGATTTATAAGAAAGGTTAATATAAATGGGTAAATACAAATCATAAGTTTAAACCAACCTCTTGAAACAAAATTGAGCCTTTTATTGGACTACTTAATGCTAAACTATTATTGATTATGAATAATGACCTTTTAATCAAATATTCATTTGAGATACATAAATAAGGTTTTATAAAAAGCATTCAAAGACTACCTATAAGTTTAAGATTTTATTAAGGTTCTAAAATTGTTTTAGAATTTCTAACAAGTAGAGGAATTATAAATTATTAGAGGATAATAATTTATTATAAGTCCTACAAATTATTATAAAGGATAATAATAATGTGAGAAATTCTTAGAATTGAAATAAATTAAATATTAATTTATTCTGTTTCATCGCGAAACTCGTGTTCGAATTAGGTCAATCGTTCGGTTTACTTCCCACTCGTGAACAGAGGAACCCGTCCTTTGTAGGAACCTCAATCTCGAAAATCGAAGGCAAGTGGATGGTTCTCTTGCCCTTCTCGATTTAACGTGAATTTCCTTCCATTCCGTTTAATATCCATATAATTGTTGGGAACACCTTGTTTGCTAAATAAAATGAACCTAGGACAATTATTGTTAGAGATAATGACCTCATTGTTCATATTGTTATTATTCCTATACTACGCTAGTACTTGGACTTAGGACCAATTGATTGCGGCCTTTATGTGTTTAAATGTCTCGTTTGAGACTCTGCAATGGACTAGAATAAGGATTAGGGGTGAGAGACTCGTCTCTGCTACACCTCTTAAAAAGATGTATTAGGATGTACCTATACCCTAATACTGGGTCATGACTCTGCCCGCTCTACCGCTCAGAGGGGTGATAGCACCCTAGCTAGGTGCTCATCTATGTGGCTCTAGGCTCGATCAAGGGGTCGCCGCATATAAAAAAAAAATTGTTAATTGAATATATGTGGCTCTAGGCTCATTCAAGGGGTCGCCGCATATAAAAATCGTTAATTGAATATATGTGGCTCTAGGCTTGTTCAAAGGGTCGCCGCGTATAGAAATCGTAATTGAATTGTTGAAATGGAATATTCCTTGGGTGGCCCTTGACTCTTATGAGTTGCCACATCCGAAAATCGTTAAAATAAAATGTATTGCCAGATTACTAAGAGAAGATAAGTCAAGGTAGATTTTTACTAAACTTTGACATGAATTAATAAGTTCCCAACAAAATCTTAATCATCTTTTGTTCCTGGGAATCACTTTCTTGTGGTTCCCTATTCTTAAAAGAAAGCGTTATTCACCTCCCTTCGGATTCATTCCTTCTACCTGAGTTGTATTCGAATAAAGCCTCGTTCTCCAAAATATATCACACTATCACCTCAAAAGAACCTGATTTGTCGTGCATCGCTCAGTGCCCTTTGGACCTTGATGCCGACATACTTAGCCTTTTAAAGAACCTAGTCATATTCCACCACTTGCTTAGTCTCACGTTAGACTAATACCACTTTCTTTTCTTCCCGACATTGGTCGGCTGGTATTTCTTGCTTTTATGGAAATATCAGGGCATAGAGACAGGTTTGCCGAAGGCCAAAGACGAAGACTCGAGGATTTGAAGGAAGGAAGATTTTCAAGAGGTTTAAATTACTTTACATACTGGAGTTTCCTATGTTGTTTTTACAAAGGATCTTTTAGTCGTCACCTTATTTCCGCTGCAAAATGATTTAAATATCTTCTTCACTCAAACATTGTAATTTTGTATCAATGATCATCGATTTCTAATCATGTGTTCAACATTGGAGCACTTTTGATGTAATATACGTTTAATATTTCGTTTTTATGAATCGAGTTGTGTTACCTATCGCCTTGGTTGACTTTGGATGGGAAAATCCGAGGTCACTGGCATGTAATACCCATGGTTTAAAAATAGGGGTGTTATAGTTATGGTATCAGAGCTGAACTTTTTGTTTTTAAACCAAAAACATTTCTAGTAAAACTCTTCTAAACTCAAAGCGGAATTTATTTTCATCTTCGTGTAATAGAACTCACGAAGGTGACTTTTATCAAATCTTCTTGTAACAGACTTCAAGAAGATGACCTTTTCAAATCTTCTTGTAACAGAATTCAAGAAGTTGATTTCTATCAAATCTTCTTGTATTGGAATTCAAGACGTTATCTTTTATTAAACTTCTTTTAAATAGATGTGATTTTTAAAAAAAAAACCCAAATACCATTCTTAAGGGAATTTTCAATTCATAAATCTCTTCTCTAATAACTTTAAATTCAAGTACTAATTGATTTTGAAGAAAATTCTAACTTGATCATATTCTTTAGTGGTCTTCAATTCTCTTTTGTAAGTCAGACTAGGATATTTTCCTTCTCATAAATTGAAGAAAATTTCAAGCCTTCAGGAAATCATTTGGAATTGTTTTTATCACAAGTAATAACGATTTTTGAAATAAGGATTCCGTATTTCTATAAATGAAATATTTATGAAAAATAACAAGATTGAAAATATTTTGTTGGAAATCGTTATAGATTCAAAATAATAAACTTAAAGGAGAGTTTCGTTAACAACCCTTATAGGGAAGTATTTCGAATTTTTGAAATCTTGAGAAGCATAACTCAAAGAATAGTCTCAATTATAAAGTATATATTTTGAAAATTCCAGTAATTGTTTAACCTCTCGTCGAGAATTATTTTCTTCGAAGAAATACAAAGTTGATTTTTAAAGCTTCCTTCTAATCTTCGTCTTCGAATATAGGATTACAGAAATTCTATATAAGTGTCTGACTCTCCTTCCCCAGTAGAAAATAGCGCCCGCAATAAGTTGTTCTTGTGAACCTTTACAGAACATGGTTTGCACAAGACGTCAGACTATGGCTCAGAAGGAAGAGCTAGAGAGAGCTAGGGGAGCTTATGAACCTTACAGAATAAGTTGTTCTTGTGAACCTTTCAAGTCGGTTGTTGAATTTCCGTTGACCAAGTAGTAATTGTCTTATTATGAGTGAACTCATATTCTTGTTTATCTACCTAGTATTGTGATCGTTGTCGTATTCCGTTAACCAAAAATTGTCTCAACCATCACGTTGTACTGTTGGAATGGTTAATCAATTGTAAGGTCGTCCAATTCCTCGTATGTTGTAATCATCCTTCGTTAGGAGTGACTATAAGATGGTCAACACTCGAGGAACCAACAACCAAGTCCCTCGCATCAACCCTGTTGATCCAAATGGACACGAAGAGGTTGGGTCAAGGACTAATGATGATCAAGAGGGCGATCATGGACCAGATCCCGTTCGAACGATAATGTTTGATGCTACAACCCTATAGACTCTAAGGGACATGTGTCAACAGATGATACAAGAAGCAATTCCTCCACTTGCGCCGGCTCAACCCAACGTCATTACAGCCGACCCACCTATGGGTAGAAAGGAGAATGACATTCATGTCCAAGATGAAAGATCAAACTTCTCCAAGGGATTAAAACTGTTTGCATCAATGAAGCCAGAAACCTATGACGGTGTTGGAGATCCTGCTAAAGCCGCATATTGGTTCACTAATGTAGAAAGATTGTTGAGGAATGTTCGATGCACCGAAGCTGAGAGGGTGCACATCGCAGCTCTCCAGTTAAGGGATGGAGCCAGCGAGTGGTGGGAGAACTCTCGATTGTCTGATCACCCGATGCTAAGTTGGGACATGTTCAAGGACAAGATGATGTCCCGCTTCTTCTCCGAGTCCATGAGGGACGAGAAGCAGGAGGAGCTTCTATACCCGAAGGTTGAGGGATTGACTGTACTGGAGAGAGCCACTAAGTTCAACCAACTATTACAGTATGCAGGACCCGAGGTGTCCACCGAGGCTCAAAGGATTCGTTGTTTCCATAAATGGATGGACCCCACACTGAGACCTTGGATGGAGCAAAGAGAGTTTCTGACCTTAGAGCAAAATGTTGATGCTGCTTATCGACTTGAGAAATCCTTGAGTGATGTCGAGAAGAAGAATAGTGGCCAAAAATCTCAAGGCTACAACGGGTCCAAGAGACCAGTGTCTCCTCAAAAGTTGAATTGGCCAAAGAAAAGCAGGTCCAATTCATCCTCAACCAAATCCTCCCGAGGATTTGGATAACATAGGGTCCCTACGACCTGTTTCAATTGCGGTGAGCAAGGTCATATAAATAAGTTCTGTACCAAGAACAAAAAGAAGTGCTTCACTTGTGGGAGAGAAGGGCACATGCGCCTCTACTGCCCGCAAAGTAAGGATAAGTCAAACCAGTTTAGGGCCGCATCTGTAGCTCAGAGTAACCAAGGCCCAAGCAAGCCTGTAGGAGCAACTTCTGTCCAAACTACAACTCAGGATAAGGGGAAGACACCAATTGCTTCTTCAAGCCGAGGACAACAATTCTATGCAATGTGCGAGCCTGATGCTCCAGAAGCCCCAACAGAATAGTCCACCTCTCAATTTAATTCCAAGCCAAGATGCTCGAGACCTATGCTTAAGCTTTTCCTCTAAGTCCTTTTGTATTCCAACCATAGTTGGAGAAACTTGATTTATGTAACTAATCATCCTTCTTTGTAAGAATGCTATCGTTTATAATTCCGTTATATGCTTTTGGATATCATATCGTACTTCTACTTTCTAAATCTATTCATCGTATTAACATCAGTCGTATTCCCAGTTAATGCTTAAGGTCAGCTCCTAACACACCTTCTTGTTAATAAGGAAATTTTTGAACCAAATTTCATGGTAAATTCATAAACGTTTCTACCTTTCAAATATAGATTCATGGTGTCGAATAAGAATGAGGTTTCGTCTCCCATCTTGATCACGTGGCCGAGATGAAATGTCATGACTTATTCCTATGAATGTATATTCAAGGATTATGTTGAAGCTTGTTTCCCATACTGATCACATGTGGAAACAAGATCACATAACCCTTCAAGGGTAATAACGAACATACAATATTTATTGGAGCGATATTCTATTATATGCATAATCAATGCCCAAGCTTTCATTATTAAAAGTGGTTCGATTAAATGTTTTAAAGATTCATATTCCTTCTAGTGCCATACCGAACTCGTACTTGGTGGTAAACATCATTCATATTTCTCAAAGATGAGATCCTCTTCTAGTGGTGTAGATAACTTTTCTAGCTCGTTCATGTCATCATTCCGAAAATGGAACTCTTCTCGAATTAGTGAGTATTCTATCATTTTCATTCTTAAACTAATCCTTGTCAAGGAGAAGATGCGTTAGTTTTATTAAAGACTTCGTATGCTCGGAGTAAGTGTAAAGGATTACACTACTAGTACGAATGTTATCCTATCCCTGAGAGAATTCGCTTGACACTAGAAAACCAAGATAATTCAGTTGGGGTCGAGCATGGCTAGAAATGCCATTTTCCAATCTATTGAGACGAAGATGCTTACAAGATTCTTCTCATATAAGCCCAGTGAGTTGGCGCAGTTGCCGCTCACAGTCGACAAAAGTCGTACGCTGACCCGAAGCGACAAAAGGTTGAATTCGCAGTAAGTGATAAGGTCTTCGTGAAAGTATCTCCTTCCACAGGTGTGTTTCGATTTGGAAAACGAGGAAAGCTCAATCCTCATATGTTGGTCCTATCAAAATACTGGAAAGAGTAGGTAAGCTAGCATATTGCCTCGTATTGTCACCATCAGCACATCCTGCTCACAACATCTTCCGTGTGTCGCTCCTCAAGCATTATGTGCTCGATGACTCTCATGTACAATGATGACGTAGAGGTTCAGTCAAATGGCACATATGAGGAAAGACCTGTGAAAATTCTAGAACGGCGAGTAAAGAAGCTTCGCAACAAGGAAATACCTTTAGTTAAGGACTTGTGGTCGACAAATGGTGGCAAGGAGACCACTTGGGAAACATGGGAAACCGAACAAGAGACGCAGAAGCGTTTCCCGGAGTTGTTATAAGTACACTTAAAGAACAAGACATTCTTTAAGGGGATACTAGAACCTTGCCTCCTCGCAGTAAACTAGATTAGTTTTGAGAGTACTAGTTTATTTTGACTTAGTGCCCTAGCTTCTCCTAGTTTCGAGGACGAAACTAATTTTAAGGGGGTACTATTGTAATAACCGCTATTTTTATAACGTAAAAAAATAAAAATAATAATAAAAATAAAAAAAAAATTATGTAATATTTTTGTTAGAATTGTAAAACTTTACTCTTATGAATTCGTTTTCTTAATGATAAACAAAAACATTCAAGAGGCGGTATTATTAATTAAATTATAATTTAAAATAGAAAATAGTGGTTTATAATCTAAAAATAAGACTAAGTATTTTCACTTATAAATAATTTACAAGTCTAGTTATTATAGAAGGGATAAATTAAGAATGTAATTTAAGAAGATTAATATCAGTAATCAGTAAAAAAAAAAATAATCGAGTTGGGTTAGTTGCTATTTTTATGAAATTCAAACAAGATATTGGGTTTAGTCTTAAATAGGCCCGAAACTCAACCTAACACCTTCTCTGGGTAATAAAAAGAAAATGGAGAATTGTAATCATCCAAATTCGAACCCCTGACCTCTCCAACCCCTACCCTTCCCTTACCAGTTAGACTACGAGAGCTTCTCGCTGTGTTAAGGGGATGTATTTTTATTAAACCGATTTGTGTGACTACCAAAATCTTTGACCAAATCTCTGACAAGGATTTGTCAGCATCTTCTTTCCACCCTCCTTCACGACAACGAGGACCAATTTCTGCCAAACAAAATCCGGTGAATCCATGGTTGTACTTCCTCCCATCATTACACCCATCTTCCTTCCCTCATCTCTTTATCCCTGTGCACTCCAATAACCTCCACACAAAACCCATGACTGTAATTGCAAGCGTAGTCCCGATTGAATTCGTCCAAACAAAAACGCCCAAATCCATCACTTTCAAATCTGATTTTTTCCCCGAACCCAACCGAGCCTAGCTCCTCCGAGTCCGTTGCCTGTCTCGTCGGGTGGGTCGCGTCTGCACCCCGCTCGAACTCGCCGAGCTGCTGTCGTCGCCGCGAGCCGTCCTCGCCGAGTCGCCGTCGCCTTTCCTCGCCGCTTCCTCCTCGTCGCCGGATCTGCCAGCCTGAGCCGAAGTTGTCGAGGTGAGTCGGGTCTGCTGTGCTGAAGATGTTCATGGAGGTGTGGAGCTGAATTTTTTTTGGGAACCTCCATTGTTGTTGTATTGAGATGTTGTGTTGTTGTTCGGACGCAGAGGAGGCAGGGCAAGTTCACCCATCAGCCAAAGTGATTTAGGTTTGCTCTTTTGTTTGATTAAGTTGGGCTTTTTCATTATTATTTTGGGTTTAAAACTAACCAAGCCCATTAAGTCATAGTTGAAAGAAGAGAAGTGTATTAAGTGGCCTATTAACATCTTTCTATTGATTTATAAGAAAGGTTAATATAAATGGGTAAATACAAATCATAAGTTTAAACCAACCTCTTGAAACAAAATTGAGCCTTTTATTGGACTACTTAATGCTAAACTATTATTGATTATGAATAATGACCTTTTAATCAAATATTCATTTGAGATACATAAATAAGGTTTTATAAAAAGCATTCAAAGACTACCTATAAGTTTAAGATTTTATTAAGGTTCTAAAATTGTTTTAGAATTTCTAACAAGTAGAGGAATTATAAATTATTAGAGGATAATAATTTATTATAAGTCCTACAAATTATTATAAAGGATAATAATAATGTGAGAAATTCTTAGAATTGAAATAAATTAAATATTAATTTATTCTGTTTCATCGCGAAACTCGTGTTCGAATTAGGTCAATCGTTCGGTTTACTTCCCACTCGTGAACAGAGGAACCCGTCCTTTGTAGGAACCTCAATCTCGAAAATCGAAGGCAAGTGGATGGTTCTCTTGCCCTTCTCGATTTAACGTGAATTTCCTTCCATTCCGTTTAGTATCCATATAATTGTTGGGAACACCTTGTTTGCTAAATAAAACGAACCTAGGACTATTATTGTTAGAGATAATGACCTCATTGTTCATATTGTTATTATTCCTATACTACGCTAGTACTTGGACTTAGGACCAATTGATTGCGGCCTTTATGTGTTTAAATGTCTCGTTTGAGACTCTGCAATGGACTAGAATAAGGATTAGGGGTGAGAGACTCGTCTCTGCTACACCTCTTAAAAAGATGTATTAGGATGTACCTATACCCTAATACTGGGTCATGACTCTGCCCGCTCTACCGCTCAGAGGGGTGATAGCACCCTAGCTAGGTGCTCATCTATGTGGCTCTAGGCTCGATCAAGGGGTCGCCGCATATAAAAAAAAAATTGTTAATTGAATATATGTGGCTCTAGGCTCATTCAAGGGGTCGCCGCATATAAAAATCGTTAATTGAATATATGTGGCTCTAGGCTTGTTCAAAGGGTCGCCGCATATAGAAATTGTAATTGAATTGTTGAAATGGAATATTCCTCGGGTGGCCCTTGACTCTTATGAGTTGCCACATCCGAAAATCGTTAAAATAAAATGTATTGCCAGATTACTAAGAGAAGATAAGTCAAGGTAGATTTTTACTAAACTTTGACATGAATTAATAAGTTCCCAACAAAATCTTAATCATCTTTTGTTCTTGGAAATCACTTTCTTGTGGTTCCCTATTCTTAAAAGAAAGCGTTATTCACCTCCCTTCGGATTCATTCCTTCTACCTGAGTTGTATTCGAATAAAGCCTCGTTCTCCAAAATATATCACACTATCACCTCAAAAGAACCTGATTTGTCGTGCATCGCTCAGTGCCCTTTGGACCTTGATGCCGACATACTTAGCCTTTTAAAGAACCTAGTCATATTCCACCACTTGCTTAGTCTCACGTTAGACTAATACCACTTTCTTTTCTTCCCGACATTGGTCGGCTGGTATTTCTTGCTTTTATTGAAATATCAGGGCATAGAGACAGGTTTGCCGAAGGCCAAAGACAAAGACTCGAGGATTTGAAGGAAGGAAGATTTTCAAGAGGTTTAAATTACTTTACATACTGGAGTTTCCTATGTTGTTTTTACAAAGGATATTTTAGTCGTCACCTTATTTCCGCTGCAAAATGATTTAAATATCTTCTTCACTCAAACATTGTAATTTTGTATCAATGATCATCGATTTCTAATCATGTGTTCAACATTGGAGCACTTTTGATGTAATATACGTTTAATATTTCGTTTTTATGAATCGAGTTGTGTTACCTATCGCCTTGGGTGACTTTGGATGGGAAAATTCGAGGTCACTGGCATGTAATACCCATGGTTTAAAAATAGGGGTGTTACAAACTTCCCCCACCTTCTTGTGTGCGTGATGTTAGAAGTTTTCTAGGATATGCGGGTTTTTATAGACGTTTCATCAAGGATTTCTCTAAAACTGCAAAACCATTATCTAACCTCTTGATGAAAAATGCCCCCTTCGAATTTTCCGAGGATTGCATGAGTTCTTTTTGTAGATTGAGAGACGCCTTAGTCTCGGCTCCAATAATGGCGGCACCCGATTGGAACCATCCATTCGAAGTGATGTGTGATGCAAGTGATTTCGCCGTCGGAGCCGTTCTTGGGCAAAGGAAAGAGGGAATGTCACATGCCATCTACTACGCCAGCATGAGTTTGGATGAAACTCAATGCAAGTACACGACAACGGAGAAGGAATTTCTTGCGGTTGTATTTGCATTTGAGAAGTTCCGTTCATATCTTGTGGGGTCTAAGGTGGTAGTTTACATGGACCATGCGGCAATCAAGTACCTTATGAAAAAGAAAGATGCTAAGCCAAGGCTTCTAAGGTGGATGCTCCTTCTCGAAGAGTTTGATCATGAGATTAAGGATAAAACCGGTGTGGAAAACGTGGTAGCGGATCATCTATCTCGTTTGCCCATTGAATACATGTTGGAGATGGAAAATGGCGTGGAAATAGATGATTCAAGGGCGGATGAAGGTCTAATGAGTGAAAGGGAGAAGAAAAAAGAGTGGATCGACGTCGGAGGCGTGTCGGGTCCGAGGTGCCACAAGTCGGGCCGAAGTCAGGGCAAGTTCTAGCAAGTCAAGACCGACGTCTATGGAGTCGGGCTCGAAGGATTTGTGCATCTGTGAAACTCGACCGATGTTCAAACATGTCGGGCTAGGCACTCTACAATGTCGATCAATGAAGTCAAGTAAGATTCTCAACTCGGTTTCTGTTGGACCCAGAAATAATCCAAGCAGGAAGCAACCCAGTACCAGAGAAGTCCCAATGCCTTGCAGCTACAAGGTACCCAGGTTTTAGCCAAAGAAGTATTAAGACTTTATTAGTACTTCTTTGCTACCTCTTCAGAGTAAGACAAGACTTGCGGCGAAAGGAAAGTCGGTTAAAGAAGATAGATCCGAGGCAACAAGATAGAATCTTTCCAAGATATCTTCTAATATATGATAGATTCGCTGCCCTTATGGATAAAGAATATCCAAGATATAAGATAGATTTTCCGGAAGACTTGTTGGTTAAGATAGATTTATACCTTGTATAAGATAGAATTCTTACTTTTTGTCTATAAATACCCATGTAACCCACGAAATTGGGGGGGATAGGTGGAGAATCATAGCATATCACATCAGATCAGACTCCATAGCCCTCGCTAGAGGCATGCATTGTAAACCCTAGAAGGGGGGTCATACCTTCATACATCCATTGTAAACCCTAGAACGGGGTATCATGTTTTTACACATTCATACGCTTTTCTCATCAATACAAACACAATTTTCGTCCTTCTCTTTGATTTATTTCGATCTAGGCCCGATTTAAGCCAAAGTTCTTCCTTGGGTAAATTTTGGTTCAAACAATTTGGCGCCCACCGTGGGGCCGAAGATCGATACAATCATCTAAGGACAAAAGTCTCCACCTTTCTTTATCGAAAGACACAAAAATCAGGACTGGAAAACACCCATCCTGACCCTCTCGCTACGGGAACAACAGAAATCACAAAAATCGAAGCACCAGATCGCGAGACGAGGAGATGGCAGAACTCCGAAAAAGTCCCAAAGAAGTTCCGAAGAAGTTTCGAGCGATCAGCGAAGCCAGGAGTGGGGCGATCATCAAAGCGACATTGATGATCATCAAAACAAAGGTGGGGATGATGCAATACTAGGGTTTGATCTGCAAAACATCAAAGCCATGTGCTTTGTTATCTCCTCGTCAAATTTCTGGACAGGGAGAATTCTTTTTCCCATTCAATTCATTGTATTACGTTTCTATATTTTGATTATGGAAGCCTCATGCTAATACTTGAGTACAATCTGGTGGTTTGTCAAGACTAAGCAAGGAAAACCAATCGTTCGTTGTTGAGAGCCTCTAGGCAACAAAAAGGCGGATCGGACCAATACTTAGCAACCTGGACGCAAACGGTCAAGTCGATCCTTCCAGATCACGTCTTCCATCCTTCATATACTGGTTTCCTCGTTCCCTTATCTCACAATTCATTCCGTGTTTTGCTTCTCTCTTCTAAGAGTTCAGATTTTGCCTTTATCCTTGTTTGATTACAATTTTTCTAATATGCCGCCAAAAGATAGACTTTCTTTCTTAATTGCGCATCTTATAAATATCGACCTTCTATACTTATACGTATTTGTTGTTCACTTGTTTCAATTACATGACACGTCATCCTAACTTGGATCGCGGGTGATGACACGAACAAGGAAGATTACGAAAGGCATAGTAGATCGGCCTGGACACGGCCATCAAAAAGAAGGATGCTAAGCAAATAGGCGTCATACTCGGTCAAATCACCAAGGAACTTTAATCCATGAAACCCGAAGCATCAGACGGCTTCAAAGAAACTCCAAACAAACTCCAAAGAATCTCCATTCCAAGTAAGCCCACATACAACGGGACCACATATCCTCATGAACACGTGGAAATATACAAGCAGAAAACGAGGGCAAGCGCACTCCCCTACTATTCAAAAGAAGCTATGATGAGCAGGGGGTTCGACACAACCATAACAGGGCCAGCCCTGACTTGATTCACTAGTCTCCTACGTGGGAGCATTCAGTCCTTTGCGGATCATCCGGATACTTTTCGCCCTCAGTTCACCTCTAGTCGAAAGCAATCCAACGATCTCAACAGGGTACTACTGAAGTCCCAAAGATCCACCAGAGAATTCTTGAAATCATTTTGACCGCGAAAAAGTCTTAATGTAGTCTTGCGATATCACCACCACCTTCGCTAAACTCCCTTAAGCTCAACATCTCTACGGACGAGCTCCTACGAAATATGACCAAGCTTGGGGAATACGTGAGGTGGCCAATAAAAGACAAGGCTCCAAAGGTCGATAGAGATACCACCAATTGGTGTGACTACCACGAGTATCATGGGCACTGGACTCGCGACCGCATCATGCTAAGAGTTGCCTCGTTTAATCATCGAGGGGCGGATCAAGGACGTAGCGCCAGGCGCCCAAGTGCCCAAAGAAGTACTGGAGAATCTCCAGCCCGAGCGTTAAGAAAGGCGATATTCTCCAACACCAGACAGAGCGGTCAACATGACATCTGAGGGATCAAACATATATGTGGTTGACATACTCAGCAGCAAATCTCAGCGCTAAAGAAAGCGATTTTTGGCCGACCCCGACCATCGAGGCACGCCATCAGGAAATCTTCAGGACAAGCCATCGTGTTCGACGACACCGATGCCTGAAACCTCCCTCATAACCGGGCTGGGCACATATTGCTACCACGTAATGCCCTTCGGCTTGCGAAACGCCGGGGCTACTTTCCAACGATTAATTAATCGGATGTTCCATAATCACATTGGAGAGACAACGGAGGTGCATATCGACGATATGGTGGCAAAGAGCACAAGCGCTTCCTTACACAGGGGGGCACATGGAAGAAGCAACCAGAACCCTTGAAGAATACAACATGAAGCTAAATCCCTAGAAGTGCATCTTCGGGGTACCGTCAAGTACTTCTATGGGGCACGTGGTGAGCAAGCGAGGGATTGAGGCTAGCCCTGACAAAGTTCGGGCGATTGCTTCCCTGAAATCCCCTCGAAGCGTAAAGGATGTGCAAAAGCTGATCAACAAGATAGCCGCGCTTAGCCGGTTCATCTCCCAATCCTCAGATAAGTATCGACTATTTTATGAAGTACTAAAGAAGTATCAATTCATAGGTGCTCGCTGACTTCATTGCCGACTTTACCCCAACCCCCGAGGAGAACGCGAAAGAAGAAGTCCTGGCATCGTCCCTCGACGTGCCCTTGAATGAATGGTTACTGAACACCAAAGGAGACTCGAACGCAAGGGGGAAGGTCTCAGAGTCGTGCTAAAATCGGCAAGGGGGAAAGAGCAGCTCAAGCAGTCAGATGTAATTTTGACGCCACTAACAACAAGTCAGAGAACGAAACTCTTATCTTTGGACTAGAGTTAGCCAAGGCTCTATCCATCAAGAGACTTAAGGTACGAGTCGACTCTTTGCTGGTCATTAACTGAATATTAGGCGTCTTTAAAGCTAGAACCGATAAGATGATCGGCTACCTCGGAATAGTTAAAACACTATCTGAAAGCTTTGACCCGATTGCATTTGAACAAATCCCTCGTGAGCAAAACGCCTCAGCCGACGCCCTAGCCGGGCTAGGTTCAACCCTAGATCCCCAAGAGTTCAACAACATACCACTGGTCTACTTACTACAGTCGGCCATAGTTGAAACGTCTGCTGCACAGGCTAAAGAATCTCCATCTAAGTCACTGGTCCCAAAAATGCACCAAAGATCCACCAGTCTAGGGGTCAGATCTGACAGTCAAAGCCAAAGCCCTAAGATCGAAAGCAACACGCTTCACCATCCTATATGGGATCTGCTTCCACAAATCTACCTCATGCTTCCTACAGAGATGCGTAGAAAAAGAAGAGGCCGAGAAAATCATATGCAACCGCGAGGAAGACTGCAGGAACCACACTGGGGGTCGGAGCTTAGCCAACAAGATCCTCAGGCAGGGGTGGTACTAGCTGACTATTGATGAGTTCCGGGATCGGAGGGTCTCACAATTTAAATTTATAAAACCGAACCTCAAATTGTAGTAAAGAGGTAGGGTGTCGAACACACGGGAGTTCGTGCGTCGAGAGTACCCGAAAAGACTAAAAAGAGGAGAAAATAAAGACAAACGAAGGAAAACAAGAGAGATCTCCTCGGACCGACACAAGGTCACTTCGGTCCGAGGTAGGATCGAGGTTGAGTTGCACGGGACCGACGTTGGTGCAAGTCGGGCCCGAGGTTCTGGGTAACTCAGTCTAAGCAAAATAGTAGATCGGTCTTGGGTTTTTGGGTTCCTCCCCCAACTAGACTTGGATATTCTTCCTCAATTCAACCAATAAGTGTTTGATTCTAGTGAGATCGAGGTTGCTCGCCTCAAATCCCTCCAATCTACACCTCGACCCAAGGGAGCTTTCACTCACCTTCGATGCTAGAGACTTGTGATGGGATAGAGACCACTTTCGCTTACTCTTACCAAACACAAGCTCTAGATCCCTTGCTTTCACAAGAGAATTGAAGCTCAATGTAGAGAGGATTCACAAATCAAGCACTCAAGGCTATGGAATTGGGGTTTTCTACCCAAATCTAGCTAGGGGATTCCCCCATAGCCCAAGACTATGGAATCTACTCCATGTGGTAAGAGAAAAACGAAATCAAAAGAGAAATCAAGCAAAACTCAATCATCAACATCAAATCAAACTTCAATTGCATTCAAACTCAAAGTGTCTACAAAATCCAAGTTCAAATCTACTTGATCAAAGCAAAACAAAGTACAAAACTCACAAATCTTCCTCTCTTCTCCACCGACCTCTCCTTCTCTTCCTTCTTCCTTCTTCTCCTTGCTCTCTTAGCCTTCCTTGAGCCTTTGAGAGTGAAATTGGGTTTGGTGTGTGTGTCCCACTCGTCCCCCTCACACTCCACACTCTCATTTGATCACCAATCACCTCTCTTATCCTTCTCCTTGGATTGGGGACCAAGGAATCCCAATTTAGAAAGGGGCAAATGTGGAAAGTTGCTAAAAATATGCCTTGGGGAACAATCTTCTCACACGCCGACTTGGACCGACACGGGATGACCTCGGGCCCGACGTTGGGAACGTCGGTCCCGTTCACTGGACGCTCGATCTCGGGCCCGACGTGGTGTAACTCGGTCCTGGGCCTCGATCCTTGCCTTCTTCCTTGGTTTCCTTTGGTTCCACTTCATTCTTAGCTTGGCTCTTGCACTCCTTGACTTGGCTCCTTCCTTAGCTCTTCGAAATCATCCTCATTCTTGCCATTTTACCTACAAAAACAAACAAACTCGCATAGTTTCCGACTCTTGAAGAAAACCGGGAACTAAGCTAAAAGGGAAACGAAACTAACAAAGAAGGGAATGAAAAACACATATTTACAAAGGAAATCAACTACTAAAACACCTCCAAAATGAGAGACATCAGAATACCCCATACTTAAACTTGCTTGTCCTCAAGAAATAACAAAGTAAGCAAGACCGAAGCACAATCTTCAAGTAAAGCCTCATATGAAAAACAAGTAAGAACAAGTGATAGACATTCAAGCAAGATTACATCATCACACATAATCAAGTGTTCAAGGAATAAAGTCAATGCAACAAAGCCTCACTTTAGGTATGTGAAAATGTGTATCACTCATCATGTGTTTAGGCAATGAACACTCAAACTCAATAAACATGCAAGTAAAGACTTTACCATTGAAGATAATATCACCAATTCCTCCACCTAGAGATGCCTATTATAATGAACACAAAGAATATGAACTTGGCTCAATGGAGGTCCTCAAAGAGGTTCCATTCGGCCGGGTTGTAATGGGGCTTTTGGTGTTTCATAAGGTGGGAATCATTTTGGTCTTGTGGTGCTTACAATGGGGATTGAACTTTCTAGTCTCTCACCAAACTCACCAAATCATTCCACTTTCAACTACACTCTCATCCAAAAGACTTTGATTTTCTTCTTTTCTTTCAACTCTCAACCCTCTTTTCACTAACATTCCACTTCATCTTTGCACTAAACTTTTTGTTGGATTTTTCTCACTTTTCCACTAGGATCGACTTGCACACTAACTCGGGCCCGATGTGCACTTTAACTCGGTCGGTGCCCTTTTTTACACTTAAGCACTTTGCTTTCAATACACTACTTCTTCCAACATTTCTTTCTTTCTTCCCACTTTTTCTTCACAAAGATGCACTACCCACTTGATTATAACTCCATTTTTCGCCCTTCACCAAAGAGAATCTCAACTCTCCAAATACTCTTCCAAACCTCTCACTAAAGTCCAATCCCATAAGGGTCAAGTCATATAGGCTAGGAATCATATTTTTGAGGAGTTTCAAACAAAGGTCTAAGGCTAAAACGGGGCTACAAACAACGGTTTCTCTTCAAGGTAGGATATGGAACATTTTGTGACTAAGCAAAACAAAGTTCAAATCAATGTGACATAGTATAGAACAAATCTCATATTGGTCTTGGAAAATAGATAAACACCTCAATAACAAGTTTTACTAAGCATGCATGAGCTAATTCACACAAGAAAATGAGGGATATGCAATATGAACATACATCCCTAAAATGGCCAAAAATCATCTCACAAGGGTCACTCTAGCTTAGTTGCATCAAAACTCATCCTAGAACTCATGTGCTTAATAAAAACATGCAAGATATCATATCACATAAAAAACAAAATCCATTTAGAGGCTAAACTATCCGAAAATATGCAAAGGAATTTACATGCTCACATCATCATTAGCCTTCATTGGAACATCTAAGATGAGAATTCCTAGTCCAAAACAAAATCTTTTTGACATTTTTCATAAATTTTCAAATTTTTATGGATTTTTGCAAAAATTTCTCAAACCAAAAACAAACTCATCCATTCATGCCATAAAATCGATCATCATTCTCATACATGTCATGCCACAATCCAAAATGAAACATCCCTTAAACAAAAAACAAACAACCTACACATGGAACTAATGAGCAACTAACCCACCCCATACTTAAAATTTTGATGTCCCCATCAAAAAGAAATCAAAACTCAAAAGTAAAGAGAAGAGTAGAGAAAGCTCACAATTCCTTATTCTTGAATGGCATTTTTGAGGCTTAGTTTGGAGGGTGGCCACGGCGTTGTCTCCTTTGAATCCGGGCGTGCCGCTCTCGCTCATACACTTGATCGTTGAAGGGATCTTGGCTTGGCGGTTGTAGTGGTGGCGCGGGAGGTGTCCATTGGTCTTCACGGGATGAGAAATTTCCGGACATCCACTCGTTGAAACTAGCTTGCATGGTCCACCTTTGATCCTCGGACGCCCTCAAGTCCTCCACCTCACGTCTTGTGTAGGCGAGGTTGCGGTTCACCTCATCAAATCGTACTTGGAAGTTCTCTTGGTGTTGGAAAAGTTGTTGTTGTTGGAAGTTGAGTTGGTGCGCTTCTTGGAGCATTGATTGTTGTTGAAGTTGGAGATGCGACAATTGGTTTGCCAAGAAATTCATGTCCACCGATTGGTTAGGCTCGGGGAACACCATCCCGGGGCCGTACCATTGGGCATACCCCTCATATCCTCCATAGCTAGGTGGTACTTGATGTGCTCCACTTCCCTCACCCCGCTCGAAGTGGCTCGGGACCGGATCGGGCAAGAACACGTCGGACTGACGTTGATGGACATCGGGCCCGACGTAGGATGCTCCTCGGTCCAAGAGAGTTAGGGCGTGGTCGGTGAGCAAATGTTGGTAACCACCGTCTTCTTCTTCTTCTTCACCTCCCGGCGCGTCCACCTCCATGTCGTCTCTCCTTACAAACTCATAACGGTTGGGCTCTTCCTCTTCGGTGTCCGGGGAAGCTTGAGGTGTAGTGAAACGGATGTGTTGAGGTCGTCTCCTAACCTTAAGTGTCCCCTCCGGCTCTCCATAAGGATTGACATTCCCCGCCCACACTTGATACCAATTGTAGTAACAAGTGAGGTCGAAGAGTCGAGACTCCAAAGGAACATGCACGTTGTTGAAGTTGGAGTGTGGGGCTAGGTAAGTGGAGTTTCCGGTGACTAGCTTCTCCTTGATAATGTTGGCCTTCTTGAAGTACTTCAAGTCCATGAACTCCACACCATTTGGGGCCGGTGTGTAGGTCGACAAGTCTACCTCAAGACGGTGAGCTAACCGGGCAATCATACCTCCGAAATAGATCCATGAAGAACTTTGGAAGTCCCTCACCATCTTCACCCATTCCCATGTGAGGTTCATCGGCTTCTCATTCTCAAACAACATCTCATAGAGAATCATGGCCTCCTCCTTCATAGGTTTACTCAATTCATGCCTTGCAAAGATAGAACACCCCAAGGCTCGGATCATGACTCGGAAGAGCGGGCTTGCAATCTCATTCGTTGATGCTCCTTTCCTCATCTCGCTCTTCCCGGCCAAAAACTTCCAAAGGTAATCAACCTTCTCATTGTCAACATAAGCCTCCTCTCTCGTAAATGGGAACCCGAAGTAGGTGGCCAAGTTCCGGAGAGAGAGTTCTTGCAATTCGTTGCCCATTTGGAAGGAAATCATGCCTTCACTCTCGGGTCCCTCATATGAGCACTTGAATGTCGCCATGAACTCGGACGTCAAGGCGGGGTAATGAGTGTTGTTCCACCTTAGCAAGACATTGAGCCCAATGTGATTATAGCACCGAGCAAGAGCTTCATCCATGTTCATCTTTTGAATTGACTCCCAATCTAACCACCGAGTGTGGTGAGATAAACCCATGAGATGCTCATACTCTCTAGCATCATCCTCAATACGCACATCATCCATTCTTTGGACTCTCTTGGACGACTTCTTGGACTTCTTAGTGGCTTTCTCCATCCTAGAAGAAGATGCTCGGGTAGACATGATACCTACACACAATCAAAACCAAAGAACTACAAGATAAAATCCATACAATCCACAAAAACACAAGCTTCCATCACAAACAACTTATCATACAAAGAGATAACCCCATACTTGAACTTAACACACTCAATCCACAAAATTCAATCATGCATGAAGTAAAATTCTCATATCAATGGTCAAGCCTCAAATCATTTCATGAATAGCATGCTATAACCAACATTCAAGAGCAAGAAATCTTAAAATCACACAAAAGAAGCTCGAAAAACGTCGGACCGATATGCAAACAACAACGGGCCCGAGGTTGGGGACCTCGGTCCGAGTTACTGGACCGACTTCGAACATCGGTCCCGAGGTACTGGGTACCTCGGACCGAATCCATTCCGACTTCTCATCCTAGATCTATCCACAAAACTCATAATCATGCCCCTAAAATCCAAATTCTACCATCAATCAATATCAATCGAAGTTCTAAGTGGGATTTAGCAACAATTAAGCACAAATTTCACAATGCATGCAAATCACCATGGATGCTCAAGGTTCAAGCTCACTCAATCATGGCATATCTCAAATCTAGCAATGAAAGCATGAAATTCACAAAGAATCAAGTAGAGATTGAGATGCACATACCAAATATGAAGAAAACGAGAACTTCTAGCAATCAACTCTTAGAACTCAAATTTTCCTCTTCTAGATCTAGAAGAAGAATGTTGATCTATGGGATTTGGGTGGGATTTTTGGCTTTTAGTTCAATGTTTGGGTATGCTAGGGGATGGATCGAGATCTTGTGGTGAGGTTGCTTGAGGATCGACTATGGTGGGGGGGGAAGATCGATTTTGGGGTTTTGAGAGAGAATTGGGTATTTTGGGAAAGTAGTTATGGGGATGGTGATGTTAGGTAAGGGAAAAGGCTCTTAAATGGGGAAGAAGACAAAGGTGGGTCAAGAGGGTATAGTAGGAATTTCCACAAGGTCAAGGTCCAACATGGGTCGGCATACTTGGACCGACGTCGGGCACCTCGGGCCTGAGGTACTGGGTACCTCGGTCCTACCCGATTTTGGTTCCTAAAATTCCCACGCCTTGGTTACTTCTATCCACAAGTTCTTGCATCATTTCCACTAGTACCACACATGCTAATGAAGCTCACACAACACATATTTCCACAAAATACAAGCTAGAGAAGAGATTAGGACTAATCTAAACTAAGACAAAAAGAAACAAGCTAGAAACTACGAAAATGAATCTATCAAACCCGGGTTGCCTCCCGAGGAGCGCTTCTTTAACGTCATTAGCTTGACGTCTAACCTCTACCCTTCAAGGAGGGTGAAAAACGGTGAATTGATCCTCCTTGCCATGGACATCTCCACAATCCTCGTAGCCAAAATGCCACCATTTGTGTTTGATGAAAGTGTGGCATCCATCATCCTCCAAAGTGTAGTTTGGCATCTCTTGCATCTTCTCGTCTTGCATCTTATCACCTACATCACAAAAGTCTAAAGAATTTCTAGGAGACTCTATGACATCATAACTCAACTCATCTTGCAAATCATCTAAGCAAAGATAATCATCTCCTAAATCCTCTTTCAAATCATCTAAGCACATGAAAGAATCTCCCACATCAAAAGGATATAGATTAGGATACTCTTCATGATTTGGTGGGCTATCTCCATCTCTTGTCTCATCATGAATTTGAACATCGACCATGTCATGGTCTCTTAATGGTGCTTCCTCTCTTGTGGACTCCAACTTCTCCCTCTTGCATTTGGCATTTTCCTCTAGTTTCAAGATCGCTAGTGCATCCGGTTCATTAAGGGCCTTGTTGAAATGGAACTCCACTTTCTCCTCTCCAATCTCGAAGGTGACTTTCCCATTCCTCACGTCAAACTTGGCACCCGCCGTGGCTAAAAACGGCCTCCCGAGAATAATGGGCACCATCGGATCCTCTTTCATGTCTAAGATCACAAAATCATCGGGCACAAAATATCTTCCCACTCTAACCGGGACGTCATCAAGAATTCCGGTGGCCTTTGTTGAAGAACCATCGGCCATGGTGAGACTCATATCAACCGGCTCCATATTACCGAGGTTAGCCCTTCTCCATATGCTCATGGGCATAACCGAAATACTTGCTCCTAGATCACAAAGAGCTTTGAAGTTTTGGGATCCAATCCCTATGGTGATGGCAAATCTTCCGGGATCACCAAGCTTTTGAGGTAGCTCCAATATCTTCACCTCGTCTTGCATCTCAACAATTGACCTCTTCTTGCTCAAGATTTCCTTCAAGAACTTTGCATAAGATGGCATCTCACTTAGAGCATCGGTGAAAGGGATGGTGATGTTCAAGCCTTGCAAAAGCTTCAAGAACCGCTTGAACTTGCCCTCAACAATCTCCTTGGGCTTCTTCATGGGATATGGAAGAGTAGTGCCACCTCGCTTCTTGCTTGGATCAACCTCCTTGGATCGATCTTTCTCAACATTTCCACCTTGGACCGACGTTGGAAGTACCTCGGGACCGACTTCAGGGACATCGGTCCCAGGGCAAAGATCATCTGGGCACGTCGGGCCGACTTCAGGGCAAGTCGGGCCCGAGTTGGGTTCAACCTCGGTCCACTCCAGGGGACTTCTTCCGTCTATAGGATCGACATCTGGGGACGTCGGGCCCGAGGTGCTGGGAACCTCGGTCCGACTCTCTTCTCTTGATTTTGGAACTTGTGGCTCGGGCAAACTCCGTCCACTCCTCAATCCTATGGCACGAACTTCGTTTTGTTGTTGTGGGGCACGGGGATTCTCCTCGGGTCGGCCCGGGAGTCTCCCTTCCTCTCTTGGAAGTTGATTCGCCATGTGAACAAATTTGTTGTCCACTTGCCTTCTCCAAACACCCAACTCCTTGAATTGATCATCAAACTTCCTCTCCTTGTTGGTAACTTGATTCTTCAAATCTTGAGCCCATGGTGGTGCTTGCTCATAGAAACCGGGAGGTCGGTATGGTGGTTGTTGGGCTCTTGGCTTGTTGTTGTTGAAGTTGTTGTTGTAGCCACTAGCTTGCCCTTGATTCCACCTTCCTCCATTGTTGAAATTGGATCTTCCTCCGAAATTTCTTTGGACATAATGAGCCTCCTCAATTTGCTCCGCCAATCGAACTTGGCGCTCATTTGGGCATTCTTGAGCTCCATGCTTCAAAGAACCACACTCTTCACATGCTCTTGTGGTTTGTTGGGCATAACTCATCTTCCTCCTCATCTTGTTCAATTCATCCTCCAAGAATTGGATCTTCACATCTTTGTCCACCTCTTCACTTTTGGGATCGTAGAGCTTCTTCGGACCTTCTCCATGGACTCTAGCTTCCTTGCTCACATTGCTAGTACCATACATCGCCTCATAATCCGACAGTTTGTCCAACAACTCCCATGCTTGTTCCGGCGGCAAGTCAATGAACCCACAATCGGTATGGAGGTTCAATTTGTCCTTTGTGGCGGTGTTGATCCCTTGGAAGAAGATGTCTTGAAGGACGTAGGGTTGTTGACCATGTGTCGGACACGCCCTCAACATCTCCTTGAATCTATCCCACGCCTCGAAAAGTGGCTCATGAGCTCCTTGTTGGAAACTAGCAATCTTCCTTCTAAGCTCCGTCGTCTTGGTGGGCGGGAAGAACTTCATCAAGAATGCTTCATTTAGGGCCCTCCATGATGTGATGGATCGAGGTGCTTGACTTTCCAACCAATGCAAAGCCTTGCCTCCCAAAGACCACTTGAAGGCTTTGAGTAGCACGTACTCAAGTGTCTCATCATCCGTGGAAATGGTCTCAC
Organism: Polygonum maritimum; assembly: GCA_963924305.1. Taxonomy (NCBI): domain Eukaryota; kingdom Viridiplantae; phylum Streptophyta; class Magnoliopsida; order Caryophyllales; family Polygonaceae; genus Polygonum; species Polygonum maritimum. The sequence goes on from OZ002729.1 coordinate 37,178,429, forward strand.
AAAGGTCCTTGAATTGCTTCACATGCTCGATCGGACACTCATTCGGCCTCCCTTGGAATTGCTCTCTCTTGATGAGTGAGATAAATTGAGTTTTTATCTCAAAATTCCTTGACACCTCCGGCAAGACGATGGCCGGCTCCGGGACCTTCAACTCCGGATGCATGTATTGTCTAGCATTCCGGGGTTGAGTGTTGATTTGGGCCTCCAACCTTATCCTTTGCTCCCTCTCTCTACGGGCCTCGGCATCTCGATTTGCCATCTCAATTTGCATTCGAGCCATGTCGGCTCTCATCCTCTCAAACTCCTCATCTCGGGCTTGGTCAGCCATCCTCTTCTTCTTGCGGGCTTGCCTTAGAATACTCTCCGGGTCACACACAAAGTCGAGCTCAAGCGTTCCTCGGACGGAACTAGCTCGCATGCACCTACAACCAAAGACACAAACAAAAACCAAATCAAAACAAACAAGAGGTTTGGGCTAGTCCCTCACCCAAATCACTACCAAAATCAAAGACTCAACAAAGATGGGTACCTCGAACAAGTAGAACTCCCCGGCAACGGCGCCAAAATTCTGATGAGTTCCGGGATCGGAGGGTCTCACAATTTAAATTTATAAAACTGAACCTCAAATTGTAGTAAGGAGGTAGGGTGTCGAACACACGGGAGTTCGTGCGTCGAGAGTACCCGAAAAGACTAAAAAGAGGAGAAAATAAAGACAAACGAAGGAAAACAAGAGAGATCTCCTCGGACCGACACAGGGTCACTTCGGTCCGAGGTACGATCGAGGTTGAGTTGCACGGGACCGACGTTGGTGCAAGTCGGGCCCGAGGTTCTGGGTAACTCGGTCTAAGCAAAATAGTAGATCGGTCTTGGGTTTTTGGGTTCCTCCCCCAACTAGACTTGGATATTCTTCCTCAATTCAACCAATAAGTGTTTGATTCTAGTGAGATCGAGGTTGGTCGCCTCAAATTCCTCCAATCTACACCTCGACCCAAGGGAGCTTTCACTCACCTTCGATGCTAGAGACTTGTGATGGGATAGAGACCACTTTCGCTTACTCTTACCAAACACAAGCTCTAGATCCCTTGCTTTCACAAGAGAATTGAAGCTCAATGTAGAGAGGATTCACAAATCAAGCACTCAAGGCTATGGAATTGGGGTTTTCTACCCAAATCTAGCTAGGGGATTCCCCCATAGCCCAAGACTATGGAATCTACTCCATGTGGTAAGAGAAAAACGAAATCAAAAAAGAAATCAAGCAAAACTCAATCATCAACATCAAATCAAACTTCAATTGCATTCAAACTCAAAGTGTCTACAAAATCCAAGTTCAAATCTACTTGATCAAAGCAAAACAAAGTACAAAACTCACAAATCTTCCTCTCTTCTCCACCGACCTCTCCTTCTCTTCCTTCTTCCTTCTTCCTTCTTCTCCTTGCTCTCTAAGCCTTCCTTGAGCCTTTGAGAGTGAAATTGGGTTTGGTGTGTGTGTCCCACTCGTCCCCCTCACACTCCACACTCTCATTTGATCACCAATCACCTCTCTTATCCTTCTCCTTGGATTGGGGACCAAGGAATCCCAATTTAGAAAGGGGCAAATGTGGAAAGTTGCTAAAAATATGCCTTGGGGAACAATCTTCTCACACGCCGACTTGGACCGACACGGGATGACCTCGGGCCCGACGTTGGGAACGTCGGTCCCGTTCACTGGACGCTCGATCTCGGGCCCGACGTGGTGTAACTCGGTCTTGGGCCTCGATCCTTGCCTTCTTCCTTGGTTTCCTTTGGTTCCACTTCATTCTTAGCTTGGCTCTTGCACTCCTTGACTTGGCTCCTTCCTTAGCTCTTCGAAATCATTCTCATTCTTGCCATTTTACCTACAAAAACAAACAAACTCGCATAGTTTCCGACTCTTGAAGAAAACCGGGAACTAAGCTAAAAGGGAAACGAAACTAACAAATAAGGGAATGAAAAACACATATTTACAAAGGAAATCAACTACTAAAACACCTCCAAAATGAGAGACATCAACTATTCTCCAGGACTTAACCAGGTACGCCTAGGCGTACGAAGCATGTCAGCACCACACACCTATCCCACACCAGCCGCTAGAGATTCTCCATCCCTCGATCACCACATGGTCATTTATGAGATGGGGTATGGACATTGACGGAAAATTGCCTCCATCCACATGTCAAAAGATGAGGGGTATCAAAAGAGATTAAGTGCGATGACGGATCACAATTCAGAAGCAAGAAGACGCGTGACTTCCGCAAAGAGTGGAACATCGAACTAATCACACCACCCAAAGGGAGCAACGGTTCAAACACCATTCTCCCTAGCGCACGGGTGTGAGGCCATCATTCCGGCAGAGATTAGAGTGCCCACCGCCAGGTACTGGCTCACCACTACGGAAAGCAACGAACGAGAACTTGAGTCAACTTCGGACACCGTCCAAGAACTCAAGGAAGCGGCCCACGCTCGGTTCACAAAGTACCAATTCACCACGAGTTGGGGTTACTTGAACCAAGAAGCAACAAGATATTGGCTTAACTGTCCATGGTCAGGGGTTCATTCCCCTGGTTCAGAAAAATTAGGTTCGAGCAGCTTTCTACAGAGAAGATCGCACAAGTCGGTATCTCCCTAGACAATCTCCAGGCAATCTCCAAGCAGTCACTGGAAAATCTCCAAAGAAGTTCAGAAGATGGCTCCAAGGCCAAACATTGTCGGCTGCCAAGAAACGTCATGGGTATAACGGCCTTTACGCCAAATCTAGCTACAACACCCCTCTAACATCCTTGCTTGGGCAACAAACCAGGCCAGATGCTCATTGTCAGTCTCTAGACAGCAGCTGGGCAGTCGCTAGAAATTCTCCAAAGAAGTGGCGAAGACACCTTCAAGGCAAGACCTTGATGGTTGCAAAAAGACAACAGTGGTCGTTTGATCTAACCACGACACTCCTTAAACCCCCTTTCCTTGGGAACAATCCAAGCCGATCACTCGCTGATGGATCGTTGATAACCGCCAGGCCGCAGTTAGAGAATCACCATCCAGTTAGTCGGTATCCAGGAACATCAAGTGAGAAGACGACGATGACAATAATTATTGTCACGAACATGATCCAATCGCTGGAAAAACACAGGTTTCATCCGTATCACTCCCCAAAACTATTGTTTACATTTTGCTTTCCCTTTGCGGTTTCTTACAAAGACATTACTAACTTAAGCATTGGAGGATCATTGGGGAAACCCGTCATCACCTATTTTTGACTTCTTGATTATGCATTATCCAACCATGCGAAACGTCAATGGCCAGCCATGGCCCGAATACAGTCCCAAGGCGCTATACGCCAATATTGGCTACAAGACTAAGGTACTTACTTTTACTATCTATACTTTATTACTCATTCTCATTCTTCCTACATTCTATAATGTCTTCCCGCTCATTCACGAGCCAACGCTAATGACAGTCGATCACGACACACACGCGTTAAAACGCAACCCATTTGAAGAAGTATTACTTCTGAATTGGTTTGGTCTCATTAATTTTCTGATCATCACCTAGCTTTAGTTTAATGCTTCTTTAAGACCTCTTTGATTTTTCTTCAATAAGCGACTCCAGGGCGGTAGCTCCCACTGTCGATGTATTGTCTTTAATTCATAGCTTAGGAGTTTTTCAGTTCTATTTGTAATGTTTTGCGAGAAAACAACTCTCCCACAACTCGACTACCGCTTCAAACGCAATATGCGCGCTATTTTACGTCTCACCGACTAAACAAATATGCGACAAAAACACACAAAAAACCACTGTAAAAATACATGGTTATACCGTCTAGAAATGACGATGTCGTCACGCATACAACGTGGTGAAGTAACCCATAAGTTGGTTACCCCCCATCTAAGTCCAATCAACGTAGTCACATTGGATTAGTACGGGAAGGGGAAAGCTATAGCAACGATAACCCGAGGCCACATTCGCGGGACGCCGCGAGGACAATATATCCTAAGGACTAAACTTAAGGATCCAAAGGGCACCTAATCATAAGCAATTATGCACGGACCTTTGAGTTACACAAAGCGCAAAGACCTGAAAATATATTCATGGTCGAACTAATGCGCTATGGGAGGAAGCCACATAACACTTCCTCTCGGATGTTGATCTACTAACGCATTCATACACGTACATATGGGCAAATACATCCTTGGAGAATCTCCGGATCACTGCCCTATACTAAAGTTTGCCAACTGACGCAAATAAAAAGGTACTAGCACAACAACATATATATAAGCGCCATACCGTGGCATCGAAGCTCAATACGAGTAAACAACACATCCCTTACCAACGGGCGATGTTTCTTTGGATATTCTCCAGATATGTAGTTATACTAACATTGTTGCAAAGTTATTTTATTTTAGTGCAGGGACGATACTGAAAGACGTAGAAGCATGCCATACAAGGGTGCTGAAACAAAACAAAATACAAAAAGGGAACACCCTGTACCAATGGGTGGCATTTCACTGGAAATTCTCTATATATTTCATTAGACTAACGTTATGTCAAAGTCGTTTGATTAAGTGCAGGTTAAAATTAGGAGGTCGTAAGTTCACGCTATACAAGAGCAACAAAGCAAAGTAATCAAGTTTCCGAAGAACGAACACACACCCAATCAAGGGTTCGCATTCGTTCACTCAATGGAGTTAAGTCAAATAAGCGACAAGGAAAACAGTAGAGACACTCTTCAGCGGCTGGGGTCGGAGAAGCCGCCTCGTCTGAAGGCTCCTCGCCATCGACTTCCTTAGTTGCGCCGGTAACATCGCTGGTTAAACGTACGTGAAGATTCACCAGAAATGGCTCAGATGAACTCGCTAATCACGCATCAATACTTCTCTGGTCATTCTTTGGTTAAACGACAATTTTATCTAGCCATGCCTAGTTAATAATCGATCAACATATGAAGATTGCACATAACATCTGCGTTCAAAAAATCATTCTACGGGGTTAACTAAACCTCATGAATCAGACCCGTCATGACGAAGGAGGCTGGGGTCCATTACTGTTGAAGTATTAGGTACGTCAATCTCCTTATCCTCATCATTTGGAAGTTCCACGTCCACCTCAAAAGAAGATCATATGCTGGGGTATTGAGTGGATAATACTTGACAAAGGTATCTTACTACGTCATTAAGTCCCAACGATCGTTCTTTGCATCAGAAAAGTCTTGAAGAATCTCCAAGCGAAGCTTCATCAAATACTAAAGCAACCATGCTAATCTCCACGTTGACCAAACACTGGTTCACCTTCATAGCTTCTCACAGCTTCACTTCCCGACCGCACTACAGCTCATCGAGTATTCGCTATCCTACGCGGAGAATCTCTGATGCAGACCTTAAAACCGACCAAGTGTACTAACTTAAGAATACCTTCGGGACATAGCTTCCAAGACATAGGCTCTCAATCTGAGACATGTATCTTCAGTTTCTCAAGTATCGCCTTTGCACGACAACGAGTGTAAGCTCTTGGTTTGTGACTTCAGTCGAGTCTATGCTATGGACTAGCGACTTCGATCAGGCTAACACCCAATGCTCACGGTTATCGTCAAGTTAACATGCCCAAAGCTACACAACTTCGATCACACCAACGCTGGCGGCAAGAAGCTTCGGTCAGGTCCATGCCTATAGCTGACGACTTCGATAGAGTCCGCACCTCTAGCAAACATTTCTGTCACGAAGATGTCTGCTATCCAGAAACTCAATCGCTTATATCAACGAACAAATCTTGCAAATAACGAAGATTCGTATCAAAGGCGTGAAATCCATCTTGCCCATCTCGTCGCCTCAACACCCAAGATGAATTTGGGGTATTGTTGGACCCAGAAATAATCCAAGCAGGAAGCAACCCAGTACCAGAGAAGTCCCAATGCCTTGCAGCTACAAGGTACCCAGGTTTTAGCCAAAGAAGTATTAAGACTTTATTAGTACTTCTTTGCTACCTCTTCAGAGTAAGACAAGACTTGCGGCGAAAGGAAAGTCGGTTAAAGAAGATAGATCCGAGGCAACAAGATAGAATCTTTCCAAGATATCTTCTAATATATGATAGATTCGCTGCCCTTATGGATAAAGAATATCCAAGATATAAGATAGATTTTCCGGAAGACTTGTTGGTTAAGATAGATTTATACCTTGTATAAGATAGAATTCTTACTTTTTGTCTATAAATACCCATGTAACCCACGAAATTGGGGGGGATAGGTGGAGAATCATAGCATATCACATCAGATCAGACTCCATAGCCCTCGCTAGAGGCATGCATTGTAAACCCTAGAAGGGGGGTCATACCTTCATACATCCATTGTAAACCCTAGAACGGGGTACCATGTTTTTACACATTCATACGCTTTTCTCATCAATACAAACACAATTTTCGTCCTTCTCTTTGATTTATTTCAATCTAGGCCCGATTTAAGCCAAAGTTCTTCCTTGGGTAAATTTTGGTTCAAACAGTTTCTATTCCATCTCATTCTCAATTGAATAAATCTTCCTCTCCCACTTGCCTTTTATCTATTGGTACCGTAAAACGAGGGGTCTCCCCTTGGTTTGCGGATTTTGCTAACTTTGCCGTAGGGGGAGTGATCCCACCAAATTTGTCTTATTCGGCTAGGAAGAAATTCTTACATGATGCGAGACAATATTATTGGGATGATCCGTACCTCTACAAGGAAGGGAGTCATCGAATCTATAGACGGTGTGTGCCAAGTGAGGAGATTGAGAGTATCATTCATCATTGCCATTCTTTACCCACGGGGGGTCACGCTAAAAGTTCTAAAACCACTACAAAGATCCTCCAATGTGGTTACTATTGGCCAACCATGTTCAAGGATGTGCATGACTTTGTGAAGAGATGTGAGGAGTGCCAAAGGGAGGGTAACTTATCAAGGAGACATGAGACTCCTCAAACCGGCATGCTAGAAGTTGAGTTGTTTGCTGTATGGGGTATCGACTTCATGGGGCCATTCCCTACGTCGGGACCTTATAAGTACATCTTAATGGCCGTGGATTATGTCTCAAAATGGGTGGAAGCCATTCCGACAAGGACCAACGATGCAAAGGTTGTGATGAAATTCTTGAAAAGCAACATCTTTGCAAGGTTGGGTGTGCCTAGAGTCCTTATTAGTGATGGCGGACCTCATTTCATTGAAAGGTGCTTCGAGAAAGTGTTGATCAAGTATGGGGTGTCTCACCGAGTTGCTACTCCTTATCATCCTCAAACAAGTGGGCTAGTTGAAGTATCTAACCGTCAAATCAAGGCCATTTTGGAGAAAACCGTGTCTCGATCATGGAAAGATTGGGCATCTAAGCTTGATGATGCACTTTGGGCTTATAGAACCGCTTACAAGGCACCCTTGGGGACTACGCCCTTCAATCTAGTTTATGGCAAGGCATGTCATCTTCCGGTTGAGCTAGAGCACAAAGCCAAGTGGGCCCTTAAGGAGATGAATTGGGATATCAACTTGGCCGGTGAAAAGAGGTTCCTAGATCTTCATGAGTTGGGAGAATTGAGGTTGAAGGCTTATGAGAACTCCAAGTTGTATAAGGAGAAGACCAAGAAGTGGCATGATAGGAAATTGGTTCCAAAGACCTATCAAGTTGGTGATAAGGTTCTCCTTTTCAATGCAAGACTTAGATTCTTTCTCGGAAAGCTAAGGACTAGATGGAGTGGACCATTTGTGGTTCACCGAATTCATACTCAAGGTGCGGTAGATGTGGTTGATGAGCAAGGACGAATCTTCCAAGTGAATGGTCATCGTTTGAAGAAGTTCTACGACAAGGTCGATCCAAGTGAGGAAGTTCGAGCCTCATGGGCTCTCCTACTCGCGGAATAAATCTAGACATGCCAATGATGAGAAGCGTAGGTCGGAATAGCAGCAGTATGCGACAATAAGAAATTGTGAGCTTTTCAAACTCTTCTCTTATGCTTTGAGTTTTGGTTTCCTTGTTTGATGGGGACATCAAAATTTTAAGTATGGGGTGGGAGTTAGTTGCTCATAGTTTCATGTTAGTTTGCTTGTGTGTTTTGAAGATGTTTGTTCTTAGATTGTTTGTGGAATGTTTGCTTTCGGATTGTGGATTGATGTGAAAGACATGAATGATGTTTTGGTTTGAATGGATGAGTTTTTTGTTTTTGGCTTTGTTTGAGAATTTTTTTTGCAAAAAACCCATAAAAATTCGAAAATTTGGTTTAAAAACAACAAAAATATTTTGTTTTTGGACTAAGGAATCCCTATCTTAGATGTTCAAATGAAGGCTAATGATGATGTGAGCATGTAAAATCCTTTGCATATTTTTGGATGGTTTAGCCTCTAGTGATGTTGCTTTTGATGTGATCATGATATCTTGCTTGTTTTTATTGAACACATGAGTTCTAGGATGAGTTCTTATGCAACTAAGTATGAGTGAACCTTGTGAGATATCTTTTTGGCCATTTTAGGGATGCTTGTTCATGATTGCATATCCCTCATGCTTCTTGTGTGATTAGCTCATGCATGCTTAGTAAAAACTTGCTATTGCGGTGTTTATCTATTTTCCAAGACAGTCATGAGATTTGTTCTAAGCATTGTCACATTGATTTGAACTTTATTTTTCTAGTCACAACATGTTCCATATCCTACCTTGAAATGAATCCTTTGTTTGTAGCCCCGTTCTAGCCTAGACCTTTGCTTGAAACTCCTCAAAAATATGATTCCTAGCCTATATGACTTGACCCTTATGGGATTGGACTTTAGTGAGAGGTTTTGGAGTATATTTGGAGAGTTGAGATTCTCTTTGGTGAAGGGCAAAGAATGGACTTATAAGCTATGTGGGTAGTGCATCTTTGTTGAGCATAAAGTGAAAAGAAAGAAAGAAAATGTTGAAAATAGGAAGTGATTGAAAAAAAAAGAGCTTAAGTGAAGAAAAGTGGTCCGACCGAGGTCAAAAGCATGTCACACCCGAGTTAGTGTGAAAGTCGATCCTGTGCAAAAAAAAATATGAAAAATCCAACAAAAAACTTTAGTGCAAAGATGAAGTGGAATGTTAAGTGAAGTTGTGGGTTGAGAAAAGAAAATTCAAAGTCTTTTGGATGAGTGAAATTGAAAGTGGAATTATTGGTGAAGTTGGTGAGAGATTAGGAAGTTCAATCCCCATTATGAGCACCACAAGACCAAAAATGCTTCCCACCTTGAGAAATACCCGAAAGCCACATTACAACCCGGCCGAATGGAGCCTCTTTGAGGATTTCCATTGAGCCAAGTTCATATTCTTTGTGTGCATTGCATTAGGCATCTCTAGGTGGAGGAATTGGCAATATAAGCTTCAATGGTAAAGTCTTACTTGTATGATTGATGAGCTTGAGTCATTATTTGCCATACCTAAACACATGATGAGAGATACACATCTACATGTCCCTTAAAGTGAGGCTTGGTTGCATTTGAATTTATTCCTTGAACATTTGATCATGTGTGATGATGTAATCTTGCTTGCATATCTATCACTTGTGCTTAATTGTGTTTTCATATGAGGCTTTACTTGAAGATTATGCTTCGGTCTTGCTTACATTGTTATTGCTTTTACTTGAAGATTATGCTTCGGTCTTGCTTACATTGTTATTGCTTGAGAACAAGCAAGTTTAAGTATGGGGTATTCTGATGTCTCTCAAATTGGTGGTGTTTTATAGGTTATTTTCCCTTGTAAATATGTGTCTTTCGTCCCTTTTCTTGTGTGTTTTGTCCTTTTTTAGCTTGGATTCCGATTTTCCATGAGATTCGGAGACTATGCGATTTTTGTGCATTTTGTAGGTGTTTTTGGCATGATTTGAGGACATTTCGAAGGAGACCCGAAGAAGGAGTAGGACTCGAGTCAAGGAGCGGAAGAGCGGAGCAACTCATGAAGAGAAGCAAGAGAAGAACCAAGAAGAAGAGGAGGCTAGAGACCAGGACCGAGTTCCAAGACACCTCGGGACCGAGATCGACTTGTGGACCTTGGACCGACGTGCCAGCACATCGGGCCCGACTTCCCTCCGTGTCGGTCCGAGACGGCGAAAGTAGATTGGGCACCAAGGCAAGAAAATGTGATCTACCACTTTTGCCCTTCTTCCAATTGGGGCATTCTTAAGCTTCTAATTAGAGAGAGAGAAAAAAAGGGGGGGGGGAATAACACACTAATCACCCTCTCAAAGGCTCAGGAAGACTTGGAGAGCAAGGAGAAAGGAGAGGAGAGTGAGAGGAAGAGAAATTCGGTGGAGAGAAGGAGAGGATTAGGGATTGTAGGTGAAGTTTGGATTTATTCTGCTTTGCTATTGTGGATTTGGATTGGTACTTGTGGATTTCCTTTGCTTTGAATGAGATTTGGATTTGGTTTGAGTTTGATGATTGAGATTGATTTGCTTTGTGATTTGATTTCTTTTTACTCCAGCCATATGGAGTAGATTCCATTGATCTTGGGCTATGGGGGAAACCTCTAGCTAGGTTGGGTTTGAACCCCCAATTCCATAGCCTTGAGTGATTGATCTAGGAACCCACTCTACATAGAGCTTCAATTCCTTGCGGAAGCAAGGGATCAAGGGCTTGTGGTTGGCAAGAGTGAACGGAAGTGATCACTTTCCATCACGAGACCTTGCATCAAAAGGGAAGCAAAATCCCCTATGGGTCGATGTGTAGAAGTGACGGGAACGAGGCAAACAACCTCGATCCTACGAGGATCAACACTTATTGGCTGAATTGGGGTGGAATTACCCATATCTAGTTAGAGAAGGAACCCAAAAACCCGAGATCTATCTCTCCGATTTGCAGTTCGACTTACCCAGCTATATCGGGCCCGACTTGCCGTCCCGACTTCCTTCTCGTCGATCCACCTCGGGCCCGAAGTGACAGTGTCGGTCCCGAGCGATTTCTCTTGTTTTGCTTTGTTTTAGCTTTCCTTTTCCGTTTTCGAGTCTTTTAGGTGCACTCAACGACAGAACTCCCGAGCGTTCGACACCCACCTTGTGCTACAACGGGGTCGGGTTTATAAACTGTATTCTTGTGACCCTCGCGTTTGAGAGCGATCAGATGACGTCATCGCTCTTTACCACCACCGGTCGTTGACGAAGCGTTGACCGGCATTGAGTAGTCGTTGACCGGCCATCACCCATCTTCTCATCATTAAACTTGTCATCACCCAACTTGCCATCACTCAATTTATCATGAAATCTTTTCATCACTCATCTAGTCATCGTTCAAATTATTGATAATCTTGTAATCACTCATCTTCCCACTTATCATGACTTAATTGTCGTCAAAACTTGTCATCACTGAATCTATCGTTACTTATATTTGCATTTAATCATGTCATCACCTATCATATCATCAACCAAATCATCTTAATACTCTATCATAACATATTTTTTCGTCACTCAACATGAGGTAAATCTTGTCATCACATACTCTATCATCACATACAAAACTTGCCATCACTCTAAATTATAATCACGTATACAACTTGTCATCATAATTTATTAGTATGCCTATGTGGGATTTGAACCCACATTATTATATATTAAGCGCATTGCTCTACCATTTGAGCTAATAGGCCATAATTATAAGTAATATAGACAAATTTAACTATGCAAAATAAAACCTATCATCGCATTTAAAACTTGTCATCATCCCTAAACCCGTAAAACGAACTTGTCATCACCTCCAAACCCGTAAACCCTAACCCGTAAAACGAACTTGTCATCACCCCCAAACCCGTAAAACAAACTTGTCATCACCCAAAGGATTAAAACAAACTTGTAATCGCCCAAAGTTAAAACAAGGCTTAAATGCTGAAAACCACCCGTATGATATGCTACATTTCACTTAACCACCCCTATACTGCGATATTATTTAGAAACATCCATATGTTATCTTCCGTTAACGATTAACCACCTATCGTTAGTCTCCGTTCAAAAACGCTGACGTGGCAGCCGTTTTTTGATTTTCTTTTTTCTGTTAATGCCACTAGGCGCCACATCACTACCAACTCACCAACTCACCAAATAACACCTCACCCATCAAAAAATTAACCCTTCCCATATTTACTCACATCTCTCCCTCCCCCCCCCCCCGCCCGATAACCCAGCCTCGCTCCTTCACCTCCCAATCCTCGATTCACCATGGGCGAGTGAGCCCTAGCTCATCAATTGCAGAATCTCCCCACAAAATCCCCCAAATCCCTCGTCAATTTAAGCTTCTTCACACACTGTGCTGGGCAATTAGGGCGAAGCAAAGGCGAAATTCCCCAAACACGAAGCAAGGCGAAATCCCCATCTCTCAGCAAGTGAGTTTGTCTTTGATTTTAGTGATTTAGGGGTTTTGCTGTATGTGAATTGGATTTGGGTTTAGGAGGAGTTGCATTTTGTAATTTTAGGGCTAGAACTGTTGGTCTCAAAGGGGATTATCTGGCTAGGCTTTCGAAAGGGGATTTAGGGTTTAGAAGGGGATTTCTGGAGCCCGTAGAACACTCAATTGGATGGTTGAAAGCATTGTGTTTTTATGCTCACAAAGACTGTGTTGTGTCCCTACCTTGGTTCTTTTTTGTGGTATATAAAATGTGCAAAGATTCCTTATGGATAAGGGCCTTATTTAATGCGTTTTGAGCTTCCCTTTTGACTGAGCATGCATGTGATGTGTATATATGTGTTGTCCTTACATGTGTTATGACATCTCTGAATGCATTGTGCAGTTATGCTACAGAAATGAATCTTAGCTTTTGACATTTTCTTCATTTGTTTTCTACAAATGTTAGCTTTAGATTAAATTATGAAGGTGTGTTTTACAATTCAAGGCTTGAGCAGTTATGCAACAGAAAGGGGAAAGTGGATATGTATAAAGATGTTCTTCCAGATTGCATATCCAAAGTGGTCTTGGAGAGCATACTAAAAGAAGATGTTGGAATAATGCATGTGAAGGAGCTTTGGTTTCTGGAGCCTGGCAAAACAATTCACTATGGGCTGAGGTTGATCAAAGGAGATAGAGATGTAATGGACATGGTCACATATGTTGGCAATGATAGGCTTGTCCACCTTTATGTGGTCCAAAGTAATGAAATGAGTCCAGCAACACTTAGGATCCAAGGCCCAAGTACTCAGCCCATCTCAACAAACAAGGATAAGGATGTGCTAGGTAAGTCATTAAAGCACATTCCTCTTCTACCAACTGATTCACAACCTAGCTACACGCCTCCTCTCTCTGGTCAAACACAACCAAGGAAAAGTGGTGGGGCAAGCAAAGATCCAGTGCTCATGATGGTGTAGATGAAGAGTTGGATGGATCAAGTGATGATGATGCAGAGATCTTAGGCTCTGAGTCAAGTGAAAACTTTCAATACAATTTAAATGATATATATTCTTTCATATTTTATATACATGTGGAGTCTACAATCAAAATTAACCAATTAAATTATTTTAATAAATATGAGTGATGTGGCCCAATGTGAAATTGACACGTGTCGTGATAATTATTATTTTTAACAACTGCTTTAGTATATAGTTATGATGATTAAATTAGCCAATATTATGAAATAAACTATAATCATCTACCGATGATAATTGTTTCTTTTATGGCCTTAAATATTTAATCTTAATACGACTTGTTACTTTATATGAGTCATCCAGGCTTGATACTACAATTTATTTTTGCTAATAATAGTTAAATCATGGTAACAAATAAAAAGATCTCCCTACATGATGGAAATACAATAAAATATATTCATGAAATGAATCAATTATAAACAATATAAATGAATTGAAAGAGAATGCATGTTTCTAATTGTGAATATATTGTAAGAAGTTCTTACACATATCTAAAGGTCATAAGCTAATACTCCTAAATTGGTACATAGTGGAATGCATAAGCCTAATGGAAAAGAAAAATCCATCCTAAAGAAAATTTGAGTAAAACCATTCCAAAATAAGGTTAAAATCAGCCAACTAATATGCCTACTCAAATTCTTATAAGATTGCATGTCCGAATTGGTCTAACGCGCACTTATAAACCCAACTGACAAAAGCATACTTTATAAAAGATTTATGGAAATAGACATGTGTAAAAACTTTGTCCCGTGCGTATTTGTTTTTGGTTGAAACTTGTCCAATGCGTATGCACGGGCCTGTCCCCCTACTTGTACAGGAAATATCCATATCATTATTCATTAATAAAATACATAACGCCAAATATAAAACGAATTCTAAAACATAAATTTGGAAGCATGTGTCGATCTACTGCCACTTGTAGTAAAGATCGATATGTCCGCCGTCATTAATACCATCGACGCTATCTTGGGTGATAGCCCACTTGCAAAACTTGCTGCACCTATTGAAGTAATCCCTCTTTGCTTCATAAACATTTGTCTCAACCCAACCTTTCTTGGAAGTGAAGGAGCAAAAGTAGAGCGTTGAGAATGAGATATTGGGATGAAACACAAACTCGTATGCTTGCCCATCGACAATGTTTTGGACGCCCAGGTCGTCGTCTCCTGATTTGCAATGCACGGTTACACCGGACCCATCCCCCATGTTGTTGGATATGTAGACGTGAACTTTGGGAGTAATATCAATAATACTCGCTTCCAAGAGTGGTGTGCATATCAGGAGGACAAAGATCAAGACTTGGTTTCTTCGGTTCATCATTAAGTATTTCACGTATCGTTGTGTGAGAAATGTTTAACTACACTCAATTGAAAGGGTCTTTATACCCTAAATTTACAAGAATATTAAATATGAGTGCATGCATATAAAGATTCTTGAGAATAGTCTATCTCTTACCTTGGCTGGATTAAAATCACTAATTTATTCATATAATCAACTCTATATCTTCTAAATTTAGAATAAATTAAGTTAGTCAATACTATGAAATAAATTATCATCATCTATTCATCTACCGATGCTAATTTGTTCTTTTATGGCCATAATTATTTAATTTTAATACGACTTGTTACTTTATACGAGTCATCCAGGCTTGATACTACTCCCTCTGTCCTCAAAAATTTGTCCAAATTTCTCCATAAAGCACATTTTTTGCATGCGAATTAAAGAATTGTGGAAAAGTTTGATAGTTGATGGGAAAAAGTGATAAAGTTGATGAAAAAGGTAATAAAGAGGAGTAATATATAATATTGTACGGGGATAATTTTGTAATTTTATATGAAAAAGTAATAAAGTTGAGGGAAAAGTTGGATAATGGGTGTATGATATGCCCTTTTTAGTGTCGGTTAACTCTTGTATTTTAGGTCTTTAATGAATGTGTTTAGGTTATAGTTTGAGCTTAATTGTAATATGAGGACCGAAGACACAAGTTATGAAGATACGAGAGTTTTTAGGCCAAGTTTCAAGTGAAGTGTCGCCACTGTCCCAGAACCGTTGGCGCGGTTACCATGCAGAGTTGATCCAACTATCAAGTGAAGGCAACGGGCGCGTCCCATGGACCGCTGGCGCGGTAGCAGCCGACCTAAGATTCGGAAACCTATGTAACTGCGGGCGCGGATGGTGTAGCGCGGGCGCGGTTCGGGCCGGATCCGAGCAAGACGCGTTTTTCTATCTTGTTTCCTTTTTTCTTATCTTTTGCTCTTTCCTTATCTAACTCGGGGAGCATGTTCCTTGGGTCTATATAAGGGGAGCCTTGCCCTAGGTTTTAGGTATCTTGTTATTCATCAACTTAATTATTTTAGCTCTCTTGTATTATGAAGAACTAATCTCCTTTGGAGTTTGTCCAATCAAGGAAGTCGTGAATTCTGGTAACTTCTTTATCCTTAGGTCTTTATTGATACTCTTGTGCTTCATCCCATGATCTAAGTTGGATTTTATGAGCCTGATCAACATGTTTGATTGACTTAGATCTATTGTTTGAACTAGGATTGATTGTTGTCTATGCATCTTTCCTATTCTCGAAACAACTTTTATCTAGGACCGTGGACTAAGTTTGAGAAGAGTATTCAATAGTTTTTTATGCATGCGACTCGTAGCTTGATTACATGATTCAATTTTCTATTATCCTTGTTTTCATTGCTTGATTTGAATTAAGCGTCCTTGTTCATATCATAGTTTCGCTAGGACCGTGGACTAGTGGATAATTAAGATAAGGATTGGAATTGACCTAGGAATATAAAGAAGTGGATGAATTGATGATCAATTGATTATAAAGGTGGAATTGTTTGAATGAACTCTGCTTTCCTAATATTGATAACAACCTTCTTAAACCCCTTTGTTTGTCTTCGTGATTGAACTAATTTGCATAAGAAACTAGATTCTCTTGGGTTCGACCCCTTACTTGCATATTATACTAAAGTTTGTGAATTTGGGTTTTATCTTTGATTTGGGCACATCGACTTTACCCGAGTCAGTGTATTATATGAGATTGTATGATGGTAAGATTGTAAAAACATAGTCATATAAATGGAAAGTATGACAACATGGAAAAACTTTCGGAGACACTCAAAAAGGAAAGATGGACAATCTTTCGGGGATGAAGGGAGTACAATTTATTTCTGCTAATAAATATTAAATCATGGTAGCAAATAAAAAAAGATCTCCCTACATGATGCATATAAAGTAAAATATATTCATGAAATGAATCAATTACAAATAATATAAATGAATTGAAAGAGAATGAATGTCTCTAATTAATTGTGAGTATATTGTAAGAATTTCTTACATATATTCAAAGGTCATAGGCTAATACTCCTAAATTGGGATATAGAGGAATGCATAAGCCTTATGGAAAAGAAAAATCCTTCCTAAAATAAATCTATACTGTATATTAAAGTCGAGACCTTTCGAGCCTCCACGTTAATTCTTGCCCTACCTCATGTAAAAAACTTAATATAGAAAATAAGTTTTAAAGTCTTTCTTATTCTTATTAATTGTCTATCATCTATCTTCTTCTTTTTCTAATTTCTATCATTTTCAACCTAATATCTATCTACTAAAACATTATTTTTTTGTAAATCAAAAGTATAATTAATTTGTTAAACTTATTTTTTAATTCGTAACTTTATTTTTATTGTATTTTTATAATATATTCGCCATATGTTTTGTCCCATACATTTATAATTTAAGTAACAAATATCTAAAGATATATTTGTAAAATATCAAAAAAAAATATGTAAACTAAATTGTGTTATAAGATTCATTTATAAATTGTATAGATATATAACTCTACTATTATTGAAGTAATTATAATTTTATAAGATCTAGTAAAATATTCATCTTATGTCAAAACAATTATTACTGGTACAAGTCTTTTTTCGAAGAGATTTATGTAAGTAAGTCATAATTAACTTAGTTTTTAATTTCTATCATCGTATAAAAATCTCATTAATTATACTAATATATATATGTTGATAAAATATTTCACTTGAGACTCCATATCATATTCATATCTAGAGCTGTCAAAACCTGACCCGACCCGAAAAATCGACCCGAATCGACCAAAAATTTTAGGGTTGAAACCCGACCCGAATAGTAGCGGGCAAAGAAAAAAAACGAACCCGATTAATCCGAACCCAATTGGGTTGAAACCCGAAACCGACCCGACCGACCCGATTTTATATATATATATGTAGAATAAATATATTTTCTTGTAAATATTATAATATATTTAAGTAAAATATTATAAAATCTATTATAAGTAAAATATTATTAAAAATAATAGTTTATTATTAAATATTATTGTTTAATCATTAGAGAAAGAGTCATGTAGGAAGGTTTGTTGTGGTGAGAAATAGGAATGATTGTGCACCGTTCGATCTAGTGCATCCAACGGCTGAGATTAAATCCTTTTTTTTTTAATTTGCGCGCGTGTTGGGGCCTACTTCCATAACGTTTTCCGTTCATTTGCAAAATTCACCTGAAAATTCTCTCCCTCTCTCTCTCTCGAAGGCGATAACGGTTCCGCTCAAAACCTCCCCCTCAAATCTCGTCGATTTTCGATCGGAAACTGCAATCAAACTGCGATTTGTACAATCAAGCACACATACAATGGTCAAATCGAAGTCGTCTCCTGCTAACACGCGAGGTATGCTCAATTCGAAACCCTAGGTTTCGGTTTTTTTTATTTTTGCTTGTTTCGAACTCTAATTTTTTGATTCTGTGCAATTTCGCTTGTGTTTGCTTGGATTGTAGTTCTGATTGATGTTGTTGAAGTCTTTTCGAAGCGGTTATTTACGATTAGTTTGTGTTTAGTTGATTTGTTGGTCTAGTTCATGTATTTTTGTAGTCATTTGCTTGTTTTCGTTCGAATCCACATCTGTTTCTTGTTGATTCTTTGCATAACTGTGTAGATCAGTGCTTATACATACCGGATACATGTTTTTGTGCTTTTTTTTGTAGTTTTGTGTGTGTGCATGTTTGGTGATTTGTTCGTTTTCTGCTTTTGTTCAACTTTATTTAACCTATTTTTGGTGTTTTGTTCATTTGGTTGGTTTATTTGTTCAATTGGTCGTGTGTGCATGTATTTTTGGTTGTTTCGGTTTGTGTTTTGGTTGTTGATTTGGTATTTTGTTCAGATCCGGAACTGTTGAGTTTGTTTATCTCGATTTGTTCATCTGTGTTATCTATTTGTGCAACTGTGTTACTAGTTTGTGTAATTTATTGCATGTTTGTTCAATATATTGAACCGTCTTTCGATATCGAATCAAAATGCCCTTTTGAATAAATATACTCCTGAAAGATGAGGGGATATTTTTTTGTGTTAAATTGTGTTTGGTTTTGTTGTGCAACTGATAAATCTATTTGTGCAACTGGTGTCTCTATTTGTGCAATTGGTTTGGAAGTTTGTTCACCTACTTGTGTTAATTTGTGTTTGGTTTTGTTGTGCAACTGATATATCTTTTTGTGCAACTGATATATCTATTTGTGCAATTGGTCTGGAAGTTTGTTCACCTAATTGTGTTTTGGTTTTGTTGTGCAACTGATATATCTATTTGTGCAACTGGTGTCTCTATTTGTGCAACTGATATATCTATGTTTTGGAAGTAAATGTTCCAGAACAAACTGTACAACATCTTTGTTTTGGAAGGATGACTATTGGAGATTTGCCTCCTCCAATTAGAAGAGGTTGTTCAAGCCATCTTCCAACCTATTCTATTTTCTTGTTCAACTGATATCAATTTTTTGTGTAAATGTTTTAGTCTGTTTGTTCATCTCTTTTCCAACTGTTTTATATTTCTCCCAATATGTATATTCATCCATGTCTCTCTTTTTTTTTTTTGCAGAGCTTAGATCAAAAAATGTTCATGATGGTCGTCTTAACACAGAGACACCTGTGTTAAGAAGTGGTCCTACCACAGTGATTCCACCAACGATGTCTTCATCTAGCCTGAGCGAGAGCTCAGGTAATTTTGTTCTTGGAGAGAGGTTGCAGTCTTTGAGATCTGCAAAAAGGGATGTCGCTGAGGTGAGATCACCGAAGCAATCTCAACCAAAATCTCCGAACTCTAAAGCTGCAAATAGGGATGTTGCACCGAAGCAATCTCAAGCAAAATCTCCCAACCCTAAAGCTTCAAAAAGCAAGGCTGCGGTGCCATCGCAGCAAAAACCACCCAAACCTGTATCTGTGAAAAGGAAGGCTGAGGTTGAAAAGCCTTCTACATCCACTGCTCCTAAAAAAAGAATCAAAACTCTTGCTCAGACGCAAAGGTAAATTGTTCATTTGTTTATCATGTGCAACTATATTAGACATTTGTACAAGTATCTGTTCACATTTGTGCAACTCTGTTATGTCTCTGTTCAACCATATTGCTTGCTGTTCAATTCTGGTTCATGTTTGTGCAACTGAACTGCACATTTGTGCAAATGAAATACATATTTGTGTATCTCTGACACAGACTTGTGCAATCTGTTCTTTATTTTCAGGCCAGCTAAAGATCCAAAGCTTACTTTTGATGATCTTCGTAAGCTTATTTCAAGATGCTCCATTTCAATGCTTTCTGAGATTATGCATGATATTAAGTCGAATGAAGCCAAGAAGAAATCCATCATTGAGATGGGATTTGAACATTTGTTGGGATGGGAGTTTACTGAGCTGCCAAGCCGCCTTTCTTATCATGTCATCGAAAACTTCAACCCTGCCACTAGAATGTTGAAGGTGGCTGATTCTCAAGTTCATATTACTCCTGAACTTGTGCACTCAAACCTTGGTTTGCCTTGTGGCACCAAGAAGATTAAACCTTTGAAGGTTCAAACAAGGTCTAGTTTGTTCATTCCTTTTATGGCTCGGTTTCTTGGTGCTAATAATCTTCCTGTACCTATTGCTTCCCTGAAACCCCAAGATGTTTTTGACTTGATCGTGGACTATAAGAGCAGCGGGACTTGGTTCCGTCAAAATTTCATTGTTTTGTTTTATACGCTGTTTGTCGAGAGTATCCAGAATGGTGATGTGAACACAAAGATTCTGGATGCTCTTGTTGATGAAAAAGACATTTGTAATCTTGACTGGTGTGGTCTTCTACTGGAGAAGACGATTGAAAATGTAGAGGCGTGGAGGAAGAGGAGTTCGCCGAGTGGCCTTTTTCAGAGGCTCTCCATTGCTTCTCCTGGTATGATTCAGCTGTTTTTTCACTTTATATTTTGTACTGTTGTGTTGCATTTATGTTCCACTGTGTTTTATCATTTGATCAATCCTTTGGTATTATTGTGCAACTGTACCTCACATTTGTGCAACTGTAACCGACATTTGTGCAACTGTAATTATCACTTGTGCAACTGTAGTATATATGTTGTTAAATTGATTTCATATGGTTTCTATTTGTGCAACTGTAACTCAAATTTGTGCACTTTAAACTCATATTTGTGCAACTGTAATTATCATTTTGTGCAACTGTAGTATACATGTTAATTTGATTTCATATGGTTTCTATTTGTGCAACTGTAAATCACATTTATGCAACTGTAATTATCATTTGTGCAACTATAGTATACATGTTGTTAATTTGATTTCATATGGTTTCTATTACAGCTTATATACTGTGACTGCCTCTCCTCATACACAAACGAGTTTTCTCCAAGGGCTTTCCCTGTTGTCTCCTGCTACACCTCATCTATTTTCTCTAGGCGGCAGAAATATGAAATGGACAAGGGCTCGTTTGGAGTTGGTTTTTCTCGTCCTCCGTTT
Source organism: Polygonum maritimum (assembly GCA_963924305.1). Lineage (NCBI taxonomy): Eukaryota > Viridiplantae > Streptophyta > Magnoliopsida > Caryophyllales > Polygonaceae > Polygonum > Polygonum maritimum. The sequence goes on from OZ002729.1 coordinate 37,199,586, forward strand.
TTGATTTTAGAGGGCTCATCTTCTGTTCATGTCACTCACCCTCAACCTCGACCTTCTGTTGCTCAGCCTGGACCTTCATGCCCTACTCCTCCTGCCGATGATGTGGTGCCTCCATGTTTTGAGGGCGATGTAAGCATAATTTTTCGTTTGGTTGTGTTTTTGATATTTTCATGTGTTTTTATCCCTTCATTTTTTGGTTTTTCCTGATTTTTGTTTTGTTCATCTATCTCAATCATTTGTCAAGGAGCATTTGAGGAGGGGGATGGTTCTCGTGTCTGGCATGAAGATTTTCTTGGAGCACATGAAGCAGGTGCCCTCTGATATCGCCTCAAACAGCCTCTTCCTCAAGGTCAATTGTGCGCTAGAGAATCTTGTTGGCATGAAGGATTCTTCCATTCGTGCGGAGGATGAGGAGAGTCTGAGCCAGCAGAGCTTCTGGGCTGAGGCATCAAGGCCATTGGACGAGATCGAAGCTGCGCAGAAGGAAAAAGCTTCCTATAGTTTTGAGGTGCCTTCATTCTCGCTATTTAGCCCGTCACCACAATCAGATTTTGATAATGTGGCTGAGATTGCCAGACAGACTGTGATGGCATGTGAGAAGGAGGTTGATTCGAACAAGGAGGATAGAGTGAAGTCCAAGGCTGATGCTGGTATGTATTTGTGCAACCCTTACTTGTGTTTGTTCAATTGGTTTCTACATTTGTGCAACCAAATGTAGCATTTGTTGAATTCTGTTCTACATTTATTCAACTGTATTTAACATTTGTGCAACTACATATCTGTTTTTGTGCATAGGCTGGATCTTTGAACAAGAAAGTAATGTTAAAGATCAATCTGAAGAAGAAGAGAATTGAGGAGGAGAATGCTTCAAAGATGGCTCACCTGCAAGAACAGCAACCACCACCAGCACAACAACAAGAACAACAGCCTCAAGAACCACAAGAAAAACAACAACAACCACAGCAACCACAAGAACCACAACCACAACAATAACAAGCACCACAACAATCACCACTACCAGAACAATAAGAACTTGACAAACAATGCCCACCACCACCAGCTATAAGGACAACACCACCACCACCATCACCACCACCTGCAAAAAAACAAGAGGTGGAAGAAGGACAAGACCAGTACCACCAGCTTCAAGAACAACCAATATTGGAGCAACATGAAGTACTTCAGCTGCATGAAGGGGAAGAACAAAAAGTTAAGCTGCAGCAACAAGAAGTTCAAGCTCAAGGAGTTGAAGATGAAGTTGTGAAGGAAATAGTTGATGTTGATACTGGGAGCACATCTTCCCAGGTTTAAAAGTTTATTTTTGTAACTTTGTTGTCATGGATATTTATATCGGCATGCATACTCTTGATGACACTTTTATGTGCAGCCTGGAAACTTGCTTGATGACACTTTGTTGTACTTTGTTGTAGTTTGTTGTCATGGATATTTAAATCTTCATTATATTTTATGTACAACCTGAAAACATGTTTGTGCAACTGTTGGTGCAGTTTGTTCAACCTAAAACCATGTTTGTGCAACTTATATGTGGTTGAGGATTTCTGTTTTGTTCAACCTGAAATCATGTTTGTGCAACTGTGGTTGCCGTTTGTGCAACCTAAAACCATATTTGTGCAACTTATATGTGGTTGAGGATTTCTGTTTTGTGCAACCTTAAACCATGTTTGTGCAACTGTGGTTGCCGTTTGTGCAACTGTGGTTGCAGTTTGTGCAACTTGAAACCATATTTGTTTTATTCATATTTGTTTGTGCAACTCTGATCTATTGTTTTTTTTTTAATACTTAGAGCACATTTGATGAAGATTATATGTTATTGAACACACCCCCTGAACTGCACAAAGAGGTACCAATTGATACTCGAATGGGTGATGTCGGTATTGGTGTGGCTGTGATGGACAAGAGGATATCAAAGCCATCCGATTACTTCAAGTCACCATACCTCGACAGGCGCGTTGTTTTATCTGAGAAGCCGTCATTCAATGTCGAAAAACTTTTCTCTTGGTTAACACGTGATATTACTGATGTTCAGACGTAACGACACATTTTTCTAAGTTTCTTTTTTTTTTAGTTTTTGTTTTAATTTTGTGATCTCTTGTTTTTTGTAGCTCTATTGTGCTCAAGATGGGCAAAATCATTACAAAGAAACAGGATTTTAAAATGATGGCCATAGGTTGTGAACTCAGTACGAATATCATTGACATGTGGAGCACTTTCTTAAACATTGCTGACGAATTGCTAAAGAGTGATGAAAAGCCGCTGAGGTTTTTCTTGTCATCCGAGGACACGGTATGTATATGTTCATCTGATTGTTCTATTTGTTCAATCATAATACTGATTTGTGCAACTGTTATTTTTGTAGACATATGTGCTATCTCCATTGATGAATGGAGAAGAAGCCAATACATTTTTTGTGGCAATGGTTGATGATGCTATGAAGCAATTTAATGTGTTTAAGCCTCACACCATTGGTCTTGTAAGTGTCAATATCACCATTTTTTTTAGTATGATCATGTGTTAATCTCAATCTGATAATTTATTTGATTTTAATTTTAATCGTCCAGGTATTCTTCCCCGTGTGCTTTCATGCGCATTTTTACTGTATTGTAGTGAACCTAAGAAATTTAGGTTTGCACATTCTTGATAACTCAGCTTCAGAATCTAGTGTGGAAGGAAAGTATGGCTTTGTGCCTTCTAAAGTGGTTAGTTCAATCCTGTCTCCTATTTGTGCAACCCAGTGTCACATTTGTGCAACCCAGTGTCACATTTGTGCAACCTGGTTCCATATTTGTTCAAATATACTGTCTTTTACAAAATTTAAGGGTTTTTTTATTTTTAGAGAAAATTGATGGCTCATTATCTGGACCACCACAAAATGTACTACAAGGCTTCAACTTTGTTGGATGAAACTAAGGTTCCCGTGGAACGCTTAGAAATGAGTTGGAGGGACACATCCAACAGAATTGATTGTGGTATCTTCCTTATGCGCCACATGGAGACATACTTCGGTAATGGCTTAGCTGGGTGGGACTGTGGTCTGAGGAAAGAGGATCAACAACAGCTTGATGATTTGAGGAAGAAGTACTCCCATGAAATGTTGATCACTCCTTGGAACCTGTGCAGATCCGAAGTAGAGGAACACATAAAGAATTATGTTATTCCAGTGCCATTACCTTCACTCTCTCCAGCTGCAGCAAAGGGGAAGGGAAGGAGGGGTAGGGGTAGGGGTAAGAAGTGAACCATGATTATGATAGATGTAATTGGATACTTTTAAGATACTTTCGCTACTGTTTTAGATACTTTTAGATGATTGTGCAATCCTGAATACCGTTTGTGCAATTGGTTTGATATATTTGTTCAACTGGTTTGTAGATGGTTTGTGCACAATTGATTGTGTAAGTGAATGGGTTTAATTGTGCATCAAGAGACCTTAATTGTGCAACTGATCAAGGTTTTTTGTCAATCTTTGTCATGTATTTTCATTCTCAACTTCATTTAGACAAACTGTGGTGCGAACTGTAAACTTCATTTAAACAGATCAACAAATAGTAACAATTGTGCAACTAGGAAATCAGTTTGTGCAACCACAAACCATGTTTGTGCAACTATCAATAGAATTTAGTTGAAGCATACACGCAAAACAAACAAACTGGCAACTTCATTAAAACAGATCAACAAGTAGTAACTGTTTGTGCAACTAGGAAATCCGTTTGTGCAACCCAAAACCATGTTTGTGCAACTAATATCAATAGTATTTTGTTCAAGCATACACGTAAAACAGATCAAATAGTAGTGACTGCTGTGCAACTAGGAAACCGGTTTGTGCAAACCAAAACCATGTTTGTGCAACTACGTGTTAGAAGCTTTTGTGCATGTCCTGCTGTTGTGTCCAACCTTCTTGCACTTTTTGCAAGTCCTTTGTTCCTTTGCTGCTTTCTTCATTGATGTCTCTTTCCCTCCTTGTATTCTACCTTTTTTCTTCCTCCCCTTGGTTACCGCATGCTCAGGTGGATGCACTTGCACATCCTTGGGCTTGCTTCCTAGGAAGTTCTGAATTGTGTCGTTCTTTGTTGATGTGGATGCTTCAACTGCATTTTTGCTAGTGTACAGTTTGGTTTGTCCCTTCAGAACCTGTATTAACTCCTTGAGCTTCTCCGTGTTTCCTCCTATGGCATCGATGGTTGAATGTAGTTCACTTAATACCTCAGTCAACAAGATTTTTTTCTCATCCATCTTGGATTTTTCAACAATTGCACCATCAATCTCAAAGGTTGGGGTCAGAATTGTTTTCTTTGTCCATCTGTTCTTTACGTATCGAGGAGGCACTTTTTTCAAGCCAATGTTTTTGAAAACAAGAAACATATGTGAGCATGGGATCCCCATATTGAGAAACTTGTTACACGTGCAATCAAACTCTTCATTGGACAGTTTGTGTTGCACAATGTACACCTTGTTAAAGTGACTCACATGATACGTATGGATGTGATCCTCCCTCACCAGATTTGTTAGGCCACATTCAAACACCGAAGCAACAATTTCCGTCTGAACATCATAGAAGACGCTAATGGTGTAAACAGAAGCACAATACTTTTCCAACTCAAGCGGTGTCTTCAGATTTAGAGAGCAAGTAGCCGTTTCAAAGTCAAGCCTCCCTTGTTCATGTCTTTGCGAATCAATCGCACTCTCAAATTGCATCATGAAAATAACCGGAGACGACGTCTCCCCAATGAAATGTGAGAAGAAGTAGTTCTGGCTTTCAGAGCGTGATGTGGTTCTCAGGAGTCCACCCATTTCAACGTGATTGAAGAACGCAGGTATCCACAATTGACGTAGTTGATACATGGCCTGCAACCAGTTGTTTGATTCAAGCTCGAACTCAGATATAATTGATTGCCATGTCCCCTCGAACTCTTCACAAGTAATCTCATTGCTCCATACAAGCTTGTTGAACTTGCTTCTAAACTGTTCGTCGTTAGCTATATCACTTGTGACCTTTGCCGGTATTTTGAACATTATGTGCCACATGCAGAAGCGATGCACAGCAGTCTGAAACACCCTCTCAATTGCTTGTTTTACGGCAGGGTCTTGGTCGGTTAAGATGATGAACGGTTCATGCCCCATAGCTTGCTTGAAGTTCTGAAACAGCCACACATACGCCTTCACATCTTCTTTCAGAAGCAATCCAAATGCAAATGTGATGCTTTTCTTGTTTTATCGACTCCAGTAAATGGTACAAATACCATATCGTACCTGAAATGCAAAATTATGAGTTTGTGCAACTACAAAACGTATTTGTGCAACTAGTAATTGTGTTTGTGCAATCAAGATATGTGTCTGTTCAACTGTGATAGAATTTTTGTTAAGCTAGGTTAAGCATTAGACCAATTTGTGCAATTAATATATGTGTTTGTGTAATCAGTATATATGTTTGTGCAATTGCACGTTGAACCACAGAATGCTTTTCGTTCAAATACTCCTATTACATATACTTGTGCAATTGCGATATTGATTTGTGCAACTAGAACAGATACTTGTGCAACTATAACAGATACTTGTGCAACTTGGTTAGGAAAACAGAACATACCTGTTTGACTTGTATGTTGCATCAGCAGAGACGATATCCCCAAAATAGGAAAAGCTCTTTCTTGCAATAGGATCACACTAGAACAATTTTGTTAATTGTTGTTGTTCATCAACATCGTATTCAAAGCAAAAGGCATCACACCTCTCCTTTTTCTTGAATAGATTGTCAATCACCATCTGAGCATCACATCCAATCATGAAGGAGTTCAAATCTCTTTTGAAGTTCTTGAAGTCTACTATTGTTGCACCAATTTTGTTGTATGATCCAACAAACTCTTTGTAGACCTTGTACGACTTGCTTGTGCCAATGTTTGCTTTGATGCAAGTCATAATGAACTCTTTATGGAAAGCACTGAGCTTCCTATACTTCTTGGCGAAGTGTTTTTGTGTATCATCCAACATCATATGGTTGTGACGCTCTTCAAACTTTTTGACAATATATCCATCCTTTCCAGCATTTCTCATAGCCATTTTAGCAATACAGCCACATCTACTGTTTAGTATCTTTCTCTTGAGTACTTTCTTGCCTTCTTCTCCTCCCACTTCTTCTTCCTCTTCATCTTCTTCTTCTTCTTCTTCATCTTCTGCGTCTTCATCTTCGTCTTCCTCCTCCTCTTCCTTTTTTTTTCTCTGTTTTTGCAACAATCTGTTTAGTGGTTGTAGTTTGTGCAATCTGTGTAGTTGATTCCTTTCTAAAGCCTTCCTTGTTGCACAACATGTATTTCCAAATTATACTCCCATCACGAGATCGTGTGACAGTCCCACTAAGTGGCTGGAATCCACATGCCCGTGCGTAGTCTTTATAGAAGTTTGTTCCTTGTTGCGAAGTTTGGAACACCATCCTCACATGAGGTCTGAGTTTATCATAGAAAAACGGTATGTAATACGTAGTGTTTCCAGGAGAGATGGAGATCTTCAAACCCTTCTCTTCTTCAGCTTTACCTTCATTAGTGTGAAACAACATCAACAATAAGTTATTTGGAGCTCCAGTAATGAAGTAAACTATTCTGTTCAACTGTATAATAAACTTTGTACAACTAGTAAGCTTGTTTGTGCATCTAGTAAGCTCGTTTGTGTAACTAGTAAGCTTGTTTGTGCAACTAGTAAACTTGTTTGTGCAACTAGTAAGCTTATTTGTGCAACTAGTAAGCTTATTTGTGCAACTAGTAAGCTTGTTTGTGCAACTATGTTTGTGTTTTGTTTACGTGCGACCATGTCTATGCAACATTCATAAATTGTTCAACCATATATCATCATTGTGCAACTAATATAAGCATTTGTTCAACTCTGTTATAAACTCGTTATAACACCATCGTAATCTCTTCCTTGTTTTGTACTTGTTCAACTATTGATTTGATTTGTGCAACTGAAACATGTATTTGTGCAACTAGGTTTCATTTTTGTATAGTCAATGCTCAATTTATTCAACTAGGATGCCCAATTACAATTTGTGCAGCTGATATAAGTGATTGTACATCTCTAATAACTAGTTTGAGCACAACAATCGGTTTCAACGACAGGAAAACTGTTTTTATTGAGCACCTTTATGAATTTTTTCAAGAGAATCGAAGAAAGTTTTTACTACCTGGTTCCATTGCATTTGTAGTTGATTGAGTTCGAATCGGAACAATGTCTGAGATCTGTTCGAAGTTTTGTTCTAATCGTGCTGAGAATTGCTCGCAAATTCAGATCTGAAAACCAGATCTGAAAACCAGAACGCGAAAACGAGATCTGGCGATTTTCTGAGGCGATTGTTTTGTTGCAGTTTATTCTTAGATTTGACCTACAATCGAAGCGAGTTACAGATTTTGGATACGAAAATCGATTTCGGAGGCGAAAATCGACGGAGGCGAGCTGGCGATTTTCGCGTTTGGGAGTGGGGCGATTTTCGCGTTTTGGGAGAGGAGGGTGAACAGTAACGCGTTTTGGGGGCCGAATTTTTGCCTTTTTTTTGCTCCGTGATCAACGGCCCAGATTCATTCCTATTTCCTACCACAATAATCATTCCTACCGGATCCGGAATTATATTATTTTAATAATCATTAAAAATTCAAATTCTTGACCTGTTAGGTCGACCCGAACCCGCACAATAGCCTGCCAAGACCCGGCCCGACTTGACCTGTAACCCGATTGACCCGAACCCGCACTCAACCCGAACCCGAAAAGACCGAACCCGAATCCACCCGACCCGACCTGTTTGACACATCAAATCAAGATTTTGGATTAATCAACTATATTTTGAAATAAAATGATAGCATTTTAAAAATAATTTTCATATCACATATGACTTTTTAAATTAATCAACTATATTTCGAAAAAAAATGATAGCATTTTATCTATGACTTTTTTTATTTATGTCATATTGTATGAAATTTATTTTTCACATCAAATCAAGATTTTGGATCAATAATATATAGTAATGATTTCAGATAAAAAAGACAATACAATATCAAATTCCTAATAATTTTATTATGGATTCTTTTATCAATTGACTAAGATGTCAAAAAATGTTATCGATCGTTTCTCGTACATAGTACAGACAATAATCTAGTTTGAGTAAAACCATTCCAAAATAAGGTTATTTGTGCGGCATAATCGAGACATACTATTTTATAAGTTGAGGTACTATTTCTAGACTAATAAAGAGTATCTAGTTTATAGTGTAGCACTATAAGGTGACGGTAATTAGCTAGTATGGTATCATAACGAATCCGATTAGCCTTCCTAAAGGTGTGTTTGGAGGGGTGTTTAATATATAAAGCTTTTTCCTAAAAAGAAAATATTATCTTTGCATGATTTTTGAACTCAAAATAATGGTACATTATAGGTGGCAAACATGCGGGTCGGACGGGTTGCACACGGGTTGTTCGGGTTTTGAGTTGTTTCAAAATATAGTTAACAGTTTGTAAACAGGAATCAAGAATTAAAAGGTCAGGTCGGGGAGGGTCGGGTTTTTAGTTGTCGGATATAACGGGTTATCAAATCCAATTCGATGAGTTGTTTCGGATTTCAGTCAGGTCGGGTTTTTGATTACCAAGTATGGCGGGTTATCGGGTCCAAGTAAGTGAGTTGTTTCGGATTTTGGTCGAGATGATTTTTAACAAAGTCAGGTTTTGAATGATATAAAGGGTGTTAAGTAGGCCGGTCGGGTTTCAAACATGTTATTACATTTTTTTATAGTTTCTTATTATCATCAATGGTATTGGTTTGTCCCTATTACAATTGATTTGTTATTTTCTTGAATATTTGAAGTGCATACTTTGACTTATTGTCTTACTTAGTAATAGTACGACAATAAGTTTTTTGATTCTTTTTTAATATAGGATACTGAAGATTTCAATTGTTCTTTCTTATGCTTCATGAATATAAATTCATGGTCTAGTTAAAAGGAACTTATGATCATAGTTAGTAGATATAACTTTTTGGTTAAGATTGTATAAGCAGTCTAGGGCTCAATATTTAACTGATGTTTGGAGATCTATTTATTACTAGACAATTACTCCTGACGTTGCTCAGGACGGTTATTCAATATTATTTTGGTAGTTTTGTATAATTATTATTTATATCTGTGATTTCAATTGAATTTTTATATTCAAACAATCTATTGGCTTGGTTAAACAATTGAAAATACATTTCTATCGTATTTTTTGTATTATAAAGATTATAAATCCCTGAATATAAAAATATTAATACCCTTATCTATAAGTTTTTAGCTATAATATTGACATTGGAAATTCAAAAACTAACTTAAGTCAGAAATTAGGGTTACTGCTCGCCCAACTTCTGCTCTCTCTCCCTCCTATCCTGTTCTACCTGCTCCAATTCTAGATCTGAATCTCGGCTCCCACCCTGCTCGCCGGTGATGCCCGACTGCAACCCATCACTCCGACGCCCTCTCTCTCTCTCTCTCTCTCTCTCTCTCTCTCTCTCTCTCTCTCTCTCTCTCTCTCTCTCTCTCTCTCTCTCTCTCTCTCTCTCTCTCTCTCTCTCTCTCTCTCTCTCTCTCTCTCTCTCTCTCTCTCTCCTCGATCCCTTAACCCGACCTGGCCTTGCACCCGTTCGCCGGTCACCTCCACACACCTCCGCAGACCTCTTCTTCTGCCTTCCTAGCCCCAATCCCCTCTCTCGCTCACCACTCTGACCTCCCTCCCCAGGCCAGGCCCCCGACCTTCTTTCCCTCTCTTGCCGCTCGCTCGCTAATCCCACTGCCCGACCATTCCCGGCCTCCTTCTGCGCACGCCGGCCGATTCCTACTCGGATCGCCCTCGACGACCACCCAACAACAATTGACCACCTCTCACTTCTCACCCAATAACAATTAGGGATCTGCCCCGACGCCGCCCATGGCCACCTTCTTCGATCCAGACGCTGCCCGATGCAGCCACATGTCGGCCGTCTCCGCCCCCTGCTCGCCCCTCTCTCTCTCCCTCCCAGAAATCAGATCTCAAATCCCAGAATAAAAAAAAACCAAATAGGGCTCTCGGCCCCCTGTGCCCACTCGATCCCGGCCGTCCGCCGCCCCCTCTTCGAGCTGGTCTTCGAGGACCTGGGCTTCCGCTCCCTCTGGATGTCCGACTCCCCCTCCCTCGTCCACCTCTACGAGGCCAGCCGGCACCCTAGCGGTGTCGCCTCCAGGACCCGCTACAGCCTCATCGTCGACTTCCGAGGCAGGGTTATCGGGGGGAGGGAGAGATGTGAGTGAAAAATGGAAGGAGTAATTTTTTGATGAGTGTATGTGGTATTTGGTGAGTTGGTGGTGAGGTGGCGCCCAGTGGCAATAACAAAAAAAAGGAAATAAAAAAACAGCTGCCACGTCAACGTTTATGAATGGACACTAACGATAGGTGGTTAATCGTTAACGGAAGGTATCAAATGGATGTTTCTAAATAATATCGCAGTATAGGAGTGGTTAAGTGAAATGTAGCATATCATACGGGTGGTTTTCAGCATTTAAGCCTTAAAACAAACTGGTCATCACCCAAATCCGTAAAACAAACTTGTCATTACCAAAACTCATAAAAAACAACTTGTCATCACCCAAAAAGCCATAAAAGAAACTTGTCATCACCCCCAAACCCGTAAAACGAACTTGTCATCACCCAAAGGATTAAAACGAACTTGTAATCACCTAAACCCTTAAAACAAACTTGGTATCATCAAAACTCATAAAAAACAACTTATCATCACCCAAAACCATAAAATCATCCCAAAGCCCATAAAATCAACTTGTCATCACCAAAACATGTCATCAATAAAACTCGTAAAAACCAACTTGTCATCACGATTTTCCATTTTAAGCTTAATTAAAATGCAGAAGACAAATCGATTAGTTGATATCAAGATCATATCAAGCTAAGGCATAGGCTATAGCATTAGTACATAGGAGCCAAGAACTTTTTTGCTCTAAAATTGTATATGACCAATATATGCATATGACCGGGCTGATTTGTAACTTTTGAAAAAATAAAAACTGCAAATTTGGAGGTTTAATGGACTAAGAATTACTATGCACACGTAGATATAATTGTTACTGGATATTAAAAATAAGCTAGGTGGCCATAATCTACGTAGGAGCCAAAACACATCTTGAACACATCTATTACTCGAACAGATCTGGAAAACAAAAACACATAATTTAGTATTGACCATTATTTTTGTAACAGATCTGTTACGTAGGTGGCCATAATTTTTGTAATTCTTACTTGAACAGAGATAAGGATCAGGAAACCAAAAGCTTTTCAAAAAAAGTTTAGTATTGACCTGGAAAAACACATCTGTTGGCCAACGAAGAGACTTGACGGTCCAATAGGCCATCTTCTTCATAAACGTCTCTGGTACACGGTGCTTCCTCCGGCCAGATCTTGTCGTCTCCGGCCATATCTCGTTGACTCGGCTAAAGTCGTCGTGCCAAGATCAAAGATAAATAACCCAAACAAACAAACTAAGTATAGCAAGTAAGTAAGGGGTCGAACCCAAGAGAACTATGGCTTCTAGTATCAATATAATTATCAACTAAAGATATGGGGATTGAAGAAAGAAATCAATAATAAACTAACCTAGGAAAACAAAACAAACAAACAAATAAATAGATAAGAGGCTGGTTCATTCAAAAGATCCACTCATGAAATAATCACTCGATCATAGATTCATCCATTGATTTCATTCACACCTATGGTTAATTCCTATCCTGATCATTAACAATCGCAAGTCCACGGTCCAAGCAATTCTATAACCCTAGACAAGGACGCTTAAACCTAGAATTAGCATAGAGAACAAGGATATGCATGATATAATATCAAACAATCAAGCTACGAGTCAATTGCAAGATAAAACAATCAATTCTCTTCTTAATCCTAGTTGCATAGACAACAAGTCTAGGTTAAGTTGTTTTCACAGATTAGTTTTGTCCACGGTCCAAACCTAATCAAACAGTAGAACATCAATCAATTCAATAGGGTCGCGAATCCTAAAGAAACAATCAACAATCATAAGATGAAGCACAAGAGAATCAATATCAACCAAAGGATAGAAATCAATTACCAAAACCTCACGAGTTCATACATCAGAGGTTCTCCCTTGAACAAACCCAAGGAGACTAGCTCTCCATAACTAAACTAAGCTAAAGAATTAATTGAATGAATAAGAGATAGAATGTCTCTAAAAACTAAGGAGTCTCCTCCTTATATAGCCCAAGGAACAAGCTCCACGAGATAGATAAGGAAAGAGGCAAAAGATAGAAAAGCAAACAAGATAGAAAGATTTCGGCTTGCTTCAGATTCGGCATCACCGCGGTTGCGTCGTCTCCACCGCGCCCGCGCTTTCACAACAGAGAAGAATAGGTCATCTCGGGCAACCGCCGCGGTCGCGGTTCCTCCGCCGCGGTCGCGGTATCGGGACAGAACCACTGGCGTCAATTCGGAGGCTGTTTTGACCATCTTCGGCTTGGAATCTGACTTCAGTGTAAAAAGATGAATTGAAGCCCTTGAAGTTAGCTTTCCAATGGCACCGGAATCAGCTCAATCCGACCTCTGTAGCTCAAGGTATGGCTCTTTCAAGCAAGTGGTGTCCCGCAGACAGCTCAAAACGCCTTACAACTCTTGATTCTTGAATTCTTGTGTCTTCGGCCTAGATATTACAATTAGCATAAACTCTAACCTAAACACACTCAATATAGCCCTCAAATCTAAGAGTTAACCTATACAAAATAGGCCGAATCACTCGTCGCTTCCGGCCCCGAAAAACAAGAAACCTGCTGAAAATGGCGTTTCGCTTCTCCGGCGACCGACGCATTCGCACAAGGTCTAAATAGCCCAGATCTGGCTCGCTAGGGTTTGCTCTAGATATGTTGTTCGTGATGGCAGGGGCTTTTAAATTATGCACAAAAAGTGGACGGATCTGAATCGATTTCCGGAACCAATCTTTCGAAAATATGCACAAAAAGAGTCAGATTTGAAATTTTTTCAAAAGAAAAAAGAGGACCGATCTTACCAGAGGACCGATCTTACCAGAGGACGACGACAGAGGATTCGGAGAGCATGCCGGAACGGAGGATGAGATCTAGGTGGAAGTAGCGGTCGGAGAAGCAAAAGGAAGAGTGGCGGTCGGAGGTGGGAGCAGCGTTAGTTCTCAGATCTAGGGTTTTTGCCCAGATCTGGAAAAAGAGAGGAGAAAGAGAGAGAAAAAAATAGAGGACAGAGATAAATATGAGGAAGGATGGGTTTTTATTGTGTTTGAGTAGGTTATTTACTGCAAAAATTTTAAACCGAGTGTATTTACTAAATTATTACCTCAAAACCCCTCTCCCCACCAATCCCTCATTATAGTATCTAGATGTTCACTAGTTACAATGTGAGCGATGATCGTGCAATTCAACAGATGGGAATGTCCAACCCGCAAAAACTGACCTCTTATGAGTTTATAGCCTACAGCTAGACCTCTTAAAAACTGACCCGACCAGCAAATCGGACCCAACTCGACTCGAATTTTTTTGGGTTTCAACCCGAAAATAGACTCGTGACCCAGTTTCAACCTGACCCGATTGAAATCCGAATCCATTGGGTTGAACCCGAACCCGCTGGGTCAGACCCGATTTTTTATAGTTTAAATTATATTACAATATATAAAATTTATTCTGAAAAATTATGTTATATTTTATTATTAAAGTATTTAAAAATAATATATTATTACTATATTTTATTATTTAAATAATATTTTATTTAAATTTTGGTAAAAAAATTGATACTCTTGACCCGTTGGGTTGATCCGACCCGACCCGAAAACCCGCAACGACCCAACCCAGTTTGACCCGTAACTCGATTGACCCGAACTCGAAGTCAACCCAAACCTGAAACGACCCGACCCGATTGACAGGTCTACCTACAGCCTACTACATAGACATGGACGGACCTAGCGGTCAGGCCCGTGCATATGCACGGGTTCATATTATAAACAAATTATATATATAGAAATTTTGACTTATTTGTTTTATTAAACATAATTTAAGCATATTGAATTATTTTACATATAATTTAATTTAGTGTATTATTAAATTATTTTTTAAAACATATTTTTATTGAAATATTTTGTTTTAACAACCTCTCTTGTATTTAACTACATTTTATGTTTAAATTAATTGAAAAAGACAGTAAGTTGAAGGACAATTTCAAGAGAATACTGGAATTTCAACAATATCTTTCTTTTATCGTATAGTTGGTATAAAAAAACATATGGATATTAAATGTTATTTTTTCTTAGTCTATATGCGTATTTATTGATTTATAAATATATATGTATATATTTAATGTTTAAAATAATACTTTAGTAGATTTGTGTTATAATATGCCAATTGGACTAATAAGTATTATATTAAAAGTAAATTCAAGTGATCTATAATACTGAAAGTGAACAACAAATATTGGTACCTTCCTAAAATTTTGTAATATTATAATATAAAACCAATATTTGAATATCTTTATACAATTAAAATGATGCACCAATTGTAATTTAGGTTAATGATTAATATTATATATATATTCAAGGTAAAATGAAAATCATCTATAATATTGAACGTGAAAAATAATATTTGAATATTCTTGCATTACAACCTAGCCTACCAATAATTCAAGTTTGATATGTGCATAATTTGAATTTTTTTAACCATTAAGGCTCCATTCGAAACTTGCTTTTTTGGAGCGGGTTCATCTAGATGGAGCAGAATCGACCAAAAAATTGCACCCTTGTATCCCGAATGGGACAGGCTTTCCGCTAGCGTCTCGCTCGTTCCGCTCCACGCTACCTACAGTGTCGAACGAACCATAAGCTACACATAAATTTATAAATTATTTTTTTCATAATACTTATATATAAAAATTTGTGAGTAAATGCATAATATCAATTTTTTTACTCTAATTTTTTTTAATGTTTTATTTTGTTATACAAAAATCGTTTTCATTATTATGTAATACTACTATTAAGATAAATGTGTCATAATAGCATTTAAAATTAGAATAACTATCATATTCAACTTGAAAAATAATATTTGGCTATCTTTGCATTATAACCTAGCTTATCAACTAAAACTTTTAAATTTATCTATAAAATAATTAAAAGGTGAAAAAATAATTCTCATGTGTGATAGGTTCATAGTTTAGAAACTTTTAAACCATTAAGTTATACATAAATATATAAATAATTTTTAATTATAAGTGTATATAAAAAGTTGTGATCGACCAAATACATCATATTGATTACTTTTTTCATTCTCAATATTTTTCTATGTTTTATGTTCTCATGTAAAAATAGTTTTCTATATTAAGTAATATTAATATTAACATTAATATATCATGAAGACATTTAATATCCCCTCACGCATACAACTATATATATGCAGTATACATATTCATATACATAAATATAGTTTTCAAATGATCACTTTTTGTATTCACTTTTTAGTTTTCTATAGGAAACAATATACTAATTTATACATTTCTAATATAATAGTTTGTTTTTTAAAACAATTATCTTTTTTATTCACTTCTTTATGTTCATTAATGTGTAATGATGACAATAGATATCCCTTACTAACACAAAATTAATATATATAGTTTTATATTTCATATGAGATATAAAACACTAATTGTAATACATTTTTAATACAATAATTTTTCTAATACAAAATTTATAATTTTCACATGATCATTTTTTGTACTTTTTAGTTTTCTATGCGAAACAAAAAACTAATTGTTATACATTTCTAATACAAGAATGTGCTCTGTCAAATGATAACTTTTTGACAAAAAATATAGTTTTCAATATAAATATAGTTTCAAATAATCACTTTTTGTATTTACTTTTTACTTTTATATATTAAACAAAATACTAATTGTGATAGACTTCTAATATAATAGTTATCTATCTTCTATCTATCTTCTATCTATACAACACTTAAAATTCTCCCCCTCTTGTTACATTAATGATTTCTCTCTAATTGTTTTTATTTTTTTTTTGTTTTGGGTGAATTATCTATCTCTACAACTCTTAGTTTTCTTTTCCTTGTCAAATAAATGCATGTTTTTATATATTTTTTTTGTTTTTTTTGTTTTCTATTAGTAATTGATTATGAATGCATGCTACTATGTCTTATTATTTACATACATATATCCTGTTATAACATTGTAACTTGAATGCAAAGCCTTATCATTTTTTTCTTTTTTGAGCGAGAATGTAAAGCCTAAAGAGCTAACCATATGCTTTCAATTTCAATTTCCTCCAAAATGTCTATAAAATTATAAAGATTAATCCTTACACATGTTCATTCGGCTAAAAAACTTAATTGTAATAGAAAAGCCATATTATCAAAATCATTCTCATAAGAAATTAATTAAATTAAATAAAATAATTTCATATTTTATATTTATTTTATCTAGTATTTTTTGGACAATTCAATACAAAATACTTACATAATTTATTAATGAGAACAAACTTGTGTTATAACGAAGATTATAATTTTCACCTTCTAGAAAATACGGTGAACAAAATTGTCCGTCCATCGGACGGGTTAGATTTCTCTAGTTCTTTCAAATAATCATCTTTTTATTTACTTTCTATGCTCATTAATGTGGCATGAGGGCATTCAATATCCCCATGTACACAAAATTATATTTATAGTATAGAAGTATAGATATAGATTGGACCTACGATTCGAACAAGAAATTAACCCAAAATTGGGTATATCTGAAGGTATTGGTCCGATATAAATTGATATTTGAAATTACCCAATATAAAATCATTTGAATACCCAAAGTTATCCAACCCGATATCATTAAAAAAAAAAAACAAGTCTCCCGACACAAGAGCATCATTCAACCCAAAATAATTTATAACCTTGAGTTCAATGACCAAATTTGTATGAAACTATCTCATATAGTCATATGCACCTAAACCTGTCAATCGGATCGAGTCGGGTGGGTTCGGGTCGGGTCGTTCCGGATTCGGGTTGAGTTCGGGTTCAAGTCAATCGGGTTACAAGTCAAACTAGGTCGGGTTGTTGCGGGTTTTCGGGTCGGGTCAGACCAACCCAACGGATCAAGAGTATCAATTTTTTTACCAAAATTTTAATAAAATATTATTTAAATAATAAAATATCATTTTTAAATATTTTAATAATAAAATATAACATAATTTTTAGAACAAATTTTATATATTGTAATATGATTTAAACTATAAAAAATCGGGTCCGCCCCCAACTAGTTCGGGTTTAACCCAACGGAATCGAGTTTCAATCGGGTCGGGTTGAAACTGGGTCACGGGTCCAAATTTTCGGATTGAAACCCAAAAAATTTCGGGTCGGGTCGGGTCGCATCGGGTTTGCGGGTCGAGTCAGCTTTTGACAGGTCCATATGCACCTATAGAAAAATATAATATCATTTGATAAAATAATTTAGATGCATTATATGTATAATTTAAATAAATATTTTATTTCGACTTAAAAATAATGAATATTTGCTATAATAATATTTTCGGATTTAAATTAAATTAGATTAAGCATGTAGTGTTAAAGTTAACTAGCGTAACCTGTCGTGCCATGCACGACTATTATATTTAAAAATATTGTAATTAATATTAGATATCCTCTAATTGAATATTGTGATTAAAAAATATGATATAAACTTTGGTGTATAAACTTGTTTTTTCTCTGAAAAGAATGATATGTTTTTGAAATTCATATAACCTGAATAATATGTATTAACATATTGTTTATACTTGTTTATATATTTTAATAAAACCTGATAATAAGAATAAACATTGATATTTTACCTACAATTTTTATCATATATTAATAAAGATCTAAATGTAAAAGAAAAAAATTATAATCTTTCATCATTTGATAAATTTAAAAAGTTTATTATAATTTAATAAAAACCGTAGGAAACCACAATCAATAATATATTATAAATCAATATGTATATTATTACGTTAGCTAGATGTATGCTAGTTAACGCTGATCTACAGATTATAATAGTGATTATGAAACAACGTACGTGATTTAAGTGATTTATGCGGTGTGTTATTTGTCTATCCTTTATAGAAAGGAATTTTAAAGATAGATATTATGACTTTAAAGATAGATATTAGATGAGTAAGAAAAAAAAGATAAACTTTAAAAATGAGATAGTTAAGCAAAATAAAAGAATATAAAGTTTTTAATATCTATTTGAATTGACTAAGAAAACATTAAAACTAATATATGAAGCGGGGCCCGAATCAACGTGGTGGCTCGAAAACAGTCGGCTTTTATAATATACTAGGTGTACCCGTCGTGCCATGTACGACAATGACTCACACTTCATATTTTAAAATTATTTTAATTATAAATAAGATATTAATAAGTAAAAACATATAATGAAAATTTTAGTATGTGAAAATGTTATTTTTTCTAAACGAAAAAGATTATTTTTCAGATTTGTGGTACCACACGTATCACGTATGAGATTATAAAAATATAACACATATTCTAATTATAGAACAATTTATGTAAATAAAAATTTACTTACCTTTTCATCCTTCAAAATTTGTCTCTAATGGTTAATATATATCATTATCCATATTATCACAATTTTAAGACCTTATAAGTCATTATAATATAAAATGAGATGTTTTAATTGATTATTTTGGTTTGATCTTATTTTTATTTTAATACTATAATTTATTAGTATGAGATATAATTACTATGAATTGTTATTTAATTTAAAAATATTAAAATACAATATCAAAATTTAGAAATATAAAATGAGTCCAACATGATTCTAATAACTTTATATATTGAAAAAAATAAAAATATTAATCAACCGTTATTTTATTATGAAAGATATAAGTTAAATTATTATGAAACTGATAATATATAAGTTAAGTAAAATATAGTATGTATAAACTAATTTAATACGGAGTATTAAAGATAGGAATAATAATTTGATTATAAAAGAGGGATTCTATTTTTAAATTATTTTAAATTCAAAATTTTTTAATTACTTCTTACATAAAGAGTTTAAAAATATAACTAATATATTAAAAAGGATAGTATATTTTATCATAATTCAAATAATATCTTTTACATGAATTGATAATAAAGCATGTAATTAGATTAGTTAAAATAAGATGAAAAAAACATTTGAATTGTTTAATTATGAGAGATAAAATCTGAGTTAATAGGAACATGATAATATATAATTAAGTAAAATTTAATAAATATAAGTTGATTTAATATCAAAGATAAAAATATAATCTATTTAGAAAAAGGGGTTTCCATTTTAAAATTATTTTTTTAATTCGAATTTTTTTAAACTATTTCGTACATAAATACATTAAAAAGGTAATTGAAAAGATAAGTTAATCAATATGTATCTTTTATAGAGAGAAATTTTAAAGATAGATCATATTGCTTTAAAGATAGATATTAGATGAATAGAAAAAAGATAAAATTAAAGATTTGATGAGTAAGAAAAAAAATATTATGCCTAATTAAGGAAATTAAAGACAAATATTATGCCTTCAAAGATAGATATTAGATTAAGAAAAAAATTAAAGATAGATATTACATATTAGATTTGATAATTAAGGAAATTTTAAAGACAAATATTATGCCTTCAAAGATAGATATTAGATGGGTAAGAAAAAAGATAAAATTAAAGATTAGATAAATAAGAAAAAGAAAACATATAAAATTGTTAATGAAGTGGGGTCAGAATTAACGTGGAGGCTCGAAATTCTCCGGCTTTAATATATAGTATAAATATTGATTAGATTAGGACAAAAACCATTATTTAAAAGGGGGGCAAAATCAAAGAGGGTCAAAATTGAAATCTGATTCAACCCAAAATGTAAAGAACTTGATCGAATTGACCCAATAACCCAATTTTACCAGATTAATGAAAACACAATACGAAATTGTCAAACTCGATTGTCAAAATATTTAGATTTCACTCAATCAAGATTTGCCCGATCCCCAAAACAAAGGGGTCCGAATTCGTCCCAACCCACCCGATTGACAACCCTATCTATTCACCTTGCTAAAAATGATATTATATTTTTCAAATTCATTTTTTTTGGTCGGGATGTATTTCAAATTCATGGTCTACCGCTGTACACATATCATACTTTCTTTTTGAAGCAGCGTGACGCTTTGTCATCTTTTTTTTAATAAAAAAATGGGAAGACCCCTGCTATAATTATATCTATCTATCTATTACTATATACTAAAGCGGAAGCAAATTCTACCACCATATGGCGCCACATCACCCCCATTTTTAAAAATCTATCTTATTAAATCTAAATTTTATCATAATCTTATAGATACTTAATTAAAATATTAGTTCTATATTAGAAATTGTGTTGTAGAATTAATAATTCTATCCAAATATATAAATCTCTATCTTATCATTATACACATTTAATTAATACATAGACAGATCTATTATAAACCTTTTATTTAAAAAAAGTATTTTTTTGTCACACTCTAGAAATCATAATCATAATAGATTACCCATTTAATTAACTATCATATTAAATTTAAATTACTTTTCGTAATTTTATTATAGTGTTTTTTTAAATTATCAATGGTAGCAAATTCTACCACTATATTTAAGACAAATATTCATTTCTATTAAAATAATATATTAAATACATTTTTACTATCATATCATATTAAAATATCAACAAAAAAAAAGTATATGTTTTTTTAACATATATATCACTAATATTGCATATTGATTACACTTAAAAAAAAAAGATAGCTTTTTAGAATTAAGATAATAATTCGTTCATATTTTCATTACATTTTTATATATTTATTATTTAATTACCTTTTTAAAAAACAATAACATATATACGAGATAATTTGATTTTCTATTTAACTTATAAAATATTATCTATATATTTAATATTATAATATATTAATTTGAATTTTATTTAAAATTATTTCTTTTATTATATAAGTTAGTTTACGTAATTTAATTTAAATGCCAAAATATTTATATCAATTGTCAATAAAATGATAATGTATCTTATCTTATTTCATTCTTCCTCAATTATTTAAATATATGTTTATGTATGTATATTAAGTACATAAATAAAATTTATTTATATAGAGAAAGACTCATGTGAGAAAGATTTTAGAATAAGAAATACGAATACATCCTAACCGTCCGTTTCATGTAATGTGATCGTCCGTTTTGAAGTGGAATTTTAATTATAAAATACATAAAAAAGAACAAAAACAACATGCCTCGGGCATCGGTGGACACAATGCCTTCCCATTCCATCCTTCATCCCAATCTGATAGGACGGAAAACCAGATCTCCGGATTCGCCGTTCCAGATCATCCGCCTCCGACGACGAGCACAATGCCGACTCCGTCAACGATGACTCCCGCTCCGAGAGCAGTAGCTTCCTTAGCCGGCGAAGACGAAGAAGAAGAGACTCGAAAGAGAGAAGAGAGATGGAGATCTAGGAACCGGTGAGGGATACGAAGAACCTAAACCCTAACCCCGGTGAGCGATTGGAGCTCGAGGTGGAGCGTCAAGACCGTCTCCCTCCCGTTCAGGTGGAAACCGACCGACTTGCCATTGACGTTGACGAAAAATTGGATGAGGTCGGACTCGCCAGAGTACAATCGGCCGGTGAACAAGACCGGAGGAGAGGCGGAAGAAGGCGAATCGACGGGCAAATCCTTCCAATTAGCGGAATCGGACATGGCGAGCTCCGTCATGGTCGGAATGAAGCGAGTGTAGGTAGGGTCTCGGAGCTTGGGGTCGTTGACGAGGCGGCTCATCTTGAAACTTTCGATTGAAACTTTAGTCTGTTTCGATTGCTGGTACTTTCATGTGTCTTCTATCCTTCTTTCTTCTTTTTCTGCTCATTGAAACTTTCGAGTGTTGGATCTGGTAGATCTGGCTCCAAACAATCCTGGTAGTTGCTGTAGTTTCTTTTGTGGATAGCTTAATCTGCGTTCATGCATCTTCCTCAATTTTCTGGATCTTGCAAAATTTTGTTTAGCTATATCTAGAATTTCTGGAGCTTTTTTGCTTTCAACTTGCAAATGAAGAATTTCAAGTGTACTTTATCTTTGCTTTTTTGTTTGCTGTAACTATTGATGATCTGCTATGTTATGTTGGATTGATTGCTTGTAGAATTTCAATATGATACGGCTTTGTCTGCTCTGCTCAGCCTGATGCCTGATCATTCCTCCGATCACCTCTCTCAAGTTGATCTTCCTCTCCAGGTCTCTCTCTCTTTTCATCGTTCACAGAATTTGTGAATTTGTTTGTCCAGTTCCAGAATTCCGATTTCATTTCGTTCGCCGGAGATACGATTCCGATTTCGTGCTTTCTAGGTCTATTTATGGCTCGGCCGTTTCGGAATTTGGATGCAATGTGCATGTTTTCATTGTTTTGTGTTTTTTCTTTTCAATCATAGAGCAGAATTCACGTTATTGATTCATCATTACACCTAAAACTCGAGTGGTTTCCTTCTTCTTTTCTAATCGTCGTAGACGCGGAAGTGAGGCTTCTAGTGAATTAATGCTCTTCTTTTGGTATCCAGATTTGTAAGTGGTTTAGTTTCATCAGATTCTTCGAGTAGAAGTGAAAACAAAAGAAAATAATGTATACTGTATGTACTTTCCTTTATAAATTGTCTTATTGTTCGTTTATGGTTAGCCTGTCTAAATCATATGAGGTCAGGTATACCATGGAGGCATAGAGCAGCTGTATAGAGCAATTACTGGATCCTGAATAGCAATTAACTAGAAGTGGTTGCTCAAATACTAGCTTATTGCGTATCTAATTTGACTTGCGAAGTGCCAAAGTCTATTAGCAATTTATAGATATAGGTGGGTTGAATTTTATGTAAACTATTGCATATTAGTTAGTAGTATTTTATAGGTGGTTGAATTTGACCATTGAGTTGCACAAATATTGATGAATAATTAACCATAGAATTCAACACATTGGCAATAGAGTTGAACACATATCAATGAATAAATTGACCATTGAGTTGCACAAATTTGACCATTGAGTTGCACAAATATTGATGAACAAATTGATCATAGAATTCAACACATTGACAATAGAGTTGAACAAATATGAATGAACAAATTGACCATTGAGTTGCACAAATTTGACCATTGAGTTGCACAAATATTGATGAACAAATTGACCACAGAATTAAACACATTGGCAATAGAGTTGAACAAATATGAATGAACAAATTGACCATAGAGTTGTACAAATTTGACCATTGAGTTGCACAAATTTGACTATTGAGTTGCACAAATTTGACCATTGAGTTGCACAAATTTGACCATTGAGTTGCACAAATATTGATGAACAAATTGATCATAGAATTCAACACATTGGCAATAGAGTTGAACAAATATGAATGAACAAATTGACCATAGAGTTGCACAAATTTGACCATTGAGTTGCACAAATTGACCATTGAGTTGTACAAATTTGACTATTGAGTTGTACAAATATTGATGAACAAATTGACCATAGAATTAAACACTTTGGCAATAGAGTTGAACAAATATGAATGAACAAATTAACCATAGAGTTGTACAAATTTGACCATTGAGTTGCACAAATTTGACCATTAAGTTGCACAAATTTGACCATTAAGTTGCACAAATTTGACCATTGAGTTGCACAAATATTGATGAACAAATTGACCATAGAATTCAACACATTGGCAATAGAGTTGAACAAATATGAATGAACAAATTGACCATAGAGTTGTACAAATTTGACCATTGAGTTGCACAAATTTGATCATTGAGTTGCACAAATATTGATGAACAAATTGACCATAGAATTCACACACATTGGCAATAGAGTTGAACAAATACTAATGAACAAATTGACCATAGAGTTGTACAAATTAGACCACTGAGTTGAACAAATTTGACCATTGAGTTGAACAAATATTGATGAACAAATTGACCATAGAGTTGAACAAATTGGCAATAGAGTTGCACAAATTGCCAAAGCGAAACAAACTATACGAACTTCGACTGCTATAAAATATGACATGAATGCAAGATTGATCATAGAGTTGCACAAATAAGCAATAGAGTTGCACAAATATGGCTGCACAAATCGGCCATAGAGTTGCACAAATCGGCCATAGAGTTGCACAAATACGGTTGCACAAATTGGCCATAGAGTTGCACAAAGTCTGGACGCCCGTGCCGTTTTCCGAAAAATACGCCCGTGCCGTTTTTTTCCCTCTTTTTTCTTGAGCCCTTGATCTCTCCTCATCCAATGGCTATGATTCATTCCTATTTCCTACCATAATAATCATTACTACCGGATCCGGACCCAAATATATATATAATGATATACAAGAATTATGTCATTTTAGAATCTAAAAAATAAGCGCCGTTTTAAAACAAAGTATATATATATGATAATATTTGTAATTGTTATAACAAATTCATACACAAGACAATAAATAAATAAATAACACCCCCGTACAAGGCACGGGCCATCTGCTAGTTAAAGGACTAAACCGAGTTCACATGCCCAAAATGGGCTACATAGTCAGAGATAAAGCATCAGAAATTAAACTAACATGGAAAGGACTATCAAAATCAAGAGCCCAATTGGGCAACTTATCAGCAACCATGTTAGCTGATCTTCTAGTATATTCCAGCCGAGCGTGACCCTCATAATCCTGGAGAAGCTTCTTGCACTGCTTGATCAAAAAGTAGTCTTTGTGAGGTGCCATAACAGAGGTCCTTATCAGGGAGCAAGCCACCGAACAATCAGAGTCAGAGCAGATCACCACATTTGGAAGCTGAAATTGAGACAAGAAATCAAACCCATTCCGGATAGCCAAGAGCTCAGCACGGAGAGCATTACAGTCTCCACACAGTCATCTTCTTTTTTATTTTGTTTGAGATGTTAAATATAGACGAGGATACACAAAAAAAACACTTGTCCGTAGTCCAACCAAACGAAGGGTGGAAATTACAGCTTACCCTTAGGAAGTGCAATAGGATCAAAATCAATCTCGTAGCAATTCACTATACTCGATCATAACTCAACAAAAAAAAAAACAGTACTCAATCATAAGAAACACAGAACGTGATGTCCAAAGCGATCAGGTGGTGGTGCATAACAAACTTCCAAGCAGCAATATCAGACAACACCATACAAGAATGAGAGAATACAAGTGAAAAATTTGTTCAATAATAGGGTCGAATGGTCGATCAGTTCTGTTCCACCCTTTATTCAGAAGGCTGATGATGCCTAGTATAGAATAAACGTTGAATTTCTTTCAGTTATACAGGTAGAGTTGCTTGTTTTATAATACCAACCAGACCATGAATAATACATCAATGTTCTGGTTCATTCTAGCGCTAGAGGAGGTGGTGGTGGTGGAGGTGAAAACGTTCGAGGAACCAGCGAGAAGATAGTGTTCTTGTCAATGCCTACACTACTGTCACCAGACAAAGCAACTAGAGCTGCAACCAGACCTGCGTTTCCAGCAAGTGTGGGCTGTGTATAATTGTAATCAGTACGGACATCAAGGAACCTATCGTATTTGTCAGGACCAGCAACCATAGCTCCAACAACTGTATTCGGGTTTGGCTTCTTAGAATCCCGCCATTTCCAACCGCCCCTGCAGGAGTACTTGATCTTGTTGTTAGGGATTGATGCACCTCTGTGATGTACATGCTTTGGATAGTTCTGACCAAACCCAACCACATAGTTCATGTTTTGGGGGTTTTTACCAAGGATATAATCAATCTGCATAAGAAAAACGAGTTTAATTTGTATCGTTGAATGTAATTGAATGCAGTGAGCAACCAATCATCCTTATGAATGTGCACGTGAAATAATACCTGTGTCCTTGCAAATTCGCGCAAGACTTCAGTTGTGTAAAAGTTAGGACCACAATACCACCCAGGTGTATCCGTAGCATCAAGGTAGTCGCTGAACAGTGTGGCCAAGAATGCAGCATTAACTACATACTGAAGAGGTTGAGGTCTTCCATGATTTAACTGGATCAACCCTCCTACACATTGAATAAAAACATACATGAAACAAAAGATCAAAGAGGGCAAACCAGGAAGTATTTCACAAGGTAGAGGTGGCAGATTGCACCTTTTGTTCTGTTAAAGCTATCATAATAGGGTAAGTAGGAGCACATTACAATGCCAGTCTGGTTATGGAACATCCCGAGCATTTCTTCTTATGAATAGCCAGGGTTCATAAACAATCTCAAACGACTGAGAAGTACCTATTGAAAGGCAACAAAATGATTGATTGGACTTGTTTTTGCCCTTGTTCTCTTGACTGAAAATATAGAATCTATTATGTAGATTTCTTGACATGTATGAAAAGTGACTTACTTGTGCTCCAATTAGCTTATTGTCCCAGCTGAGCACACCATAATCTAATTCACCCCAGAAAGCACCAGCATGTGTAGCAATATTCCGGTTGGTTGCAAGTCGAAGGTACACTATGTTTCCCGTAGCATAATAGAGCCAAGCTGCACCCCATAAAAATTCATCCCAATACTTGGTGGAATTGTAGAGCATAGAAGCCTCGGATGCGCCGGTACTGTACCTGCCCCTTTGCTTCCTGGAAAACTTGAACAGTGCTATGGCACCGTCGACAAGCTTTTGTGAGTAGACCTTGTTATCCTTGAAGACTATGGAAGCAGAAGCCAAACAAGCAGCCATTTCTGCAGCAAGATCCGAACAGCGGTGACACTCGGTCACAGGTCGGTCATAGGTAACATCCTCCGGCCTTGTCCAGCAGTAGTGATCATTCGGAGTTGTAGTCTTATAGACCGAATCACCAGACCCAACCTATCAGAGGAAAAACGTAGTAAGACAAACCAATACCAACTGTCACAGTATACAGCTCTTACTTCCAAGGAGTTCCTGAACATGAGTTTTGCTCCAAGTTTAACAGTATTATAAACCTTATGCAACATTTCATTAGAATTAAGGGCCCGTTTGGTTTCTTTGGAGGGAAAGGAAATGGTTAAGGTATGTATCTAGACATTATTTAGTTTATGGTTCATTGATACAAAGGGTAACTATTAGTCCATTACCCCTCTCTTCCACTTTTCATGCAAATTTTGAGCAACTTCTCCCCACCCCCTCAACATGGGGTAATCATATCCCTCATACTCCTCTAACCATTATCCCTCTCTTTCCATTTTTCATCCAAAAAAGAGGAGATCATCACCATTTTCTATACAAATTTGTTTCCTTTCCTTTCCTTTCCATAATTTTTATACCAAACGCCACCTAAGTTTTAATCAAACATATTATAGAGGCCATCTACTGTCTGAAAATAAGTACCCAAAGTCAGACTGCGATCATCAAAGTAGAAAACAGAGCTAGGGATTCTTGTGATTCATGGTACGTGCCTGTGACACAAGACGTTCAATGGTATCAGCAGAAGAGTTGAAGGTGTTGAGGAAGTAATCAGTCCCCCATTTGATGAGGTCCCTGACATGGCCGAGCTCCCCAGCAGCTTCGTACTTGGCACTGTACTCGATGACGCTCCAGCTGAGCATGGTGAGCGCGAAGGATTGAGGGAAGTGGAACTTGACAGCGTCGCCGGCGTCGTAGTAGCCGCCTTCGAGATCCTTGAAAATGGTGGATTTGCCGTCGTCCAGGCAAGAATCGCCCCTCCATGGGACGTCATTGTGCTCCGGCAGCCTCCCCGCTACGCACACAGCAAATCAGAATCAGAAACCCTAGCAGGCAATCAGATCGGAACGGGCCATCCGAACACACTCGGATCAACCGCCACAGCATCATTATGAGAAAAGAGAGCGCGAGGAAGTACAGCGTTGGGCGTTGAAGAACATGAGGGCCTTGGTGAGGGCGAGGGTGTAGTCGTCATCGGGAGGAGGAGGCGAGGTGTGCACGAGGTTGGCGAGGAGAGCGACGGCGAGGACGCTCCGGAAGAAGATCTTACGATTCTCCATCTTCCGAATAGCTCTCTCTCTCTCTCTGCTGTGCTGACTGCTGAGTCTCGTCGACCGGAATTATGGTGGTTTCGCCAACATTTGAATTGGAAACTGACTGCTCGGGAGTGGAAATTTTATATTGCACATAGAGACAACGTTGACCAATAGACATGGCAATTTCACCCAAACCCAATGTGTACCCGTTTCACCTGATCCGAAAAAACGGGTGAAACCCAAAAAAAGACGGGTTAAAGTCAGGTTTTGGGTGATGCGGGTGATGGGTCAGGTCGGGTATGTGTGAAGGTCTATCTATCCATAACCCGACCCGATAACCCGTTACAATTCTTTATTAATATCTTTATATATTTTATATGTATATTTCTTCCTTTGTTAGCTTTACTCATTAAGTTAATTATATTTTAACAATAAAATATGTTTATTTATTTCAAATTAAAATATATGTCAAAACAATACTATGATCTATATTTAATATCATATTGTATTTAATATCATGATTCAAGTTTTGTTTAACTTAGATGATGAATGAGATTATAGAATTTTCATGTAATATTTAACGGTTGACATTGAAATTATTATTATGTTTATCAGTTTGTTTGAAAAAGTTAAACTCAAAGTCAGGTATATATTAGGTACATATCACCCGATCCACCCGACAATATAAGGTGGATTGGGTTTGGGTGATCCATGCCAACGGGTCGGGTCGGGTTCGGGTGGAGAAAACGGTATTGCGGGTCGGGTTTGGAAATGGTCCATCCACCCGAAACCCGACCCATTGCCATGTCTATTGACCAAGGTGTATCTAATTGGCCGGTGGGGATAGGGGTGTCCATAAAAAACCGAAACCGAAAAACCGAACCAATAAACCGAATAACCGGCTTATTTTTGGTTAACCAAACCGACATTATTTAAATTTTTGGTTTGGTTAACCGAACCAAGAATATTAACGGCTTTTCGGTTCGGTTTATGATTTTCGTAATATCGGTTAACCGAAAAACCAAATTTTTATTTAATATTAATATATAAGTTTAATTTACTTTAAACGATTCATTTTTCAAATGATGATGTTGTTATATTAAGCCATTTTGAGTTCTCTTGTTTGCATAGGTTGATTGTGGCTAGTAATTTCAATTATTTACTTGTCAAATATGTCATTGTACGTGTCTACATAAACCCTTTATATTATTTACTCTCTCCGTTTCATAAAAGGTGTCATTTTAGCTCTAAAATTTTGTTTCAAAATACATGGTTTTTTACATTTTTGGCATTTACATTACAGATTTACCATTATAATCATTAGCAGTTTATTAGTTGTGGTTTTCAATAAAATAAAAAAGTGAGGTAATAATTAGGGGTATAATAGTACATTTAATAGCTTCCTTAATGTATGTGCAAATTGCTAAAATGACACATTCAATAGAACAGAGGGAGTATTAAATATGTTGTTGGAATGAAGTACAATAAAAGTTTTAAATATCATTTGGTTATTATAACTTACAAGGCATATAAAATTAGTATACATTTTGAAGATCTAATCTAATTAGATTATATTGTTTAATCATATATAATAATTTTATTTATCTTTCATGTATATTATGATAATCTAAATTACATAAATGGTTATTGGTTAACCAATAAAACCAAACTGGAAAACTGGTTAAGCGATCTCCGGTTAACCGAGATTAACGGTTCGGTTAAGATTTGTGATTTTAGTTAACCGAAGTCCGGTTAACCGAAATTACGGTTAACCGGGTTTGGACACCCCTAGCTGGGGAGGTTAAGAGAGTCAACAAGATTTACATATGCTATTTTTTGGGGGGGGGGACTGTAACCGCGAAAGTTTTGCAAGTTCCGTGTAGTATGCAAAACTAGATTATTGCCCGTACCCTGTACGGGACATGATAGATAATATTTTTAATGTATTATTCAATTAATAAAGGAATGCATCATAATATTACTAAAAATTAGATACTGATATCGTCTTTTTAATCCAAAATCGTTACAATATTTTGTTAATCCAAAATCGTGATTTGGTGTTAAGAATAAACTTAAATTTAAAATTTTAATAATATTAACTAAATAAAAAAGTATATTAAAATACTATCATATTATTTCAAAATATATTTGATTGATTAAATAAAACATATGTGATACGATATGAAATCTCAAGTGAAATATTTTATCAACATATATATTTTTATAATTATTAAGATATTTTATCAACATATATTTTTTACTTAATAATATTTGTATATGATGAATTGATGATAGAAATAAATAATTAAGTTAATTATGGTTTATATAAATAAATCTTTTAGAAAAATAGACTTGTATCAATAACAATATTTTTTGAAAGAAAAAAATATTTTAATAGATCTTATAAATTATATTTAAATTAATAATAGTAGATTTATAGATCAATATAATTTATCCATGAATATTATAAGACAAATTTAGTTTATATACTTTTAAGATATTTTTAGATATCTATAGCTTATATTACAAATTTATGGGAAAAAAAAAGATTGACGAAGATATATGGTGAATGTATACGATGATAAAATTACAAATTAATTATAATGTTGATTTACACAAAAGAATGTTTAAGCAAAAAGAAAAAGATAGATGATAGATAATTAACAAGAATAAGAAGACTTTAAAATTATTTTTTAAAATTTTATTTTTTTAAATGGAGTGGGGCCAGAATTAATGTGGAGACTCGAAATTCCTCGACTTTAATATATAGTATAGATTCTTCGGTATTCCGTATGGTAACCACGCTATCATAAAAAGTTAATATTATATAAAAACTTATCCATACTTTCTACTTAATTATACAAATCACCCTATATATATTTTTTTGTTACAACTATCAAATCTATGTTTATAAATAACCAAAATTAATAATTTTAGTATTATATATATATATATTTATTTACTCTTTTTCCATGACACTATATATTATTATTTTTCAAATTTTTTCCATATTTCCTAATTTTGAACCATTTTTTTTTTTTGAACGGGTGAGAATTAGGGTAGCCCAAGTACTACCCGGGCTAGCCTAGAGCACCTGCTGTGAACAGGTGAGAGCTATGCTCTGAAAATTCAAAGTTGTGGCTTCGTCGCCGGTGAGGATCGAACCGGGGACCTCGGGTTCTCCCCCTTGAGGTCTTACTGCTAGACCAAATGCCCTTAGGCTCCTAATTTTGAACCATTGATTATGAGGAATGGTTCAAATTCTAGCCTATCTTTTAGAGTACGTTTGTAGTAAAACTAGCAATGAGGAATTCTTTTGTGGACACACTCTCACTTTCACCATGTGTTTTTCTCAACAACTATCAAACTTTCCTTAGTTTTCAAAATTTGAACCATTGAGTTATGAGTAGGCTTGTAAGTTTGAAGTTTGGAGAAAGGCCAAGGCTGATGAGTTTTTTTGCCCCAGAATCAAATAACACATGGGAAATCATGGATTCTCCAAAAGGAAAGAAAGATATCATGTGTAAATGGGTTTACAAAATCAGAGAAAGGGTGATGGTGCTATTGATATATACAAGGCAAGATTAGTGCCGAAGGGTTTCACATAGAAGATAGGAATAGATTACAATGCGACTTTTCCACCGGTCATAAAGATGACAACCATTAGAACCTTGATCTCAGTTGCACTCAAGAGAGGGTGGAAAATCACTCACTTGGATGCCAATAACGCTTTCCTTCATGGAGACTTAGATGAAAAGGTCTACATGAAGGCGTTGCTAGGGCTTTAGGCTTGAGAAATCTGGATGTGTTTATGATGTCTCTCATTTTGGTGGTGTTTTAGTAGTTCATTTCTCTTGTAAATATGTGTCTTTTGTTCTTTTCTTTGTTAGTTTTGTCCTTTTTAGCTTAGTTCCCGATTTTCTATGAGATTCGGAGACTATGCCAGTTTGTTGTGTTTTGTAGGTAAAATGGCACATTTGAGGACGTTTTGGAAGAATTTCTAAGGAGGAGCCAAGCTAAGGAGCTAAGGAGCGGAAGAGCCATGCAAAGAACGAGGAGGAGCTCAAGGAAAACCAAGGAAAGAAGAGGACCGAGGCCCCAGATCGATGTACCAAAGAGTCAGGCCCGAGTTAAGCATTTCAGAGGCTCGGACCGACGTTCCCAACGTCGGGCCCGAGGTCTATGCGTATCGATCCGAATCGGCAAGATTAGGATTGGGCTCCAAGGCATATTATTGTGATCTACCACTTTTGCCCTTCTTCTAATTTGGAATTCCTTGGTCCCCAATCAAGAGAGGAGGATAATTAGAGGATGATTAGAGAGAGAAAGGGGGGGGGACTAACAACAATCCACATCTAATCACTCTCAAAGGCTCAAGCAAGACTTGGAGAACAAGGAGGAGAAAGGAGGAGGAGAGCAAGGAGGAAATCGGTGGAGAGCTAGAGAGATTTAGTGAGTTTGAACTTGTTTTGCCTTTGTTTAGTAGATTTGAGACTTGGACCTTGTGAACCCTTTTGGATTTGAATGCAATTTGAGTTGGATTTGAGTTTGATGATTGAGATTTGCTTGTTTTGTCTTTTGATTGCTTTTTACTCTTACTTCATGGAGTAGATTCCATAGTCTTGGGCTATGGGGGAAACCCCTAGCTAGGATTGGGTGTGAACCCCCAATTCCATAGCCTTGAGTGTTTGATCTAGGAATCCTCTCTACATGAGCTTCAATCCTTTAGTGAAAGCAAGGGATCTAGGGCTTGTGATTGGTAAGAGTTAGCGAAAGTGGTCTCAAACCCAACACTTGACCTAGCATCGAAGGGAGAGTGAAAGCCTCCCATGGTCGATGTGTAGAGTGGAGGGATCGAAGGCTAACAACCTCGATCTCACAAGGATCATCACTTATTGGCTGAATTGGGGTGGAATCACCCAAGTCTAGTTAGGGTAGGAACCCAAAAACCCAAGACCGATCTACTATTTTTGCCTAATCGAGTTACCCAGTACATCGGGCCCGACGTTGTCTGTGTCGGTCCTGGCCAAATTCTCCTCGATCCAACCTCGGACCGAAGTGACCAGTGTCGGTCCGGGTTGTTCCTTTTGATTTTCCTTGTTTTTGCCTTTCTTTTACCTCTTTTTAGTCTTTTTGGTACACTCAACACACGAACTCCCGAGTGTTCGACACCCTACCCTTATACTACAATTGGGGTTCGGTTTATAAATTTAAATTTTGATATCATCCGATCCGGACTATACCCCATTAGAATTTTGGCGCCGTTGCCGGGGAGTTCTACTTGTTTAAGGTACCATCTTTTGTTGAGTCTTTGATTTGGTAGTGATTTGGGTGAGGGATTAGCCCAAACCCCTTGTTTGTTTTGATTCGGTTTTTGTTTGTGTCTTTGTTTGTAGGTGTATGCGAGCTCGTTCCGTCCGAGGAACACTTGAGTTCGACTTTGTGTGTGATCCGGAAAGCATCATCTAACAAGCTCGGAAGAAGAATAGAATGGAGAACCAAGCACAACGTGATGAGGAGGTCGAAAGGATGAGGGCCAACATGGCTCGAATGCAACTTGAGATGGCGAACCGAGATGCCGAGGCTAGGAGAGAGCGTGAGCAAAGGATGAGATTGGAGGCTCAAATCAACACCCAACCCCGGAATGCAAGACAATACATGCATCCGGAGTTGAAGGTGCCGGAACCGGCCATTATCTTGCCGGAGGTGTCAAAGAACTTTGAGATCAAAACTCAATTCATCTCACTCATCAAGAGAGACCAATTTCAAGGGAGACCGAATGAGTGCCCGATCGAGCATGTGAAGCAATTCAAGGATCTATGTGAGACCATCTCGACAGATGATGAGACACTTGAGTACGTTCTACTCAAGGCCTTTAAGTGGTCATTGGGAGGCAAGGCATTGCATTGGTTGGAGAGTCAAGCACCTCGATCCATCACAACATGGAGGGCTCTCAACGAAGCATTCTTGATGAAGTTCTTTCCGCCAACCAAGACAACGGAGCTTAGAAGGAAGATAGCAAGCTTTCAACAAGGAGCCCATGAGCCACTCTTTGAGGCTTGGGACCGGTTCAAGGAAATGTTGAGGACATGTCCAACGCATGGGCAACAACCATATGTTCTCCAAGACATATTCTTCCAAGGAATCAACCCCGCCACCAAAGACAAATTGAACCTTCGCACCGATTGTGGGTTCATTGATTTGCCACCGGAGCAAGCGTGGGAGTTGTTAGACAAACTCTCCGACTACGAAGCCATGTATGGAGTAAATCAAGTCAACAAGGAGGCAAGAGTCCAAGGAGAAGGTGCAAAGAGGCTCTATGATCCAAAGAATGAAGAGGTGGATAAAGATGTGAAGATCCAATTCCTTGAGGATGAATTGAACAAGATGAGGAGGAAGATGAGTCATCTCCAACAAACCACGAGAGCATGTGAAGAATGTGGTTCTTTGAAGCATGGAGCCCAAGAGTGTCCCAATGAGCGTCAAGTTCGTTTGGCCGAGCAAATTGAGGAGGCACACTATGTTCAAAGAAACTTTGGAGGAAGAGCCAACTTCAACAATGGAGGGAATGGAAGGTGGAATCAAGGACAAGCCAATGGCTACAACAACAACTACAACCAAAACGAGCCAAGGGCCCAACCACCACCATACCGACCTCCGGGATTCTATGAGCAAACACCACCATGGGCTCAAGACTTGAAGAATCAATTCACCAACATGGAGAGAAAATTTGATGACATGGGCACCCAATTCAAAGAGTTTGGTGTATGGAGAAGACAAGTGGACAACCAATTTGTTCACATGGCGAATCAACTTCCAAGAGAGGAAGGGAGACTCCCGGGCCGACCCGAGGAGAATCCCCGTGCCCCACAACAACAAAATGAAGTTCGAGCCATAGGATTGAGGAGTGGACGGAGTTTGCCCGAGCCACACGTGCCAAGGACAAGAGAAGAAGGTCGGATTGAGGTACCTAGTACCTCGGGCCCGACGTGCCAAGAAGTCGATCCAGAGAATGGAGGAAGTCCCCTGAGCCAGACCGAGGTAGAGTTGAACTCGGGCCCGACGTGCCCTGTAGTCGGCCCGACGTTCCCAGATGTGCCCTGCCCCAGGACCGAGGTTCCAGAAGTCGGTCCCGACGTTGAACCCAAGTCGATCCAGGTCAAAAATGTTGAGAGAAACCGAGGCCAGTCCAAGGAGGTGGATTCAACCAAGAAACAAGGTGGCACAACTCTTCCTTACCCATTGAAGAAGCCCAAGGAAGTTGTAGAAGGAAAGTTTAAGAGGTTCTTGAAGCTTTTGCAAGGCTTGGACATCACCATGCCATTCACCGACGCTCTAAGTGAGATGCCATCCTATGCAAAGTTCTTAAAGGAGATTTTGAGCAAGAAGAGGTCAATTGTGGAGATGCTAGACGAAGTGAAGATCTTGGAGCTACCTCAAAAGCTAGGTGATCCCGGAAGATTTGCAATTACCGTGGGGATTGGATCCCAATACTTCAAGGCTCTTTGTGATTTAGGAGCAAGCATATCGGTTATGCCCATGAGCATATGGAGAAGGGCAAACCTCGGAGAAATGGAACCGGTAGACATGAGTCTTACTATGGCCGATGGTTCGTCTACAAAGGCCACCGGAATCTTAGATGACGTCCCGGTTAGAATTGGGAGGTATTTTGTCCCCGATGATTTCGTGATCTTAGACATGAAAGAAGATCCGTTGGTGCCCCTTATTCTTGGAAGGCCGTTTCTAGCTACGGCGGGTGCCAAATTTGATGTGAGAAATGGAAAAGTGACTTTCGAGATTGGCGAGGAAAAGGTGGAGTTTCACTTCAACAAAGCTCTTAATGAACCAGATGCTTTGGCGATCTTGAAGTTGGAGGAAAGTGCCAAGCGTAAGAGAGAGGAAGTAGAACCCACAAGAGAGGAAGAAGCACCTTTGAGGAATCATGACATGATCAATGTTCAAGAGCACGAAAGAGAGTTGCTAGATCCAATTGAGAACCGTGAGGAGCCAAGAGGTGGAGATAGCTAGAGAAGCCATGAAGAGTATCCTTCTTCATATCCTTTTGATGTGGGAGACTCTTATATTTGTTTGAGTGACTTGAAGGATGATCTAGAGGATAGTTTCATATGTTAAAGTGATTTGAAAGAAGATTTGAGTTATGATGTCATTGAGTCCCCTAGAAATTCTTTAGATTTTTGTGGTGTAGGTAATGAAGATCAAGATGGGAAGGAGCAAGAAGTGCAAACTTACACTTTGGAAGGGAAGGGAGAAGGAGAATTTGGAGGCCACACTTTCATCAATCACAAATGGTGGTATTATGGCTATGAGGGGCGTGGAGATGGACATAGCAACAATGATCAATTCACCATTTTTCATCCACCGTGAAGGGTAGAGGTTAGAAGTCAAGCTAGTGACTTAAAAGAAGCGCTCCTCGGGAGGCAACCCGAGCTTAGTAGGTTTAATTTCGTAGTTTCTAGTTTAATTTCTGTCTTAGCTTAGATTCTTTCTAATCTCTCTTTAGCATGTGTTTTGTGGAATTGTGTGTTGTGTGAACTTCATGATTGTGTGTGGTAGTAGTGAAAATAATAAAAGGACTTGTGGGTAGAGATTTGCCAAGAAGAGGGAATTTTAGGGAACCAAACTGAGCCGGACCGAGGTACCCAGCACCTCGGGCCCGACGTTGTGAAGTCGGTCCGACTTGGCCGGTCAACATTGGTCTTGATTTGGTGGAAATGCCCATTATACCCCTCTGACCTAACTTTGTCTTCTTACCCATTTAAAGCCTTCTTTCTCATACCTACCACCCAACACCCTCATAACCACCTTCCCAAAATACCAAGCCCCCTTCACCAAAGCCCCAAATCGATTCTCTCTCCATCACACTCGAACCCCAAGCAAACTCCACAACAAATCTCGATCCAACCCCTAGCATCCTCAAACATCGATCCAAAAGTTAGAAATCCCAACAAAATCCCATAGTTTTTCATCCCTCTTCTAGATCTAGAGGAGAATTTGAGTTCTAAGAGTTTGATTGCTAGAAGTCTTTGTTTCTTCAAAATTTGGTATGTGGATCTCAATCTTTACTTGATTCCTTGTGAATTTCATGCTTTTATTGCTAAATTTGAGATTTGCCATGATTGAATGAGCTTAGACCTTGAGCATCCATGGTGATTTGCATGTATAGTGGAAATTGTGCTTAATTGTTGGTCATGCATGTTAGAACCTACTTGGAACTTCGATTGATGATGAGAAATGGTTGATTTTGGATTTTAGGAGCATGATAGAGTGATTTTTGGGTGAAATAGGTAGAGAAGTCGATTTGTTGTTCGGACCGAGATGCCCAGATCTCGGGACCGAAGTGTGAAGTCGGTCCAAGACTCGGACCGAGGTTGAGAACCTCGGGCCCGACGTCTTATGTTGGTCGGTCTTATGCTATTTGGCTTTCTCTTGTGTGAGTTTTAGGATTCATGAGGTTGAATGTTGGTTAAGGCTTGTTTATCATGATATATCTTGTAGCTTGACCATTGTTATGTGATTCTTTGCTCATACATGTTGGATTTTGTGGATTGAGTGTCTTAAGCGCAAGTTTGGGGTCATTCCCTTGTGTGATGAGTTGTTAGTTGTGAAGCATGTGACCTTATTGTGTTTGTATAGATCTTATCTTGTAGTTCTTTGCTTTGATTGTGTGTAGGTACCATGACTACCCGAGCATCTTCTTCAAGAATGGAGAAATCAACAAGGAAGTCCAAGAAGTCGTCAAAGAGAGTTTCAACGAATGGATGACCGGGAACTTCTCTTCCCGTGATGACCAATGGACGCGCCCCGCACCACAACTTCAACCGCCAAGTCAAGACCCTTTCCACGCCCATGTGTACGAGAGAGAGCGGCAAGCACGGCTCCAAAGGGGACGCCGCCGAGGACACCCTCCAAACTAAGCCTCAACATGCCATTCAAGAATAAGAAATTGTGAGCTCTCTTGACTCTTCTCTTTTACTTTTGAGTTTTGATTTCTTTTGATGAGGACATCAAAATTTTAAGTATGGGGTGGGTTAGTAGCTCATAGTTTCATGTGTAGGTTGTTTGTCTTGTGTGTGTGTGTTAAGGGATGTTTTCTTTTGGGATAGTGGCATGATATGATGCATGAATGATGATTGAATTCGATGGCATGATTGGATGAGTTTGTTTTGTTTGGTTTGAGAAATTTTTTTGCAAAAATCATAAAAATTCAAAAATTGTGTGAAAAAGACAAAAAAAATTTGTTTTTGGACTAGGAATTCCCATCTTAGATGTCCATATGAAGGCTAATGATGATGTGAGCATGTAAAGTCCTTTGCATATTTTTGGATAGTTTAGCCTCTAAATGGATGCTGTTTTTGATGTGATATGATATCTTGCATGTTTTTATTGAGCACATGAGTTCTTGGAGAAAGTTTTGATGCAACTAAGCTTGAGTGAACCTTGTGAGATTTTTTTTGGCCATTTTAGGGATGTTTGTTCATATTGCATATCCCTCATGTTTCTTGTGTGATTAGCTCATGCATGCTTAGTAAAACTTGCTATTGAGGTGTTTATCTATTTTCCAAGACCAATATGAGATTTGTTCTATGCATTGTCACATTGATTTGAACTTTGTTTCATTTAGTCACAAAATATTCCATATCCTACCTTGAAGAGAAACCGTTGTTTGTAGCCCCGTTTTAGCCTTAGACCTTTGTTTGAAACTCCTCAAAAATATGATTCCTAGCCTATATGACTTGACCCTTATGGGATTGGACTTTAGTGAGAGGTTTTGGAAGAATATTTGGAGAGTTGAGATTCTCTTTAGTGAAGGGCAAGAAATGGAGTTAAAAAACCAAGTGGGTAGTGCATCTTTGTTGTAAAGAAAGAAAGAAAAAGTTGGAAAAAGTAGTGGATTGAAAGCAAAATGCTTAAGTGTAAAAATGGGCACCAACCGAGTTAAAGTGCACATCGGGCCCGGTATAGTGCAAGTCGATCCTAGTGGAAAAAGTGTGTAAAAACCAACAAAAAGTGTAGTGCAAAGATGAAGTGGAATGTTTAGTGAAAGTTGTAGGTTGAAAGTTGAAAAGAGAAAGAAAAATCAAAGTCTTTTGGATGAGTGAAGTTGAAAGTGGAATAAATTGGTGAAGTTGGTGAGAGACTAGAAAGTTCAATCCCCATTGTAAGCACCACAAGACCAAAATGATTCCCACCTTGAGAAACACCAAAAGCCCCATTACAACCCGGCCGAATGGAATCTCTTTGAGGACCTCCATTGAGCCAAGTTCATATTCTTTGTGTGCATTGTAATAGGCATCTCTAGGTGGAGGAATTGGTGATATTAGCTTCAATGGTAAAGTCTTTACTTGCATGAATTTTGAGTTTGAGTGTTCATTGCTAAGCCTAAACACATGATGAGTGATACACATTTCTACATACCTAAAGTGAGGCTTTGTTGCATTAGACTTTATTCCTTGAACACTTGATCATGTGTGATGACGTAATCTTGCTAGCATGTCTATCATTTGTTCTTACTTGTGTTTTTCATATGAGGCTTTACTTGAAGATTGTGCTTCGGTCTTGCTTACATTGTTATTGCTTGAGGACAAGCAAGTTTAAGTATGGGGTATTCTGATGTCTCTCATTTTGGTGGTGTTTTAGTAGTTCATTTCTCTTGTAAATATGTGTCTTTTGTTCTTTTCTTTGTTAGTTTTGTCCTTTTTAGCTTAGTTCCCGATTTTCTATGAGATTCGGAGACTATGCGAGTTTGTTGTGTTTTGTAGGTAAAATGGCACATTTGAGGACGTTTTGGAAGAATTTCTAAGGAGGAGCCAAGCTAAGGAGCTAAGGAGCGGAAGAGCCATGCAAAGAACGAGGAGGAGCTCAAGGAAAACCAAGGAAAGAAGAGGACCGAGGCCCTAGATCGATGTACCAAAGAGTCGGGCCCGAGTTAAGCATTTCAGAGGCTCGGACCGACGTTCCCAAGGTCGGACCCGAGGTCTATGCGTATCGATCCAAATCGGCAAGATTAGGATTGGGCTCCAAGGCATATTATTGTGATCT
The DNA here is from genome assembly GCA_963924305.1 of Polygonum maritimum. Classification (NCBI taxonomy): domain Eukaryota; kingdom Viridiplantae; phylum Streptophyta; class Magnoliopsida; order Caryophyllales; family Polygonaceae; genus Polygonum; species Polygonum maritimum. The sequence goes on from OZ002729.1 coordinate 37,239,729, forward strand.
ACCACTTTTGTCCTTCTTCTAATTTGGAATTCCTTGGTCCCCAATCAAGAGAGGAGGATAATTAGAGGATGATTAGAGAGAGAAAGGGGGGGGGACTAACAACAATCCACATCTAATCACTCTCAAAGGCTCAAGGAAGACTTGGAGAATAAGGAGGAGAAAGGAGGAGGAGAGCAAGGAGGAAATCGGTGGAGAGCTAGAGAGATTTAGTGAGTTTGAACTTGTTTTGCCTTTGTTTAGTAGATTTGAGACTTGGACCTTGTGAACCCTTTTGGATTTGAATGCAATTTGAGTTGGATTTGAGTTTGATGATTGAGATTTGCTTGTTTTGTCTTTTGATTGCTTTTTACTCTTACTTCATGGAGTAGATTCCATAGTCTTGGGCTATGGGGGAAACCCCTAGCTAGGATTGGGTGTGAACCCCCAATTCCATAGCCTTGAGTGCTTGATCTAGGAATCCTCTCTACATGAGCTTCAATCCTTTAGTGAAAGCAAGGGATCTAGGGCTTGTGATTGGTAAGAGTTAGCGAAAGTGGTCTCAAACCCAACACTTGACCTAGCATCGAAGGGAGAGTGAAAGCCTCCCATGGTCGATGTGTAGAGTGGAGGGATCGAAGGCTAACAACCTCGATCTCACAAGGATCATCACTTATTGGCTGAATTGGGGTGGAATCACCCAAGTCTAGTTAGGGTAGGAACCCAAAAACCCAAGACCGATCTACTATTTTTGCCTAATCGAGTTACCCAGTACATCGGGCCCGACGTTGTCTGTGTCGGTCCTAGCCAAATTCTCCTCGATCCAACCTTGGACCGAAGTGACCAGTGTCGGTCCGGGTTGTTCCTTTTGATTTTCTTTGTTTTTGCCTTTCTTTTACCTCTTTTTAGTCTTTTTGGTACACTCAACACACGAACTCCCGAGTGTTCGACACCCTACCCTTATACTACAATTGGGGTTCGGTTTATAAATTTAAATTTTGATATCATCCGATCCGGACTATACCCCACCAGTTTGTAGGTTGAAAAGTTCCCTTTATGGGATTTAAACAAGCTTCTAGGCAATGTTATGCAAGATTGTCATCATCATTGCGGAGTAGAGGCTACTCCCAATCCTTGAAAGACTACTCTTTATTTTACAAGAAATCTGAGTTTTTTGTCGTCTCTTTTGTTGTGTATGTCGATGACATTCTCATCTACAACTGAGAATTTAAAAGTATATTATAAGGTGTTAGCAATGCATTCAAATTTAGACTTCACTATCTCATTGGTAGGGGTGTTGATCCTGCTCACCCCCTTTTTAGCCTGGTGCATAAGTGTCAGCACTCCCTTAGTCTGGCTTGGGATGCCCGACTAATCCATGTCTTCAGGGAAGCGAACTTTGTCGCCGACTCCCTCACTAAACTTGCGTTTTCTTTTCCCGTAGGTTTCCATTTTATTTCGGAGGCTCCGCTGTGTGTCCTCAATCTTTTGTACGACGATGTTGTGGGTAGGGCTACCCCGCGCATCTGAAACATTTAAGGCCCGCATTTCTAATTAAGGAGTTCCTCCATCTTTCGATCAAATTTTTTATTAAACTTCACTATTGATACTTTAGGATGCACTTTTAATATTCCAATATATATTTTAGTAGTATCATTTATGAATGCACTTTTACACTTTTACGATGCATTTTTTGATACTTTACGATGCATTTTATCTTACCACATATTCACACATAAATTTTACTCCATGTGTCATCCACACATGATGGTTGACACTTAATTTTCTATCAAAATTGCACAATTTTAACCGAAAACTAAATGCTCACTTTTTACTTAAGATAGGTGTCAATCATATAATCTCTTGTCCTCACACTTAATCTTAAAGCGGGGTTGTAGAGTGTTAACATTAGACATATGTGTCGGTTTCTAGGCTTGGTTTCTATTTTGAAAGATTTTGGGGTTGATTTCCACAAGGCCTGGTTTTAGTTTTAGAAAGAAAAAAGAAAAGAAAAAGACTTAACGGATAAATGCAAGATTATAATTTCACATGAGTAAGAGTAACTAATTAATTATAAGATTTAGATTTTCTTAGTTGAAATTGAAGAAGGGTTTATTGACATTCGACAATTTGAGGGACAAGAACATATACCAACATGGTGCTTGTTTTATAGTACCAACCAGACCAGAAATGCAACATTGTGTTCAGTTCCATAATTGTTAACAATAGTAAACACAAGACTGTATATTGACATGGAATTAGTTCTCACTTTGTTTATAGGTCTCATGGCGTTGGAGTAGGTGGTGGTGGAGTTGAAAACCTTCGAGTAACAGCTGAGAATATAGTGGTCTTGTCAATGCCTACACTCTTGTCACCGGACAAAGCAACTAAAGCTGCAACCAAACCCGCATTTCCGGCAAGCGTAGGCTCCGTGTAATTGTAATTACCGCGTTTGTCAAGGAACCCGTCGTGTTTGTCTGGGCCAGCAACCATTGCTCCGACAATGGTATTTGGATTTGGTTTCGTAGAGCCGCGCCATTTCCAATCGCCCTTGCATGAGTATTTGATGCTGTTGTTAGGGATTAATATGCACCTCTATGATGTACTTGCTTCGGATATTTCTGACCAAACCCAACCACATAGCTCATGTTTTGGGGGTTTTTACCAAGGATATAATCAATCTGCATAAGAAAAACGAGTTTTGTATCCTTGAATGTAATTGAATGCAGTGAGCAACCCATCATCCTTATGAATGTGCACGTGAAATAATACCTGTGTCCTTGCAAATTCGCGTAAGACTTCAGTTGTGTAAAACGTAGGACCACAATACCACCCAGGTGTATCCGTAGCATCAAGGTAGTCGCTGAACAGTGTAGCCAAGAATGCAGCATTAACTGCATATTGAAGAGGTTGAGGTCTTCCATCATTTAGCTTCATCAACCCTCCTAATTAACACAGGATAACAAAAACATACACGAGACAGTATTAGATCAATGAAGGCAAATTAAAGCATGGAACATAAATTCCACAAGGTAGAGGTGCTAGATCATACCATTTGTTCTTCTAAACATATTGTAATAGGGTAAGTAGGAGCACGTTACAAGGCTAGTCTGGTTATGGAAAGTGCCTAGCATTTCTTCATACGGATAGCCAGGGTTCATAAACAACCATAGACGAGTTAAAAGTACCTATTGAAAGGCAACAATAGGATTGGTCTTGGATGTGTTTTTGATTACGTAAGTTATAGATAAATACCCATGTGGACATGTGTGAAAAGCTAATTACTTGTGCCCCAATTAGCTTATTGTCCCAGCTGAGCACACCATAAACCGGGTCACTTCGAAAGGCACCAGCATGCTTAGCAAGGCTTGGGGCGGTTGCAAGTTTAAGGTATGATGTGTTCCCGGTAGTGTAATACAACCAAGCTGCACCCCATAAGAACTCATCCCAGTACATGGTGGAATTGTAGAACGTGGCAGTCTCGGAGCCACCGGAACTGTATCTGCCTCTTTGCTGCCTAGAAAACTGGAACAGTGTTTTGGCACCGTGGACAAGCTTCTGCGAGTAGGCCTTGTTGTCCTTGAAGACAATTGAAGCAGAAGCCAGGCAAGCAGCCATATCTGCAGCGAGATCTGAACAGCTGTGACACTCGGTGACAGGCTGGAAGTAGTCAATGTCCTCTGGCCGTGTCCAGCAGTAGTGATCATTAGGAGTTGTACTCCCCCGGGATGTATCACCAGACCCAACCTATTACAGTATAAGGTTTCCCAAATGTATGCAGAAAAAAAAGGAAGGTCAAATCACTAGGATCCGAATTGAAAGCAGCATTTGTGTTAATCTCAGTTGGCTGGCTATAAGTGAATAGTCTCATAACTAAAAGTGGTTAGTAATGCGTAAGAAAGAATTACAAAGAGGGAGGGAGGGATTGTTGTGATTCGTGTATATTACCTGTGACACAAGACGTTCAATAGTATCAGCGGAGGAGGAGGAGGAGACCAATGATATACTGCTACTAGTATTATATGGTGTCGAGGTTGCCAACTTTTTAAATTTGGGGATTGATCGACTTACTAGTTGTATCATATTTTTTTTTTGGTCGAACTAGTTGTATAATTTTGTAAATTGCACATGCCAATGATATATGACCTGAGGGAGCGTTGACACCAGCAATACTGTATGCCCATTGAACATAAACTCAAACAAACAAATGTGCTGCTCAAAAAAAGAAAAACCAAACAAATGTAGTAAAATTATCTGTTAACATCTTTACAACTTGAAAAAGACAACACAGTCAATTGGTTTAGTGTCGTCAATTCACTCCGGATCCTTTTTTTCTGAAAAACAAATTTGCTTAATTTACTTGTTCGCCGTTTCAATTCACGCTAATTCCAAACAAATCCGTTTCAATTCACTCCAGATCTTTTAATGTCGACAATTCACGCCCTTTTCTGATAGCCCTTTCAATTAGCCCTCAGCAGTTTGTGATTGTTGGAGTCCATCCATTAACTCCCGAATTGGTGTTTGGCCACACCGATCGGCTCCTTCTTGGGACCGTTCCGCCTCCCTGTCATCATCGTTGTCTCTTCCGCCTCCCAGTCTCTGTTGTCGCTTCCCCCTCTTTTTCGCCTCTTCGTGTCGCGTGTTTCCTTCCATTAGGATTGGCCCTTCGTGTTTCTCTGTTAGTAGCCCGCCTCCTCAGGTACACCCCCGTTTTCGATTTCGTGGTGTTTCGTCTCCCTGTTTTGCAGCTGTGCCTATTTGGCTTCGTTCGTTTTTGGGTGAATCGGCTCCCAGGTGCATCGTGTTCGGCTCCTTAGCCTGTCGCCATTAATTGTGTATTTCCCTGGCAGCGTTTCACCTCTGAATCGTCTCCCACTCAGGTCCGGTGGAATTGGCCTCTTGCCCTGCCTCCATTATTGGCCGATTGGATTAGGGCACCTCCTAGGTACACCATGCTTTAGCTTTGCTCGGTATAAATACACCCTTGGTCCTTCTAATTCCCCAATCTCGGTTACTAAATTCCTTTTGGCTGCCAATCTAATGGAGGGTGGTGGTGAGAGCGTCGTTACTGGTTTGGTGAAGCACGGAGGTTCAAGTCCTGTTGCTCTGAATCGGCTTTCTGAGGATTCTGGCCAAGAGGTCGCTGTTATGGTTTGTCGTGTGTGGGATTCCCGCTAATTTGTACGGGAAATATCTCAGCACTGACTTCCTTCCTTGTGTCTGACTGAGAGGTAATTTCTGTCCTTGTGGTTATAATATTCTGGTGTGATGGAGGCATTACTTTGAGAAAAACATTAAGAGTTTGCGTAATGATTTTGGTCTGCTTCAAATAAATGGCTGCAGCTTATATCTTGTTGATTAATTCACATCTCTCTCTTGCTTTCAATGAGAGTATTGTACTCCAATTGCTTCGCTTGTTGTTGGTGTTTGATCTGACCAATCTTATTGTTTGTAGGTGGTCACCATATGGCAAGACCAAGTGCATAATCTGCAAGCAGCAGGTTCACCAAGACGACAAGTACTGCCATACATGTGCTTACAGTAAAGGTAGTGTATCTCCAATCTCACCCTTCACCATTTCTGCAATGATGTTAGAAACAAATGCTATCTATTGTTTGCCTTATTCCTCTCCACTGTTACGAGTGTGCTGAAGTGTTGTATGTTTCAGGTGTATGCGCAATGTGCGGGAAGCAAGTACTGGACACGAAGACCTACAAACAGAGCAATGTATAATGTGGATGGCAGCTTTTGTTCTAGGGTCCTGCATTTCAAAAAGGTCAAAAACTTGTGCCCCATTCTTATCAGCTTTTTACACGCCCAAGGGCTGAGGAAATGTTTGGATGTCTAAAACTTGGATTAAAAGACCTGCATTGTGATTTATAAAGTCCACTTATTACAAGGCTGTTTCGTTGGGATGAAAAAACACACGCTTTATGTGTTAAATTGGTAGGATCCTCTTAGTATTCAAAGGTTATGCTGTGATTGTTGCTCGTATTGCTAATTGTTTTTAGCCGGAATCTCACTGGACTTAAGTTGCAACTTTGTTACCTGTAGTATAGCATAGATGGTCTCAAAAAATAAGTTTTTCTTTTGACCCTGATTACAGAATGCGGTGAGCTCTTGTTTTATTGTACTTTTTTAAAAAATCTTTGTGCCATGTTGGTGTATGATTGGAGAGAATTCTGAAAGTTTTCTAACCTCCAATTTATACTAATACTAAAACCAACAATGAACCCATGGCACAATGCAAGTTGTCATTATATACTTACATAATACATAGACTTACAACTTTGTTGCACTGTCATAATGTCATATGCATCTGTGCTATGACTAGATCAAAGTTTGCAAATTTGCACAATGTGGTATTGACCTGTTGGCCTATACCAAATCAAATTGCAATGCCTTTTATATCCATTGTCAACTATAATTATTACTCCATCGTATTTCATTATCTTCCACTGACCTAGAAAATTATAACACAAATCTACTGAATTAAGCTTGAATTGCATGTGGCTGTTGACAATGCAACGAGGATCTTCTGGTCCCTTATACTAGTCCCCTCTCCTGGTCTCTTTGTTTTAATTGGTCCACATCATCACCTTAATTAAAAAAAAAACAATTAATACTTTTCTTTTCTTTTGATTATTGCAAAACAAAATCGCCATTGCTTTTAATTGCCCAGAGGAGTTGCGAAGATGAAGACGAAGGCGAATTGAACCCTAGCCACTTACATCATCAACTTGTTCAGAGGCTTGTGAAAGAAATCACCATCTCTGATGGTTTTGGTTACACAGTACTTCATGGAAACAAATTTAGGGCACCGAATTGTACCCGAAAACGAGTCCACAATTAGGGTTGCAATTCGTCACGTTGTACCTCCAAAGGTATGTCCATCTCTATCACTTGAGGTTCCCCATTCTATAGTTAGGCTTGTATTTCAATTCGATCAACTTTCCCACTAGCTAGTTGTATAAATCATATTCACAGTTGGATCAATTTTGGGAATTTTTTCAAGCTCAACCTTCTAATTTTGCCTGAGGCGAGAGATTTTTGTGCATTGCATTTGGAATTTGACTGATATTTCAGTCTAGTTTGGGAGCTTGATTGGGTCTCATTGCATTCTGTATTGCAATCTAGTTGCAAAAAATGGTGCCTTTTTCTCCAAAGAGTTGAAGTTGTGATTTAAATTGAGTGCTGTAATCTGTATATGTGGATACCTTTGAAGCCTTTTTTATTGTTGATGTAATATTGTGATCTAAATTAGCCTACGATATTTGATTTTTTTATTTTTTTGATCGAAACGATATTTGATTTTTGATTGAATAATAGAGTTGTAGATCATAACACTTGAGTTAAAAAACCCACGATTTGAAGGAGTAAATAGATACAACAATGTTTGTTTTGCAATAGTGAAAAAGGGGAAAAGTATTAATTTTTTTTTTATTTAAAGTGATGATGTGGACCAATTAAAACAAAGGAACCAGGAGAGGGGACTAGTATAAGGGACTACAAGATCGTCATTGTTGACAATGTACACGAATTAAGCTTGTATTGCATGTCATCATCAATCTACATCCTGGTTTATAAAATCCTTATAATACCATGTTTAATTCCTGAAAATGGAACCTGATTTAATTTAATAGGCGGTGGTGGATCATGATATGAATAAACAAAATGAAAACAAAAAAAAAGGCTTGGGCTAAGAACATGCATTCTATCATGTGCGTCTGGGCATTGTCGATGATTTTGGTTAGTATCTATCCTCTATAGAGAAATAAATTTTAAATAATAAAATAACACAAAGACAATTCAACCGCCAAGTATAAAAAAACGAAATAACTTTAAACTTTTAAATATATATAGCAAAAAAATAATATACAAAGAAGTTGGCCCGCGCTACATCGCATGCTAGTTGATTTTAAAGAAAAGAAGCTTGTCTATAATTTAATGCTTCAGTATTTACGTGTTCAGAAAAAATGGGTGAGAATAATTATGACATTTTATTAGCGTACTAGTCTATTCGAGAAATAATTAGAATACCGTGAAAGAATGTATAATCATTTTTGTATTAAAACTAATGTATAACGCTAATACTCCGTATATTGGTTTTTTTGTTTACGTTTTCATAATGCCAAAAAGTGTGTGTATATATATGTACGTATGTATGTACTCTATATTGCAATTTGCAAGCAAGAGTGTTTTTATAAAGGAGATCAAATCCAGGCATATCGGCCGGATGGAGTACGTCAGGGAGCTGGCATTCTTCTTCCATCTTGTTTTCACGTTGGCTACCTCTCCACAGAGCTGGCATTCTTTTTTCCACATCCACATACCCTGCTGGGTGGCTTGTTTTTGGATAAAGCTAACGACTCACACAATCCCCAAACCTTGCAAACATGAATTCTGAAATTCTCAATCTTAAATCTTGCACTATTGAAGTCATATTCTATAAAATTCGAAACACCTTAGTTGTTTTTCGGAAGAAATATGGGAAATGCATGCTAATAGTGAGAAAATTAATGAATTATATTTGCTTTATAATTATGGCGCCGGATCGATCGTTAAATTACATGTACGTGCATAGAGAGGCCATCATAAGAAAATGAATTCCTTGGAAAATGATATATATATATATATGACGGAGTATATAATAAAATTCTCATTTTTTTAACTTCTAAATTAATCCCACTTTACAATAAATTAATTATATTTTAAGAATTAATTATATATATATTACAATGAAAAAATAAAATATTTGAATATAATTCATATATCTTAATAACAAATTAATATTTATAATTCATCATCATAATATCTTATATCTATATAATCTATCAAGATTATATATTATAAAACACGGCCGCGTTCAAGTCACCACGTTGATTCTGACTTCGCTTGATTTTATTTTATGTTTTCAACTCAAATAGATAAAGACAACTTTATATCTTTTCTTTTCCTTAATTATCTAATTCTCAATTTTCTTTTTAAAGCCATACAATACTATCTATCTTTAATTTTTAAAAAATAACAATGATATTGCTAAATATTACTAAACATTATTTTAGAAAAATAATTCGCATATTCGATCTCAAATTAAAATTTTTTTGTCAATATCAAAATACTAATTACATTGACATACACTTTTTATTCATTTAATTTTACGTCAAAAAAGTTATTAGTTGTGTCTCCAATAAGGTACGGACAATCTATAAAAACATATAAAAGTAAAAAATATGGGTCATTTATGAACTTATCTTCTATTTAAAAGTTTTGAAAGAAAAAAAAAAGTCTATATATCATCAATAAACATCTATGTAACTATTTATCTATAAGATTTGAGAAATTTTACTTTAATACAATGATCAAATCAAAAATTTAAACCTTAACATTAGGTTTTTGGATAATAAATAATCATGAAATTAATAATATTTCAACATTTATTTATCCATCTACATAACATGAAATTAATAATATTTAAAATTTGATTAATCTATATATATAAGATTTGAGAAATTGTATTTGAAACCAAGATATTTTAAATCTTAATATTAGTTTTTTGAGTAATGAATAACCATGAAATTAATAATTTTTATTACAAATTAAGTTTGATCAAAATTTTATTATTTCATATTGGTTCTTGGACAATGCATGCTTATAAAAATTAATGAGAAATTTTATGATTAAAAACTAGATTTCACCAATGCATTTTCTCTCCTTTCATTGGTCTTAAATAAGGCATTGTGTTGCTAATTTATCATAATGAATATACCCATTCTTTCCCATTGATCAATCAATCAACCAATGTCATAATTCTTAAAATTAACAACCCAATGAACACTTTTTTTTCCTTGTTTTTATCTATGCTCCCGCTCGTGAAGAAAATAAGTCCGATTTTTGGAATTGTTTTCACACTACTATTACTTCTTATCAACTACTAATTCTTTTACATGGAGACTTAAACGAAATTGATTGTCAGGTTGATAAGCTTGTTGGTTTTACGCCTACGCCAAGCAGATTTAATCACCTTCTCAATCAACAAAACACATTAGGCCTTCTAAATACAAAATTTACGGGAAATTGTTAATTTTTCAAATAACATTTTCGAAAGACTTGACTGAGTTGTTATTCACCAAGCGCTTCAACCGATATTCCCAAATATTTAAATACATCACCCTCCATTCACTAGTTCTAATCACTACCTAATCACGTTTGATTTAGGAAACAAGAAAAAATTATTAAATAACCATTCAGGTTTGAAAATGTCTGGATTGTGAAACCTGAAAACGCCAATTTTGCTAAAAATTTTTGACAATATAAATTGACATGATCATTTATGTGTAAAATCGCTATGAAAATGTTTCTCCTTAAGAAATATTCGAAACATTGGGCAAAATTTCACATTAACAACAACCTTGAGCAGTTAAAAGTATCTGAAAAACAGCTGCATGATTTACAAATGATATGCTTCGTAATCCATATAACAACAATATTTTTACCAAATTACAACAACATCTGAATAAACACAATGCTTTAATGGATTTCCATCAAATTTTGGCGACAATGTGCTAAGGTTAATCATCTCCAAAACATTGACAAACCATCTCTAAACTTAGACGGTTCAAACAAAATATCATGTCCTTCCAGACACATGATGGTCTTGTCATCTTTGTTCATGAAACTATTTCAGCCAATATTACCGCTGAGCTAACATCTTTCAACTCAATAATAGGTGTGTAATTCACAATCAAGATCTTGATATCCATCCAGCTCCAATTCCTCATGTCGATAACCTAGCACTTGCTAATCTCCAACGCCATTAGAAATTAAGATGACTGCTTTTGGTCCGCACTTAATAAAACACCTGGCCCTGATGGTTTTACGGAAAAATTCTTTCAACATTATTGGCCGACTGTTGACGCCTCGGTTATTTAGGTCATTATTGCTTTTTTCACTTTGGAAGTATTCTCTCCTCATCAAATAAAACTTTTTTTTTTACCTTAATCCCTAAGTTTGAAGTACCTCTCTCAATTAACGACTATCGTCCTATTAGCTTATGCAACACTATCTATAAAGTTAGTACCAAGCTACTCTCAAATTGTACTCAACATATTCTTCACATTGTTCACCCTCTTCGGAGTGCTTTTGTCAAAGGTCGCCTTATTCAAGATAATGTGTTAATTGCTCATGAAAATTTTCACTCATTCCATAAAAGGAAAAAGAGCGTCAAGGCTGGATAGAAATAAAACTTGACTTGAAAAAAGCTTATGATAAACTCACCTGAGATTTTATCTGACTAATATTTACTAAGTTTGGCTTCCACGCAAAGTGGGTCAATCTGTTTATGACTTGTGTATCATTACATCATCATCCTCTTTCTTAGTTGACACTGAACCGGGAACTTAGTGTTTGCCTCTTTGTGGAATTCGTCAAGGCGATCCCATTTTTCCGATCACTTTTGTTCGAACTATGGAATGCTTATCTAGCACGTTACAATTAGCAACACTCTCCAAATCTAAACAAGTCGGTATCCAACTTACAAACAATGGGACGATGATACATTTTTTAAGGTTTGCAAATGCAACTATTGCCAACATGGATTTCATTAAAACATTCCTCCAAAAATTCACGTTGATCTCGAGCCTCTCAATTAATTATCATAAAATCTCTTCAACCAAAAAAAATTATCATAAAATCTCGTTCCAAGAATCGGATAATATTTCAACTGCTGCCTCTTGCTCCCTTGCTAGTATTTTCAACATTCAAATCAATTCATATCCTTTATGGAGAAATATTTGAGATTCCAATTCTAAAAGGAAGGGTTCAAAACAGTATATTTTCTGATTCAATCTCTAGCCTAAAAAGGCAACTATCACAATGGAAAGCTAACAATATCTCTCAAGCAGGACGGGTGGTTCTTAACCAGTCTTATCTGCAAACTCAAACTCAAAATGTCTGGATTCGGATCGTGACTGAAAAATATCTACATTCTGAATCGATTTTTCATTACCAAAAACAAAATTGTTTTTTGGCAATTTGGGCCCTTAATGAACATTAAGGAAACCTTCTCTAAAAACTTTAGGTGGATTATTGGAAACGGAAACAACATTAAATTCTGGTCTAACACTTGGGTCCCCAATATTAATTATTATCCGTCTGTCATGATTTGGATTTTAATCTTAAGGTTGTTGCCTTTATTAAAATTGATCGGTCATGGGACCTCAATTTGATAAATCAACTACTACCTCCTACTATAGTTCAGCTTATTACACTGCAATAAGAATTCCTTGTATCAGTAGTGTTGCTTGACTAATTTGGATTCCTGTCGTCGATGGGGATTTTTTTATTCACTCTAGGTCTTCTCTTCTATCCTCTTCTATTAACAATAATACTAGTATTTACTCTTGGATTTGGAAATTTGAAGCTTCCCCCAAAAATTCACAACTTTCTCTGGAAATCTTGTGCGGATTGTCTTCCAACTATGTATAGACTTAACCGGTTTTATAATTGTGTCCCCAATCGTTGTTCTCTATGTGATCTTCAGAATGAAAATCTAAATCATGAATTATGTAAATGTACGTCTATCTTGTTTATGATTACTAGAATGGAACGACTAGTGAACTATAAGTTCACTTTGGTTACATCCGATACGTTACCTATAATATTCAGTCTACACTAAAAACAAACCAATATAGTACCCAACTCTGCTTTCTTTGGTGGTTTACCTGGGCATACAAGAATGCAAAAATTTTTAACCCAACAAGAATCTATCTATCTAAACTTCCTGCAATAATGGCGTTTTCTACCTCCATTGCATGGGACTGTGCCAATACTACTAGCTAGTCATAAATCAGCTATCAATGCTTCTAAAAGAAAGAATCATTATGCCTGGATAAAATCACCAATAGATTGGGTCAAGCTTCGAAGTCATTTGGTAGTGGCAATGGATCAGATCGGATACGGTTTGGCTAGATCCACGACCCGATCCGACATTGAAAACCACCAACCTAACCTGAACTAGAAACTATTGGATGCAACCCTAAACCGAACCACTTGAAATCCATCGGTTTACGGGTCGGATTGGGTTATATTTCAGGTTGTTATCGAGTACACTATATCCAATTGAAATTTAGTCTAAATTATATATCGGGTTGTTATCGAGACAGTAGGATGCAAAACAAACAAAAACAGTGAAGATGAGAACGGGCGCCGGAGGAGGAGGCGACCTTAACGAAAGGAGTTCAAAATGGGTGCCAGAGGAGGAGGAGGAGGACCGAGAACGATTCCACGGAGGAGGAGAAAGACAACCCACTGGAGGAGGCCGGAGGAGGCGAGAACGGGGGCCAGCACTGGAGACGAGAATGGTTGACGGGTGAACTTGAGAAGCGGCTGGCCGGCGCCGGAGACGAGAACGGCCGGCCGACGGCTGAATGGATGAACGATGGTTGGGTAGTCGGGGTACTAGGTAGAGACTAGGGAGGTGGCTGGTGAAATTTGGACTAGGGTATGGGGTTGCACTTGCATATGGTAAAACACAAATATTGAAATACACAAACACAATGTAGAGCAGAAATGTAGAATTATTATTTTTAAGTAAAACATTAATATGTAGTATATTTTTTAATATATAACGGGTTGTCGGGTCGGGTTGATGGGTCGGGTCGGCTCGGGTCAGAGAAGTGATAACCCGAAACTGAGTCCGAAACGTAACCCGATAACCCGCAACCCGGTTCAACCCACGTTTTTTCGGTTTTTTTTCCACCTTGTAGGGTCGGTTTTGTCGGGTACCCATCGGATTCGGGTCTAATTGCCATCCCTATGTGGTACCATTTTAAATATTGAACAACTACAACTACCATCTACAGCAATAGTACAAGCAAAAGTATCTTCACTCCATCATTCCTGACATCCCGAATCTTATTAGTAATATCCCTCTTGTGGTTTTCTTTGGTTTTCTTCCATCGTTTCAAAGAGTATAACATTGCAAATGATTTTGTTGCCAACAGATGATTTTGTTGCCAAAAGACAGGTCAACCTGTTTTTGGTTGAAAGTACTATTCCTAAGATCTTTTCTTCTTCTTTTCATGTTTCATATTTATATGTAATCTGGTTAAGGCCTATGTTAAGTGAATAACCCTTACTGTTTGAATTCTTTAAGATTATCTGTCATGTCACGATGATTTAAACTGAGCTTGTAACCTCCAGTAACCTAATTTTGACTTGTTTGAGCTAATAGCTCTTCTATCAAAATAAATAAATAAAAAACCATATCTAAAATAAATAAATAAAATACATGAAAATAACATGCCTGTTTTACAATAGCAACTAAATAAGAAGTATATTAGTGATCAGTTTCATAATTGTTAACAATAAGCATTCTCATCTTGCCTTTGGAAAGAATCTCATAATTATCACTCATATATACTATTATGCATACAGCACAAGTTCAACAAGAGCACATAACTCTACAATCTCCATCAGCGATGTCGGACACTTTGTACTCATCTGTGCCCTATCTTAAGATTAATTTGCAGTTGGATTTTGCCCTCATCAACACAATAACCTCAGTTTCTGGTCTCATGGTTTCCATGGTGCTGGAGGTGGTGGTGGAGTTGGAAACATTGGAGGGACAGCAGAGAAGATAGTGTTCTTATCAATTCCAACACTACCGTCACCAGACAAAGCAACTAGAGCTGCAACCAGACCTGCGTTTCCAGCAAGTGTGGGCTCCGTGTAGTTGTAGTTCATACGAACATCATGGAACCCGTCGTGTTTGTCAGGGCCAGCTACCATAGCTCCAACAAGGGTATTTGGATTTGGCTTCTTAGAATCGCGCCATTTCCAGCCACCCTTGCAGGAATACTTGATCTTGTTTTTAGGGATTGATGCGCCTCTGTGATGTACGTGTTTGGGATAGCGTTTACCAAATCCAACCACATAACTCATCTTTTTGGGGTTTTTACCAAGAATATAATTAATCTGTGTATAAAACCATAAACTTATATCATGAAAAGTGATAACAAATAAATAAACCATGTTTTCTATGGATGTGCATGTCAAATACCTGTGTCCTTGCAAATTCACGCAGGACATCGGTTTTGTAGAACGTTGGACCACAATACCACCCAGGTGTATCAGCAGCATCAAGGTAGTCACTGAATACTGTAGCCAAGAATGCAGCATTAACTACATACTGAAGAGGTTGAGGTCTTCCATGATTTAACTCGATCAGCCCTCCTATATATACAAAAGCATACATCCATACAAATAAGAAAAGGAAGCAAAGAAGACAGCACTACATAATATGATAAGAGGTGGAAGATTGCACCTTTTGTTCTGTTAAAGCTGTTGTAATAGGGTAAGTAGGAGCACATAACAATGCCAGTCTGGTTATGGAACGTCCTCAAAATTTCCTCATATGGATAGCCAGGGTTCAGAAACAGTCTCAGACGACTAAGAAGCACCTATTTATTGACAACAAACGGCTCAATCAGGATTCATTATGCAGAAAAACTATTTCAAAAACCAATATTATATTACAGATATCTCAGATCCCCAACAAAAAACATAAAACTTCAGAAATCTTACTAGAGAATGAGCCTTTTGAAAGAAAAGCTGATGATGAATTGATGAAACTTACTTGTGCCCCAGTTAGCTTGTTGTCCCAGCTCAACACACCATAATCAGGGCCGCCCCAGAAAGCGCCAGCATGTCTAACAAGTTTTGGGGTAGTTGCAAGTTGAAGGTAGGATGTGTTTCCTGTAGCATAATACATCCAAGATGCACCCCATACAAATTCATCCCAGTAAATGGTGGAATTGTAGAACGTAGCAGCCTCGGAGCCACTGGCACTGTATCTGCCTCTTTGCGTCCTAGAAAACGCGAACAGTGTTTTGGCACCATGGACAAGCTTCTGTGAGTAGGCCTTGTTGTCCTTGAAAACAATGGAAGCAGAAGCCAAGCAAGCAGCCATGTCTGCAGCAAGATCAGAGCAGCTGTGACACTCGGTCACAGGCCGGACATAGTCAATGTCCTCTGGGCGTGTCCAGCAGTAGTGATCATTAGGAGTTGTACTCCCCTTGGATGTATCACCAGACCCAACCTATCAATTAATAAGGTTGAACACATCAGAAAACTGGCCAACTTTCAGAGATATACAGCAATTGGGCATACTGCAATAGAGCACCGTAGCAATAGGTGTTCGAAAGTAACAAGCAACAGAGCAAAGGATGGTATGAACACAGCAATACCTTCAAATTTAACATATTTTGGCATGGCAATTTGAAAACCCCATTCATTTTCAGAATTAGGTTGCATAGAACTTTCATTGAACCAAACTTAACAGTAAGGCCTCTCTCTTTCTAATAGCTTAAATTAAGGTGAAAAGAAGACATCTTACCAACAAACAGAGGACATGTATATATAAAATTGATGTTGTACTTGTACCTGTGCCACAAGACGATCAATGGAATCAGCAGAGGAGTTGAAAGTCTTGAGAAAGTAGTCGGTCCCCCACTTGATGATGTCCCTGACATGGTTGAGCTCCCCAGCAGCATCATACTTTGCACTGTACTCGATGACGCTCCAGCTGAGCATGGTGAGCGCAAAGGATTTGGGGAAATGGAACTTGATGGCGTCTCCGGCGTCGTAGTAGCCGCCCTTGAGGTCCTTGAAGATGGAGCCGGAGTTGGATTTGCCGTCGTTGAGGCAGGAATTGCCCCTCCAGGAGACGTTGTTGTGCCTCGGAAGCTTCCCCGCTACACAAAGAAACCAAATCAGAAACCCTAGCAACCAATCAATCAATCAATCAATCAGATGGGAAAGCGTAATTACAGCGTTGGGCGTTGAAGAACATGAGCGCCTTGTGGAGGGCGAGGGTGTAATTGTCCGGAGGAGGAGGTCGGTGGTGGCGGTGGGGGACGGTGTGGACGATGAGGAGGATGAAACCGACGAGGAGGGAGGCGGCGAGGAGGGAGCCGAGGGTCCAGAGGAAGATCGGACGGCTGACGATGAAGCAGCCGAGGTCCACGTACTTCTTCTTCTTCTTCTGCTCGGTGGGGCCCAGGAGCCAGCTCTGCTGAGTCTCGTCCAGCTGGCGGGACGAGCAGAGGGCCGCCCGGTCGTACTCGTGGTCGTGGAGATTGCGGCTGCGCTCGTCGTCGGTGGCCGAGTCGCCCGCTGCGATCTCCAGGGGCCCGCCCCAGGGGTCTCTCCCGTACATGCTCATCTTCACAATTCAGTTCTCGGTGGATCTGCAATCTGCAGTGGACGCAGTGACGGAGACGGAATTCGCCGATTCTCGTCCAATTTAGAACTCGTACTGACAACGACAGCTTGTTCCCGTATCCACCACTCCTCTTCTCTTTCTAGGTTGTGTGGCTTTTTGTACAGTGTACACACACCTGCTAGGGTTTTCAGGGTGTTCAGATTACTATACTATATAAACATATTCTAGACTATAGTGCTATGCCATTTTAAATTGATAAATCATGACCTTTGTTTCGAATGTTTTTCAGGATACATTCGCTGTGATATACTCGTACCGTTGGACGGTTGGATTTGTATTCTATCTGTTTTTTTTTTTTTTTTTATTCTATGATTTTTGGAGCGTCTTCCATTTTCTTATTTCCATGAAAAACATGCTGAAAAAATAAAAATAAAATGAAACAAAACTAAGAACATTTCATACAATCAAATGCATTTTTGGATCGTACCAACTAGCACTGTTTTTTTTTTTTATTGTACCAACTAGCAGTGTGATTATCTTAGCTTAAATCGTTACTATAGGAGTAGAATATTAATGACACTCCGCCATACTCCATCGGTTTTTAATAAATCTTAAAATCTCTTGAATTAGGAAAAATGAGATAAAAGTCAGTGAAAATTTAAATACAATGGGTAAAATTTAAATAAGTTAATTACAAAATTTGAGTATGATGGGTAATAATTAAGCTTAAATTGGGTAATTTCGTACTTCTATATTTTATAGAAGTAAAAAGTTAAAAAGAGGAAACTCGGATAATGGTGATAATATATAAGATTAGATATTTGGATGAGAGTAATTTCTTAATTCCATAAGAGTAGAGAGTCAAAAATTGATGAGTTGATGAGAAACTTTAATAATGGTGATAATGCATAGAATTATGTGAGATAATTTTGTTATTTTGTAAAGATAAGTGATAAATTCGATGAAAAATCTGGATAATGAGAATAATACATGCAATTGAATGATTATTTTATTGTAAGAAAAGTAGAATAGAAATGAAAATATTTGAAAATGGTCTATCAAATGAATTGCAAAGAATAATACTATATATTAAATTTTTTTTTTTTTTGATTGCGGAGTTACTAGCTCGAACAAGCCAAAATTAGGCCACATTTTAGTTACAAGGATAGCCTAAATCATCACTGCAGATGATCTTTAAAAAATCAAACAGCGAGGGTTATTGACTCAACAAACACCTCGATTGTGTTACAGACTAATGAGAAAATGAAAAGGACGAAGGATGAAGTGGAAGGGCTACATTTAGACTTTGAAGATTGATGTGTCTTCTTGCTAGGAAATCAGCAGCAGCATTTGATTCCCTGAAACAATGATAAAAAAACAACAAAGGGGATAACCGAAATAATATTTCTAATGTCAGCTATAATAGAGTGAAGTTCCCAAGGATCTTTCCAAACACGTTTTAAAGAATTAATCGCAATAAGATTATCTCCTTCAATAATAAGATTATGAATTTGTGAACAGTCAATACTCCGAAGAGAATGAAGTAAAGCGGTGGCTTCAGCTTGTACTATTGTCATTGACGGAAGTTGTTGTCGTCCGATAGATCTAATAAATCCATTGTGGTCTCTTAAAATGAAACCAGCATGTGTTAATCCTATTGTAAGTCTAGAATCGTCAAAATTTAGTTTGGACCATTGAATAGGAGGTTTATTCCCTGTCATATGATTTTTCCTTTTTGGTCTTTTGTTGTTTATTTTTGTGTTAAAATTACAGCCTTCCCATGCTATTGCACAAGAGAAAGCTAAGTCAGATGGAAATTTCTTAGCATTAATTCTTGACGTGTCAAAGATTTTAGCGTTCCTATGTGCCCAAATGAACCACCATAGGAAAGCAAGGAATGTGATATATTCGTTGTTTGCAAATGTTTGTTGAATATTTTGGTGGAACGTGTTGGCTAAAGTGATTGTGAAGTTGTAATTTATTACTTTCTGCATCTTCACAATCATTGCCTTCGTAAAAGGACATTGATAAAATAAATGGTTCAGGTTTTCAACTTGCATCTCACAAAGTGAACACAAGTTTGGAACTGAGTTGTAAAATCGATTAATTCTATTTGTTGTTGGAAGGCAATCTGCACAAGATTTCCATAGGAAGTTCTTGATTTTAGGTGGGAATTTAGATTTCCAAATCCAGTCACAATCATTGTTAGAAGGATCAATTTTAGGCGTTAAGAGTGACGCTGCCGATTGAACCGAGAAGTTCCCATCCGCTGCAGGCAACCAGATGACGCGGTCCTCCGTATTTGTACATGGAATTCTAATAGTTGTGATGATATTGACTATTTGTGGAGGTAGTATTTGATGAAGAATCTGAGTATCCCAGGATCTATCAGGAAAGAAAAAACTGGAAACTCGAAGGTTCGGATTAGAGCTATCTATAAATGGTGATAATTCTACGTCGGGGAGCCAGGGATCAGTCCAAAACTTGATGTTTCTTCCATTGCCCAACAACCACCTCAGGTCTTTGGAAAAGATATTTATGATATTAATTAGTCTTCCAAATTGCCAAGACCAATTGTTTTTGTTGTAGTCAAATAATGACTCAGTGTTCAGATTTTTTCCGTAATAACTTTGATCCAAATATTTTGTGGTTGCGTAGCAATTTTCCATAAAAGCTTCATTTGTAGCGATATATTGATATTTTCTGCTGAGCAAAGGCCAAGACCCCCGTTCTCTTTTGGGGAGCAAATACAATCCCAACTGATCAATGGATGGTGGTTTGGGGTATATTTATTCCAAAAGAAAGACTTACAAACTGCGTCAATCTGTTTGAGAACACCCTGTGGTAGCATAAAGCTTTGCATGAGGTAGTTGACTTTGCTTAAAAGACATGACTGGATAAGAACAACCCAACCAGCTTGAAATATTGAATTTGCTTTCCATTGAGATAGTTGTTTTTTGAGATTCGAAACAGCATCAAAAAACATAGATATTTGAACTCTTCCTTTAAGTATAGGTATACCAAGATATTTTTCCATAGAAGAGGTAATCTGAATATTAAGGATACTCGCTAAGGCAATCGATGTTGGTTGAGAAATGTTAGCCGAAGTCTGTAAAGAACTTTTGTGATAGTTAATGGACAGTCCTGAGGCCTAAGTGAATTTTTGGAGTATGTTTCTAATAAATTCCATGTTTTGGATGGTAGCATTCGCAAAGATAATTGTGTCATCTACAAAACTAAGAAAAGGTAAAACAGAACCATTCTTAGCTAGCTGGATTCCGACATGATTAGGGGTCGAAGTCGATTCTTGTTGAAGAGTTCGTCTCAAATATTCCATACATAAAACAAAGATAAATGGAGACATTGGGTCACCCTGACGAATACCACAAGATGGTGTGAATTTTATTCTTGGTTCATTATTAACTAAAACAGAGGAAGACGAGGTCGTGATACACGTCATAACAAGGTGAATCCAATTTTTGTGGAATCCGAACTTAGTAAGAACAAGTCGGATGAAGTTCCAATTTATCTTGTCATAAGCTTTTTCGATATCCGGTTTAATGGCCATCCAACCAAGACGACCTTTCTTCCTTTTGTGGAAAGAGTGGAAGATTTCATGGGCAATGAGTACGTTATCTTGAATTAGGCGTCCTTTAACAAAGGCACTCTGAAGTGGATGTATAATTGAAGGAAGAATATGTTGAATTCTGTTTGATAAAACTTTTGTAATAGCTTTATAAATGGTATTGCAAAGACTAATAGGTGTATAATGATTTATTGAATTTGGCGTATCAATTTTGGGGATTAATGTGATGAATGTTTTGTTTGCAGCGGTAAGCATTGATCCAGAATGAAAAAATGCTACAACTGCATGAACAACCAAAGCGCCAACAGTTGGCCAATAGCTTTGGAAGAATTCGGCAGTGAACCCATCCGGGCCCGGAGTCTTGTTAAGTGCTAAGTCAAAAATAGTTGTTTTAACTTCAGATGGAGATGGTTGTCTCGCGATCAAGACGTTATCGAGATCGGATACAAGGGATGGAATAATATCCAATTCTTGAGGATGGATAACCAAATTGGAGTTTGAATGGAATCTGGAAGCAAGCTCGGAAGTGATATTTGTAGATATGGATTCATGGTCAGAAAGAATCAAACCATCATGAGTCTGAAAAGACGTGATATTCTGTTTAAATCGCCTAATTTTTGAGATGGTTTGAAAGTATTTGGTATTTTTATCAACGTTTTGTAAATGCGTAGTTTTTGCTCGTTGCTGCCAAAACTTGTGGTGGAAGTCCATTAATGCATTGTATTTATTAAGATGTTGTTGTAGTTTTGTGAGAATGTTTGGATTATATGGATCTTGAAGAAGGTCATTTTGAAGTTTTTGTAATTGCATTTCTGAAATTTTTAGTTGTTCAAAGTTGTTATTAATGTATCGTTTAGACCAATCCTTCGAGTATTTTTTTAGAAGCTGCATTTTCATTGTGACTTTAAACATATATGATCTTGTAAGTTTATATTGCCAAACCTTCTTTACCAAATTTGTAAAAGAAGATTTGTCGATCCAAGCATTTTCAAACCGAAACGGATATTTTAAAAATTTCTTTTTAACCCCTAAATCGAAAGAGATCAAACAATGGTCCGAAGTTGTGAAAGGATGGTGATGAATTTTTAGTGTGGGAAAAATTGTTGCAAGATCGCTGTGGATAAGAACTCTGTCAAGATGTTCAAATGTATTATCTGTGGAAGTGGAACTTTTTCTCCAAGTAAAAGGAAACCCAGTAAAGCTAGTATTCAACGTGTTCATTTTATTCTGGAAATTCTGTAGTCGATTGAATTTGCACGGAGACGGAGTAACACCACCAAATCTATCAGTCGAATTATCTATTTCATTAAGGTCACCAATTAAGAGGAACGGTAATTGATATATGGTAATGGTATTTTCTAATTCAAGCCAAATTGTTTTCTTTCCTCTAAGGGGCATAGATAAAAATTAAGAGATAAGGGTGAAAGGGATTGTTAACTTTCATAATAATCTTATTTTGGGTTTGTTTCAACAGGTTGCAAGATCTAGTAAAATCAGTTTGATATATAAACAGGGCAATACCTCCTTTAGAGCCATCCGAAGGAGATGAAATACAATGATGGAATCCGATTTTTTTAATAATGGCATCCGAAGGATGAATATCTGCTTTTGTTTCTATTAAGCATAGAAATTGTAATTTGTGTAATTTTCGTAGGAAGACAATTTCATCCCAGAAATTAACCCGCCTAATACCCCTAACATTCCAATAGGCACAAGTCATGATAAAGAATTTGATCGAGATCGGTCATATAAAGTGGTAGAACCAAATCTTATAAGCCAGTGGACATATGTTTGTAGAACAAACACAGACCACCAAGTAAAAGAAAAAACACAGGTTTCGTGCGTAAATGTATGACCATAGGATAACATGGTTGGATATATAGTTTGATTAGGCTGAATAGTAATGATAAAATCAAAAGTAGTTTTAAAATTACAAATCCAACATTCTAGGCATAATATTCATAACAATGTTTCTACACAACAGGCAGTTAATGCAGATGGCACAAAACAAGGAGTTAGGTCTGAATGGCAGCATAACTAGCAGAAATAGATTGAAGTATACATGCAGGTTCAACTTCAAGAGATAAAAGAAATGATTATATTCAAATTGAATTCAGTCATATAAATCATCGATGTTGCATGATAGACTTTGTAGACGATATATGAAAATACAGAAAGATCCTCAATTATGAAACCAAATAGCTCCATTACAGAGCAGACAATATACACGACTTCATTTATGCTTCCTCCAAAAGTGCAAAGAAATCCCTACCCTTCTCTTCCATTTTCTCAAAGGCTGCAAGAGCACTGCTTGTATTTACATTCCCAAGCATCTTTGTTACTTTGGTTGCAGTCCTAATTAGGAATAAGAAATTGATGTCCGTCTTTTGTGCTTTGTTTTTAGGTCTTTCTTAGGTTAGATTAGAGTTAGTTTCCTTAGTTTCTCCTTACTTTTGGAGGCCTTTAGCTTAGTTCCCGCATTTCTATGAGATTTGGACTATGCGTGTTTTTGTGTGTTTTGTAGGCATTTCGGAGCAAGAATCATGGAGATTGGAGCATCATGGCATTATGGAGGAATTCAAGGATGAAAAAGGAGTCAAAATGGAGCTAAAGATGCATGGAAAGAAGCCTCAAGTGAAGACCAAGTGAAGGGAGAAAGAATCGAGCCAAACCGAGCCAAATTGAGAGAGAACGGAGAGAAGAAAGCTGGAGTTTGCCTTAGGCCCGAGGTGTGGCAAGTCGGGCCCGAGGTCCATGGTAGACACTATGTCGGGCCCGAGGTGTGGCAAGTAGGGCCCGAGGTTCCTGGAAAATTTGCCTTTGGACCGAGGTAGAAGCAAGTCAGGCCCGAGGTCTCTCCGTGTCGATCCAGCTCGCCGGGCTTTGCATTCCTTTCTTTTTGGGATTTTCTTATTAATTCCCAAAATTATATTTGCTTCCTTGGAGATCAAGGAGTTTAGAAGCCTTGGGGATCAAGGAGTTTCCTTGGAGACCAAGGAGTTTAGAAGGGTAATCTAGTCTCTATAATAGAGGGAAAAACTCTATTTAAACCCTTGTAATCTCTCATTTGAAAAGGATAGAAAATTGTAAAGGGTGTTGGGACGCTATCAAGGACGCTTGCGTACTTGGTAGTGTGCCCACAACCGTCCCTAAGTTTTGATATGACAAACTCACTTTGATTCCAATAAATTTGTCCAAATGTTCAGGAACGCCAGTGACAAAAGGACAACAAGTGTGTGGACGTCCCTTAGGCTTAGGGACGCTAGCTAGCAGGAAGTAAGGACCAGCAAGAGACTACTTGAGTAGGGACGCAGTCCCAAAGCAAGTAGGAACGCGAGCTTCAACTCAGAAGCGTCCTTACTCATTAGCCGACAGGATGACATCACTCGACAACATTTGATCATCCGGGACACGTGGAGACCGATCCTGTAGCAGAGTTCATCACCACGTGGAGGCAGATCCTGTAGCGGAGTCCATCACAGCTGGATACAAGAAGCTTCCCTCATCACCGCCATACTACGTGGAGGAAGATCCTGTAGCCACGTCCTCGAAGGACATGATCGTCCCAGAGAATGACGCCCTTCCCAAGTCCTATAAATAGCCCCAAGGCATTTATTGTGACCTTAACGCTTTCAGAAAATTCAGAGCGAAAGCGACCTCGATCAAGAACACGAAGAACAAGCTTAGAACTCTTCTAGGTTGAGTGTTTGATCGAGAGAAAAGTTGTAACCAAAACCAAAACAGTTTGTAAACCAGAAAACAAAAGAAAAAAGAGAAGTCCTACGAAGCACTATAGGACGTAGGGATAGAGTCCTTTAGAAGATTAAACTCGCTTGAGTTGTAGGCTTAAAGGAGTACTTTGCTAGTGGACTTAGGACGCATACTAAGTGCCAGAGAAGTTTAAAGAACTCACCAGTACAACGCAAGGACGTTTAATAAGAAAGGAAAAATCTATTCAAAAATCCTCCAAGGGGGTAGAGGTTTACACTCAAGGACTACTTGGTCTTGAGTTGTTCCTCTATAAATCATTGTGTTCCATACTTAGTAAGTTCACCTGTTTAGTTTCATAATTCCGCTGCACAACTAAAGGACACCCTTATACTTAGTAAGGACGCCTCACTTAAGGACGCCTTTACCCAAGTAAAGGACGTCCCAGTTTATACTAACGATCCAACAATTGGTATCAGAACAGGCGCTCTAGATTTTGTGAGTTGCAGGTGAAAATGGACATGGAACCTATTGGAATCTCCTTTGTGAAGCCTCTGCGTCTGACGGACGGAAACTTCAATCGCTGGAAGATAAGGTTTGAGAACTTCTGTAGGAGTCAGAACTATCAATGCTGGAAGTGATCATGGAAGGTGACCTCAAAGTTCCTACTGACAAGGTTGACAAAGAGGACGAGTGGGGTCCCGATGAATTCAAGCTGATGGAAACCAATGCTAAGGCAATATGCTTTCTTCAAGCTTCCCTCTGCGAAAGGGACGCCACCAGAGTTAACAATTTGGCAACAACTAAGCTACAGTGGGAAGCTCTTGAGAAGTACCATGTAGGAACTGCTGAAATGAAGGAGGACGTCCAGCTGGAAATTAAGAGAGAGTTCTATGCTTTCAGAATGCTGCCAAATGAAACGGTCAAGGACTACTCCTACCGTTTTGAAGCTCTTGTCACCAAGATGAAGAACTTGGGTATCCCAGAAGCTGAAGTCTCAATGAGAAACAGAGTTTAAGTGGTCATTGATGGGCTGACAGGAATCTGGAACTTTGATAGAACTACCTTCAAAGAGAATCAAGCCAACAAGACTCTTGATATGGAAGAGATATATGGGAAGCTGAGGTAGTATGAAGCAAGAAGGAACATTGACATGGCTGAGCTAGGACGGAACCCTCAAACAGATCTTGCTTTGGCATCAACAACGCCAAAGTACACAGAGTACCTACGTCGGCAAAGAGATCTAGCCTTAATGATGAACGCTAAGACTTCAGAACACCGTGAGAACTTGCGCGTTCAAGCCTCGAAAGAAAAAGAGAGCAAGTCAAAAGAAGAGTTTGATGAAGATGAAGAACTTGCACTCTTGCACGAGGCTCTCCGTTCTTGGGGTAAAAGGAACAAAGCTTTCCAAAAGAACAAAATGCCTTACAAAAAGGAGAGTCCCAAGTACACCGAGGCAGAAATGAAAGAACTCACTTGTTACAAATGTAACAAGAAAGGACATTTTGCTAAGAAGTGTACCTCGGGAATGTCCTCCAAGGATATGAAGAAGAAAGCTCTCATAGGAGCGTACGCAGCTGCATGGGACGATCTTAGTTCTGATGATGAAGAACCTGAGGATCAAGTCGCGTACATGGCCATGGAGGACGCCCCAGCTGTTGAAGAGAACGCCTCCGAAAATGAACAAGAGGTAACTCACGATTCCATGATGAGTTCCTTAGAGAAATGTTCAAAACCCAAGCTTATTAAACTCATTGGTAAAATCATGCAAGAAAGTCTCGCTATGAAACATAGAATGGATGAACTTGAAGATGAAAACATAATAGTTGAATGTGAGAACTGTGAAACAGTGTCTTTACAACTAGAGTCCTCCAGTGAAGAGAACAAATCCCTAAAAACTGAAGTTATGTGTCTCAAACTTGAGAATGCTAAGCTTAGGGAAGAAGTTAAAGTGTTAGGAAAAAGTCCTATCAGTGAGGAAGTCAAACCTATGGTTTAATTTTGTCCCCGCCAAAAGAGGACTAGGGTATGAGTCAAACTCTAAGAACTCTCTGCCTAGTGACTTTGAAGCTAGCAAGACCTCTGAGCTAGAACTTGAAAGGGAGAAAACCAAGAACCTTTTTAAGCGCATTAGAGTCCTAGAGAGTGGAGAGAAAGGGCAACAAGACTACTACACTAACTCCACTAGTCATAGGATCTATAAGAAAATTGCTAAGGGGGAAGGCTCTAAGGTTTGCAATCCACAAAAAATGCAAGAAAATAAAATCCAACGTCCCAACAAGAAATATTACCTTGGTAATTACTACAGGACGTGATGGTTTTGTGGAAAAGGTGATCATTTTAAATATAATTGTGTAAAACTGAAGGAAGACATTGAAAATGGCAAAGCTGCTAGGACTAACATTGAAAATGATGAGTCCGTCCCTAAGTCAAATGCTAGACGTCCTAGACGTTCTAGAAATTCATTTAGAAAGCATGCCACTTCCAATGATGTTAACCTGAATGATTATTTGCCAAAACCAGAGTTCTACTTCTGTAAAGAACCAGGTAAGGAACACCTTGCCTGGGTCGCCAAACACTAACTTTGTTTTGGCAGGTGGAAGTGAGGGGACGCCCGTGGATCATTGATAGTGGCGCCTCAAATCATATGACAGGAAGCCAGATCCATCTCACTTCTATCCACAATAGTGCCACGAGAGGAACTGTCTCGTTTGGCAACAAGGGCAAAGGAAAGATCAAAGGGACGGGAACTGCTATTCTCAATTCGTCCATCAAAGCATCAAATGTCAGTCTTGTTGAGGGACTTGGCTTCAATCTCCTTAGTGTCTCTCAAATGTGTGATCAAGGTGAAAACCTAGTCAAATTTGACTCCAAGGAATGCCTTGTTATCAACAAGAAAACAAACAAAGTTGTTCTCAAAGGAGTACGCCAGAATAATGTCTACATCTTCAACCAAGAGTTCAAGCCTACATCTGAGTTGTGTCTATCTGTTTCAAAGGAGGACGCTGACCTCTGGCATCGCCGTCTTGGCCATGCTGGACTAAGCACAATCCTTAAGCTACACCAAAGAAATTGTGAAAGGACTTCCCCGAATTGATCCTGAGAAAATTGAACAGTGTGAAGCCTGTATCAAAGGGAAGCAAACAAGAATGTCCTTCAAGTCCAAAAACGAAGTGAGCACGAAGAAGCCCTTGGAACTTCTCCATATGGATCTTTGTGGACCAATGAAGACGCTAAGCTATGGTGGAAAGAGGTACATTTACGTTCTCGTAGATGATTTTTCTCGATTCACTTGGGTTCTTTTCTTGGTGTCAAAAGCAGATTGTTTCAACGCCTTCAAAATCTTCATCAAACAAGTGGAAGTTGCTCTTGGGACGCCTCTAAAAGCCATTCGATCAGACCATGGGACGGAGTTCCAAAACTCAGAGTTCCTGGCCTATTGTGATGAACACGGTGTCTCCCACAACTTCTTAGCTCCAAGCACTCCTCAACAAAATGGTGTTGTGGAAAGAAAGAACAGGACGCTGGAGGATATGGCAAGGACTATGCTGTTAGCAAATAGCGTCCCCAAGTACTTCTGGGCGGAAGCTATTGCTACAAATTGTTATATTATCAATCGTGCCATGATCCGTCCTCTGCTGAAGAAGACATCCTATGAATTGTTGAATGGAAGGAAGCCTCGCATTGATTATCTTAGAGTCTTTGGATGCAAGTGCTTCGTCCACAACAATAACAAAGAAAGACTTGGAAAGTTTGACGCAAGGAGTGATGAAGCCATATTCCTTGGGTACTCCCTCACAAGTAAAGCATATAGAGTTTTCAACAAAAGGACTCTTAAGCTTGAGGAGAGTATTCATGTTGTGTGCAAAGAGAGTTCTTCCCACAAAGAAAAACCAAGTAAGAAAGAACGCTCTTCTTCACAACAACAAGACGACTCTGAAGACGAAGTTGATGTTTGGTCCTCTGGAAAATATTATGTTCCTAAAAACGCAAACGCAAATCCAGAAGAAGTCTTAGTGGACACCCCTAGTGTTGATCAAGGAGTTCCCTCTCGTAGTGAATCCCCAGTTCAACAATATGTGGCCAAATCAAGTCAACAAGACGAGCAACGCCAAGGTGTGGACGCTCTTTCTGAGGGGGGACACACCGAGGACGATGCTCAAGATGAAAGTGATGATTCTGATGGTGAAATTGATCCAAGGTTTGCTCAATTATTCCAAAGGGAGTCCCGCTTCTCTAGGGATCACCCAATAACTCAGATTGTTTCAGATATTTCTCAAGGCGTTCAAACAAGGTCAGCTGCAAGCAAGTCCCAGAGTGCAAATTTGGCTTTTTGTGCTTTCAATGCCTTTGTGTCCATGGTGGAACCCAAGAACATTAAGGAAGCACTCCAGGACGCTGACTGGATTCAAGCAATGCAAGAAGAACTCAACCAGTTTGAAAGAAACAAAGTTTGGATCCTTGTCCCTCGTCCCAAAGGAAAAAATATCATAGGGACGCGCTGGGTGTTCAGAAATAAACTTGATGAAAGTGGACGTGTGTCAAGGAACAAGGCAAGACTGGTGGCTCAAGGATTCAAGCAAGAGGAAGGCATTGACTATGATGAGACCTTTGCGCCTGTTGCTCGAATTGAGGCCGTTCGTCTCCTTATTGCCTTCGCCGCTCACAAGGGATTCAAGTTACTTCAGATGGACGTCAAGACTGCTTTTCTCAATGGCAAACTCAAGGAGGAAGTGTATGTTGCTCAGCCGCCTGGCTTTTAGGACGCCTCCCACCCAGATCATGTGTACTACTTAGACAAAGCTCTCTATGGACTCAACCAAGCTCCTCGTGCATGGTACGACAGGTTTGCGTCCTTTCTTTTGTCTAATGGATACACAAGAGGTTCAATTGATAAAACTTTGTTCATTAAGAAAGTTCACAAGGACATTTTGATTGCCCAAGTCTATGTTGATGATATTGTCTTTGGTTGTACTAACATGAAAATTGTAGAGGAGTTCAAGTCCTTGATGAGTAGCGAGTTTGAAATGTCGCTCATTGGAGAACTTAATTTCTTCTTGGGGCTTCAAACCAACCAACTCAAGGAAGGGACGCGCATTCATCAACAGAAGTACGTCCGTGAAATGCTTGAAAAATATGGGATGAATACGTCTAAGCCTATGGCTACACCTTGTTCTCCCAACTCGCGTCTCTACGCTGATGAACAAGGAAAGGACGTTGATCAAAAACTTTACAGAGGAATGATTGGCTCTTTACTCTATCTGACCGCAAGCCGTCCCGACATCATGTTTGCCGTTTGCTTGTGTGCACGCTTCCAAGCGAATCCAAAAAAGTCCCACATGCAAGAAGTCAAGAGGATCTTTCGCTATCTCAAGGGGCGTGACGATCTCTGCCTTTGGTACCCAAGGAAGACGTCCTTCAAGCTTGTTGGCTACTCGGACGCTGATTATGCTAGTCATGTGATCGATAGGAAAAGCACTTCAAGAATGGCACAGTTCCTTGGTTTAAGCCTAGTTTCATGGGGATCAAAGAAACAGAACTCTGTGGCGCTTTCAACTGCGGAAGCTGAGTACGTTGCTGCTGCCTCATGCTGTTCACAAGTCATCTGGAACAAATATCAACTTGAGGACTACGGTATCACTCTTGAAACTATTCCTATTCTTTGTGATAACACAAGTGCTATTGAAATTGCTAAGAATCCTGTTTTTCATTCACGCACAAAGCATATTCATATAAGGCATCATTTCTTACGTGATAATGTTGAACTAGGACTTATTAGTATGGGGCATGTAAGGACTGAAGACCAAATAGCTGATATTTTCACTAAGGCGCTTGATAGACGTCCCTTTGAGCACCTCAGGTTGCTCTTTGGGATGATAACTTTTAAGTAGCAAGTCCCGTTCTACTATTCCCTCAATGATTGGCTATGTTTAGTAAATTCTAAGTGTTTAAGGACTATCATGCATTGAATTCATATTTGCAAGGACGCTAGTCTAAAACTTCATGTGTTTGCTACTTTGGAACGCCATTCAATTTCTCTATTTGTCTTGAAAAGAGTATCCCTGATCACCCCACCCACATCATAAGCCGAAATGATGGGAACTCTAAGCTTACCCTAGCCGAGAACTCTGCAAAAGCGTCCTATGAGCTTCATATTTTCTTTTACGGGACGTACTTGCTTTGTTCTCAAATGGTTCGGAAGGTGATCACAGGGACGGTTGCTCAGGCTCTTGGTTTGCTAAAGAGGTATTTTTTTCTAAGTATGAGAGGACGCCAGATTATTTTCAGTGAGGGACGCCAGTTCAGAGTTGATCAGTTTTGAGAAGAAGTTGAAGAGTCAGAAATTTGAATTTTTGAACGTTTGAACAGTGACAGTTTTAACCGCTCATATCTTAAGGGGGAAGTTTTGCCACGTGTTGCACAGGAATCAGTTACAGATTGTGCCACCGCTTCCTCTAACAGTCACCATCATTCATTTACTTCGCTCACCAACTTCCTTGCTCTCAAACAGCTCTGACCTCTCTCTAGATTTCTGACGACTTTCTCACTCTAGAAATCAGCCAGAAAATGTCTCAACTACTGAGGGACGTGGCCGGATCTTCTGCCGGCGGGAAGAAGAGGAAACTTGTGAAGTCCCACACTATTGAGAAGCCCCGACAGATAACTCTGGATGAGTCCTTGGTGGATTTTATCAATAAAAAGCCAAGGACGCTTTACAGATTAATAAGGGAACGAATGGAAAGGGAGGACGTCAAGCAGGACACTATAAAGACAAGGAATTATGAGAAGTTCCTCGACAGATTCGTTCTCCACGGTCTTCACAAGAACAATTACAAAGATCTGCCAGGACGGATGGAGGATGTGCTCTTCTTCTCGCAATATGGTGGTGAGAACCTTTCTCCTCTCCTTAACCTTATCCTTGATTTACATAACGCCGTCCTACCTGATTTCCCTATGTACCCTGAGGACTCTTTGGCCTTTCGCATGCTTAAAAACCGATTGCCAAGTCCTTCTCCCCCACCCCCTCAAATTCTTACAATTACAACAAAGAAACTCCTGCCCTCCAAACGTCCCGCTTCTTAACAGTCCCCCCTCTCAAAATCATCAACACCCTTTTCTTCTTCCAACCCAACCTAAATTGTGGACAAGTTTCTACCAAGTCTAAAGGAGGGACGCTCCAAGAAAGCTCATAACAAACGGCCTCTCAAAAAGGCGAAGTCATCCTCCGTCCCCTCCTCTACCAAGCCCAGCTCCACAAAGAAACCGTCCAAACCTGTAAAGAAATCCAAACTTGCTCCTCCCCAACCTTCACCCAAAATTGTCCAACTCCCAACTCCACCCCGTTCCCCAACAGCCACTAAAGACAATGCCCTCATCCCCTTTTGTCCTTCCAACTCACCTTTAAACTTTGCCAACTTTCCCTCAGCCCCAGCTCACATTTCACCGCCAAAAGACCCAGAGACTCCCAAATCCCGCCATCCTTCCTCAGAATCGGGACCAGAGGACGCGGAGAAACGTCATTCTCTTGAGCACACCTTCAAACATCGCAAAACTGGTGAAGCTCCAAGAGTTCTGGTGAAAGAAGTTGACCAGCCAGAGCACATCTCCTCCTCCTCTTCTAGCTCTTCTGAGAGCAAGAAAGGGACGCCTGCCGGTGAGTCCTCCCCCTTCATCGATATCATTGGGGACTCCAACGACAAGGCAGAGGGAGTCGAGAATGCTCCTGCCGTTGAAACAGAAGCTGAAAAAGGACAAGTTCTTGAGGACGCTGGGGAGCACCAGGTCGCTCAATCAAAGGACGCCGAGCCCACCCTTAGTGAGGAGCTCGAGCGAGATGAAAATGAGGTCACACCCTATGACCAAACCCTTCCAATCCTCAACCCTCACCCAACCCCTTAAAATCAACCCTCCCCTTAAATCCAAACCGAGTCCCAAACTGAACCTTTGGACGCTGAACATACAGAAGCTCCTGCAGATGCTGCTCAGGACGCTATTGAAAAAGAACAGCCGTCCCAAGAACAGACTCAAGGTGAAACAGATCAGGCCGCTTCTGGTGGCGATGCTGAGAATGTCCAAGGCACAGAGGAAGCTGGTGCCAAGGACGGAGATGAGAATGCGTCTGAGGACGATGAGGAAGATGATGATGATGATGAAGAGGACGATGATCCTGAGTCCCCTAAGCGCAAAGGCAAGATGAAGGATGATGACGAGCCTGTCAACATTCTAGGCCCCTTGGTCTACTCAAAAGAATGGCTCGCATCATTCAAAGACAAGGACGTCCAAGAGTTCCGGCCTTGAACTATTGCGTTTCCAAGGATGGACGCTAGTAGGACCTGCGCTAGCAGAAATCAATAACGATCAAATAAGAGCGTTCTTCAAGCATCTCCGTTTCAAGTCCAAGGACAGTACGCTCCATTTCAAAATAGATGACAACGAGCCTGCTTCAGTATCTGAACGCCAAGTCCGTGTCTTCATGGGACTTGACTCAAAGAAGCCGTCGTCTAATGCTTTGAATTTGCTACCTGAAAGTGGCTTTGAAATGGATGTTGATAAAGAGGTTGAGCTGCTTGAACGCATCTTCTGTGGCAAACGTCCTGATAGCACTGACAGGGTTGCGCATGTTCTGTCAAAGGTCGGGGAAATTGCACATTATTTCATATGCCGTGCGATTTTGCCAAGGCAAGAGAAGAGGTCCGTGGTCCAAACTCATGACTGCATACTGCTGGACGCCTTCCTCTCTCGCCGTCCCATAAACTTAGCCCGAATAGCAATGCAACATATGGCTAAGTGTGGGAGGAAGAGACATGCCCTGCCTTACCCAGGCCTTGTAAAGCTCATCCTAAAATCCCAGAACACCTACAATGACGATGCTCCAAGTGAACTCATAGGTCTGAAATGGAACTTGAAGAAAGGAGTGCTTGAGATCAGGAACTCTGAGGAACTGCCGTCCATTAAGAAGCAGTTAGAGGCAGAGGCTGAAGCTAAGAAGAAAGAGCAAGAACGGCTCGCTCTAGAAGCCGAACAAGAGAGACTTGCTTCTTTGGGCAAAGAACCAGCCACTGAACAAGAGAACGCTGTCAACTACGAAGCTCTTGATCAGATGTTGATGGCTAACTCTCCTCCTCCACCCTTGCCTCACATGGACGCCCCCTCCTCAAGCGCTGGTCCCGCTCCAATTCCTGCCCCAGAGCACCCTGAACTATATCCGCCTCAAGAACTTATGGCTGCTATCCTTCAGAACCAGTGCCTTATCCTTCATTCACTCAAGAATCTCTCAACGGCTTTCACTGAGTCTGCGGAACTGCACGAGAAGCTCTTTCAATTCTATCAAGATCAAAGCCGCCGTCCTCAGTGATCACCGTTCCACCTCTTTAATCCCTCATAATTTTGTGCTTGTGCTTCTTTTTATTTCAAACACTTGGTTCTTGGTTTGTAATAACCGTACTCTCACTTCATTTGAATGCAAAGTTCCAATGTTTGCTTTCATCTTGATTGTTTAAGCGTTCCACTGCCTATAGTTGTGTTTTTATGCTACCGTCCTTATTCACTTGTTATCCTTTTCGATGATGCCGAAAGGGGGAAGTATAGTTTTGCAGAGATGCGCTATAAAATAGTTATCTAGAATAAGCAAGTGTTAAGGGGGAACTATTAGTAAAAGGTCTAAGGAACGCCATGCTAGAATAAACAAGAGGACGCTTAGATAGTATTCTAAGACGCTACTCTCTCCTTAAAATCCAAAAGTTAGAGAATCAAAGCTGAAAACTTGTGCTTACAGAAATTCTTCTAAGTATTAGAGGACGCTTCTAAGTTTTCATGCATGCTAAGTCCCAATGTCAAAACTATTTTGCTGAAGAGTTTGTCATCATCAGAAAGGGGGAAATTGTTGGGACTCTATCAAGGACGCTTGCGTACTTGGTAGTGTGCCCACAACCGTCCCTGAGTTTGATATGACAAACTCACTTTGATTCTAATAAATTTGTCCAAGTGTTCAGGAACGCCAGTGACAAAAGGACAACAAGTGTGTGGACGTCCCTTAGGCTTAGGGACGCTAGCTAGCAGGAAGTAAGGACCAGCAAGAGACTACTTGAGCAGGGACGCAGTCCCAAAGCAAGTAGGAACGCGAGCTTCAACTCAGAAGCGTCCTTACTCATTAGCCGTCAAGATGACATCACTCGACAACATTTGATCATCCGGGACACGTGGAGACCGATCCTGTAACAGAGTTCATCACCACGTGGAGGCAGATCCTGTAGTGGAGTCCATCACAGCTGGATACAAGAAGCTTCCCTCATCACCGCCATACTACGTGGAGGAAGATCCTGTAGCCACATCCTCGAAGGGCATGATCGTCCCAGAGAATGACGCCCTTCCCAAGTCCTATAAATAGCCCCAAGGCATTTATTGTGACCTTAACGCTTTCTGAGAATATTCAGAGAATTTAGAGCGAAAGCGACCTCAATCAAGAACACGAAGAATAAGCTTAGAACTCTTCTAGGTTGAGTGTTTGATCGAGAGAAAATTGTAACATAAACCAAAACAGTTTGTAAACCAGAAAACAAAAGAAAAGAGAGAAGTCCTACGAAGCACTGTAGGACATAGGGATAGAGCCCGTTAGAAGATTAAACTCGCTTGAGTTGTAGGCTTAAAGGAGTACTTTGCTAGGGGACTTAGGACGCATACTAAGTGCCAGAGAAGTGTAAAGAACTCGCAAAGATAGCTGGTATGAGAAAGATTTGGTTGTCAACAGCTTGACTAATAGAAAAGAAAGTAAGGCTCTTCTGCTGAGCGAAGCTGCGAGCCTACCCTTCTCGAGCTTAAATAGCTTACGCACGGCTTTACTCAATCCATTGCTTGTTCGTTAGTCCGACGAGTGGTCCGGAATGAGAGTGAGAGAAGGGTCTGCTCTTTCACTGCGTGACGGCTGAAAAGAGGGTCCCCGAAGAAAGGGGAAAATAAGGCTATAAGTAGGCTTGCTTGCTATACGAGCTGTTCGCCTTTAGACGGCTTGGCTTCGGCTTCGCTATGGCTCCTATTGTAGTAGTCGGTCTTCTAGAATAGAAGCTTCGCCAGAAACAAGATGAGGTCGCTTTCCTTGCCCTTCCCAAGTCCTATAAATAGCCCCAAGGCATTTATTGTGACCTTAACGCTTTCTGAGAATATTCAGAGAATTCAGAGCGAAAGCGACCTCGATCAAGAACACGAAGAATAAGCTTAGAACTCTTCTAGGTTGAGTGTTTGATCGAGAGAAAATTGTAACATAAACCAAAACAGTTTGTAAACCAGAAAACAAAAGAAAAGAGAGAAGTCCTACGAAGCACTGTAGGACATAGGGATAGAGCCCGTTAGAAGATTAAACTCGCTTGAGTTGTAGGCTTAAAGGAGTACTTTGCTAGGGGACTTAGGACGCATACTAAGTGCCAGAGAAGTGTAAAGAACTCGCCAGTACAACGCAATGACGTTTAATAAGAAAGGAAAAATCTATTCAAAAATTCTCCAAGGAGGTAGAGGTTTACACTCAAGGACTACTTGGTCTTGAGTGGTTCCTCTATAAATCATTGTGCTCCATACTTAGTAAGTTCACCTGTTTAGTTTCATAATTCCGCTGCACAACTAAAGGACGCCCTTATACTTAGTAAGGACGCCTCACTTAAGGACGCCTATACCCAAGTACAGGACGTCCCAGTTTAATACTAACGATCCAACAGAGAGAATTGAGAGTGAGCTTTGAGAGAGTAGTAGGAGGAAGAAGGGGGTGGACTCTTATCCAAGGGAGGGAAGAAACCCAAGAGGATTTGGGTGATCGAATTCCTTTCCTTGGAGAGGAAAGAAACCCTTGGCTTGAGGATTGGAGTAGAAATTTGTAGATCTAGCCTTTGGATTGCAAGAACTCTTCTTCCTTATTAGTTTAATTCAAGTTTGTTTTGGCTTTGATTTTGTGTTTGTGCTGGTAATTGTGGATTTGACTTGCATGAATCATGATTTGTCTATGGTCTTTGATAATTGCTAGCTTGAATTCCATGAGTAGTGAGTAGTTAGCTTGATCTTGGGGTTGTGGGCGAAAACCCCAACTCAATTTCATGTGCTTGAACCAATTTCATGATTTGATTGCTTAGATCCATGTCTATTTACCTTATGAGCATGATTCCTTTGTGAAAGCCGAGGAACAACCTTGTAGTGATAGACGTGAGTTCATTGAATGTATGCGAAAGCCTCTAGTTCCTTGAGATTAATGGCATGATTTGATTGGATTTGTTGATCTATGTTCGCTTCTAGTTCATTGATCTATGTGCTAGTATGTGAAGTTGATGTTGGCATGAACCCCTAGCCCTAGGATCCCCTTAGCCTAGCTCGTTTTTCCCCTTTTGTGTTGATTGTTGCATCGAGCCCGAGTCCCCTAGCCTCGAGCCCGACTTCGTTTGTTCCTAGGTACCTCGGACCCGAGATTGACAACCTCGAGCCCGAGTTGCTTCGTGTATTTTCTTCCCTTTGTGTTTGTGTTAGATAATCAACCGTTCAACGCATAATCCATAATTCCCCGTGTTCGACCTCGACCACCGTACTACAACGGGGTCGTGATACAAATTTATTTGTTGATTGACCCTGATCGGTTCGGATCGCGAGGGTCTCAGAATACAATTTATAACCCGATCCCGTTGTAGCACGCGATGGGTGTCGAACACTCGGGAGTTCTGTCGTTTGGTGTACCTAAAAGACTTGAAAACGGAAAAGAGAAGACAAAACGAAAGAAAACAAAGGAAATCACTCGGTACCGACACTAGGTCACGTTGGGCCCGAGGTGGATTGACGAAAAGGGAGTCGGGACCGACACAGACAAAGTCGGGCCCGAGTTCACTGGGAATGTCGAACTTTAAATTGGAGAGATAGATCTCGGGTTTTTGGGTTCCTCCTCTAGTAGATGTGGGCTATTCCACCCCAATTCAAGCAATAAGTGTTGATCCTCATAGGATCGAGGTTGTTCGACTCGTTCCTGCCACTTCTACACATCGACCGATTGGGAATTTGACCTCCCTTGTGGATAATTGTCTTCCTCCTCTCTAATTAGAAGATAAGAATGCCTAAATTAGAAGAGGGGCAAAAGTGGTAGATCACATTTGTTTGCCTTGGAGCCCAATCCTCAACCGACCGACTCGGACCGACACGGAGCCATGTCGGGCCCGAGGTGCTGGGCACGTCGGTCCGAGGTCGAAAGTCGGTCTCGGTCCTAATGTCGCCTAGAACTCGGTCCTGATCTCTGGCCACCTCTTCTTCTTGGCTCTTCTCATGCTTCTCTTCATGGATTGCTGCGCTCTTCCTCTCCTTGACTCGTGTCTTGATCCTTCTTCGGGTCTCCTTCAAAATATCCTCGAATCATGCCAAAAACACCTACAAAATACACAAAAATCGCATAGTCTCTGAATCTCATAGAAAATCGGAATCCAAGCTAAAAAGGGACAAACCACACAAGAAAAGGAACAAAAGACACATATTTAGAAGGGAAAATAACCTATAAAACACCACCAATTTAAGAGACATCAGAATACCCCATACTTAAACTTGCTTGTCCTCAAGCAATAACAATGTAAGCAAGACCGAAACATAATCTTCATGTAAAGCCTCGTATGAAAACTCATTCAAGTACAAGTGATAGATATGCAAGCAAGATTACATCATCACACATGATCAAATATTCTAAGGAATAAAGTCAAATGCAACCAAGCCTCACTTTAGGGATGTGAAAATGTGTATCACTCATCATCGTGTATAGGTATAGCAATGAACACTCAAGCTTAAAAATCATGCAAGTAAAGACTTTACTATTGAAGCTCATATCACCAATTCCTCCACTTAGAGATGCCTATTACAATGCACACAAAGAATTCGAACTTGGCTCAATGGAGGTCCTCAAAGAGGTTCCATTCGGCCGGGTTGTAATGGGGCTTTTGGTATTTCTTAAGGTGGGAATCATTTTGGTCTTGTAGTGCTTACAATGGGGATTGAACAACCTAAACTCTCACCAACTTTACCAAAATTCCTCAATTAACTTTCACTCTCATCCCAAAGACTTTGAATTTTCTTCTCTCAACCCAAACTTTCAATTAACATTCCACTTCATCCTTGCGCTTAAACTTTTGTTGGATTTTTCACACTTTTCCAGTTTGGATCGACTTTCTCACTAACTCGGGCCCGATGTGGCTTTGATCTCGGTCAGACCCTTTTCTTCCACTTAAGCTTTACACTTCAATCCACTTTCCTTTTTCCAACATTTTCTTTCTTTCTTTTCTTTCACTTTTTACACAACAAAGATGCACTACCCACATGATTCATAACTCCACTCTTTTGCCCTTAAACCCAAGAGAATCTCAACTCTTCAAATACACTTCAAACCTTTCCTCTAAAGTCCAATCCCATAAGGGTCAAGTCAGGCTAGGAATAATATTTTTGAGGAGTTTCAAACAAAAGCTAGGCTAGAACGGGGCTACAAACAAAGGATTCACTTCATGGTAGGATATGGAACATTTTTTGTGACTAAAAACATAAAATTCAAATCACTTTTATATATTTAAATTTAATGATATCGATAATAGTGTTATAAAATTTGTCAAATGACAAGCATTATGTATTATTTAACAAAGTCAGGTCAACACTAATTTCATATACCCGAAATCAGTAAACCTAAATTATTTTTATTAAACATTCACTATGTAACAGTATAAAAAGTTTATTAAGTATAACAAGTTTATTAATCATATTATCCGCCAAAAAAATTAGTAGAGAGTAATTAATTTCGCATAGGGTCCCCAAATATCATTGGACGGCCCTGATTGAATTAACCCCTTAATTAGTGGAACAAATCAGCCCTCGGATCCACACAGAAGTAATGAAATGATACGGCAATATGGTAAATGGGTGGCAGTGTGAACACAATCAATGGTGGTAGCCAGTAAGGATGGATTCAAATGAATACAAGCATGGAGGTGGTACGAACACATCAACAATTCATAGCCATCAAACAATCAGATCGCACCACCATTACACACGAAACAAGGTTGAATTTTTTTTTTTTCGGCCAAAACTTGTTGGATCCGAATAAGGAATAGGCAAGAGCACAATTTCTCTCTCAAATTTTACTGGAAAACATATATAAGCATGTCTTCAAGAATTTTGGTTATGTGAATTTGCGTAAAACGAGAGATCTAGCGACTGACAAGACTGTAGGCTCTGATACCAATTGATGTGATCCGACGGGGGTCGGATCACGTTCTCCAAGGATCCGATCTTTGAGCGTCGCAGGAATCGAGATATGACTCAAAAAAAGAGCATGGGGTGTCGGAGATCCGACGGTGAAGGAGACAGGGTTTAGACAATTGAAAACTGAATTGAAAACGACTATGACGCAGGGCTGGCAAGGAGGAAACATTTCTCAATCAATATTCAGCCAAACGTGAATGACATACAATAACAATTCAACTTTAATAGTAAATGCAAAGCATATATAAGCCGGCCCAAATAGGCACAAATGGGCCCAACCCAAAATAGAAATAGAAACTACTAAATATATAAATAGCTAGATAGGCACCGATTAATACTCGGCTAGGCCGGGTCTCGGTCCAAGGGGAACGCCAGGGTCTGGGACGTCTCGGGGTCCTGTGAACCGGGTTCATCCCAAGGCTGAATCCCATCAGTAACCAACCCTAGATGGGTCGGTAACGACCTCCCCTGATTTAGGCTGGTTCTCTTCATCCGCCATCTTCTTGCTCGTGTTTTGCTCCGACAACTTCTTTCCGCTCATATGGTGAACGGGAGCTATGTGACCTATCGGGTTCTCGTCCGGATGGCCCGGTAATCGTCCTTGGGGTCATGGAATTTGGGTCGCTATGTCACCAAGTTGGGAATTCACATTCTTTCTCCATGCTTTAAAGTCTCCTAATTGGTTTTGAACTCCTTTAAGATCGGTGTGGATGCCATTGATCCCCTCGAAGAGACCTTACGCCCAAGCTGGTGGCTCTTGGTAACTGAGAGGTCTATAAGGAGGGGCTCTTTGCTCTTGTGGGGGAGGTGGAAATCCTTGTCATTGGGCATTGTTGTTTCATGGAGGATAATTGTTGTTGTTGTTTCTCCCCGGATAAGCATTGTTTTGACCTCGGTAATGCCCTCGCATATAGTTCACATCCGCATATGCTTCAGCGGCTTGGACTTGATTCACGTTCGTACAAGAAGCGGTGGTAAATGGGTGAAATAGAGTAGTATTTTTATTTACCTTTTTTTTAAAACAGAAAATCTGTATTTTTGGATGGAAATGTGATGTATAGGAACTTTTGGGTACGGAATGGACTATTTTTAAA
This sequence comes from Polygonum maritimum, assembly GCA_963924305.1. Taxonomy (NCBI): domain Eukaryota; kingdom Viridiplantae; phylum Streptophyta; class Magnoliopsida; order Caryophyllales; family Polygonaceae; genus Polygonum; species Polygonum maritimum. The sequence continues at coordinate 37,280,566 of OZ002729.1, forward strand.
CTATGGAGGCACCAAAAGGAAAAAGCTTTTCCGCGGGACACCAAAAGGAAAAGTTGAGACCTCGGAGGTACCAAGAGGAATTTCCCAAAAATTATATATATACATATGATTTGAATATGATTTTTATAAATAGCTGTAAAATTAAAATACAATGTTTGAAATAAAGGAACTTATTGATAAAAATAAGTATTCAACCCTTGTACAAAAAGTGTAATCCTACAAATCTTTGGTCGATTAAAAAAATATATTATCACGGAAATAATGTATTATTAAAATAAATCTCATATGACACAAAATAAATAAAATAAAATAGGATTTTACATCAAACTATTCTTTTGCATAACTTTATATAAAGTTTAAGTAATTTTTTTGTTAAATCAAAATTGTGCCTTCAAGGCACGAGTTTGATACTGTTTTGGGGTAGTAAATTTATGATCATTATGGTTCGTATAATATTGAACCGTGATATGTTTTTAATTATAATTAAATAATTTAGTGAAAACTTTTATAATATATATTGATTATCAAATCTACTATAATGTAGTAAAATGTAGTATAAAGTAGAATCCAAGTCTTTGTTAAAATTTACACCATATCATCGTGGCCGAATAACATAACAACTTTATTTTTTAATTCTATCCCATAAAACTAACCTTATATTCTTTTGATATCTTATTCAATTTTTGATATCCTTAGGAAATATAAATTTTATTTAAAAAACTACAACTTTTTTTATTTTAGATAATAAAGAGTTTTTATTTATATTTTTTTGAAGATTCTAGATAACTAATTAAAATGATGGTCCATAATTGAAGTTGTTGTATTTAATTTATGTAAACATAAATACAAATAGGCATATTATTATATACAAATGGAAACCTTAATAAGCTAATACTAAAGAATTATTTTAATAAATATTATTTGGAAAATGATTCTTACAAAATAATCTTAATCAAATTGATTTAATTAGTATATCTATACATAAAATAAAAAATATATATTATCAAATAAGAACATGAATCTTAATAAATTAAATTTGTAAATTATTTTTATAAAATTGATAGTTCTTGATAATATTTAATCTATACTATGATAGACCACTTAATTGGGCCATTTTAGATTTAATATCGTTTGAAGTTTAGCTGACTACGTACAAGTTGAACTGAATCTAATTACCAGTTAAACTAGGTCGACTTATGGAAGTTTTTTGTGCAAGGTCGGTTTGACCAACGGGTCAATAATGTCATTTTTGAGTTTTATATTAGTAATTAAATTACTATAAATTATTAAATAATAATATAAATATGAAAATTTAAAAACATAAATACAAAAACAGCAACAACAACAACATTTTCCACGGCAAACCCGCAAATTTAAAAATATATATACGGAAATTTAAAATATATTTGAAAACTAAATTATATTAATATATTTATAAACATACATCACGAGTCAATGGGTTCTACCTTGAATTTATCGGGTTTGAGTTATACATTATCGGGTCGCTTGGGCGAAAATTCGATCGCAAAGCTGTTAAGTTGGGTTTACATATATTTACATTATCGGTAGATGTCACTGGGTTGTGACTCAAGTTCTATAAATAGGCTTACCTAGGTAGGAATAGGATCGATAAGTTGAGCTTCTCCGATCCCACCAAGCTTTAGTTTCTTTGCACCTCCCAAAAAAAGCCCTCTCGCTAACGGCAAAAAGAAAAATGGCTGCCAATATCTCAAGTAACCTCGTGGAGCTCACAACGAAATCCAAAAACACTACCTACAACAACATTCTCCTTCTATGGATGACACTCTTGGTTACCATTTCCGTAGCAAAGCTCATCATCAGCCTCGCCTCCAAAAGATCTCGCACCGTTTACCTACTCGACTTCGCGTGCCACAAACCGCAGAGCTCCCAAAGCCTGACAAAGGAGTCGATGCTAGAGAGAATGACGTCGTACGGGAACTTCACAGAGGAGGCCATAAAGCTGTCTAGGAAGCTTCTAGAGCAGTCGGGTTTGGGTCAGTCGACTTACATGTCGGCGAGCCTGATGAAGAGGCCCCCGAGCATGACCATGGCGGAGTCCAAGCAGGAGGTGGAGTCGGTGGTGTTCCAGGCGGTGGAGGAGGTGCTCAGGAAGACGGGGGTGGCCGCCCACGACATCGGGATCGTGGTCACCAACTGTAGCATTTTTAACCCGGAGCCGTCGTTGAGTTGTATGATAGTCAACAGGTTTAAGATGACCCAAGATGTTCTCACCTACAATCTCTCTGGGATGGGGTGTAGTGCTGGCCTAGCAGCTATTGGCCTTGTTAAACAACTTCTTCAGGTAATTATTACAATTCGGTAAGCGGGGTTAATATAACATTGACCAATCCAATTTGACCCGTATCCACCTTATTTTTACTGTTAGTGATCGAATACAGTGCTTTCGGTAAGCGGGGGTTTTTCAACTTTGCTACATACTTTCACATTTTGCACTTTTAACTGATCCGTATGTAGCTTTCCCCCGCTAAACTAGTTTAACCCTCATGCTACGTACGGATAAGGTGATTATAAACTCAATTTAATATAGATATTTAATGTCAATAATCACGTTAAAATTATAGAATTATATATATTTATCTTCATATTGTGATTGATTTTTTTTACCAATAGTAAATCAAATTATAATATAAATAAGTTGGATTGGTTCAAAAATTACTTTACGATAAATATCACATTTTATTAATTAATAATATTTATGAGAAAATGACAATTAATTCTTGGTAAAAGAGAATCCATAATTTTCGGTAATTTTTACGGGATAAAATTATATGCGATTCTAACTACCTAATCTGTATAAAGGAGGGCCCGACTGATTATTCAATTATCAAAATGACACGTCGTGCAATTTTTTGTGAAGATGTTGTCTCCGCTTTATACTATAGGTAGTATAGATTACTCCGTCCTTAACCTTTCACTTTCACGTGTTTTTTAATTTAGTCTTTAATTTAATTTTTCTATCTTAGTATCTAACCTATCAAATTTTGACACCATTAATTCTTTGTTAACATTTTCACTAGAAATACGGGCAATTACGTTACATGTATTGTACATATCATCTACTCTATTATTTTATACTCAATATACATAACTACTTAACGACTTGGCAATATATTATTTTATTAGTTTTAAAAAGAAAACATATTTAAAAGCTATACAATTGGATTTAATATGTGATTTAAAAATGACTAATGTTAAATATTCATTATTTTCATATAAGCTAATTATGTATATTGACTATAAAATGAAAAAGAACACTCCTCACATTCTTCATTTGAAATAAAAAATAGTTAAAGATTTCATCTCCAATGTAGTTGCCATATCAACTAGATGACATGTACACTCTATGTAACGCAACTGATGATATTTTTAACGAAAATATTAACAAATGACTAATGGTGTCAAAATTTGATAGATTAGGGAAAGATAGAAAAAAAAATTATGGGTTAGGGACTAAATTAAAGTCGGAGAATTTCGAGCCTCCACGTTAATTCTGGCCCCACTTTATTAACAATTTTATATGTTTTATTTTTCCTAATTATCTAATCTTTAACTTTATCTTTTTTCTTACCCGTCAAATATCTATCTTTAAAGACATATTATTTGTTTTTAAAATTTCTTTAATTATCTAATCTTTAATTTTATCCTTTTTCTTACTGATCTTATATCTATCTTAGAAACAATATTATCTATCTTTAAAATTTCCTTCTAGAAAAGATACATATTAATTATCTTAACTTTTAAATTCCCATTTTAATCTATTTATATATAAGAATTAATATATAGTATAGATTATAGTAGATACACAAATTACCAAAAAAAATGACCATTACCCGTACATGGTACGGGTCTTCAACTAATATACTATTAAGTCGTGAGTTAATATTTTCAAGTAAGAATTATTGAATAAAGTTGATAATGTTAAACATAGAAGAAAATCAATCCTTGAATGTTGTATGTGAATGCATATTAGGTATCTTTTATAGAAGAAAATAAAAGATAAAATTATTTAAGGATATAAAATTAAAGATAGATAGTACGACTTTAAAGATAAAATCTATACTATATATTAAAGCCGGAGAATTTCGAGCCTCCACGTTAATTCTGGCCCCACTTTATTAACAATTTTATATGTTTTATTTTTTCTAATTATCTAATCTTTAACTTTATCTTTTTTCTTACCATCAAAATATCTATCTTTGAAGACATATTATTTATCTTTAAATTTTTTTAATTATCTAATCTTTAAATTTATCCGTTTTCTTACTCATCTAATATCTATCTTTGAAACAATATTATCTATCTTTAAAATTTCCTTCTATAAAAGATACATATTAATTAACTTAACTTTTCAATTCCCATTTTAAATTATTTACATATAAGAATTAAATTATAGTATAGATTATAGTAGATACACAAATTAACGAAAAAAATGACCATTACCCGTACATGGTACGGGTCTTCAGCTAGTTGATGATTGTAATTAAGGAAAATAAAAGATATAGAGTTGTTATTATCTACTTGAGTTATTAAAAAAAAATCAAACGGGGTCATAATCAACGTGGTGGCTCGAAAACGGTCGCGTTTTATAATATACTAGGTATACCCGTCGTGCCATGCACGACAATGACTCACACTTCATATTTTAAAATTATTTTAATTATAAATAAGATGTTTAGAAGTAAAAACATATAATGAAAATTTTAGTATGTGAAAATTTTATTTTTTTCTAAACGAAAAAGATTATTTTTCAGATTTGTAGTACCACACGTATCACGTATGAGATTATAAAAATATAAAACATATTGTAATTATAGAACAATTTATGTAAATAAAAATTTACTTACTTTTTCATCCTTCAAAATTTCTCTCTAATGGTTATAATATATCATTATCCCTATTATCACAATTTGAGACATTATAAGTCAATATAATATAAAATGAGATGTTTTGATTGATTATTTTGGTTTGATCTTATTTTTTATTAATACTATAATCTATTAGTATGAAATATAATTACTACGAATTGTTATTTAATTTAAAAATATTAAAATCTAATATCAAAATTTAGAAATATAAAATGAGTCCTACATCATTCTAATGACTTTATATATTGAAATAAATAAAAATCTTAATCAATAGTTATTTTATTATAGAAGATATAAGCTAAGTTATTATGAAAATGATAATACATAAGTTACGTAAAATATAGTAAATATAAACTTATTTAGTATTAAAGATAGAAATAATAATTTGATTATAAAAGAAGGATTCTATTTTTAAGTTATTTTAAATTCAAAAAATTTTAATTACTTCTTACATAAAGATATTAAAAATATAACTAATATATTAAAAAGGATATAATATTTTATCATAATTCAAATAATATCTTTTACATGAATTGATAATAAAGCGTGTAATTAGATTAGTTAAAATAACATGAATTTTTTTTAATTGTTTAATTATGAGAGATAAAATCTGAGTTAATAGGAACATTATAATATATAATTAAGTAAAATTTAATATATATAAATTGATTTAGTATCAAAAAAATATAATTTATCTAGAAAAAGGGGTTTCCATTTTAAAATTATTTTTTTAATTCGAATTTTTTAAAATTATTTCGTACATAAATAGATTGAAAAGGTAATTGAAAAGATAATTTAATTAATATGTATATTTTATAGAGGGAGATTTTAAAGATAGATCATATTTCTTTAAAGAAAGATATTAGATGAATAGAAAAAAAATAAAATTAAAGATTAGATAATTAGGAAATTTTAAAGACAAACATTATGCCTTCCAAGATAGATATTATTAGATGGGTAAAAAAGGAAAAAATTAAAGATTAGATAAACAAGAAAAATAAAACATATAAAATTGTTAATGAAGTGGGGTTAGAATTAACGTGGATACTAGAAATTCTCCGGCTTTGTTAACATTTTCGCTAGAAATACTGTCAATTACGTTACATGTATTGTACATATCATCTACTCTATTATTTTATAGTCAATATACGTAACTACTTAAAGACTTGGCAATATATTATTTTATTAGTTTTAAAAAGAAAAGACATTTAAAAGCTATAGAATTGGATTTAATATGTGTTTTAAAAATGACTAATGTGAAAAATTCATTATTTTCATATAAGCTAATTATGTATATTGACTATAAAATGAAAAAGAACACTCCTCACATTCTTCATTTGAAATAAAAATTAGTTAAGATTTCATCTCCAATGTGGTTGCCATATCAACTAGATGACATGTACATTCTATGTAACGCAACTGATGTTATTTTTAACGAAAATATTAACAAATGACTAATGGTGTCAAAATTTGATAGATTAGGGAAAGATAGAAAAAATATTATGGGCTAGGGACTAATTTAGAAAACGGATGAAAGGTTGAGGACCAAAGCGTATCAACATCGTCACTATATTACATCCATAGTTGAAACGGATAAAAATAGTTTAACTTTTTTAATTTCTAAATAATATTGATCTCATATATAGATAAAATTTATATATAATTAATTGTGCTGTAAAATAAATAATTTAGGAGTTTTTGAGAAATTATGATCATATTCATTTCTATAATCATTTTTTAAAATAAAAATTTGATCAGTTAACAATTATGATCATATTCATTTAAGAAATGAATTTTTTTGACTATTTGATAAGAATATCTATTGACCATATATTATCAAAATCTTTCCTTTCTTAATTAGTATTTTATAGATAAGATTCGCACAGCTACAAAAAATAAAATATTTTATAAAAAATCTCTATGTTTATTTCTTTGGTAGGAAAAAAATCTGATTTATCTAAATGGATATGATGTGGCTTAATAAAATCTTATGTGGACAAATATACATATATGATATGGCTAAATAGATATGATGTGCCTTAATAAAAAAATTAAAATATATATAACAAAGACCACCAACGATAGACCGACACATGTCAAAATCCTAAGTGGTGTAAAGAAAAATCCTAAGTAGCGCAATGTGGCAGCTCTAAACCTTATGACTTTTATATGTATACATAGATTGGCGATCCAAATCTAAGCGACGTTCTTTCAGCTTAAAAGTTAATGAAGTTACTTTGAAGAAATGATTTATAATAAATTAGTGCATTCACCGTCTAATGTTTATCCCTTTTACTTTATAAAAAAAGGGACGAAACAAAATAGAAAGAATCTATGTATCTCTACAACTCTTATTTTTCTCTCCTTTGTCTGATAAATGCATGCTTTTATATTTTTCTTTATTTTGTTTTGCCCTTTTATTTGTAATTGCTTATGAATGCATGTTACTATATATTATTATTTACATACATATATCCTTATAATATTTCTTCATATTATAGTTATTCGTCACTTTACATACATATATCATGTTATAATATTATGACTTGAATGCAAAGCCTTATCTTTTTTCCTTTTTTGTGCCAAAATGTAAAGCCTTAAGAGCTAACTATATGCTTTCAATTTAAAACTCCTCCAAAAAGTCTATAAAATAAAAAATAATAATCCCTACACGTGGTCATTCGGCTAAAAGACTTAATTGTAATAGAAAAGCCATATTATCAAAATAATTCTCATAAGAAATTAGTAAAATAATTTCATATTTCATATTTATTTTGTCAACTATCTTTGGACAATTGAATACGAAATTTGTACATTATTACTTTCAACTTCCAAAAAATACGGTGGAACAATTGCCCGTCCATCGGGCGTGCCAAACTTTCTAGTATTATACATATTATTTGTTGTTCACTTGTCCTCATTCAATTCCTTTATTGTTTACAACTTACAACTATATCTATATAATTACATTATTTTAATGGTAAAAAACTTTTAAAAAACTTAACAGTATTAGTTTAGTGGTAAATATTTTGTCCATAATTACAATTGTTAAACTAAATGTTTTGCAAATAGTTCTTATGATATATAGTTGCTGCCTAAGTAATGTTTATGTTATACATTTATTTATGATCATATAACATATATTTACTTTCAAGTTATATATTCATAAGAAAAAATAGTTTGAACTGAACAATCTTTCATTATCTGGCAGATAAAAAATATTCAATTTAACAAAATCATATATACAATTTAATATTATTAGCACCTTGAAATAAATAAAAAATTATAAACTTTTGAACAAAAAAAAATTATAAACCAAGACCGTATATGTGAACAATCTATTCAAAAAAAGCATTCAAACTATTTGTTTGAATAAAATTCTAGGTTATCGTTAAAATATCAAGGCAACTTTTAAAACATGTAGATGTGACTGGAAAAATTCATGATGTTGTTTAATATTACTATTTTAATATATGTAGAATTGTAAGTACTTAGAAGTTGTTGACACCTAGAACGTCGACGACCAGAGATAAAAAAGTTTATGGAGCGGAATAAATACACAAGAAAGATACGTAAAGTTTATGGAAATTCCTTGTAAACCACTGTGTTTATAAGGAGAAAAATCACTGTCTCCCACGCTTCTCACTTTGTAGGACTTGAAAAGTTCTTGACTCGCTTTATCAATCTCTTGAGTTCTTATAAAGGTGCTCCTGTAAACAAGAATGACTCACACACTCTTGAACTACAATCTTGCCTTTAGTATCCCAACTTTCGCCTAACTTAGCTCCCCAATCACTCAACCTCCTTGAACGAATCTCACGTTCAACTCACACAACCACCTTGAACGAATCCCACTTTCAAAGCACCCAACACCCTCGATTTTCTTGCCAAGCTCAACTCTCTTTGTCTTACATAATATGCTCACAAAATTATACAGATCACTAAGAAGATTGTAGTCGGATTTACTCCTTATGGTTAAGGAATAAATCCTACACAACCTATACAAAATCATCATAAAATAATCTTGACATGCTTGGATGATTTCTCTCCTTTTTGCACTTTATGCTGTCCTAAAAAGACATTTTGGAACATCTTGAAAACATCCATAAACGGATCACGCCGCGTTACCGAATTTAGAATTTCTCCCCAATATGCTATGTAACTCTAGTCGGCAACCTCTAAAGCAAACTTTGGTTGGCAACCTAGTTGGAACCATCAAAACACTGAATGTGTTCTAACAAATTCCACCTTTTAATGGTGAAAAATATTCCATCTTTCTCAACTTGTTATACATTTTCAAGGCATACAAGTTAATATGGCAAAAAGACAACGATAATAAAAAGTTCCCCCTAAGTTCAATATCCATATAAAATTCAACATATATATTTTCTAAGCAAGTTACCCATAACTATTCCCCCTTTTAGCAACATCAAAAAGATCAATCAACACAGAGAATTAATCAAGGGTTAACATACTAGCTGAAAATATTCAGACAATCAACCAAGTTTACAACCATGCAAGCTTAGCAAACTTTACGACAAACCAACGAGAGATATAGGTCACTAGTTTGAAATATTAAAATAAATCAAAACGCGATTGTTGTAAATTTTGGGTTAAGAGGAGTAAAAGTTAAGAATGGGAGTTTCAAAAAATTATTAGGTTACTTTTTAAGTAATTCAATTTCAAGGTTTTAGAGAACTTATGTAGAAAGTAGATAAGATATATACGGGGTTCATATGTGTTCATCTCTTAGGTTCATTTTTAGTTTCATGCATTAATAACATGTGTCTTTAAAGTGCTTAATCATCTTGTATAGTGTAATGTTGAAACTATATATGGTGTGTATTTTCCTTTTTGTTATTTGAGTCGTTGTTTGCAAATAAATATTGAATTAGGTATAAAAAAATAGAAGAATGAATTGGTAAAAATCAATAATTTTTCCCAAAAAACAAATTAAGGAAAAACACAATTATGTAAACTTGAACGTTTATATAGATACAAAGACTTACCAAAATGTTAGATTTTTTATGAATCATTTTGTTAGAGACTCTACTTCTATAAACTAGGTTATTGTTTTAAATGTGTCAAATTACATATGTGTGATAGAAATGCTAATCAATTTTTTCTGGTGTTTACAAATCCTTAGGTCCATGAAAACACGTACGCACTAGTCGTGAGCACAGAGAGCATAACAGCGAACTACTACCAAGGCAAAAATCGGTCGATGCTCGTCACCAATTGCTTCTTCCGTGCTGGTGGTGCTGCCATCCTACTCACAAACCGCTCTTCTGTCGCCACCTTTGCCAAATACTGCCTCTCTCATACAGTCAACACTCGAACCGCGGGTATGAATCCTCCTTCTTACAAATGCGTCTACCAAGAAGAGGATCCAGAGGGCGTTCAAGGTGTCAGCATCGGCAAAGACTTAGTAGCATGCGCTTCATGGGCCATCCGTACCAACTTAGTAGACCTTGGACCGCTCATTTTGCCCGTAAAGGCCCAATTTCTATACTTGGCCAATTTCTTGGCTAACAAGTTACTTGCCTTGCACACCAAGGCTTATGTCCCAAATTTCAAGGAGACTTTTGAGCACTTCTTGCCTCATGTTGGTGGCAAACCCGTCTTGGACGAGCTCGCACGATCGTTGAAGTTGACCGAGTTAGACATGGAAGCATCCAGGATGACGCTTTATAGGTTTGGAAACACGTCAAGCAGTTCAATTTGGTATGAGTTGGCATACACAGAAGCTAAGGGTAGGGTTAAGGAGGGAGATCGGGTTTGGCAAATAGCGTTTGGTTCGGGTTTTAAGTGTAGTAGCGTAATATGGAAGGCAAATCGGAGCGTGAAAGAGAAGGAAGTTGGGAATCCATGGACAGATGAGATTGATGATTTTCCAATGGAGGACTATGATAGCAAGATGGCTAAGGATCCATTCCCATACAAGTTAAGGCCAGCAGATACATGAGCTAGCTTATGTTTGTTATATGAACTCTTAAGTAGTTGAAGACCCGTATCATGCACTGATAATGTCCAACTTTTTATTATTTGTATGCAATATGTCAATCGCAAATTATTTTTGGTATGGACAGTTATTTTGTGACGGGTCGACAATGCAATATATTGAAAAGATTGTTATTTATAATATACACAAAGTAATGTTACGAATGCAACAATTAGAAATAATCCTACACAAAACAAAACAAAAAATAGTTCCATTTTTAAGAAATTATCAATCATTGCAAGTTGCATTTTGAAGAGTAGGCTGAGCTTGAGCAGCACATGTAATGAAGAGATTATGATGACCATTAAACTTGCAAATAGTCATTTCATCTTAAAATTTTTGAATCATATATCTCGCATCACGTGTAAATGAAGAAGGTAAACGAATAAACATTAAATAATAAATGAATATTAGATAGTATTATGATTACATTAAATTTTTGAGTAGTAATATAATTAAATAAAAAATCAAAACGAACCTGTTTCTGAAACGGGTCTTTTTGTTCGTTGATTGATAATATTTGACAACATGATTCAATACTTGTAATTGTTTTTGACAAAATAAGCATATATTTTTAAGAAATGAATCACCTTTGTTAATAGAGGGAGGTAAATGAATGGGATGAATGAATATATATGTAGAGTTTATAAATATAATTATTTGGATCAGTTTTTATAAAATTATCTAGAGTCTTCACAAAATCTAAGAAAATATGTGTGCAAAAGATACAAATTATACGAGATGTGTGCAAAAGATAAATTTTCATTTTCATATTTCTAACGTGTACATTAAAAGATAGTATAGACTATATGAGATTTCTGCAAAAGATAATTTTCCATGAGTTCTTAATTAGATAAGATCTTAATTGGTTAATAATCCATGTATATATATGTAAAAGCCAAAAGGTTAAGAATCACCACATTGCGCCACGTAGGATTATTCCACGTATCGTCTTCACATTTCACCACCTAGGATAATTTTCCACACGTGTCGGTCTATAGTTGTTGCATGTCACATATTATTTAATTTTTTTTATTAACACACATCATATCTATTTAACCATCACACACACACGCGCGCGCACACACACACACATATTTGTCCACATAAGAATTTATTAAGCCACATCATATCCATTTAGGTGAATGAGATTTTTTCCTATAAAAAAGGTAAATATAGAGATTGTTTATAAAAATATTTTTTTTGTAGTTGTACGAATCTTCTATAAGATATTAAGTAATATATTAATTGAGAAATGAATTATTTTGATAATTATATATCAATCATTAAATATTCTTATCAAATAGTCAAAATCTTTCATTTCTCAATAAATATATTAATTAGTCTTTTCTTTCTAAATTAAAGATTTGATTGTACATAGCTTATCCCTTTAATTATTATCAAATAGTCAAAATCATTCATTTTTTAATTAATATGTTAATTAGTCATTTTTTGTTAATTAAAAATTTCATTGTATATATAATACGTAGTATACTTCATCTCATTAATTTTTTATATTAGATTTGTGCAAAAGATTATTTTCCATGAGATCTTAATTGGATATGATCTTATTTGGTTAACAGTTTTCCATCCTTGATGAGAAGTTGATCTCTTGGTAAGGGAAAATATGTAGAGATATTCTAGCTAACGTAATTTTTCATTCTTATATGTGATCTAATTATCGTACACGATCCTATTTATTTTTGGTTAATAATTTTATTTTGTTAAAACTTGTTAAAATAATAATATTATTTTATTCAGCCTAGATTATGTGGTGTAAATAACAATTTGTTTATTAAATATTGATGAGGTGGCACAATTTTTAACAAAGACATGTTCTGCTTTATAGTGTATCATGGTATACCATACCCCTTGTTCCTATAAAACATGCCTTCTAAGCTTAAACTATTTTAAATACCATATCATATACGGATAATCCTAATAAATTTGATAGGAAAATTGGTAAGAGAGATATTCAATCTATAATGTTCACTTATTGATCAAAGATCTTATTCACATAATTTATAGAATATAAGAAGATTGTCTATGAAAGATCTTCTTCTATTCTAGGGACTTCAAGGGAAACCTCAACATAATTTCTTGAGGCGTTCCTAGAAGTTAGATTCTAACGAGTGGATCCATTTATGTAGTTATTGTAATCCTTCTTGGGAACTCGCGCTTTGTGAACAGCTGCTAAATCTGTCGATTTAAAATGATGTGCCCCCAAGGGAACAATAATATACTTCTTGGTAAGCCCTCTACCACCTCCACTATTAGACCCATCAAAGACTTTCAACGGACATATAATAGGACAAAATACAAACGGAGGTCCCCGTACTTGTAAAAAATGTTCAAACGGACCCTACTACTTTTTTTTGTTCTATTGAGCACCTGTACCTATCCAATTTTGTTCCATTGAGCACTTGTGTCCCAATTAGTGTCTGCTTGCATTTTACGCCCACTGTTTAATTGCCATGTAATGATCATGTAACACGATTTTTGCCATGTATTGTCCACACAATGTAAATTCAAGCCACGTAACACTGTGTAATGTCATGAAACACCATAAAACACCACAATCAATTTTGTTTTAATTTTTTATTTACGGTGTTTCGTGGCATTACATAGTGTTATGATGGCTTGCATTTAGTTCATATTTAGAGTGCATATTAGTTCATGTTTCATTTGGTTTCGGTTTGCTTTTCTCTCTTTTAAGTTAGCTTTTTAGTTGTTTTCGGTTTAGTGTCTTCGTTCGGACTCTACGCCTTGTTTGTGCGTTTTCAGGTGAAAATGGAAGAGATTTGGCGATGGGAGATCAAGAGGAGCTTAAGAAGACGATATTAGCTCGAAGACGGAGTCAAGGAGAGGCCCGAAAAGATGCCATAAGAAGCAAACCGAAGACCGATCAAGACGAGAGCCAAGACGTCGAAGCAAGGAAGCCAAACCGGGCCTCCAGGCTCCGACCCGGCCGGGTCACGGGCCGGGTCACGGCCCGGGTCGAGTTCCCTTGCCAAACCATGGCCGACGAGAAAAATCAGACCCCGACCCGGCCGGGTCACGGCCAGGGTCGTGGCCGGGGTCGGGGCTTTTCTTCACATTTGCTTTGGTTTGGCCCTCCAGAGTCGGACCCGGTCGTGTCACGGCCCGAGTTGGCCCCCGGGTCACGCCGCGGCGCCCCCGATTTCCTCTTTTGTCCCTCTTTTCCTTTTAGGGTTGTATAAATACCTCTTCTTCCCCTTGGAAGACAATCTTTTTTCCCCCTTTTGGGGACTTTTTCCCATTTTAGGACCTCTATGGTGTTCTTGAGAGATTGAAGGATTTTGTTGGAGATTGGTGCCTTTTCAATCAATACAATGTTTGTTGGTATGGATTTCCTCATCTCTTCTTCTTTTCTCTTGTTCTCCATGGATTGCTAGGTTTCCAAATCCTAGGGTTTGGGGAAAACCCAATGGATTCTAGGTAGTGCTTTGAAATGCTTGCTTGAATTGAGATTGGAATTGTGGTTTGTGTCAATCCTATGTGCCTAATGCCAAATTGATTGTGATTTGAGACTTGTTGATGATTAGAACCGAGAGGTTAGGTTGTCAATAGGGAGATAGGTTAGGGGTTTGTGTTGAGAGACCTCTTCCCTAACTTGAACTATAGGATTGATTGATTGATTTCCCTTTGAAATGAGAATTGATTTGGGAACTCTTGAGAGGTTGACCTACCGATAGAGGGTTGAGTTAGACAAGCTCACTCAAGCCACGACGGTGGATGAGGGCTTGAGCCGATTGAGCCCCTATTGAGCCTAAAGGGCCTAGTCTTGGATCAAGCCACGAAAGTGGATGATTATCATATTCTAGGTACGATTTGTTTGATTCGATAGGATTAGACAATGATTCTAGGTAGATGCCTCCAAACCATGATTTGATCTTGATTCATGTATGCTTGCAAAGTCCTATTTGGATCCATAGTGTGAGTACCTAGATTCTAGGATTGCCTTTCCCTTATTCATATCTGCATCATCTTGTTGCTTGTTCTCTTTGTTTGCTAGTTGATTAGTTTAAGTTTCTTCTATCCTTAGTTGCCTCATATTTGCCTAGCTACTTTGATTGTCGGTTCAATCAACTCTACTAAAGTCCTAGAGATCGACACCTTGGTACTACACGACCCGTACACTTGCGGTATTGGTCTAGTAGCCTATCATGTTACGTGGCTTGATTTTGCATTATGTGGCAAAAATCGCGTTATGTGGTCATTACATGACAATTAAACAGAGTGCGTAAAATGCACGCAAACACTAATTGGGACACAAGTGCTTAACAGAACAAAATTGGATAAGTACAGGTGCTCAATAGAACAAAAAAAAATACGGGGGCCCGTTTACACATTTTATACAAGTACGGAGGCCTCCGTATGTATTTTGCCCATATAATAGGGTCACTACCGGCTTTTGCCATGAAAAAGCCATGGAAAACCACCGCATACCCATTGATGCAAATCCAAAAGTACACAACACCACACACCCACTAATTAAGGACCAACAAACAAGCAATACACACAAACTAGTAGCCAAACTCAACCACAACAAACAACAACACCGAAGAAGAAGATCGGCCCCGCACCTGCAAAAACAAACAACACTGAATGCCCAAATAACAGACCCACGGACAACAGTCCCACGAACAACACCGAAGAAGATGATTGGCCTCCAAACCTCACCATATAACAACCCCCGCCTGCATACCCTAACAGCCTGATACCGGAAATCGGGTTAGAGGGATAAACGATCGAATGAGATCAAATTCAGACCTGGGTTCGATCGACTCTCGTTTCTGAGGTTGGCGGAAACTAGGGCTAACCTGGAGACAACGAAGAGCAGCAAAGGAATCCTAGAAGATTTGAGAGAGTTTGAGGGAAATTGCAATTACTTGGTTTCCGCTACTAAGCTGCGTGGGTTTTAAAGGACAGCACAAACAAGACGACAAAAGCCGTTGAAACACGACCGGGACAAACCGGCTACAAATACAGAGATTTAATGTTTAAGCTAAACCGGAAAAAACCGGGCTTCTTAGGAAAATAGAAAGATAGAGATGGAGGATGGCATCCTGCATCATTGCTCCCCTCTTCAGATGATCCTTGTCCTCAAGGATCCAGGTTCGGGTACTTGGCGATCAGGTGAGAGTAGAACTCCCAGGTGGCACGAGAAACTGGTTTGTCCTTCCACTTCACCAGTACCTTTCTGGCAACGGCGTTCCCTCTCTTTACGATTTTCCTGTCTAAAATCTCCTCTGGTTCTTTGATGTTGCTGATGTCTGCCATAAACTGAGGTAGAGGGATAGTTTCGGCTGGTGGTTTTGGGCAGGCCTTCAGTTGGCTCACATGGAAAGTATGGTGGATGGATGCTGATGTAGGCAAGTCGATCTTGTAAGCGACTTTTCCAATTTTGTCAAGAACCTGGAAAGGCCCATAATATTTAGGAGATAGTTTGTGAGGAACCTTTGTCTTGAGGGAGTTTTGTCTGTATGGTTGCAGCTTTACGTACACCCATTCCCCTAAAGTGAAAGCTCGTAATGAACGCCTTTTATCTGCCAGCTGCTTCATTTTGTTCTGAGCTCGCAAAAGATGGAACTTGAGCATTGAAAGAACCTCCTCTCGTTTTATGAAGCTTCGATCGATCAGCTGGGACTTGCTCTCGCCCGGGAGGTAAGGCAAATGTAGTGGTGGAGCGTAGCCATATAGGGCTTCGAAAGGAGTCGCCTTGAAGGCGGAGTGAAAGTTGGTGTTGTACCACCACTCTGCGAGTGGCAACCACTTGCTCCAAGAGGCTGGGGCATCTGAGCACATGCACCTCAGGTACGTCTCTAATGTACGGTTCGTCACCTCTGTCTGCCCATCCGTCTGCGGGTGGTATGCCGATGAGAAATTCAACTCCACCCCTTGAACCCGGAAGAGTTCTTGCCAGACTTCGCTTAGGAACACGGGATCCCTGTCGCTTATAATGGTTTGGGGCATTCCATGAAGCTTAAAAACTTGATCCAGGAACAATTGAGCTACTGATGAAGCTGTGTCGGGATGTGAGAGAGCTAGCTAGGAAATGGGCATATTTTGTGAGTCGATCAATGACCACTAGGATGGTGTGTTTCCCGTATGATGGAGGAAGTCCCTCTATGAAATCCATACCAATGGATTCCCACACACCCTCTGGCATAGGTAGAGGCTGCAGCAAACCGGGTGACGCAGTTGTGTCGTACTTGTTTCTCTGGCAAGTCTGGCAATTCCGCACATAATTTTGGACCTCTCTAAACATCTTGGGCCAGTAAAACAGACTCTTGACCCTTTGTAGAGTTTGATCTCGCCCTGAATGCCCTCCTAACGCCGAATCATGTAACCAGCCAAGGAGTTTTGTTTTCAGTTCTGTCACATTCCCAACCACCAATTTGCCTAAACGCCTCAGCTCTTCATTGTTGAAGCTGAATTTGGAGTGTGCTTGGCTGTCAGATTTCAGCTCAGATATTATCTTGGCGCATGATGGATCGGCTTGCCAAGAGGAGCAGATGTCCTTATACAATTCAGGATGCGCGTTTGTTAGAGTGATTTGCATAAGCTGAGCTCCCGTGACTCTTGACAGCGCATCAGCTGCGATATTTTCCTTCCCTTGTTTATACTCAATTGTGAAGTCATAGCCTAATAGCTTGGACAGCTACATGTGTTGAAAGGGTGTCGTCACTCTCTGTTCAAGAAGGTATTTTAAACTTTTCTAATCAGCTTTGATGGTGAAAGGCCTGTGAAGGAGATATGAACTCCACTGCTGGACCGCGTAGACAACCGCCATGAGTTCTTTCTCATATACTGAGAGAGCTTGTTGTCGTGGGCCTAGAGTTCTGCTCAACTAACAGATGGGATGATTGTTCTGCATTAGGACGGCCCCTATTCCATATTGAGATGCGTCAGTTTCCAAGACAAAAGGCTGCTCAAAATCTGGGAGACTCAACACGGGTGTTGTCATAAGGGCTTGCTTGAGCTTCTGGAAAGCAAAGTCGGCCTCTTGGTTCCAGTTGAAACTGTCTTTCTTCAATAGGAGGGTCATAGGCTTTGCTATCACACTGTAATCTTTGATGAACCGCCTGTAATAGTTGGTGAGCCCTAGGAAACTTCTCAACTGCCTTAAATTCACCGGTGTTGGTCATTCTTCAACAGCCCTGATCTTGGAAGGGTCAGTGTTGACTCCCTTCGCGGATATAAAATGCCCCAAGTACTCTATGACGGACGCCCCAAAGGTGCACTTGGATTTCTTGAGGTAGAGCTTATGCTGCCTCAGTATCTGGAAAACGACTTTGATGTGCTCAATATGATCAGACCAGCAAGTACTGTAAACCAGGATATCGTCGAAGAAAACAAGCACAAACTTTCGTAGAACACCCTTAAATATATGGTTCATCAGTCCCTGAAATGTAGATGGGGCGTTTGACAACCCAAACGGCATCACAAGATATTCATAGTGTCCTGGATGCGTTTTGAAAGCAGTTTTGTAAACATCCGCCGGATGCATACGCAACTGATGGAATCCTGATCTGAGGTCCAACTTAGTGTAGATGCATGATCCTCCTAACTCGTCAAGCAGGCCTTCTAGGAGGGGAATTGGGTATTTATCTTTGACTGTTTGCTATTTAACCCCCGGTAATCGACACATAAACGCCAAGTACTGTCCTTCTTTTTAACTAGCACCACCGGCGAAGCATAGGGACTAGCACTGTATTGGATTACCCCCTGATCCATCATCTCTTTAATTAAACCTTCGATAGCATCCTTCTGAAGATAGGAGTACCGATATGGTCGCTTGTTGACTGGTTGTGAACCTGGAAGCAAGGGAATTTTGTGGTCGAAACCTTCTCTGAAAGGTGGGAGGTCAGTTGGGGTCTGAAACAAGTCATCAAATTCAGAGAGCAGGGGCTGCAACTCAGCGTTATTCTCATCAATACTCGTGTTGTCAACAACGGCTATGTGGCATAATACAGCTTCTTCGTTACTCTCCTCAACCCTTCTGACCTGAAGTAGGGCTAAATGCGCACTCTGTTGACAGGATTTCTCTAAGGACTTCCCCTTGATAACCTTACATAAGGAATTGCTCGCACCCCTTAAACAACACGTCCGGCCATTCATCGAAAACCTCATGGTCATGTGCACATAATCCCACCACACGGGGCTTACCGTTATCAACCATTGTATTCCCAAGATTAGATCGAAACAATCTAGGGGAATTGCTCGAACCTCTGCTGCGAAATCCATCCCCTGTAATCTCCATTTGAAATTAGCACATTTATACTTAGAAATCAGCTCACTTCCCAAAGCTGCTTTGACAAGCAGGGGAGATGCCAGTTCAAGATAGCAGCCCAAAAGTCTGGCGGTGTCCAAGTTTATGAAGTTGTGGGAGCTGCCCGGATCGATGAGAATACTGATCTGCTTGTGCCCAAAGCTGCCATGGACTCTCATACAATTATAGGCCGATGCTCCACTCACTGCATTGACTGATAATTGACACATCAAACCGTTCTCATCCTCCTGGATCTGTCCTGTGAACACCCTTGTAAACTGCTCATCAGTATTTTCCATATCTTCTCCTTCCATCATAAATACTTGCCCTCCTCTTTTGTGGTGCGTTTGGTAATGCTCTGGGGAATAGACCTCATCACAGTGCATACACAACCCCTTTGTTCGTCGTTCTTGCATTTCGTCCCAGGTGTATTTTTGGTAGGGCTTGTTTTGGATTAGTGGGTTAGGTTTGAAGGGAGCCGGGAGCGCGAGGGCTTTAGGCTGTGGGAATTTTTGTGGTTCAGGGATAGGTAGTAAGGGAATCTTGGAGGCTGTTTTTGTGGGGGTGTAAGGGAACTTTTGTGACTGAGGGTAGGTGGGTTTGGGGCTATTCTTGTTAGCTGCCAGAGAGGACTCGTATAACTTGGCAAGTCTCGCAGCTTCGGAAATGTTGGGGGGATTGAATTGGCGTACATGATATTGCAAGTGGGGGTTCATGTTTGCCAAAAAGATGCTAAGTGCATTGGTTGTGGGCAGAGTTAAACGGTCTAATACACATTCAAATTCCTCCAAATAAAGATCCACTGTTCCTGTTTGTTTCAAATGCACAAGCTCAGCGAAAGGGTCCTCATACAACTCACCAAATCGAGCAGATATATCCATCACATAATCATGCCATAGTGAAAATATAAATTGCTTATCCCTCATGTAATTGTGATGCCATTGGAGAGCTTTACCCTCTAGATGAAGAGAAGCTAACCGTACCTTAAGCTCGGGGATGGTGTTGTCGAGAGTAAAGAACTGCTCACACTTGTAGAGCCAGGCCTTCAAATCATTGCCTCCAAACCTCGGGAATTCGATCTTCGCGAGCCTCGTCGCCAAACCACTAGGGAAGATGGAGTTGCCTTGTGACGTCAAGGACACCCCTCTGTTTTGATGGATTTCTCCAGAGCCGACGATGTCAGGAGGATCCGGCGTTGGAGTCTCTCGACCGTTCGCCTGTGAAGGGTCCCCTAAATCGACCGACCAGAGTGGGGTTGGAGCGGGTAGCCGACTTGCTATCCCGTCGATCATCTCTCTGAGTCCATTGAAGCTCAACTTGATCTCTTCGACATTTTTGGCCAGATCTCCCTGCGCCCGTGTCAAGGAGTCAACCCAGTTGCTTAGGTCCCCGAAAGCGGCGTTGTCCACCATGGTTGTCGGTCGCCGGAGTCGGAAGAGCTCTGATACCAATGATACCGGAAATCGGGTTAGAGGGATAAACGATTGAATGAGATCAAATTCAGACCTGGGTTCGATCGACTCTCGTTTCTGAGGTCGGCGGAAACTAGGGCTAACCTGGAGACAACGAAGAGCACCAAAGGAATCCTAGAAGATTTGAGAGAGTTTGAGGGAAATTGCAATTGCTTGGTTTCCACTACTGAGCTGCGTGGGTTTTAAAGGATAGCACAAACAAGAAGACAAAAGCCGTTGAAGCACGACCGGGACAAACCGGCTACAAATACAGAGATTTAATGTTTAAGCTAAACCGGGACAAACCGGGCTTCTTAGGAAAATAGAAAGATAGAGATGGAGGATGGCATCCTACATCACAGCCCCGACGATCGCCTTACCAAATGAACACCTAAATGGTCGCCCTTCCAAATGAACACCCACACAACCTCGATGAAAGCTCTGACAAACGCACCTCACGATCGCCCCTCTTCAAATTGATAAAATTTTTTAAATTTGACCAATATTTTTTAATCAAACACCTAAAATTTTTCTTAATCGTAATATATGGCCCATACTTTATCTATTTTGAATTTTGAATTTTTTTTTTCGGTACTCCTGTGGTTTTGACAATTTCTTTTGGTATTCTAAGAAAAAAGTTACTCCTTTTGGTACCCTTATGGTTTATACATTTTCCTTTCTCTAGGCAAAACTCTATTTAAACCCATTTTTCATTTTTCATTTAAATAAAAATGAATTTTCCATTTAAATAAAAATGAATTTTCCATTTTCTTTCAATAAAAATATTTTCCATCAAAAAAAGTTTGATTTTCACCGTTTTCTTTTTCTTTTCGGACAATAGTTACGAATATATTTGACTTGGGTCAACCAGTGCGATTAGTAGAAGAAAATTAATTGACTTTGTGATTGAACTTGCACTAGTCAACTTTGAATATTTAAAACTAATGACTTTTGGGAATTGTAATTTATTATTATCACATATGCACGTTATCAAAAATATATATTTAGTAGTATTTTTATGATTTATTAAATTGAGAATGGTCCAAATTAATCCCAAAAAATTAAGGTTGTTGAATTATAATTTTATAATAATTGTATATTATATAGTCTACAAATTGTAGCATTTTGCAAGCAAAAGTAAATTCATTTTTATTTAATATTTAAATGAAAAATATTTTTTTGGATGGAAATGGGTTTAACTAGAGTTTTGACTAGGGAAATAAAAATGTATAAATCATAGGGGTACCAAATAAATAACTTTTTTTGTAAGACACCAAAAGGAGGCATTTCCGTTCAATTTTTACCTTATAAAGCTAGCCTACCCAAGTTTTCAGGGCACGAAACACATATGAAGCTGAGGGAGAGAAGGCTAATTTCTTATTGTAATAACAACCTCTTTAAACTTTTTCATGTCCTCACTCAAAATGAATTAAATTGTGATATTTTACATTTTTCATATTGAATGTTTGATCAACTTTTTGCAGCCCCTTGACAACCCTTCGAGATAATTATTTGGTTGTTAAAATTCATGATACTCAAGTGAATGAAATTGCATGTACTGATGTACAGGTTAATTTCAATTGTCAATTATTACAGCTATTTTTTTATTTTTGAATTATTCTTCCTCCCGTGTACACCCACATTTCTATTTTTTTAAATGTTTTTTATTTAAATTATTGATGTATTATATTTAGTGAATGAAAAATGAGTTAAAATAAAGTTTTAGTTTCAAAAAAAATGCATAAATCAGAAGAATACCAAAAGAAATTATTTTTTTCTAGAACAACAAAAAAATTTATCAAAACCACGAATTTACCAAAAGAGATTCCCCAATAAGTCAAGATCATACACAACATTGTACTAAAGGATAAAGCTCTCCATGCTCTACTACATTATGGAATGCTACACATTAATGACAAAAACATTTGATCATGGACGTCGGTTTTTCTAAGGTAAGAGACACGTTAAGTACAGGGCCAGGCGGAACTAGGATTTTAGTTCAAATGGGGCTAAATAGCTTAATTTAAGTATAATCGTGAGAAATTTGATCAATCTACTTGGAATAAACCCGATATGCTTAATCTATAATTATAAAATTAGTCCTAATCCGAGTAAAGAAAATGAAACAAAATTAAGTTTTTATTAAACTCAAAGTGGATTTTAGGAAACATTATGATCCAATTGATAAGTTTAAAATATAAAGGAAATGTGGAAGTGAAGCGGTTGGCGGACGGAGGTGGGGAGATCTGAGGCAGACAAGGCCGGTCCTAACAAATTAAAGATGGTGAGCGAAAATTAATTAAGGACCGTTTTGTATACATTTTCTTCCATTATTATACACAAAAATCCATCTTTTTTAAAAGGAAAAATGACTTTAAATAATCTCAGGTATCAACTTTCAACCAGGAAATAATCTCAAGTTCGGAAATCATCACCAATAATACGAACTTTCACGAAATTAACCAAAAATGATTCGGAAGCTTTTTTCGATAAGTTTTCCGGTGGAATTGATGATGTGAGAATCCAAAATTTGACATAATAACTTAAAATTTTACACTCGGTTGAAATGTTTTCGATCGTCATATCATCGATTCCACCGAAAAACTTGTCGAAAAAGGCTTCCGAATCGTTTTTGGTTAATTTCGTGATAGTTCGTATTATTGGTGATGATTTCCAAAGATGGGATTATTTTTGGTTGAAAGTTGATACTTGGGATTATTTTGAGTCATTTTTTCTTTTTAAAAAAATTAGCTAATATTTAATATTTTTCACTAATCATATGTCTCGCCATCTTTTTTTTACGGCCTAACTTCATTTCAAATATAGTGTATGGTGGTGTTTGTTTATATAAGTGTTTTTAATATTCTATCCGTTTTGAAATAGTTGTCTATATAACTAGGGTGGGCACGGATGGTTAACCGGATTTCCGGTTAACTAAAAACCGGTTAACCTGAAATTCTGTTATCGAATCGCAATAACCGTAACCGTGTTGTACCCGAAGTTCGGTACGGTTTTTCGGTTAACCAATAACCATATCTTAAAAAAAAGCTTATAAATTAAAGTATTTAGTGGAGTGTTAACCCGGTCTCTAATACACATTGCACATCTTTAATAGATACCAAAAAAAAAATCAAATACATAGTCTTAATATCATTTCACGATACATAAAACACAAAAAACAACATTGTTTTTTCATAGCTTAAAAAAATCCAAATGCATCTTCAATCGTCAATTGAAATGGACTCATCAATTTCCATCAAAGGTTGCTCTAAAGTCAACTTTCTCATTCCTATAAATTGTAACAAAGGTCAGAAACACAATAAAACGTTGTACTCAAATAAAAAATATAATAAATTAAAAAAACGATCAGAGTTCCATCTCTTCATTTTTACTATATAAGCCACTATATATCAACCTCCTAGTTTTTATCCGTTCAAAATACTAGTTAAAAGATATATTTATAAAAATCATAATTAAAATTTTCCTATCATTATGGATACCAGGAGATAGATGGGAACTAGCTATCTATCTCCAATCACTATATATAAACTCATGAACTCTAATTATTCAATTCTAATTTATGCCTAAGTGATCAATTCTTTTCAAAAGTAATCTCATGAGGCCAAGATTGTTTTCTCGAGTTTCCAACCCTCTTACACTAAGGAATTCAAAGGGGGATAACTATCTTAAGGAATTAACTTACGAAAATATCATAGGATATAAGATCAAGTATAGGCAAAACTAAGAAAAGATGTGCAAACCTCGATCTAAAGCTCGATCTAGGAACCTCCTGGCCTGGTATTGTTGTGAAGACTGAAGATGACTGAAGTGAAGAGTGAAGACTGAACAACGACAATTGTATTGCGATGGAGGCTTATTTGCAGATGGGCTAAATTATTTAGGTTTAAGTTTGGTACTTTCAAAGTAGGTTGAATTTAGCTTGAGCCTGTAAGGCTGTAATGTAACAAAGTGCTTAACAAATAACTAATATAGGCCTTGCTACACTTTATGTATACTTTTTTTGTCTCAAAATTGGTGGAAATGAATTATATTTCACAAATTTCAAGACAAAATAGTATACATTCTACCTAAAGTGTAGCAAGGCCATGACTTGAACCTATTGCCTTATCTAATATCAAAATATGTCTAATATCATTAAATTGGCTTCTTGTTCTCTTTGTAAATATATATATATATATTATATATTCGGTTATTCGGTTAACCAAATATTAAAAAACTAGTAACCGTACCTGGACCGTTTAACCGGAAAATGTTTCGATCGGTTAACCGTAACCAGTTTTTTTGTTTTTTCCGGTACAGTTAACCGAAAAAAGTGATCGGTTATCGGTTTTTTTTTACCTAGCCCTAATATAACCACATTTTCTTATTTCACAAGTCAACTTCACATCTTTTCCATCAATTTCCATTTATACCCCTAATAATTAACTATATTATAATCATACATGTTTCTCCATGTTTTTATAGTAATTATTAACTCTATAATAACATATGTAATATAGGAAAACAATTCATTCTTAATATATATATACAAGTATTATTTGGACAGTTAATTTAATACAGAGGCAATAATATATTAATACATCAATAATTTTATATTAAAAAAATATAAAATCCCAGTCCAGACTACAGGCCGGCCACCTACTTGATAAAAGGGGAGTGGTACATGGTTTTAATCACAAGACCAAACGATTTGGATTGACTATACAGACGGAGCACATTGAAGCCTTGACCTACTTATGGGGTTCTTTAAAGAAGACGGTAAACAATTGAATTGAATGTGTAAAGCTACAAAAAAAAAAAAAAAGTGCCCGTAATGAAAGGCCTTCAATTATTATATGAAGTTGAAAGGTATCCCAAATTACACAAAGCGGATTTTAAGTAAAGACTGTTGAGGGAGAAAATGCTCAGAACACAAAGTATCTAACTCGGCCAACCCGGTTTTACGAATGTGGCCCATCCCTGCCCCAACCCATATCCAGCTCCAACAAATCAACCAAAAACAGATCTCCAACCTACATTAGTATACAACATCAACACCAACGATGCGTTGGCGCAGTGGTCGCGGAGCTGCGCTTGGTAGGACGACCCTTGCACAAGGTGCAAGGTTCGATTCCCCACAACGTCGTTGGGAGGGAGGTAAGCCTTAACTCCGCTGTAACCCTTGGTCCAGACGTAGGCCCATGGGCTAGTAGCCCAATGGGGAAGAACCGGGCGGTGGCACAGCCATGTGAACCAAAAAAAAAAAAAAGTATACAACATCAACGAGTGGACAAGTTTGATCCACCTATATATGCCCTTCTTGTGGTCACACCCCATTTAACACCCTAATCCTTCACTTCAATGAAGGGTGCTTGTTTATCCGGTTCAAAAGTTGAGAGAAAAATAAGTCAATATATAA